>LR738714.1:761116895-761127493 GCA_902687465.1 Secale cereale
CCCCCCCCCCCCAATCCTAGTCCAACTAGGAACGCTAGGTGGGGCGCCGGCCAGCCCTATGGGCTGCCTCTCTCTTTCCCTTAAGGCCCACTATGGACCATCCCCCTTCGTAGGGGGTTCCGGTAACCCCCTCCGGCAATCCCGTTAAATCCGAAACTTTTCCGGAACACTTCCGGTGTCCGAATATAGTCGTCCAATATATCAATCTTTATGTCTCGGACATTCCGAGACTCCTCGTAATGTCCGTGATCTCATCCAGGACTCCGAACTACCTTCGGTACATCAAAACTCATAAACTCATAATACCGATCGTCATCAAACGTTAAGCGTGCGGACCCTACGGGTTCGAGAACTATGTAGACATGACCGAGACTCATCTCCGGTCAATAACCAATAGCGGAACCTAGATGTTCATATTGGCTCCCACATATTCTACGAAGATCTTTTATCGGTCAGAACCGCATAACAACATACGTTGTTTCTTTTGTCATCGGTATGTTACTTGCCCGAGATTCGATCGTCGGTATCTCCATACCTAGTTCAATCTCGTTACCGGCAAGTCTCTTTACTCGTTCCGTAACACATCATCTCGTGACTAACTCATTAGTCTTTTGCTTGCAAGGCTTATTGTGATGTGTGTTACCGAGAGGGCCCAGAGATACCTCTCCGACACTCGGAGTGACAAATCCTAATCTTGATCTATGCCAACAGCACGAATACTTTCGGAGACACCTGTAGAGCATCTTTATGATCACCCAGTTACGTTGTGATGTTTGATAGCACACAAGGTGTTCCTACGGTATTCGAGAGTTGCATAATCTCATAGTCATAGGAACATGTATAAGTCATGAAGAAAGCAATAGCAGTAAAACTAAACGATCATAGTGCTATGCTAACGGATGGGTCTTGTCCATCACATGATTCTCCTAATGATGTGATCCCGTTGATCAAATGACAACTCATGTCTATGGCTAGGAAACATAACCATCTTTGATCAATGAGCTAGTCTAGTAGAGGCATACTAGGGACATACTGTTTTGTCTATGTATCCACACATGTACCGGTTAATACAATTCTAGCATGAATAAAAGACATTTATCATGATATAAGGAAATACAAATAACATTTTTATTATTGCCTCTAGGGCATATTTCCTTCAAAACTTGTGTGATTTTGCATGTAGAATCATAATATCATCTTGTTTACATGTTTGGAGTATGTTTGCTTGATGATTGGGTGCATCTTGCACCGTTGCCATGCTTAACTTGTTTTGCTCATATCTTTTAGACCGTAGCTCCGGTTTAAAGAAACTTTATATGAAACTTGACTAGAATTTCGTGTAGATCATCATGATGCATGTTAACTTGCTGTTTAACAACTTTAACTTAAGGTTTGTTCAGATCTGGACTAATTTCAAACTATGAATGTGAGGACTTACCGGATTTGTTGTATGTAGTTCCAGCCTCATTTAAACTTGTTGACTTGTGTTGTTTCTCTGTGCTTCCTGCCTTGCCATGTTTTGCATCATATATAGACTTGTCTTGCATCATACTTGCTTGAGCATATTGTCATGTTCTTGTGTTGTTTCTCTGTGCTTCCTACCTTGCCATGTATTGCATCACATATAGACTTGTCATGCATCATACGTGCATCATGTTGAATGTGCATTGCACCTTGTTTTGATTTCGTGCCTCGTTGTGTTCTTGTGTTGAGTAGAGCCGGAAGCCGAGACCGAGACCGAGAACGAGTCTACTACCGAGGTTGAGTACGAGGAGCCGTCTTATGATACCATCGACGACTCGACAGGCAAGATGACCTGACCCAGATATCATTACTATCTTTGCCTATTGCTAGAAGTCTCGCTCTTTAGCTTATTGCCTCGATGCCCATGTTTGTTTGTCAGCCTCCTATTGTAACCATGAATCTGTCTAACCACCCAACCTAGCAAACCTTTGTTTGGCTACGTAGGCTTCGCTCAGCCCCTCTTATAGCATTGCTAGTTGCAGGAGAAGATTTGAAGATTCTTGCTTCATGTTGAAGTATTTGTTGGGATATCACACTATATAAACTCTCAAACTAAATCATCTATATATTGGTAATGGGTGGAAGGCTAAGCCTCTTGCTTGGTGATTTTTTCCACTCATGCCGCCCTAGGAACCGTATAAACCGGTGTTATGTTCCTTGATTTTGCGTTCCTCACACGGTTGGTGTTATGGGACCCCCTCGATAAACCACTTAGCGCTAAAGCTTTTCCAGCAAGTCCCAACATTGGTACTCCATTTGCCTAACAACTAAAAGTTGCATAGGGAGTTATAAACCCTCTTCTTAATCAACAACCCGGGCCAGTGCTCCACATGAGTGTTGGTCCAAATTGGGGGTTACGCGGGGCCACCTTGGGGGAACCCGAGGGCTGGTAAAAACCTATGGGATAACCCATCCGGTCGTGGCCTGAGACGAGATACGCGCGGCTACTATCAGGGTGTCGGCACGCCGGGAGGATTTGCTAGATTAGCCTTACCTTAGTCGAAATATCTTGAGCACGGGATTCCAAGAATACTCGGGCCTTCCCACCTTGGAGTTGCGACTCCGTGGATCGTGAGCTTGTAATGGGCTAAGTTGGGACACCCCTGCAGGGTTTTGAACTTTCAAAAGTCGTGCCCGCGGTTATGTGGCAGATGGGAATTTGTTAATATCCGGTTGTAGAAAACTTGACACCATGTTCAGAACACACTACCAGCGTGAGTAACCGTGACGGTCATTTTCTGAAAGGGGTTCGGGAAGTGAACACGGTGGGGTTATGATTGACGTGTTTAGATAGGATCACTTCGTGATCACTTGACGCTCGTGGCACTTCTCTTCTCGCTCTAAACACGTAAGCTAGTGCTAGTACAGCTGCAACCTTTTATCTTTCTTCAGCCTTGTTCCACACCCAAGGCTTAGATAGTTTTGCTACCCGGGAACGGGATTGCTGAATCCTCCGTGGCTCACATATTCTACACAACACCAGATGCAGGTACCATGGCGAACTACTCAGGTGACGGCACGGAGTTGTACTGGGAGTTCGATGAAGAACGTAGTCGATACTATGTGCACTATGCCGATGATCAGTAGTGATTTCTACTAGGGGCGATTCGGACCTGTGGCTTTATATATTTGGTATCTTTCATTTGGATCTTTGCCCGTAGTCGGTTTGTGATGTTATTTGGATGATGATTTGCTTATGTAATGTATTGTGTGACGTGGCGAGTGTAAGCTAACTATCCTTTTGCAATTTCATCCCTAGTTTTACATGAGTCGTGCAAAGATACCAAACTTGAGATCATTCCAGAATGGGATTATACCTTTAAGTCGTGCCTCGACACGTAGGGGTATAGTCCCAGCCTGGGCATTACAGGGGGCTTCCAACACTATCAAATGTCAAGTTTCAACTTACATTGTGGAATTAGTTCTTGATAATCATTCTGTTCTTTGCAGGTATGGCTTGTCCTTTTTGCCGTATGCCGGGTGGCCCGTGTTCTTCTGTAGATGGGTTCAGTGTGGTTCTGGATCGGCATTCTTCGAGGCATGTTGTAAGAATAACATTTTATAATTGTTTAATTTTTGGCACACATGCTTATTTCTTTAGGTGCTGCTCATGATGTTTTGATTTTGATTTTGAATATTGTATTGATTCATTGTGCAGTATGTTTCGTGCAGTGTTAGAGTACACCTTGCTCATTACATCGAGGAGTGTAGGGCTTTAGCCATAAGGAGGCGTGACAAGGATAGTGATCTTGCTCTTCAATACAGTGAGGGTAATTTGTATGGTGTTATGTTTAGTCATAGTCGGGTGAGCAGCAAATTCCATGGTTCTTCTTGGGAACGATTGGTCAGTGATTATGGTGTTTGTCCTCGTTATATAGTGATCGTTAGGCTTGAGCATTATGGAACGTTAGGCTTGAGCATTATCTATCTAAATCATACAAGTAAGAAATTTTTTTCTTTTAGAAAAAAGATAAGAACAAGAGGCTCACCAAGATGGTGCCGGTGACGAGATCGGCACGGGCGATCGACGGCGGTGAAGACGGGGACAGAACGTGACGGACCGCTAAACTAGACAAATCTTGAGGAAAATGGAGCTTGGAGGTCAAGCTTGGAGAGGAGCAATCTTAAGTAGTGTGGCTCGGGCTTTTCATCGAACACCTCATGTGCATAGGAGGTGAGCTAGAGCACCACAAAGCACTCCCCTCGCCGGCCAGAAAAAACAGAGCAGTGGAGTGGTCTGCTTGCGGGCGAGGGGGTATATATAGGCACCTCATTGGTCCCGGTTCGTGGCTGGAACCGGGACTAAAAGCCCCCCTTTGGTCCCGATTCCAGCCACGAACCGGTACCAATGGTTGTGGGCCAGGAGAGAGGCCCAATGGTCCCATGGGTCCCGGTTCATGACTGAACCGGGACTAATGGGTCGGCCAGGCCTGGACCAAAGCCCTGTTTTCTACTAGTGAAGGTGTTGGTTTGAAGCCCAACTTTAGGGATTAAAGTACAATGTTTGACCTTTGGTTGGACACAGTAACATTAGTGCATTTGTTGTGATCCTTTAGTGAAGGCGTTGTATAGGAGTAGCTTGTGTGTTCCTTAATTGATCACCTTTCGTAGGGTTCGTGGTAGGATTGTGGGGTTATTATTGTGCACTAGACTTTTTTGCTTTCTCTTTTTCAAAGCCAATTTATCCAGCATTGATGATGGGCTTTGGCTGGTATTGTTGAATAATCTGTAATGTATGTGGATGTGTGCAACAACCAATCGAGAGGTCATAGGTTGATAATCCTTTAACAAGATCAATGTTTACAAATTTGCCACTTTATTGAAATTCCTCTTTTTTTTCCAAATGGAGGCAATATGTTTGCCTTGTCCATTAGTTTAGGAGTTAGACAAGGGTTTACATAAAAGAAAAGAGTACAAAAAAGTCATTACTCTCCATGCATGATTTTTCTCAAATGTTTCGCACATTGAGTAATCCAAACGGTAGCTTCCTTCTTGATGTTAAGGGAATGGTCAACACTATAGACTTCTCGTGCAAGGCCCATGCGTTTCTCTCATTATAAATTGTCCACCAAATGAGCATGGTTACTTGCTTAGAGAAGGCGTGACCCTTCTATTTGGCTTGTTTGCATTTGGCATCGCTCCTTGCTAGAATGCTTAACTATACAATAGGAAGTGTCGAGGCTTTCAAGTCGAGGCCCTTCCTTGGTCTTTCTCCATACATAGTCTCAGAGTGAACGAATATTTGTTGGAATGATTGACGTAGTCTTGTTGTATTATCTAACTTCCCATTTTTTTCATATTTAAGGCTGTGTAGACTAGATGGGAGATACTTTGATACTTTACCTTGCACATAAGGGGAGACCCAGAAGGGGGCTCGCACACCATTGTCCATGATGATGGTGGTGGAAGCAAAAAAGTACAAGTTCGCCTCATCACATGGATTTCCCGTGCCTACCCACATCTCTGAATGTTCTTTCCATTCTAACCAAGTACATCAAAACCATAACACTCGAGAAAAATTATTAAGGTGAAGGAGTCCACTGCCATAGAGGCCAGTAGGATGACAAATGCTCTCTCCCCAAATTGATTTACACACACCGGCCGTTTTGTTTGTCTTCGAGCAAAGGAAGCCCTGCTCGAATTTATTGATGTTGTGAATGGCGTTCGGTAGGACGACGTGAACTATGTGGAGTGACATGGTAAACTGCTTGCGAGGTGAGCACCTACTTGACACGGACGTGTTTTGGCCCGTAGTGGTGATATTTTTTTTTCCTTCCCAAGGTACAAATCGTGTCACACATTTGTCCTTAAGGTATTGGAAGTCCACCCTCTTAGGTTGCCAAACCGAGAGAGGGAAACATAGGTAGTTGATTGGTACGGATACACGGTTGTCCTGGAAGCTCTGTCTGCATTCCTGCTAGTCTATGTGTCGAGATGAGATATGGATGACTGAGTTTTTTGGTAGTTTGTTTTTAGTCCCGCGACCTCCTGAAACAACACAAGATTCTTGATAGATTTTCAATGTCCCCTTTTATCGGTACCATAAACACCGCCATGTCATCTGCATAAATGGTGGTCCAAAACATGGTGTCCCGACCTCATATCTTGTGAAGAAGGCCATGTCGCCTAGCCGACTCAAGAATTTTTTGGAAAGGGTTACTCACGATGACAAAAAGGAGAAGCAAAAGCGGGGGCCCTTGGCAAAGACCCACCCATGCTTCAAGGGAGGGTCAACCACGCATTGAGGGGATTCCTGAGAAGTATGCGTAGCGCGAGGCAGTTATCCAATCCCTAAATTTGCTCGTGAGTCATATCCTTTTGAAGGGGTTTGAGGACGTACTCCCATCTCATCGAATCAAAACCTTTTCAAATGTCAAGCTTGAATAGGAGGGAAAAGTTTTTTCTTTTGTGGAGGTGTTCGGCATATTTTCTCACATACATGAAGTTATCATGAAACTCCTCTTCTTAATGAAAGCACTATGAGCATTGGAGATGTGATTGTTCATACAGGGCCCAAGCCGAGCATCTTAGCCACTACAGGTTTGGAACATGAAGGTGGCCAAAAAGGTAGGTCATTCTCATGACATCATCTGTAATGGTGCCCCAACATTTCTTGAAGAAGGGTTTAGTGAAACCATCCATACTGGGTGCTTTGCCACTTGTCATTTGGTTGATGTCATTTTGAGGAGCAAGTTCCCGTCATATCCCTCGGTAGGGGATCTAAGCACAGCTAGAAGTCATGGATCGGATGTCACAAGAGGGGTTTATCCAGGTTCGGACCTCTAGAGAGTAATGCCCTCCGTCCTGCCGGTTTTAATGATTCACAACGGGGGATATCTCGTGCTAGGGATTACAATGGTCGATGAGATTGCTACCGAGAGTTGTTCTATCTATCTAGAGATGATCAATGGGCACCCTACAGGTTTGCAACATGAAGGTGGCCAAAAAGGTAGGTCAGTTTCATGATATCATCTTTAATGGCGCCCCAACATTTCTTGAAGAAGGGTCTGGTGAAACCATCAAGGTCGGGTGCTCCGTCGGTCATCATTCGGTTGATGTCATTTCACACATCCTTCTTGGTGAAGGGACAATCAAAGTCATGCAAGTCGTACTTTCCAAAACTGAATCTATCCTAATTGAAGCTCTTTATTCTGGAATTTACTTTTTGACATGGTCGGTGACCAAACCGAACTGTGTTGTGCTTAAGGACATGAATGTTACTCTTTCTCCTCAATTTCCTCTCTAGGGGTTACCTTCGACTAGTAACTGCATTGCACATTGATAACTAGTAACTGCATTGCACGCTGATATTAGGTAGGGCATTTTTTTCAAAAAAAGAGGTAAGACATTAAGCACACATAAATTACGATGCAAGCTCTAATATTAAATGCACGCTAGACATATCTGGTGCTCTGACATTAAATGTGCCTTAAAAATATCAGGTGCCCTAATATTAAATGCATGCTAAAGATATCGGGTGCTCTACATTGGAGTAATCTAAATAATTGGATTGGCAGTATTTAATGGCTAAGATTTGTTTTTGCCTCTGCGTTATGCTATTGGCAATCAATATATCCCGAGACTACTTCAGGAGAAACATTAATGTTGAGATATACCCGCGCCCATCACACGACAGCATGGAAATACGACTTTTAGGCGCGCCTCATCCAAAAAGCATCCACGATGACGACGCCTCCGCCGTCACACCTGCGAGAACCAGGCTGTTGTTTCGTCAAATAGCGCCACCCACCGAAAAGTCCCAGTGACATGCGGGCCACCAATTGTCTGGGCGCCACATGTCATGGTCACGTGTGTTTGCGGAGATTGTCGTGGCCGGCTGTGTCAAAAATACCCTAGCATACTGTGTGGACACTTGTCCGCGCGTCTGACTTCGAGCCAAGTCAGTCAGGCTAGAGTCCTTGTCATCATCTCATGTTGCTCTCCCATCTCCACTAGAGAGAAAGCTCGTCCAAGTGGGGCCAGGGTGAAAATGACACTTCGCCCCTTGACGTCCCTAATAAGGTAGTGTACGTAGGTTTTGGGTATGTCTATGTCACATCTAGATGTGAGGTATTTTTTTAGCTCACATCTAACTCACTTATCTTTGATTATTTTTTAAAATCTTCCATTAATTTTAAGGATGAGTGAGTTAGATGTTAGATAATATCTCATATCCAGATGTGAAATAGCAAACCTGATTGTTTATACGCCGAAAACACTCGGACCAGGAGTGAAAAAAACAGCCGTAACTAGCGAGTGCGCCTAGCCGCCTCCACACCCCCGCCCAGCCCCGCCCCGCCTGCCTTCACGTGTTCCGTTCGCGCGCCTCGCAGGCGCAGCTCACCCCGCGCGCTCGCCTCGTTTCTGCGGAATCGGATGCACGCTGCGCCCACATTCTTGAGCCTTCCGCGGCTGCCGTTACCCGTCGCGGACGGGGACAAAGCGGGCGGGCGCGTGCCCCGGCCCTATATCCCTGCGGGCGAGGCGCAGCAATTCGGCGTGCGGGTGCCTTGTTCCATTCCCTGCGTTCGGGTCCAGTGCGAGCGAGTGGGCGCGAGGGTGCTTCGGGCGGCGGTCGTGAGATCCGTGAGTGCGAGCGGAGCCGGGAGAGGAGGCGATGGCGTCATTCGTCGCTGCGCTGGTGGCAATCGCGGTCGTGGCGCTGGTGGCGGTGATGTGGCGCGCGGCCGCGAGTAAGGAGGACGCGCGGAGGACGGCCTGGCTCGCGGCGGAGCAAGCCCAGTTCGTGGAGCGCGACTCGTTCTACTACTATGATCACCATGCGGCGCCTCACTGGACGGCGCCGGACGCGACTGAGTGGACGGCGCCGCAGGTGGCCTGGCCGCCGGTCGGGCAGGTGGCTGCGCCGCGGATGGCCTGGCCGCCGGTAGTCAACACTTTGGTTGGTAATTCGTATGTTGACTGGCACAAAAAAAGAGTCCGATTTGGTTGGTATTTTGGGAGCGTTACCCGTTATTTGCTTGCTGCCTAGAGCATGATATGCTAGTGGCTTACACATACTGCCCGTTATGTGGAGAGTTTGTCATGATAGGCCAGTGGCTTACACACACTGCCCGTTATGTGATTGGAATTATGAGTTCAACACTTTGTACAGAAAGTGTTTTGTCCACATTTTTATCCAGCACCAGCAGAGTATATGTATGTAAAATGTAGCATTGGTATCAAGTTAGTTTTGTGATAGTTTATTTCTGTCGGTGGGTATTGCCCCTCCTATTAGATATGTGCATCTTTAAATTTCGCATTTATCCATGTTTCATAATAACATTTTTATGAATATCACCAAGTATTTGACTACATTTATCCTTACAAGCATTTTCAAAGTTGTCATACTGCATAAAGTGTTATTTCCATAACCTCCCTTTTATTGGTTGCAGCCCCGTCAAATGTCAGATAGCTCACTGGAGACAAGGACACAAAGATGAATGTCATCCAGTAAGTGTTGATGCTAGAGAAGACACCACTACAAAAGCTTCTTCCATGAAGAAAATTGAACGCGCTAGCTCAGATGAAGAAACTGTGGTGACTGGAGTCGTGCAAGCACTTGAAAGCAAGGAGGTGCCCCTTGAGATGGCGTCCAATAAGTCAGAGGCTTGTCAACATGATAGCAAGGAGTTCACATTTCCTCAGGTTACTGGACAGGCTGAATCTGCTGACTGTTCAAGTTCTCCAACTTTTGGTAAATCGTGCAAAGTCGAGGGCGCTTCCGTCAGTGAAAGTGGCTCTCACACTCAGATTCCGTCGGCTCGTGATCCATCTGAAAAGGCTGATGATCTTCCTGAATTCTCTGTTAAATCAGAGATCAGAGTTGTGGTGCCAGATAATCTACCATTGACGAAGAATCTGATCAGGCAACGAACTGCTCCAGCAGTTGTGAGGCATTATCCATCGAAATCGGTAAGTATAACTAGACGACTCATTTAATCACTAACATATACTTTTGTATGCTGAACCTAATGGTTATCTAAATGTGTCAGACACTTTTTCCGTATGAACGTTTTGTCAAGCTCTACAACTTTGGCAAGGTGGAATTGCGTCCTTTTGGTCTTTGTAACCTTGGGAACAGGTAAACAATTAACTAAACTGTATAATGGCTATTTTGGAACTAAGTGTGCTGAACATTTATGTGTATCCTTAGTATCATTTTGAGATTGTTATAACATGTTACTTTCAAAATTGTTTCCTTTAACGAGACAAGAGTCCAGTGGCAGTATCTGGGGTTTCACAAATCAAACTCATGCCTAAAACTTATTGAAAATTAAACATATTAGGGCACTTTAGTTTATAGCGTAAACAATTTATTGAATCTGAGTTTAGTGCTTCAATGTTGTTATTTTTGCCTAACCTTCTTTTGTTTCTGTTTACAGTTGCTATGCAAATGTCGTGCTTCAGTGTTTGGCCTTTACCCGACCACTTACGGCGTACTTTCATGAGGGGCTTCAGTCAAAAAACTGTAAATTAATGCTAAACTCTTTCTTATGTTATTCAGCGCATTCCCTTGAGTTACACTATATTACTACCGTATTTTATAGGTGTCCGTGCGTGCGTGCGTGCGT
>LR738714.1:761135550-761150373 GCA_902687465.1 Secale cereale
AAAAAAAAAAAAAAAGCTACAGGCTCGCCTCGTCGTCAGCCGCGGCCGCCGTCAGTGATTCTCATTTTTTGAATCGGTAAATGACATTGCCATACTGAATAGTGAATGGCAGAGATTCAACCAGGATCACATATATGTATCGATTGTGGACGAATGAACACATGGGATAGTCTTCTTTGAACTTTTCAGGGTATGTAGCGTTTGTTGTGCAATATTAAGATTTATTTTAGAAAAATTTCATATGTTTGTAACATCGTATTGATCGATTTATATTGTTCTTGGTAAATTAATCAGTAGATCCACCAATGGTCACGCGCAGCTGTAAGCGACCTGGATTCGGTTAGGAATTGCTAATTCAGAGCTTCATTATCGCAATTCCCTGCCGGTTTTGTTTACTGCCGCTGGTCCTAGCTTCATTATTGATTCCTAACCGATTAGCAATTCCGTCTATGTGAAAAAATTGAGTCTGCGTTTCTGCTAATGGAATTTTTAGATAGTTCTCAGTTTTGTAGAAATCAAGTTTTCTCTGGATGCTATAAAGCATGCATGAGCAACTAATGGGTACATATTGTGAGGAAACCACTTTATGTTGATCTATCTGTTATGCTGAATGTTGAGTTACATCTGTTAGAGTTATAATATAAGTTATGTACCCCTTTGTACTTATCCCGTTGTATAAGGGGTTTCCTACATATGTTCCACCTGTACATGTATATATATATCGGCCTATGGCCTCATGGTAATACAAGTTGCTTTCCTAACATGGTATTAGAGCTCTAGGTTTTTTTTCCGCACGCGCAACTCGTGCTCCTAGATCCAATCTCGACGGATCCTCCCGTCGCTCGGTTCCAAATCGATAGCGGACCCGGTCTCCCGAAGCTGTCTCGTCAGGATCCTCCCGTCGCGCCTGGATCGATCCTCCCGTCGCGCGGTTCCACTCGATAGCGGACCCGGTCTCCCGACGCCGTCCGTCGCTCGGTTCCCATCGATAGCGGATCCGGCTCGTATTCCGCTCGCCAGGCATCGAAGCTCTAAAGGCCCGCTCGGTCGAAGCCTACAGCTCCCACATCGAAGCTCCCGTCGCAGCCCTCGCTGGCCCGCTCGATCTCTCCCGCATCGAAGCTCCTGTCGAAGCGCTCCGCTGGCCCGCTCGATCTCTACCGCGTCGAAGCTCCTGCCGGGTCGCTTCTAGCTGCAAACAGCGAGGACTGCTGATTCCGATCTGGCCTGCTCGTTCCCGTGAGCCCGATCTGATCCAGTGGCCCGGTTCCCTCGTTTCCTAACCAAAAAAAAAACATGTCTCTGTCCTCAGGCTATGTTTCTGTCCCTCGCTGTCCGGTGATCTTCGATGGTACTAACTACACTGAGTTCACTGGCTTCATGCGCATTCACATGCGTGGCATCCGTCTCTGGGGTGTTCTTTCTGGCGAGGTCTGCTGTCCGCCACGTCCGGTTCCTCCGGTTGCTCCTATTCAGCCGACTCCACCGGTTCTTCCGGCGGATGCTACTCAGGCCGCCAAGGATGCGGCTAAGCTGGCTCATGAGGCTGCTGATCGTGCTTATGATGACATGTTTCTGGCTTATGAGGCGGCTCTTCAGACGTATCATGGTGCTCTGTCTGTCTACACCCAGTGGCTTGATGATGATGCTAAAGCTGCAGCTGTTCTTACTGCTAGTGTTCTGCCCCAGTTTGCTTCTGAGTTTTTGGGACTGCCTACTGTCTTTGAGATGTGGACCCGTCTTCGTCAGCGCTATGAGCCCTCTGGTGATGCCTTGTACCTTTCTGTGGTTCGTCAGGAGCATGCTCTTCAGCAGGGTGACTCTACTGTTGATGACTTCTATGCACAGAGTTCTGCTATCTGGCGTCAGCTTGATTCTCTCCGCACTGCTGGTTGTCGCACTTGTCCATGTTGCCAGGCTGTCCAGGCCAACTTGGAGTTTCATCGTGTCTACGAGTTCCTGTCTAGGCTTCGTAAGGAGTTTGAGCCCCGGCGTGCTCAGTTGTTTGCTCGTGGTCGTATTTCTCTCATGGAGGCTCTTTCTGAGATTCGTGCTGAGGAGACTCGCTTACGTGGTGCTGGTTTGCTGGAGGTTCCCTCTGTGTTTGCTACTCGGTCTTCTTCCACGCCACCTGCTGCACAGACCCCGTTTCGCTCAAGTGCGCCGCCACTCTTGCCCACTCCTTCGGATGGCTCAGGTCGCCCTCGTCCACATTGTGACTACTGCAACAATGATGGTCATATCGAGTCCCACTGCTACAAGAAGAAGAAACAGTTGCGCAAGGCACGACCATCCTCTTCAGGGACTTCGTCTTCTACCTCGACAGCTTCCGCCATTGCTTTGACTGAGCAGGATATTCTGAGACTTAAGCGTCTGCTTGCGGCTTCCGGTTCTTCCTCGACGGGTACTGCTGGTTCTGTGACTAATGCTTCCCGTGCTGAGCAACCGCCCTCTACACAGTCAGGTACATCCCCATGGGTTCTGGATTCTAGAGCTTCTTTTCATATGTCTTCTCATTCTTCCACTTTGTCCTCTCTTCAATTGCTAGATTCTCCTATTCATGTCTTCACTGCTGATGGTACTCCACTTTCTGTTGCTAGTCGAGGCAATCTTTCCACTCCTTCTTATTCTGTTCCTGATGTTGCTCATGTTCCTCGACTTATCATGAATCTGTTTTCTGCTGGTCAACTTACTGATTCTGGTTGTCGCGTCATCCTTGATGCTGACTCTTGTTCTGTCCAGGACCGTCGCACGCACACTCTGGTTGGGGCTGGCCCTCGGCGCCGTGATTCTCAGGGTCTTTGGGAGTTGGACTGACATCATGTTCCTTCCGCTGCCACCCCCATCGCCAGTTCTTCCGCTTCTGTCGCCTCCGTTACTGGTTCCTTCCAGCAGTGGCATCATCGACTTGGTCATCTGTGTGGTTCTCGGTTGTCTTCTTTAGTTCGTCGAGGTCTTCTGGGGTCTGTCTCAGGAGATGTCTCTTTAGAGTGTCAGGGTTGCCGTCTTGGCAAACAGATTCAGTTACCATATCCACATAGTGAGTCAGTGTCTAAGCATCCTTTCGATTTAGTCCATTCTGATGTATGGGGTCCGGCCCCTTTCGCTTCAAAAGGTGGTCATAAATACTATATTATTTTCATAGATGATTTCTCCCGTTACACATGGCTTTATTTCATGACTTCTCGTAGTGAGGTGTTGTCTATTTATAAGCGTTTTGCTGCCATGGTTCATACTCAGTTCTCTTCTCCCATTCGCGTTTTTCGTGCTGACTCCGCTGGTGAGTATATCTCTAAGATGTTGCGTGGTGTTCTTGCTGAGCAAGGGACTCTCTCTCAATTCTCTTGTCCTGGTGCTCATGCTCAGAATGGTGTGGCTGAGCGAAAGCATCGACATCTTCTTGAGACGGCTCGTGCATTGATGATTGTTGCCTCTCTCCCACCTCATTTTTGGGCTGAGGCCGTCTCCACATCCACCTATCTTATCAATATACAGCCTTCCGCTGCTCTCCAGGGTGGTGTTCCTTTCGAGCGACTTTTGGATCGTTCTCCCGATTATTCGATGCTTCGCTCGTTTGGTTGTGTTTGCTATGTTCTTCTTGCCCCTCGCGAACGCACCAAACTGACCGCTCAGTCTGTTGAGTGTGTCTTCTTAGGCTACAGTGATGAGCATAAGGGCTATCGTTGTTGGGATCCTGTTGGTCGTCGGATGCGTATCTCTCGAGACGTGACTTTTGATGAGTCTCGTCCCTTCTACCCACGCCCATCTTCCTCGACTTTTTTAGAGCAGGATATCTCTTTCCTCACTTTTCCTGACTCACCTATCACACCCGTCGAGCCTGTACCTCTTCGTTCCATTTCCTCTCCTTCTTCACCTCTAGTTGATTTACAGCCACCATCCTCCCCTAGCATGTCACAGGGTTCTCCACCTTCATCTCCGGTGACTTCCTCCCCGGTCTCCTCTCCTCACATGTCACCGGATTCCACACCTTCATCTCCGGTGACTTCTTCGTCGACACCCCCCGATTCTACCTTGGCGATTCCTCCTTCTATTATTCCATCCTTTCCTCAGCATTACACTCGTCGTCCACGACATGTTGATACCTTTGTGGATGAGTCGTCATCTTCCTCTCAGCCTACTTATGGCTTGCGTTCTCGTCCTCGTCCACCTATTGATCGCTTTGGATTTCCCACCGCTGGTGCTGCTATTATTGAGCCGACTTCTTACCATCAGGCTGTTGTTCATCCTGAATGGCAGTTTGCGATGGCAGAGGAGATTGCTGCTCTTGAACGCACTGGTACCTGGGATCTTGTTTCTCTTCCTCCCAGAGTTCGTCCGATCACTTGTAAGTGGGTTTACAAGGTTAAGACTCGCTCCGACGGTTCTCTTGAGCGTCACAAAGCTCGTCTTGTGGCTCGTGGTTTTCAGCAGGAGCATGGTCGTGATTATGACGAGACTTTTGCTCTTGTGGCCCATATGACCACTGTTCGTACACTTCTTGCAGTTGCCTCTGCACGCCACTGGTCTATATCTCAGCTTGACGTTAAGAATGCCTTTCTTAATGGTGAGCTGTGTGAGGAGGTGTACATGCAGCCACCACCTGGGTATTCTGTTCCTGATGGCATGGTATGTCGTCTTCGTCGCTCTCTCTATGGCCTTAAGCAAGCCCCCCGTGCCTGGTTTGAGCGTTTTGCCTCTGTGATCACTGCTGCTGGTTTTTCAGCAAGTGCTCATGATCCAGCATTGTTTATTCACCTTTCTTCTCGTGGTCGGACTCTTCTTCTACTCTATGTTGATGACATGATCATCATAGGGGATGACCCCGAGTATATTGCCTTTGTAAAGGCCCGTCTTAGTGAGCAGTTTCTTATGTCTGATCTTGGACCTCTTCGCTACTTTCTTGGGATTGAAGTCTCTTCTACCTCTGATGGCTTCTTTATATCCCAGGAAAAGTATATCCAGGATCTTCTTGCTCGTGCTGCTCTTACTGACGAGCGCATTGTTGAGACTCCTATGGAGCTCAATGTTCACCTCCGTGCTACTGATGGTGATCCTCTCCCTGACCCGACGCGTTATCGTCATCTTGTTGGCAGTCTTGTCTATCTAGCTGTCACTCGTCCGGACATCTCCTATCCGGTTCATATTCTGAGTCAGTTTGTCTCTGCTCCCACATCGGTTCACTATAGTCATCTCCTTCGTGTTCTCCGATATCTTCGAGGCACGATCTCTCACCGTCTCTTCTTTCCTAGCTCCAGTTCTTTACAGCTTCAGGCCTATTCGGATGCTACGTGGGCTAGTGATCCTTCGGATCGCCGTTCACTTTCTGCTTACTGTGTTTTTCTTGGTGGTTCTCTCATTGCCTGGAAGACGAAGAAACAGCTTGCAGTTTCCCGTTCGAGTGCTGAGGCTGAGTTGCGAGCAATGGCTCTTTTGACGGCAGAGGTGACTTGGTTGCAGTGGTTACTTCAGGACTTTGGTGTTTCTGTCACTACACCGACTCAGCTCTTATCTGACAGTACAGGTGCTATCAGCATTGCACGCGATCCTGTGAAGCATGAGCTCACCAAGCATATTGGTGTTGATGCTTTCTACGTGCGCGCTGCTGTGCAGGATCAGGTTATTGCTCTTCAGTATGTGCCTTCCGAGTTACAGTTAGCGGATTTCCTGACGAAGGCCCAGACTAGAGCACAACATGGCTTTTATCTCTCCAAACTCAGTGTTGTTCCTCCACCATGAGTTTGAGGGGGGGGTGTAAGAGTTATAATATAAGTCATGTACCCCTTTGTACTTATCCCGTTGTATAAGGGGTTTCCTGCATATGTTCCACCTGTACATGTATATATATATCGGCCTATGGCCTCATGGTAATACAAGTTGCTTTCCTAACAACATCCATCTGTATTGTTTGTGATATAACTCTTGGTTCTCTTCAAATCGTGCCTCTGCACTGAGTGTATCTATTACGTACAACTCAAAGTGGCAGGGCGCTTTTCAGGCTTCGACTATGTGAGAGTACTGTAATCCAACATAGTAATATATTCTTCTTCATTCTTCTTGTAGGCAAGTCATGATAATCTAGAAATTTTGATGATGCACTGTCAAAGAGTACTGGTCAATTAATGGCAATCCGTCTCCTGTCACATCAAAATCTGAGGAAGCTGGCTGCTTCCTTCACACTCCTTAATCCATCCCAAAAGATACTACTTTCACCTTCTCATCCGGCTCTCAGGTATTTGTTGATTCTTATCTCTCGGTCCCTAATTATATTATGCATAATGCATGGCCAGAATTTTTACCTCATTTGCTTGTTCAGGAAGTGTCAGAATTTACCAGCTGCAGCTGATTCATGCAACCAAAATGCAACTCAGTTCTGATAATTCTATACAAAGTTTGGTAGCATTTTTACTGTCACTACAATTGTATTTGTCAAGTGTTGTGTAGTTACTCACTCAGATTTTTGTTTCAAGTGCCAACCCAAAATATCTAGCAAGTACATAGGACATGGCTTATCATTTTGATCCTATTTTAGTGACAACGAGTCGAATTCAGTTTTCCTCATATTTTCGTTTTGTTTATTGCAGACCTGATGTCATTTCCCTTAGCAAAGGGTTCGGGAAGTGAACACGGTGGGGTTATGATTGACGTGTTTAGATAGGATCACTTCGTGATCACTTGATGCTCGTGGCACTTCTCTTCTCGCTCTAAACACGTAAGCTAGTGCTAGTGCAGCTGCAACCTTTTATCTTTCTTCAGCCTTGTTCCACACCCAAGGCTTAGATAGTTTTGCTACCCGGGAACGGGATTGCTGAGTCCTCCGTGGCTCACAGATTCTACACAACACCAGATGCAGGTACCATGGCGAACTACTCAGGTGACGGCACGGAGCTGTACTGGGAGTTCGATGAAGAACGTAGTCGATACTATGTGCACTATCCCGATGATCAGTAGTGGTTTCTACTAGGGGCGATCGGACCTGTGGCTTTATGTATTTGGTATCTTTCATTTGGATCTTTGCCCGTAGTCGGGTTGTGATGTTATTTGGATGATGATTTGCTTATGTAATGTATTGTGTGACGTGGCGAGTGTAAGCCAACTATCCTTTTGCAATTTCATCCCTATTTTTACATGAGTCGTGCAAAGATACCAAACTTGAGATCATTCCAGAATGGGCTTATACCATTAAGTCGTGCCTCAACACGTAGGAGGTATAGTCCCATCCTGGGCATTACAGGGGGCTTCCAACACTATCAGATGTCAAGTTTCAACTTACATTGTGGAATTAGTTCTTGATAATCATTGTGTTCTTTGCAGGTATGGCTTGTCCTTTTTGACGTATGCCGGGTGGCCCGTGTTCTTCTGTAGATGGGTTCAGTGTGGTTCTGGATCAGCATTCTTCGAGGCATGTTGTAAGAATAACATTTTATAATTGTTTAATTTTTGGCACACATGCTTATTTCTTTAGGTGCTGCTCATGATGTTTTGATTTTGATTTTGAATATTGTTTTGATTCATTGTGCAGTATGTTTCGTGCAGTGTTAGAGTATACCTTGCTCGTTACATCGAGGAGTGTAGGGCTTTAGCCATAAGGAGGGGTGACAAGGATAGTGAACTTTCTCTTCAATACAGTGAGGGTAATTTGTATGGTGTTATGTTTAGTCATAGTCGGGTGAGCAGTAAATTCCATGGTTCTTCTTGGGAACGATTGGTCAGTGATTATGGTGTTTGTCCTCGTGATATAATGATTGTTAGGCTTGAGCATTATGGAACGTTAGGCTTGAGCATTATCTATCTAAATCATACAAGTAAGAATATTTTTTCTTTTAGAAAAAAGATAAGAACAAGAGGCTCACCACGGTGGTGCCGGCGACGAGATCGGCACGGGCGATCGACGGCGGTGAAGACGGGGACAGAACGTGACGGACCGCTAAACTAGACAAATCTTGAGGAAAATGGAGCTCGGAGGTCAAGCTTGGAGAGGAGCAATCTTAAGTAGTGTGGCTCGGGCTTTTCATCGAACACCTCATGTGCATAGGAGGTGAGCTAGAGCACCACAAAGCACTCCCCTCGCCGGCCAGAAAAAACAGAGCAGTGGAGTGGTCTGCTTGCGGGCGAGGGGGTATATATAAGCACCTCATTGGTCCCGGTTCATGGCTGGAACCGGGACTAAAATCCCCCCTTTGGTCCCGATTCCAGCCACGAACCGGGACCAATGGTTGTGGGCCAGGAGAGAGGCCCAATGGTCCCATGGGTCCCGGTTCGTGACTGAACCGGGACTAATGGGTCGGCCAGGCCTAGACCAAAGCCCTGTTTTCTACTAGTGAAGGTGTTGGTTTGAAGCCCAACTTTAGGGATTAAAGTCCAATGTTTGACCTTTGGTTGGACACGGTAACATTAGTGCATTTGTTGTGATCCCTTAGTGAAGGCGTTGTATAGGAGTAGCTTGCATGTTCCTTAATTGATCACCTTTCATAGGGTTCGTGGTAGGATTGTGGGGTTATTATTGTGCACTAGACTTTTTTGCTTTCTCTTTTTCAAAGCCAATTTATCCAGCATTGATGATGGGCTTTGGCTGGTATTGTTGAATAATCTGTAATGTATGTGGATGTGTGCAACAACCAATCGAGAGGTCACAGGTTGATAATCCTTTAACAAGATCGATGTTTACAAATTTGCCACTTTATTGAAATTCCTCTATTTTTTTCCCAAATGGAGGCAATATATTTGCCTTGTCCATTAGTTTAGGAGTTAGACAAGGGTTTACATAAAATAAAAGAGTACAAAAAAGTCATTACTCTCCATGCATGATTTTTCTCAAATGTTTCGCACATTGAGTAATCCAAACGGTAGCTTCCTTCTTGATGTTAAGGGAATGGTCAACATTATAGACTTCTCGTGCAAGGCCCATGCGTTTCTCTCATTACAAATTGTCCACCAAATGAGCATGGTTACTTGCTTAGAGAAGGCGTGACCCTTCTGTTTGGCTTGTTTGCATTTGGCATCGCTCCTTGCTAGAATGCTTAACTATACAATAGGAAGTGTCGAGGCTTTCAAGTCGAGGCCCTTCATTGGTCTTTCTCCATACATAGTCTCAGAGTGAACGAATATTTGCTGGAATGATTGACGTAGAGTCTTGTTGTATTATCTAACTTCCCATTTTTTTATATTTAAGGCCATGTAGACTAGATGGGAGATACTTTGATACTTTACCTTGCACATAAGGGGAGACCCAGAAGGGGGCTCGCACACCATTGTCCATGGTGATGGTGGTGGAAGCAAAAAAGTACAAGTTCGCCTCATCACATGGATTTCCCGTGCCTACCCACATCTCTGAATGTTCTTTCCATTCTAACCAAGTACATCAAAACCATAACACTCGAGAAAATTCTTAAGGTGAAGGAGTCCACTGCCATAGAGGCCAGTAGGGACAAATGCTCTCTCCCCCAAATTGATTTACACACACCGGCCGTTTTGTTTGTCTTCGAGCAAAGGAAGCCCTGCTCGAATTTATTGATGTTGTGAATGGCGATCGGTAGGACGACGTGAACTATGTGGAGTGACATGGTAAACTGCTTGCGAGGTGAGCACCTACTTGACAAGGACGTGTTTTGGCCCGTGGTGGTGATATTTTTTTTCCTTCCCAAGGTACAAATCGTGTCACACATTTGTCCTTAAGGTATTGGAAGTCCACCCTCTTAGGTTGCCAAACCGAGAGAGGGAAACATAGGTATTTGATTGGTACGGATACACGGTTGTCCTGGAAGCTCGGTATGCATTCCTGCTAGTCTAGGTGTCGACATGAGATATGGATGACTGAGTTTTTTGGTAGTTTGTTTTTAGTCCCGCGACCTCCTGAAACTACACAAGATTCTTGATAGATTTTCAATGTCCCCTTTTATCGGTACCATAAACACCGCCATGTCACCTGCATAAATGGTGGTCCAAAACATGGTGCCCCGACCTCATATCTTGTGAAGAAGGCCATGCCGCCTAGCCGAGTCAAGAATTTGTTGGAGAGGGTTACTCACGATGACAAAAAGAGAAGCAAAAGCGGGGGCCCTTGGCAAAGACCCACCCATGCTTCAAGGGAGGGTCAACCACCCATTGAGGGGATTCCTGAGAAGTACGCGTAGCGCGAGGCAGTTATCCAATCCCTAAATTTGCTCGTGAGTCATATCCTTTTGAAGGGGTTTGAGGACGTACTCCCATCTCATCGAATCAAAACCTTTTCAAATGTCAAGCTTGAATAGGAGGGAAAAGTTTTTTCTTTTGTGGAGGTGTTCGGCATATTTTCTCACATACATGAAGTTATCATGAAACTCCTCTTCTTAATGAAAGCACTATGAGCATTGGAGATGTGATTGTTCATACAGGGCCCAAGCCGAGCATCTTAGCCGCTACAGGTTTGCAACATGAAGGTGGCCAAAAAGGTAGGTCACTCTCATGACATCATCTGTAATGGTGCCCCAACATTTCTTGAAGAAGGGTTTAGTGAAACCATCCATACTGGGTGCTTTGCCACTTGTCATTTGGTTGATGTCATTTTGAGGAGCAAGTTCCCGTCATATCCCTCGGTAGGGGTTCTAAGCACAGCTAGAAGTCATGGATCGGATGTCACAAGAGGGGTTTATCCAGGTTCGGGCCTCTAGAGAGTAATGCCCTCCGTCTTGCTAGTTTTAATGATTCACAACGGGGGATATCTTGTGCTAGGGATTACAATGGTCGATGAGATTGCTACCGAGAGTTGTTATATCTGTCCAGAGATGATCAATGGGCACCCTACAGGTTTGCAACATGAAGGTGGCCAAAAAGGTAGGTCAGTTTCATGATATCATCTTTAATGGTGCCCCAACATTTCTTGAAGAAGGGTCTGGTGAAACCATCAAGGCTGGGTGCTCCGTCGGTCATCATTCAGTTGATGTCATTTCACACATCCTTCTTGGTGAAGGGACAATCAAAGTAATGCAAGTCGTACTTTCCAAAACTGAATCTATCCTAATTGAAGCCCTTTATTCTGGAATTTACTTTTTGACATGGTCGGTGACCCAACCGAACTGTGTTGTGCTTAAGGACATGAATGTTACTCTTTCTCCTCAATTTCCTCTCTAGGGGTTACCTTCAACTAGTAACTGCATTGCACATTGATAACTAGTAAATGCATTGCACGCTGATATTAGGTAGGGCATTTTTTTTCAAAAAAAGAGGTAAGACATTAAGCACACATAAATTACGATGCGTGCTCTAATATTAAATGCACGCTAAACATATCTGATGCTCTGACATTAAATGTGCCTTAAACGTATCAGGTGCCCTAATATTAAATGCACGCTAAAGATATCGGGTGCTCTACATTGGAGTAATCTAAATAATTGGATTGGCAGTATTTAATGGCTAAGGTTTGTTTTTGCCTCTGCATTGTGCTATTGGCAATCAATATATCCCGAGACTACTTCAGGAGAAACATTAATGTTGAGATATACCCGCGCCCATCACACGACAGCATGGAAATACGACTTTTAGGCGCGCCTCATCCAAAAAGCATCCACGATGACGACGCCTCCGCCGTCACACCTGCGAGAACCAGGCTGTTGTTTCGTCAAATAGCGCCACCCACCGAAAAGTCCCAGTGACATGCGGGCCACCAATAGTCTGGGCGCCACATGTCATGGTCACGTGTGTTTGTGGAGATTGTCGTGGCCGGCTGTGTCAAAAATACCCTAGCGTACTGTGTGGACACTTGTCCGCGCGTCTGAGTTCCAGCCACGTCAGTCAGGCTAGAGTCGTTGTCATCATCTCATGTTCCTCTCCCATCTCCACTAGAGAGAAAGCTCGTCCAAGTGGGGCCAGGGTGAAAATGACACTTCGCCCCTTGACGTCCCTAATAAGATAGTGTACATAGGTTTTGGGTCAGTCTATGTCACATCTAGATGTGAGGTATTTTTTTAGCTCACATCTAACTCACTTATCTTTGATTATTTTTTAAAATCTTTCATTAATTTTATGGATGAGTGAGTTAGATGTTAGATAATATCTCATATCCAGATGTGAAATAGCAAAACTGATTGTTTATACGCCGAAAACACTCGGACCAGGATGACATCGCCGTGTTGTGTCGACCTCATGCATCGCAGCACTGACGTGAACTGGGTCATTATGCCAATATAAAAAGGGAAAACGCTTTGGGCCTATGGTCGTACATCAGAAAAGAGGATGCAAACTGCTGAACAGTCGCGTGGCAGGCAGATTCAAACCCAACTTGAGAGAACGATATATCAGATCTTAAATAAATCCTTGCCAAAATAAAAATCTTATAAATAATGGATCGGACGGCCAGAAGCGATCCGCGCGCGCCGCCGCCGTCGGGCGAGCCCCCCACACGCTTACCCGCCGCAGGGAGGACAGAAAAGGGAAGGAGTGAAAAAAACAGCCGTTACTAGCGAGTGCGCCTAGCCGCCTCCACACCCCCACCCAGCCCCGCCCCGCCTGCCTTCACGTGTTCCGTTCGCGCGCCTCGCAGGCGCAGCTCACCCCGCGCGCTCGCCTCATTTCTGCGGAATCGTATGCACGCCGCGCCCACATTCTTGAGCCTTCCGCGGCTGCCGTTTACCCGTCGCGGACGGGGACAAAGCGGACGGGCGCGTGCCCCGGCCCTATATCCCTGCGGGCGAGGCGCAGCAATTCGGCGTGCGGGTGCCTTGTTCCATTCCCTGCGTTCGGGTCCAGTGCGCGCGAGGGTGCTTCGGGCGGCGGCCGTGAGATCCGTGCGTGCGAGCGGAGCCGGGGGAGGAGGCGATGGCGTCATTCGTCGCCGCGCTGGCGGCAATCGTGGTCGTGGCGCTGGTGGCGGTGATGCGGCGCGCGGCCGCGAGGAAGGACGCGCGGAGGACGGCCTGGCTCGCGACGGAGCAAGCCCAGTTCGCGGAGCGTGACTCGTTCTACTACTATGATCACCACGCGGCGCCTCACTGGACGGCGCCGGACGCGACTGAGTGGACGACGCCGCAGGTGGCCTGGCCGCTGGTCGGGCAGGTGGCTGCGCCGTGGATGGCCTGGCCGCCGGTAGATCAGTTGCCGGCGCCGTCAACACTTTGGTTGGTAATTCGTATGTTGACTGGCACAAAAAAAAAAGTCCGATTTGGTTGGTATTTCGGGAGCGTTACCCGTTATTTGCTTGCTGCCTAGAGCATGATATGCTAGTGGCTTACACATACTGCCCGTTATGTGGAGAGTTTGTCATGATAGGCTAGTGGCTTACACACACTGCCCATTATGTGATTGGAATTATGAGTTCAACACTTTGTACAGAAAGTGTTTTTTCCACATTTTTATCCAGCACCAGCAGAGTATATGTATGTAAAATGTAGCATTGGTATCAAGTTAGTTTTGTGATAGTTTATTTCTGTCGGTGGGTATTGCCCCTCCTATTAGATATGTGCATCTTTAAATTTCGCATTTATCCATGTTTCATAATAACATTTTTATGAATATCACCAAGTATTTACATTTATCCTTACAAGCATTTCTGTCGGTGAGTACTGCATAAAGTGTTATTTCCATAACCTCCCTTTTATTGGTTGCAGCCCCGTCAAATGTCAGATAGCTCACTGGAGACAAGGACACAAAGATGAATGTCATCCAGTAAGTGTTGATGCTAGAGAAGACACCACAACAAAAGCTTCTTCCACGAAGAAAATTGAACGCGCTAGCTCAGATGAAGAAACTGTGGTGACTGGAGTCGTGCAAGCACTTGAAAGCAAGGAGGTGCCCCTTGAGATGGCGTCCAATAAGTCAGAGGCTTGTCAACATGATAGCAAGGAGTTCACATTTCCTCAGGTTACTGGACAGGCTGAATCTGCTGACTGTTCAAGTTCTCCAACTTTTGGTAAATCGTGCAAAGTCGAGGGCGCTTCCGTCAGTGAAAGTGGCTCTCACACTCAGATTCCGTCGGCTCGTGATCCATCTGAAAAGGCTGATGATCTTCCTGAATTCTCTGTTAAATCAGAGATCAGAGTTGTGGTGCCAGATAATCTACCATTGACGAAGAATCTGATCAGGCAACGAACTGCTCCAGCAGTTGTGAGGCATTATCCATCGAAATCGGTAAGTATAACTAGACGACTCATTTAATCACTAACATATACTTTTGTATGCTGAACCTAATGGTTATCTAAATGTGTCAGACACTTTTTCCGTATGAACGTTTTGTCAAGCTCTACAACTTTGGCAAGGTGGAATTGCGTCCTTTTGGTCTTTGTAACCTTGGGAACAGGTAAACAATTAACTAAACTGTATAATGGCTACTCCCTCCGTCCGAAAATACTTGTCATCAAAATGGATAAAAAGAGATGTATCTAGAACTAAAATACATCTAGATACATCCCCTTTTATTCATTTTGATGACAAGTATTTCCGGACGGAGGGAGTATTTTGGAACTAAGTGTGCTGAACATTTATGTGTATCCTTAGTATCATTTTGAGATTGTTATAACATGTTACTTTCAAAATTGTTTCCTTTAACGAGACAAGAGTCCAGTGGCAGTATCTGGGGTTTCACAAATCAAACTCATGCCTAAAACTTATTGAAAATTAAACATATTAGGGCACTTTAGTTTATAGCGTAAACAATTTATTGAATCTGAGTTTAGTGCTTCAATGTTGTTATTTTTGCCTAACCTTCTTTTGTTTCTGTTTACAGTTGCTATGCAAATGTCGTGCTTCAGTGTTTGGCCTTTACCCGACCACTTACGGCGTGTGTGTGTGTGTGTGTGTGTGTGTGTGTGTGTGCGCGCGCGTGCGTGCGTGCATGCGTGTGTGCGTGCGTGTGCG
>LR738714.1:761150525-761176354 GCA_902687465.1 Secale cereale
GTGCGTGCGTGCGTGCGTGCGTGTGTGTGTGTGTGTGTGTGTGTGTGTGTGTTAGCAAATGTTCATAACACAAAGCTGCAATCGCTTGATCGGTTTATAGTAGCGATATAGCACTTTTAAGCTTTTAGCCAGTTCACTAATTGTAGAGTTGAGGTTGACAATAAATGCGTGTTTTTTCTTCGAACACTATTGCCTCGTAACTTATTTTATATCATCAGATGCAAGTCATATGAACGTGGCAAAAAGAAGTTGACAATATCCTGACAATTGCACTGAAAAGATATCAGGTATCATTAAGAATCTTAGGTTGCTTTTACCACAAAATCTTCATGGACTCAATGAATTATCACATCAAAATATGCTAGGTTGCTATATTTTCTGTGTTGGCTTTGGATCTTGTTTACCAAGTTTTCTTCGTTCTGTTTATGTTAATTAGAACCCTCTTTTACTTTTGACAGTCTGGTATGTTTGGCAAGATTAACAAGGCCATCACGTTCCCGGAGTACTTGAATTTGTCTAGCTACATGAGTACAACAGATGATTGTTCCCCTGTGTACAGGCTCTATGCTGTGGTTGTCCACCGTGATGTTATGAATTCATCCATTTCTGGTCATTATGTATGTTATGTCAAGGACTCGCACGGGAAATGGTACGAAATGGATGATAGCCAGGTATTAACACATCTCTCGTCTGCTTAGTGCACCCTTTTGCATATTGAAAGAACAGTTGATAATGTGTTGCCTATATCTGGATTTTATTTTTGAATAGTTAAAGACTAGTTCTCTTGTTGGAAACAGTGAGTAGATGATGATTTGTTTTTTGTTTAAGCAAAAAAATGTCTTTCCTAGGGACATATATTCATACCGTAAAAATTACTATCCAGTCAAAAAATGTCTTTCCCATGTCAATCAATCTTCCCTGCTAAACAGTCTTGAACGTTGTCTACAGGTGAAACCTGTTTCTCTGAAAAATATTCGGTCGGAGTGTGCGTACATGCTGCTTTATGCAAGGTAAGTAGACCGCTGTTATACCTTGTATTGCTTTCTGATATGTGTTTTTCTGTCCTAAATTATGTCACCTTAAACACATCAGGTGTTCACCACGGGCTCCAAGGTCTTTAAGGAAATTGATTATTGGTCAAATCCTATCACACACAAAAAAGCAAGGCAGACAGCAGACCCAAAACCAACTTCTGTGGAAGTACGGAGTTACTTTAGCAGGCTCCAAGTTGCGCAATCGCAGTCATGCAGGGATCAGGTAGTGAATGGCCACACCCACACTCTGGATACGTCTAATGTCTCATCAAATCCAGTATTACAGTCCACAAGTACAAGCGAGGATTCTTCGTTGTTCACCAGTTCTGATGTAGGGTCAATCGGCCATTTAAGCACAAAGAACCCAGGAACTCAGAACAAATGCAACCAGTAAGCACAGTGGTTATGCCTGAGGAGCATTCGCGGCACATATCCAGCTTGAACCCTAGCTCTTCAACTCAATATGCTGATCAAGGTGAGGTTGAGAGGATGCACCAGCTCAAGCATCAGACAAGCGAAGGGGTTTGGGATGAGGGTTGTGAGACCCCATCCTTCTTCTATGTTGACCAAGGTAAATACCCGGGTAGTAGTAGTAGTGACAGTAGTAGCAGAAGTAGGCGTAGTATTAGCAGTAGCAGTAGCTGTAATTTAACAGGGCAGTGTAACCGTCGGATAGTAGGGGAGGTTTATCATGGCCCTGGAGAGGGCCAGGGGCATTTTAAGTAGCGGGCCGAATGGGCCAGGCATTTTTGTTGGAATAGAGGGCTTGGGTTGTAGATAAAGGTCGAGCATTTATCCTGTATGAATATGCCATTGCAATTAATAGATGGGCAGTTCATACAAGCAGCCGGGCCACGCCGTCGGTAGCTCTGCCGACGTGTCCTGCCGCTCCGCTCCGCAGCGTTCTACTCCCTTCGTCCCAGAATATAAAAGTGTTTTTAGCACTACTGTCAAAAATGCTCTTATATTATGGGAAGGAGGGAGTACCTCCTCTCTGTAGTCTCCACCCGCTGTGCTGCCGGCCTATCTGACCCGCTGCAGTAGAACATTTTGCATTGTAGATGATCCTATCATGTAAGATCGCGCAAAGCACCTCTAATTTTGTTTCAAAAATAAAGAGTGGGAAAATAGTGTTATTTGACTTATTCAGGATTTTCACCGAAATTAATGATCTCTGTATTGGGAGAAAGAAGACAAATCGAGAAAATGTGTTGCACTAGCCTTTTCACTCTCAACCTGTATAGAGTTAGGTCTATAAAGTTGGTGAAGTACTGAACATGTTGAGCACTACTTTTTCCTTTAAAAGTTTTGCCTGAAAAACATTTAACACCAATTTGCGTGACCTTACACCGTGAAAGTAGAAGCTAATGCTCGATTCATATTCCCCCAACGAGGACAGTTTCTCCTATTGCATCACGAATCTAGCTCGGCTTCAGTCTCCAGAGTAGGAATGCCAGCCCAGCCCAGCCCATCTTCTATGTGTGTGGTTGAAGCTTTGCCGGCCTGTTCAACTCGTGCTGAAGCAGCCCAGAGCCTTGTGAAGGAGGCTCGTTCTTTCGAAATCACTAGTTGAGGAGCGCTCGATTAGTCGGGGAGAGCTCCGCGCGCGACAAGTGTCACGCCGGGCGCTCGTGAGACTTTTCCGGGGCGCTCCACGCTCGACACTTGTCGCGCTGACGGGCTCTCTCGTGATTTTCGGTTTCCGGTTTTCCTTTCTGGTTTTTTCTTCTTACACTTTAGTCCTTATACTTTTAGTGTCTTGTAATACACTTTTGATCTGTTTCTCTCTGGTGTCATCGAACCGTCGCCGCGGACTGTTCTTTCGTTGCCGTCGTCACCGCCTATCGCGCCCGCCGCTCTTGTCGCGTGCTTACAGCAGCCCCCGTCATGCCCGCCGCGCTCGTCGCCTGCTTACGGTGGTCCTTCTTTGCCGTGGACGTCGCTTCCCCGTTCGCACGATCGTCGTTTCCTACTGGTTGCATTCGTGGGTTCCCTGTTTCCCTTTTTGTTCTCATTATATTTCCGGGATATGAAGATTTATGGGGTAGTTACGATTGGGGGCTTCCAACACTATCAGATGTCTAGTTTCAACTCAGTTTGTGGAATTAGTTCTTGATAATCATCGTGTTCTTTGCAGGTATGGCTTGTCCTTTTTGCCGTATGTCGGGTGGCCCGTGTTCTTCTGTTGATTCTTCTGTAGATGGGTTTAGTGTGGTTCTGGATCAGTATGTTGGGGAACGTAGTATTTTAAAATTTTCCTACGATCACGCAAGATCTATCTACCAGATGCATAGCAACGAGAGGGAAGAGTGTGTCTACGTACCCTCGTAGACCGGAAGCGGAAGCATCAAGTGACGCGGTTGATGTAGTCGAACTTCTTCGCGATTCAACCGACCAAGCACCGAACGTACGGCACCTCTGCGTTCAGCACACGTTCAGCTTGATGACGTCCCACGAGCTCTTGATCCAGTTGAGCTTCACGGGAGAGTTTCGTCAGCACGACGGCGTGGTGACGGATATGATGTATCTACCGGCGCAGGGCTTCGCCTAAGCACTGCGACAGTATGACCGAGGTGTGTTTCTGTGGAGGGGGACACCGCACACGGCTAGAACAATTCAACTTGTGTGTCTTTGGGTGCCACCCTGCCCCCGTATATAAAGGAGCAAGGGAGGAGGGCCGGCCGGCCTCCTATGGTGCGGCTAGGGCAATCTTACTAGGAATAGGATTGCAATCCTATTCCTAGTAGGAGTCCACCAAGAAGGAAGAGAGGGAAAGGAAAAAGGAGGGAGAGGTGGCGCCCCCCAATCCTAGTCCAACTAGGATCCCCTGGTGGGGCGCCGGCCAGCCTCTGTGGGCTGCCTCTCTTCTTTCCTCAAGGCCCACTATGGACCATCCCCCCTCGTAGGGGGTTCCGGTAACCCCCTCCGGCAATCCAGTTAAATCCGAAACTTTTCCGGAACACTTCCGGTGTCCGAATATAGTCGTCCAATATATCAATCTTTATGTCTCGGACATTCCGAGACTCCTCGTCATGTCCGTGATCTCATCCGGGACTCTGAACTACCTTCGGTACATCAATACTCATAAACTCATAATACCGATCGTCATCAAACGTTAAGCGTGCGGACCCTACTGGTTCGAGAACTATGTAGACATGACCGAGACTCATCTCCGGTCAATAACCAATAGCGGAACCTGGATGCTCATATTGGCTCCTACATATTCTACGAAGATCTTTATCGGTCAAACCGCATAACAACATACGTTGTTCCTTTTGTCATCGGTATGTTACTTGCCCGAGATTCGATCGTCGGTATCTCTATACCTAGTTCAATCTCGTTACCGGCAAGTCTCTTTACTCGTTTCGTAACACATCATCTCGTGACTAACTCATTAGTCTTTTGCTTGCAAGGCTTATTATGATGTGTGTTACCGAGAGGCCCCAGAGATACCTCTCCGACACTTCGGAGTGACAAATCCTAATCTTGATCTATGCCAACACCACGAATACTTTCGGAGACACCTGTAGCGCATATTTATGATCACCCAGTTACGTTGTGATGTTTGATAGAACACAAGGTGTTCCTACGGTATTCGGGAGTTGCATAATCTCATAGTCATAGGAACATGTATAAGCCATGAAGAAAGCAATAGCAGTAAAACTAAACGATCAAAGTGCTATGCTAACGGATGGGTCTAGTCCATCACATCATTCTCCCAATGATGTGATCCCATTGATCAAATGACAACTCATGTCTATGGTTAGGAAACATAACCATCTTTGATCAGTGAGCTAGTCTAGTAGAGGCATACTAGGGACACTCTGTTTTGTCTATGTATTCACACATGTACTAAGTTTCCGGTTAATACAATTCTAGCATGAATAATAAACATTTATCATGATATAAGGAAATATAAATAACAACTTTATTATTGCCTCTAGGGCATATTTCCTTCACAGCATTGTTCGAGGCGTGTTGTAAGAAAAACATTTTATAATTGTTTATTTTTGGCACACATGCTTATTTCTTTTGGTGCTGCTCACGCTGTTTTGATTTTGATTATGATTATTGTTTTGATTCTTGTGTTGTATGTTCCATGCAGTGTTAGAACTCATCTTGCTCGTTACATCGAGGAGTGTAGGGCTTTAGCCATAAGGAGGGGTGACAAGGATACTGATCTTGCTCTTCACTGCAGTGAGAGTAATTTGTATGGCGTTCTGTTTAGTCATGGTCAGGTGAGTTTATAGCGCCGCCTATGCTCCCTAGCGCTCAGGCAACCGGCTATGTGGACTAGCCCAATAACGAGCCGAACTAGCTTACTATCCTGGTCGCTCGATATGGTGTTGACCGATCGCAGTTGACTGATGACTGTTGACCATTTTTTTCGGGGGGAAAGCATTTCAATACTTAATTGAATAAGGTCTTACAATCATTCATAATGAGGATGCTAATCTCCGAAGGAAATTTTGCTAGCCAACAAGCGGTCCTTTTCTGCCCACGCCCAATGGATGCCATAGCATGACCAACCTTGTTCTGCAAGCGGTTGATCTTTCGAACCTGGGATTGTCGCTCCTTTAGCAGCTCTATAATGTCTGCAGCAAGGTACATGTTTCTGGAGTGATCCGTTCGGCCAGCCTCGACCAATGCAATGAGTTCAGCGCAGTCCGTCTCCACCATGAGAGGCTTCTTAGACCATTGCAGTGCAAGGTTCAGCCCCTCGAAACAGGCGGCGAGCTCCGCTTCCAAAGGTCCTCGACATTCGTGGAGCCACCTACACGCAGCAAAAATCACCTGGCCCAAGTGATCACGCAGGACCATGCCCGCCCCCGCAGATCCGTCGGTGGCAACGAACGAGCCATCAAAGTTTAATTTTACATATCCTTCAGGTGGGGGCTCCCATACAGCCGGTGTGACAAAGTGTTTTGTGGCACACATGGCAGGATCAAAATTACCCTCCGTCATAACCGGCAGTTTTCCTTTGATTGCATCTGCATGTGGGAAGTACTTGATTGTCAACAAAGATTCAGCGTAGCCACAGAGGAACCGCTTCGACACCTCAACTGGGATTAGAGGCTTCTGATGAGTCAGTTCATTATGAATGTGCCATACACGCCAAAGTAGCATGAGCAGTAGCAGTCGCTGAGTCTCGTCCAGTTCCTGTAAAAGCAACAACAACCAATCTGGTTCCCTTTTACTAAGAGCATCCGCTGATGGCAAGTCTCATACTAGTCGCATAGCATCCCACAAATTTTTTGCATGAGGACAACGTACAAGTGCATGATGCACTGATTCATCCTCCTGGCCACAGATGGTGCACACTCCGTCAACTTCCATATGGTGCCTCTTCTTATTTAGCTGGGTGGCCAGAGCTTCCCTAGATGCCTTCCAGGCAAATACACAGATTTTGGGTGGTGCCCCACAGTTCCATAGCATTTTCCACGCCGGCCTTGAGCCATCAGGCCGAGAGCTACACGCCACAGTACCTTGTCTAGCCATGATCTCATCTCGTGCCAGATTATAAGCTGACTTCACAGAGAATCGGCCGTGCTTGTCGGGTTGCCAGGCAATAGAATCAGCCTCCCCTCGGCGAGAGGTTTTTATTTTCAGAATCTCTGTAATGTCTACTGGATAGAAGTGTTGCCTGAGGATTGAAACATTCCAGGATCCGTCAAAGTTAAGGAGGTCAGCCACCCATTTCAGCCTGCATCGTCGTTTGGGGGTGATTGGCTTAAACGGAGGCCCTCTTGGCAACCACGGGTCTCACCAGATACGGATGTCAGCACCATTCCCCACACGCCATACATTGTTGGGGAACGTAGTATTTTAAAAAATTTCTACGATCACGCAAGATCTATCTACCAGATGCATAGCAACGAGAGGGAAGAGTGTGTCTACGTACCCTCGTAGACCGGAAGCGGAAGCGTCAAGTGACGCGGTTGATGTAGTCGAACTTCTTCGCGATCCACGAGCTTCTTCAAGCACCGAACGTACGGCACCTCCGCGTTCAGCACACGTTCAACTTGATGACGTCCCACGAGCTCTTGATCCAGTTGAGCTTCACGGGAGAGTTTCGTCAGCACGACGGCGTGGTGACGGATATGATGTGTTCACCGGCGCAGGGCTTCGCCTAAGCTCCGCGACGGTATGACCGAGGTGTGATTCTGTGGAGGGGGGCACCGCACACGGCTAAAACAATTCAACTTGTGTGTCTTTGGGTGCCCCCCTGCCCTTGTATATAAAGGAGCAAGGGAGGGAGGCCGGCCGGCCGTTCCTGGTGCGGCTAGGGAGTGGACTCCTACTAGGAATAGGATTGCAATCCTATTCCTAGTAGGATTCACCAAAAGAAGGAAGAGGGAAAAGAATAGGAGAGGTGGCGCCCCCCCAATCCTAGTCCAACTAGGAACCCTAGGTGGGGGCGCCGGCCAGCCCTATGGGCTGCCTCTCTCTTTCCCTTTAGGCCCACTATGGACCATCCCCTCTCGTAGGGGGTTTCGGTAACCCCCTCCGGCATTCCCGATAAATCCGAAACTTTTCTGGAACACTTCCGGTGTCCGAATATAGTCGTCCAATATATCAATCTTTATGTCTCGGACATTCCGAGACTCCTCGTCATGTCCGTGATCTCATCCGGGACTCCGAACTACCTTCGGTACATCAATACTCATAAACTCATAATATCGATCGTCATCAAACGTTAAGCGTGCGGACCCTACGGGTTCGAGAACTATGTAGACATGACCGAGACTCATCTCCGGTCAATAACCAATAGCGGAAACTGGATGTTCATATTGGCTCCTACATATTCTACGAAGATCTTTTATCGGTCAGAACCGCATAACAACATACGTTGTTCCTTTTGTCAAACGGTATGTTACTTGCCCGAGATTCGATCGTCGGTATCTCTATACCTAGTTCAATCTCGTTACCGGCAAGTCTCTTTACTCGTTCCGCAACACATCATCTCATGACTAACTCATTAGTCTTTTGCTTGCAAGGCTTATTGTGATGTGTGTTACCGAGAGGGCCCAGAGATACCTCTCCGACACTCGGAGTGACAAATCCTATTCTTGATCTATGCCAACACCACAAATACTTTCGGAGACACCTGTAGAGCATCTTTATGATCACCCAGTTACGTTGTGACGTTTGATAGCACACAAGGTGTTCCTACGGTATTCGGGAGTTGCATAATCTCATAGTCATAGGAACATGTATAAGTCATGAAGAAAGCAATAGCAGTAAAACTAAACGATCATAGTGCTATGCTAACGGATGGGTCTTGTCCATCAAATCATTCTCCTAATGATGTGATCCCGTTGATCAAATGACAACTCATGTCTATGGATAGGAAACATAACCATCTTTGATCAATGAGCTAGTCTAGTAGAGGCATACTATGGACATACTGTTTTGTCTATGTATTCACACATGTACTAAGTTTCCGGTTAATACAATTCTAGCATGAATAAAAGACATTTATCATGATATAAGGAAATATAAATAACATATTTATTATTGCCTCTAGGGCATATTTCCTTCAGTCTCCCACTTGAACTAGAGTCAATAATCTAGCTCACATCGCCATGTGATTTAATACCGATGGTTCACATCGTTATGTGAATAACACCCATAGTTCACATCACCATGTGACCAACACCCAAAGGGTTTACTAGAGTCAATAATCTAGTTCACATCGCTATGTGATTAATACCCAAGAGTAATGAGGTGTGATCATGTTTTGCTTGTGAGAGAAGTTTAGTCAACGGGTCTGTCATATACAGATCCCTATGTATTTCGCAAATTTCTATGTCTACAATGCTCTGCATGGAGCTACTCTAGCTAATTGCTCCCACTTTCAATACGCATCCAGATTAATACTTAGAGTCATCTGGATTTAGTGTCAAAGCTTGCATCGGCGTAACCCTTTACGACGAACTCTTTATCACCTCCATAATCGAGAAATATTTCCTTAGTCATCCAATTACTAAGGATAATTTTGACCGCTGTACAGTGATCTACTCCTGGATCACTATTGTACCTCCCTGTCAAACTCTTGGCAAGGTACACAACGTGTTTTGTACACAGCATGGCATACTTTATAGAACCTATGGCTGATGCATAGGGAATGACTTTCATTCTCTCTATATTTTTCTGCCGTGGTCTGGCTTTGAGTCTTACTCAACTTCACACCTTACAAATCAGGCAAGAACTTTTTCTTTGACTGGTCCATTTTGAACTACTTCAAAATCTTATCAAGGTATGTACTCATCGAAAGTCTTATCAAGCGTCTTGATCTATCTATATAGATTCTTGATGCTCAATATGTAAGCAGCTTCACCGAGGTCTTTCTTTGAAAAACTTTTTTCAAACACTCCTTTATGCTTTCCAGAAAATTCTACATCATTTCCGATCGACAATATGTCATTCACATATACTTATCAGAAAGGTTGTAGTGCTCCCACTCACTTCTTGTAAATACAGGCTTCTCCAAAAGTCTGTATAAAACCATATGCTTTGATCACCTCATCAAAGCGTATATTCCAACTCCGAGATGCTTGCACCAGTCCATAGATGGATCGCTGGAGCTTGCATAATTTGTTAGCACCTTTTGGATCGACAAAACCTTCTGGTTGTATCATATACAACTCTTCTTTGAGATATCCATTCAGGAATGTAGTTTTGATATCCATTTACCAGATTTCATAATCATAAAATGCGGCAATTGCTAACATGATTCGGACAGACTTAAGCATCGCTACAGGTGAGAAAGTCTCATCGTAGTCAACTCCTTGAACTTGTCGAAAACCTTTCGCAACAAGTCGAGCTTTGTAAACAGTAACATTACCGTCTGCGTCTGTCTTCCTCTTGAAGATCCATTTATTTTCGATGGCTTGCCGATCATCGGGCAAGTCAACCAAAGTCCACACTTTATTCTCATACATGGATCCCATCTCAGATTTCATGGCTTCAAGCCATTTTGCGGAATCTGGGATCATCATCGCTTCCTCATAGTTCGTAGGTTCATCATGGTCTAGTAACATGATTTCCAGAACTGGGTTGCCGTACCACTCCGGTGCGGAACGTACTCTGGTTGATCTACGACGTTCAGCAGAAACTTGATCTAAAGTTTCATGATCATTATCATTAACTTCCTCACTAATTGGTGTAGGAATCACTGGAACAATTTCCTGTGATGTACTACTCTCCAATCCGGGAGAAGGTACAATTACCTCATCAAGTTCTACTTTCCTCCCACTCACTTCTTTCGAGAGAAACTCTTTCTCTAGAAAGGATCCACTCTTAGCAACAAAGACCTTGTCTTCGGATCTGTGATAGAAGGTGTACCCAACAGTTTCTTTTGGGTGTCCTATGAAGATTTACTTCTCTGATTTGGGTTCGAGCTTATCATGTTGAAACTTTTTCACATAAGCATCGCAGTCCCAAACTTAAAGAAACGACAACTTTGGTTTCTTGCCAAACCATAGTTCATAAGGTGTCATATCAACGGATTTAGATGGTGCCCTATTTAACGTGAATGCAGCTGTCTCTAATGCATAACTCCAAAAACGATAGTGGTAAATCGGTAAGAGACATCATAGATCGCACCATATCCAATAAAGTACGGTTACGACGTTCAGACACACCATTACACTGTGGTGTTCCAGGTGGCGTGAGCAGTGAAACTATTTCACATTGTTTTTATTGAAGGCCAAACTCGCTAACTCAAATATTTTACCTCTACGATCATATCGTAGAAACTCTTATTTTCTTGTTACGATGATTCTCCACTTCACTCTAAAATTCTTTGAACTTTTCAAATGTTTCAGACTTGTGCTTCATTAAGTAGATATACCCATATCTTTCTCAAATCATCAGTGAAGGTCAGAAAATAACGATACCTGCCGCGAGCTTCAACACTCATTGGTCCGCATACATCAGTATGTATGATTTCCAACAAATATGTTGCTCGCTCCATAGTTCCGGAGAACGGAGTTTTTAGTCATCTTGCCCATGAGGCATGGTTCGCAAGCACCAAGTGATTCATAATCAAGTGATTCCAAAATTCCATCATTATGGAGTTTCTTCATGTGTTTTACACCAATATGACTTAAATGGCAGTGCCACAAATAAGTTGCACTATCATTATTAACCTTGCATCTTTTGGCTTCAATATTATGAATATGTGTATCACACGATCGAGATCCAACAAACTATTTTCATTGGGTGTATGACCATAGAAGGTTTTATTCATGTAAACAGAACAACAATTATTCTCTAACTTACATGAATAACCGTATTGCAATAAACATGATCAAATCACATTCATGCTCAACACCAACACCAAATAACCGTTATTTAGGTTCAACACTAATCCCGAAAGTATAGGGAGTGTGCGATGATGATCATATCAATCTTGGAACTGCTTCCAATACACATCGTCACTTCATCCTTTAACTAGTTTATGTTCATTATGCAACTCCCACTTCGAGTTACTACTCTTTAGCAACTGAACCAATATCAAATACCGAGGGGTTGCTATGAACACTAGTAAAATACACATTAATAATCTGTATATCAAATATACCTTTGTTCACTTTGCCATCCTCCTTATCCGCCAAGTATCTAGGGCAGTTCCACTTTTAGTGACCATTTCCTTCGCAGTATAAGCACTTGTTTCAGGCTTGAGTTTTAGCTTTGGGTTTCTTCACGGGAGTGACAACTTGCTTGTCATTCTTCTTGAAGTTCCCCTTCTTTCCCTTTGCCCTTTACTTGAAACAAGTGGTCTTGTTAACCATCAACACTTGATGCTTTTTCATGATTTCTACCTTCGCCTACTTCAGTATCGCGAAGAGCTGGGAATTCCTTTCGTCATCCCTTGCATATTATAGTTCATCACGAAGTTCTACTAACTTGGTGATAGTGACTAGAGAACTTTGTCAATTACTATCTCATCTCGAAGATTAACTCCCACTTGATTCAAGCAATTGTACTACCCAGACAATCTGAGCACATGCTCATTGGTTGAGCTATTCTCCTCCATCTTGTAGGCAAAGTACTGTCAGAGGTCTTATACCTCTCGACACGGGCATGAGTATGAAATACTAATTTCAACTCTTGGAACATCTTATATGCTCCGTGGCGTTCAAAACGTTTTTGAAGTCCCGGTTCTAAGCCGTAAAGCATGGTGCACTTAAACTATCAAGTAGTCATCATATCGAGCTTTTGTCGAAACGTTCATAACGTCTACATCTGCTCCTGCAATAGGTCTGTCACCTAGCGGTGCATCAAGGACATGATTCTTCTGTGCAGCAATGAGGATAATCCTCAGATCACGGAACAATTCCGCATCATTGCTACTAACATCTTTCAACTTGGTTTTCTCTAGGAACATATAAAAAATAAACGGGGAGCAACATCGCGAGCTATTGATCTACAACATAGATATGCTAATACTACCAGGACTAAGTTCATGATAAATTAGAGTTCAATTAATCATATTACTTAAGAACTCCCACTTAGATAGACATCCCTCCGGTCATCTAAATGATCACGTGATCCAAATCAACTAAACCATGTCCGATCATCACGTGAGATGGAGTAGTTTCAATGGTGAACATCTTAGGTTGATCATATCTACTATATGATTCACGCTCGACCTTTCGGTCTCCAGTGTTCCGAGGCCATATCTGCATATGCTAGGCTCGTCAAGTTTAACCCGAGTATTCTGCGTGTGCAAAACTGGCTTACACCCGTTGTATTTGAACGTAGAGCTTATCACACCCGATCATCACGTGGTGTCTCGGCACGACGAACTTTCGCAACGGTGCATACTCAGGGAGAACACTTATACCTTGAAATTTAGTAAGGGATCATCTTATAATGCTACCGTCGTTCTAAGCAAAATAAGAAGCATAATAAGATAAACATCACATGCAATCAAAATATGTGACATGATATGGTCATCATCATCTTGTGCTTTTGATCTCCATCTCCAAAGCACCGTTATGATCACCTTCACAAAACATGATCATCTCATACAAAACCGTATAACTCATCATGTCTTGACCATATCACATCACAACATGCCCTGCAAAAACAAGTTAGACGTCCTCTACTTTGTTGTTGCAAGTTTTACGTGGCTGCTACGGGCTTAGCAAGAACCGTTCTTACCTACGCATACAAAACCACAACGATGTTTCGTCAAGTATGTGTTGTTTTAATCTTCACAAGGACCGGGCGTAGCCACACTTGATTCAGCTAAAGTGAGAGAGACAGACACCCGCCAGTCACCTTTAAGCAACGAGTGCTCGTAACGGTGAAACCAGTCTCGCGTAAGCGTACGCGTAATGTCGGTCCAGGCCGCTTCATCTCACAATACCGCCGAAGCAAAGTATGACATGCTGGTAAGCAGTATGACTAGTATCGTCCACAATCTCATTGTGTTCTACTCGTGCATATCATCTACGCATAGACCTGGCTCATGATGCCACTGTTGGGGAACGTAGTATTTTAAAATTTTCCTACGATCACGCAAGATCTATCTACCAGATGCATAGCAACGAGAGGGAAGAGTGTGTCTACGTACCCTCGTAGACCGGAAGCGGAAGCGTCAAGTGACGCGGTTGATGTAGTCGAACTTCTTCGCGATCCAACCGATCAAGCACCGAACGTACGGCACCTCCGCGTTCAGCACACGTTCAGCTTGATGACGTCCCATGAGCTCTTGATCCAGTTGAGCTTCACGGGAGAGTTTCGTCAGCATGACGGCGTGGTGACGGATATGATGTGTTCACCGGCGCAGGGCTTCGCCTAAGCTCCGCGACGGTATGACCGAGGTATGATTCTGTGGAGGGGGGCACCGCACACGGCTAAAACAATTCAACTTGTGTGTCTTTGGGTGCCCCCCTGCCCCCGTATATAAAGGAGCAAGGGAGGGAGGCCGGCCGGCCCTTCCTGGTGCGGCTAGGGAGTGGACACCTACTAGGAATAGGATTGCAATCCTATTCCTAGTAGGATTCACCAAAAGAAGGAAGAGGGAAAAGAATAGGAGAGGTGGCGCCCCCCCCCCCCATCCTAGTCCAACTAGGAACCCTAGGTGGGGGCGCCGGCCAGCCCTATGGGCTGCCTCTCTCTTTCCCTTTAGGCCCACTATGGACCATCTCCTCTCGTAGGGGGTTTCGGTAACCCCCTCCGGCATTCCCGATAAATCCGAAACTTTTCCGGAACACTTCCGGTGTCCGAATATAGTCGTCCAATATATCAATCTTTATGTCTCGGACATTCCGAGACTCCTCGTCATGTCCGTGATCTCATCCGGGACTCCGAACTACCTTCGGTACATCAATACTCATAAACTCATAATACCGATCGTCATCAAACGTTAAGCGTGCGGACCCTACGGGTTCGAGAACTATGTAGACATGACCGAGACTCATCTCCGGTCAATAACCAATAGCGGAACCTGGATGTTCATATTGGCTCCTACATATTCTACGAAGATCTTTTATCGGTCAGAACCGCATAACAACATACGTTGTTCCTTTTGTCAAACGGTATGTTACTTGCCCGAGATTCGATCGTCGGTATCTCTATACCTAGTTCAATCTCGTTACCGGCAAGTCTCTTTACTCGTTCCGCAACACATCATCTCGTGACTAACTCATTAGTCTTTTGCTTGCAAGGCTTATTGTGATGTGTGTTACCGAGAGGGCCGAGAGATACCTCTCCGACACTCGGAGTGACAAATCCTATTCTTGATCTATGCCAACACCACGAATACTTTCGGAGACACCTGTAGAGCATCTTTATGATCACCCAGTTACGTTGTGACGTTTGATAGCACACAAGGTGTTCCTACGGTATTCAGGAGTTGCATAATCTCATAGTCATAGGAACATGTATAAGTCATGAAGAAAGCAATAGCAGTAAAACTAAACGATCATAGTGCTATGCTAACGGATGGGTCTTGTCCATCACATCATTCTCCTAATGATGTGATCCCGTTGATCAAATGACAACTCATGTCTATGGATAGGAAACATAACCATCTTTGATCAATGAGCTAGTCTAGTAGAGGCATACTATGGACATACTGTTTTGTCTATGTATTCACACATGTACTAAGTTTCCGGTTAATACAATTCTAGCATGAATAAAAGACATTTATCATGATATAAGGAAATATAAATAACATCTTTATTATTGCCTCTAGGGCATATTTCCTTCATACATACCCCTGTTTCACTAGCTGTAGGCCATGCTCAATAGCATTCCATGTTGAGGATCCGTTCCCTGTAAAGACAGTGTCAAGAATGGATCCAGATGGATAGTACTTGGCCCGTAGAACCTGCGCACAAAGACTTTCTGGGAACTGAATGAGACGCCAGGCTTGCCGTGCTAAGAGGGCTTGATCGAACGTCCGGAGATCTTTAAATCCAATTCCACCTTTTCCTTTCGGCCTCAACATAATGTCCCAGCTGACCCAGTGTGTTTTGCGTTTACCTTTTTCTGATCCCCACCAGAAGCGACGGATCATTCGCATAAGTTCCTCACAGAGCCCTGCTGGGACCTTGAAGACGCTCATAATATAGACCGGGAGGGCCTGCGCAATTGCCTTAATCTTTATCTCCTTTCCGCCCATAGAGAGATGGTTGTCTTCCCATTCCATTAAGCATTTTGCCAACCTTTCTTGTAGGCTTTTTAATTTTCCTTTGCTCATTCTACCATCAGGTGTCGGGAGACCGAGGTATTTGGCTTCGAAAGTGGCTTGTGTAATCTGTAATGTGCCTTTAATGCTCTCTTGGGTATGCGGCTGGCAGATCGGAGAAAACAAGATAGAACACTTGTGTGGGTTGATCACCTGGCCTGTTCCTCGAGCATATACTTCAAGCACTTGTTTAACCCGTTCTGCTTGCTCATTATCAGCCTTGAAAAACAGCAAGGTATCATCTGCGAAGAGTAAATGGGAGATACCCGGGGCACGTCGGCACACCTTGAACGGCGTAATGGATCACTGGGATGCTTCACGGTGTAACAGAGCAGAAAGACCATCAGCAACAAATAGAAACAAAAAATGGGATAGCGGATCACCTTGGCGAAGACCTCTGGACGGGTAGAACGAATCAAGAAGGGTTCCATTAAATTTTACCGAATATCTCACCGATGTCACACAGGACATAATCCAATCAACCCATCGGGGAGCGAAACCCAAACTCTGCATCATTCTTCTCAGAAAATCCCAGTCAACCCTGTCGTATGCCTTTGATAGATCCAACTTATACGCACAATAAGAATCTTGCTCCTTTTTGCTGTGCTCAATGGAATGGAAACATTCAAATGCTACCAAAGCATTATCGGTAATCATACGTCCCGGGACGAAGGCACTCTGGTTCAAAGAGATGATATCCCCAAGGATTGGACGGAGTCTGTTCACCAAGCACTTAGCCACAATCTTGTATAGAACTGAACATAAACTGATGGGGCGGAACTCTCTAAGTGACTCGGGCTGATCTACCTTCGGAATTAACACGATGGCAGTTGAGTTTGTCTCTGAAGGCATGTGCCCCGTGGCAAAGAACAGTCGGACTGCTGCAACAACCTTGTCCTTTAACAATGCCCAGTTTCTCTGATAAAACCTCGCCGGAAATCCATCTGGCCCTGGGGCCTTTAGGGGACCTATTTGGAATAGAGCGTCACCTATTTCTTCCTCCGTAAAATCCCTACCTAATTGACCATTTACTTTTTGAATAACAAATAGAAAAACTCAGAAAATTAGAAATATCAAAAACAAATGCTCATGGATTTTAGAAAGTTCGCGACCTCGAAAAACTTCACAAGCTCAAAAAAGTTCACAAGGTTCAAAAAAAAATCACAAACAAAGTTCACGAGTTTGAAAAACGTTCACGGGTTTACAAAAAGTTTGCGTATTTGAAAAGAGTTCACAAATAAAAAAACGTGGATTTGAAAAAAGGTTTATACATTGGAATAAAATTAACATATTTGAAAAATGTTTGTGCCTTTGAAAAGGTTCACAGATTAAAAAAAATTGTGCATCTAACAACATTACTGATCCGAAACATTTCATAAATTTGTAAGTTCAGGAACACGAAAAAAGTTCATGAATTTGAAACAAATTTATAAATTGTAGAGAAGTTTGCTAATTTCAAAATAGTTCATGAATTGGGAAAACAAAAAACAAAACAGAAAAAGAAAAAAACTGAGAGAAAACCAAAAAAGAGAAACAAAAACTACATATAGAAAAAATGATAAAAAGAAAACTACACAGGACTTGTAGAAGCTTTCCAACACCAGCCTGGAAAGTTTTTGTAAGCTTCCAAAACCGAAACGAAGTCATCGTTCAAAAACGCTTGACGTGCCAGCCTAAGTGAATCGAACACGGCGGAAGAAAAACGATTAACAGACAGGCGTCAAATAGTGAAATCACTAGTTAAGAGGTACACCTTGCAAAGGTCACTCCTACTGATAAATGGCACCCCGGGCACTCCATGCACACCACTTGCCGCAACATGTGAGTTCTTCCTTCTTTTCCATAGACTTGTTTATTCAAAATGTTTTATCCTTTTAACCATGTGTCCGAATCCTGAGCCTATTTCACAATTGAATTCGTGCCGAGATCTTTGAAACTATATTGAATGTTAATAGGTTTTGACGTTTTTCCCACAAATAAACCAGAAGCTGGAATCATGTTTTTTTTCTCATTTTCCCATTTTCCGAGAAGCACAACGCAGAAGTATTGGGCCTCCACGAGAGGCAAATATGTGCTTCTTATGGAAACAAAGAAAATATTTTTTTCCTTTCCGATATGAACAACTGTACTTCTCGCGGAAGCAATTCTGTGTTTATCTTTGAAGTACACATTTAAAATAAAAAACTTCCAAAACCTGGGGAAAATAGGGGAAAAACCGTACCCCGCCCCCAAAGACCTCAGGTAAACCCAAAAACACGTAAAAAAATAAATCATGTGAGCGTCCAACATGCGACAAATGACAACGGCTAGACGCGTCACTTGACGTGCTCTCCGTCCACAAAAGTTACCTTTTACGCTGCTCCTGTAAGGAGAGCAATCAACTAAGGAGTACTCCTTGCGGGAACCCTGCAAAGGGTCACTTTCGGTGGGCTAAGAGCGCCCCACACGCTCTCAGCCATCGCCAAATGTCGCATCTTGGACGCTCCCTGTGGACTTTTTATTATTATTTTTTGCACGTGTTTTCTGGTTTTAGATGAGTATTTGTTTTGTTTTTTGCCTGATTTTTCATACTTTCTGAAAAAAAAAGTAAAATAATAGTTTGCGCAACACTTTTTTTGCTTTCGTCATAGGCACAAGTTAGGTTCTCGTGGAGTCGTTGATTTACTTCCAGGAGAAGTCTCTCGAAAAATGAAAAAAAAATGCTTTCACGAGAGGCACAAGATAGCTTCTCATGGAGCCACAGTTTTGCTTTCGCGAGAGGCGCATCTATACCTCTCAAAAAGGGAAAAAAGTATTTTCTATTTTGTTTCGCGAGAGGCACTGGTTAGCTTCTCGTGAAGACACAAATTTGCTTCCGTGAGAGGCATACAATTGTGTCTCTCGAAAAGAAAGAAAAGTGAAAACCCCGTCCTTTCGGCTTGGTTATTAGCTTCCTACCTGAATTTGTTTTCAATAAAAAGTTTGCCAAAAACCTATTAAGATGGATTGAGCTTTGAAAATCTCGATGCGAGGAGTTCAATAATGAAAACGGTTCGCAACATGAGAAGATGAAAGTGATTTGTGCAAATAGTTCTGTTTAACTAGTGATTTCGTCCGGCAAGGGTACTCTTGTTACTCCCGCCAAATAGGGTTTGGGTTTTGTTTTTATTTTTAGGAAAAAATAGGGTTTGGGTGTATGCCGCAGCCCATAAGTTTTTTTTTTTTTGAGACAATACTGCAGCCCATAAGTGATTAGGGGATGGGCCGGAAGAAAAAGAAGAGAAAACGCCCAGCAACAGCCTCGTCTGTCTCAAAAAAAAAGCAACAGCCTCGCCTCGTCGTCAGCCGCGGCCGCCGCCAGTGACAGCCGCCGTCCCTGATTCCCCTCGGCCTTCGCGACTGCCCTTCGCTCCCGCCGCTCCGAATCGCCGCCTGGCTCCGTGTCTGGCCGGCGACTCTGCCCTCCCCGTCCAGCCCCTGCACGGCGCCACCGCGCCCAGCCGGCAGCCCGCAGCCGCCCAGTCCGCACTCTCAGTCGGCGCCCGGCGCCCGGCGTCGTACCGCCGCAGCAGGCCAGCAGCCAGCCGCCCAGCCCGATCTGAGGTACCCTTGATGCGTTTTCTGCCTGTTCTCTTACGAATTTAGGTTTGCGGTGCTCCTTTGTAAATTGTAACTACTGCTGAATTCCATCCAGGAACGGTGCTACACTTATTACTGAATTGTTTCAGTCTGGGTCCATTTTTTCGGATCCGTGTCGCACCTTAAGCTGTAATTTCCAGGAATGTTACTACTTACTACAGAATTGTCTCAGTCGGTCAAGCAATTGATACAGTCTTCTCATTTTTTGAATCGGTAAATGACATTGCCATACTGAATAGTGAGTGGCAGAGCGTCAACCAGGATCACATATATGTATCGATTGTGGACGAATGAACACATGGGATAGTCTTCTTTGAACTTTTCAGGGTCTGTAGCGTTTTTTGTGCAATATTAAGACTTGTTTGAGAAAATTTTCATATGTTTGTAACATCGTATTGATCGATTTATATTGTTCTTGGTAAATTAATCAGTAGATCCACCAATGGTCACGCGTGGCTGTAAGCGACCTGGATTCGGTTAGGAATTGCTAATTTAGGGCTTCATTGCCGCAATTCCCCGCGGGTTTTGTTTACGGTCGCTGGTCCTAGCTTCATTTGTGATTCCTAACCGGTTAGCAGTTTGGTCATGTCAAAAATTCAGTCTGCATTTCTGCTAATGGAAATTTTGGATAGTTCTGAGTTTTGTAGAAATCAATATTTTTTTCTGGAGGCCATAAAGCATGCATTAGTAACTAACAGGTACATCTTGTCATGAAACCACTCTATGTTGATCTATCTGTTGTGCTGAATGTCGAGTTACATCCATCTGTATTATTTGTGATATAACTCTTGGTTCTCTTCAAATTGTGCCTCAGCACTGAGTGTATCTATTACAACTCAAAGTGGCAGGGCATATATTTGTCACATTTTAAGGCATCCAACATAGTAAGATATTGTTCTTCATTCTTCTTGCAGGCAAGTCATGATAATCTAGAAATTTTGATGATGCATTGTCAAAGAGTACTGGTAAATTAATGGCAATCCGTCTCCTGTCGCGGCAAAATCTGAGGAAGTTGTCTGCTTCCTTCACACTCCTTAATCCATCCCAAAAGATACTACTTTCACCTTCTCATCCGGCTCTCAGGTATTTGTTGATTCTTATCTCTCGGTCCTTAATTATATGTTCTATGCATAATGTACGGCCAGAATTTTTACCTCATTTGCTTGTTCATGAAGTGTCAGAATTTACCAGCTGCAGCTGATGCATGCAACCAAAATGCAACTCAAGTCTGATAATTCTGTACAAAATTTGGTAGCATTTTTCCTGGCTCTGCAATTGTATTTGTCAAGTGTTGTGTAGTTACTCACTCAGATTTTCTTTTCAAGTGCTAACCCAAGAAATATCTAGCAAGTACATAGGACATGGTTTATCATTTTGATCCTATTTCAGCGACAACGAGTCGAATTCAGTTTTCCTCATATTTTCGTTTTGTTTATTGCAGACCTGATGTTATTTCCCCTAGCAAATGCGTAAGCCCCTTTTACCCGTTTGTGAATTCACGGGGTGTTCGATGGGCTAGCTATGAATCAGTGAATCTGGTTTTGTCTGACGATGGGAAACCCAAATTTGAGATTGAGGAGGTGGAGCCTTCCAAGAAAGGGAGGTTTTTGACAAAGAGGCGTTTGAAGCTTCAGAGGAAGCGGGAAAAGAGGAAGAGGAAGGAGGCCAATAAAAACGATCCACGTCGTATCAGACCCAAGGGTAAAAAAATAAAACAGAAATTTCCTACACCTGAAGCTCGGCTCAAATACAAGATCGAGAAGGTATCAACAAGTTAGCTTTATTTTCTTATTTGTCCATTTGGTTTGCTTTGTTACTTCCTTGCTTTTTTCTGTATTATAAATAGGACTTGCTAATTGCTACTCAGAATTTGAATCAGCCCCTTATTTCTATCCCATGAGTATTCTGCTTTCCTAACATTAATTTTTTGGTAGCTATTTTTGTCATGATGGTTGGTTCATTTGTAAACTGTGACTGACCATTTAATATTGTTTAAAATAACGCATAGTCTTCTACCAGGATTGGCCTTCATTTAGGATTAGCCATTTAAAATTGGCTTGTTTGATGGAAACTTTCAATGCCACCGAAGAAAGTGCTTAAGTGGTTGAAGATAAGATGCTTAATTTCTCATTTTGATTCGTAGAAGAGGATTTATTAATATGTGTTGTTTCTCTTCTAGTCCAAATTAAAAGAAGCTATGTTGGTTGAGAAGCTAAAGAGGTATGAGGTTGCGAAAGCTGAAGGCCCTGTCGCCAAACCAGATGATCTCGATGGTGAGGAAAGATTTTATTTGAAGAAAGTTTCACAGAAAAAGTCAAACTATGTCCCGATTGGAAGGCGAGGAGTATTTGGCGGTGTAATTCTGAACATGCATTTGCACTGGAAGAAACATGAGACTGTCAAGGTCATCTGTAAGCCCTGCAAACCAGGGCAAATCCAGGAGTATGCAAATGAAATAGCTCGGCTGAGTGGTGGTGTCCCTATTAATGTTATTGGAAATGATACCGTTGTCTTCTACCGAGGAAAGGACTATGTTCAGCCAGAAGTCATGTCACCAATTGATACACTGTCAAAGAAAAAGGTAGGTAGGATAGGTTGTTGGTTTATTTGTTTTCCATTGATTGTCTCAACTCTCAAGTTGATGCTTGCTAATCGTTGGTAGTAAGTACTAGCAACTAGATACTGCAGAAAGTTTTCCCTTCTGCTACTCTTTTGAACTTTCTGTTTTTTTTTGTGGATGGCCATGTTTTGCTTATAATACTGAAGAAGTGCAGCTTTCAAGAATTTATGTTTTAGAAACAAAAAAGTATTGTAAGGAAAAAGAATAATCAACAAAGTGGTACAATTTATATCTAATACACAACATTTTAAACTGTAAGATGCTCAACATTATAAACTTGAACATGGTTTGACAGTTAACATCCATTCAGAGTTTACGTCAGCACCACACCAGCAACCTGTTGCTAGTTCATATGTCCAAAGACACAGCTTAAGTTCAGTGGTAGCATTTGGTTCTGATCATTAGCCATCAGGCTGACTCTATGTCAGTGCACATCTTTCCAAATGCTCACTGACACCTGTCTTCTTTCTATCTCCAGGCACTTGAAAAATCAAAATATGAACAGTCGCTCGAGACAGTTCGGCGTTTCATTGCAGTGTCTGAAAAGGAGCTCGAACTATACTATCGGCATGTTGCACTTTATGGAAAACCACAACCCCAGAATGCTGATGGTAGCCAAGCTTCTTCACTGGAAATGGAGGAATTGAATCATGGAAAGGACCAAGGACCTCATTGGGCTAGGAATTCTTTCTCTGATGTTGACATCATGGATACATCCCAGTCTGATGACGAATATGATTCTAGTAGTGAATCTGATGCCAATGATGTTGCGGCTGGAGATGCTGTAGTCAGTTCTGAAGATGCTGATGTTTCTGATCACAGGATGTTCTAGGTGAGTGAGGTGAAGTTACCTCTTGTGGCACTCTTCATAACGTTGAGGGCTTCAGAGTGAGCCACAATATTATGACATGGGCATTTCTCTTCATTTCAGATAGATCTGACTGTTCTCAAGACGATGTTAATGTGCTCAAATCACTATGGGTGCAAGTGGGGTGTGTCTGGCCTTGCAAACCAAGCCAAATAAACGGCGCTGGACAGGGCAGAGACCGCACTTGCTCAAGCGGGTTCAAGCTGTTCTGTCTGCTTTGTCCGGTGGGCATCCCACATATCCCGCAAGAAGAGTTGGCTGTCTCCCGATGGAACTCCACCAGGTCCATCTCCTTCTATAAGCTACAGCCGGCAGCAGTGCCACCACCTCTGTCACCAGTGTCCCCTGCAGTGCATCATGTGGCGTTTGCCATCAGCATAGCAGCCAATTGTGCCGACTGCCCTCAGCAAAATAGCCAAGAGAGCTTGAGTTTTGACCAGCCTTTTTCTGTAGGTCCTATAAATTTCATGTTCCAGATATTAAAGACCCAACATCACCCTTCGCTAAGTTTAATCACAATTGAATGCGATGGTCGTCCGCTTATGCACTTCATCTCTTACACTGTTGGCGATCTCCCAGGGCGACGCTAATGACATCGAGTGGTGTTCTGCAATTCTGTGCATTGGTGGTACGCATGTTGATGCAGTAATCCTGCATCTCATTTTTTGTCTTCTGATTTTACTCTCTAGTGCTTGCTCTTTAGTACTTCCTCCGTTCCTAAATATTTGTCTTTCTAGAGATTTCAACAAGTGACTACATACGAAGCAAAATGAGTGAATCTACACTCTAAAGTATGTCTACATACATCCGTATGTTGTAACCATTTGAAATGTCTAAAAAGACAAATATTTGGGAACGGAGGGAATACGTAGCAGTGAACTCAATCTGCAATTACTACCTCCTGAAAGAACAGAGGACAGGCAGAGGCTTTGGTCCTAAGCAACATTTCCAGTGGCTCTGTCTGAAGCTTTTCTGTTCACCGAAGCTTATGCCTCATGTATCGCAGCACTAATGTCGCCGGCCTAATCGCATTCATGCAAACACTTTAATTGCCTCTATACTTGCTTGAAGAAAAACACTTTAGTTAGGTCAAAATATAACTTTACCATGGAAAGCACCTGCTTTATGCACAGGAACTCATACATGGCCTCTCATCTGCCACCAAATGCAGTTAATTGAGGAAGCTTTGCCTGATGTTTCCAAAAGTGCCCTCAGCCCTCCACGGTCAAAAAGGGAGCTTGCTGGGGAGGCCTTGCTGTTGCAGATACGCAGCTGTCGAAAGGCTAAAGTGTACAATACCAGGGTGGCCTGCTGTATTATACTGTTTGCGCTTCTCCCTTTTTGGCAGGCCATCGTCGTCTGATCCACTGGGATTATTATTTCAGGTCGTCTGGCCGTGATTGTGATGACGTGTGGACCCAAGCCCGGCAATTAACAATAGTGCTGTGTAGCATCCATCAGGTTTGCAAAATTTGTATATCCTCAGAAATTTTCTGGCCTAAAGTTGCCACAGGTTTTGGCGTTTACTCCCAAGGGAGATTCAGATATGTCCAAGAGTTAGAATATATGTAAATTAGTTGACCTTTGAGAAAATGAAACATATTACTCTATTGTTTCTTACTTCAAAACTACTACACGTACGACTATGGCCTGTCCGATTTGGTACGATGCAACATCCAGCCGTCGCTGGACTTCTAGTCAAACTAACATATGGTTTGATCTGCTCCATCGGACAGAATTCGTACGTGAATTTGTCATACCGAGAACAGCCATTGTTGACGACAAGGTAGGTGAGATCGAAGATGATGCCTACAATTAGAATTGTCTGTATTATCAAAGTATATATACCTGTACATGTGTACGTACACCATTCTTTATAGAAAAGAGTTTATCATCTAGTCCACCAAATGCCTTTATAGGTGTAAACGTAATGGTAATCTATGTCGCTAGAGAGTTGCTTAGTGACAAATAGAATAAAAGCTCGACCTCAAAAGTCAACACCGATAAATTTGACAAGAATGTGTTCGTCCACTACTCGCAAGGGGCAATGACTAAAATACAAAAGAGGTGCATACACTGCAGACGCGGCTTCAATGACTTTACGAAGCCAAGTCTCACAGGAACTTAGCCCCTATTATCAGCCGTTCGTTAAAGATCCAGCGTTCCAGATTGACCTATTATCCATAATGAAAACTTTAAAGTGTTCAGAAAAAATTGAAAAAAAATCCAATAAATCATAAATGTTTCGTTTTGTATTCTGGGAAAGTTTCAAACCATTTTGGATGTAATGTGTGTTCAGTCTGGGGCTTGCCCGGGGCCTGGCCTGATCCTGGCCATGCTGCCGTGCATACATATGGGACGTACCAAGAGTCGAGAGATTAGTTGAAACTATGAACGCGATAAAGAGGGAATTAACCATACAGAACACTCATGTTACTTAGCAATAAGCAGTACTCTAGGGAGCTTGGGAATTAAGCCCCTAATCCCTTGGCTTGGCTTTACCTATGAGCTAAAGGATTGGGGACCCTTGGGCCTTAGTGAGGCCTAGAGAAGGACCAGCGTGTCAGTGACAGTGAGACTGAGCACCCATTGGCAAAGCTAGCCCACAGGAAAACCCGAGTTTGCAATAGATGGGTCCGTACTTGTTGAGACGTCACAGAGCGAAGGTTCGGGTAGATCAAGACACCCCACGGCTGATAACCAGTACACAGTCGCCAACACCTACATCCATGCGAGTGAAGTGAGTTTCTTCAAGTAAAATAGTATAGAAAATATAATTTAGAAACCAATGAATTAGAAAAATAACGTAAAGAGATTATACTTATCCACTCAAAGGCGATAGTCGGCTAGGAGTAGTGGTCGCGCGACCCCTTCTCCTACCAGTCGTGTAGGTTACTGAAGTGGAAGACTAGTCTCAATGGGACAAGGACCAGTGGCGGAGCCTCGTGGAGGCCAAAGGGGGCCACGACCCCCCCCCCC
>LR738714.1:761193092-761228568 GCA_902687465.1 Secale cereale
CCCCCCTCTCTCTATAGAGGGCCTTAGGCGAGCACAGGCATCCAGGCTAGCAGCTAGGGTTGTTGGTGCAAGCTTTCCTTCCTCGGATCCCTTGCACATCAAGCCTCGATCGCACCTCACCTCGCGCTTTTTTGACGTCCCCCAAAGCAGCACACACAGGCGCAGGGTGCCAGGTTAGTTATTAGTTCCTCGCTCGGTTGGTGGACAGACACTAGCCAGCCAGAGAGGGATCACGAGATCAGGAGAGGCCGCCCAGAGCTAGAGCAAGAAGGAGGAGAAGAGGATGTCCATGGCTCATCAGGCGGCGGCCGCCGGCGGCGACACGAGGCTAACCAAGGTGTTCGTGGGGGGCTTGGCGTGGGAGACGAGCAAGGAGGGCGTGCGCGGCCACTTCGAGCGCTTCGGCGAGATCCTCGAGGCCGTCGTCATCGCCGACAAGGGCACCGGCAGATCCAAGGGCTATGGATTCGTGAGTACCCACCCAAGCAGTTCTCTCTTCCCCTCATCATCGATCGATGGATCGATCTTCAGTACTTAATTCTCTTGCTTAATTGAGTCCCGTTAGTTGATGCTATGCCTGGATGGATGCTTGGCAGGTTACCTTCCGGGAGGCCGAGGCGGCCATGAGGGCGTGCTTGGATCCATACCCGGTGATCGACGGCAGGAGGGCCAACTGCAACCTCGCCTGCCTCGGGGTCCAGAGGTCCAAGGCGCCGCAACCACTGCCTTATCTGCAACCATATGCTGGTAATTAATTAGCTTCATGATTTGATTCACTTAAAATTTACTGAATTGCGCTAATTAGTTAAGGAGAACTGAGCTCCATGCACGTCTTACTTTGATTGTTCGTTGACCATGAGCAAGAAGCTAGCTAGACGTGCTTGCATGATGCAATTATATACCAGTTACTGTTTCAAGCTAAGATCTGTTAATTAATTAGTTAGATGCTTTAATTAATTTGCAATTTGCTGAATTATAATTGGTTAAGCACCATGCACTTCTTCGTTTGATTATTAGTCGTTGGCCATGAACAGGAAGCTAGCTATAGGTATGTGCGTGCATGCTACACACATGTCTGTTTGGTATTTGCAAGTTAAGATCTGCCAACTTAATTAATCAAGCATGTCGAGTTGTAGACGATCAGTGACCAGACGATGCAAAGTTCCTGTGTAGTTTAGCATTTTAGTTAGAGATGTAAGGTTAAGGATGCACATCATTTTATGTTAATGCATGATTAGGTGCCTTGCCAGGAGAGACTACTAGTGTTATAGATTTGGTAGGACTAATTAAGTTCAGTGCATGCCTAATGGCCTTCCTGATGTGTTTAACTGTTGAGATTACGCTTTTAGAAAATATGTTTGTTTTGCTTAGAGTCAATCTAGAACAAAATCTGATTTGATTCTCATGTCACTCTGGAACAATCCGCAAGGAGATGCTAATTCTTGATGATTATATTAACTTAACACTTGTTGTAACCTTTTGCTAATAAGATACGTCAAAAACCATTCAGAATGGTAATGTGAAAACAATATGCTATTGTTTGTTATAAAAATACTTGCAGAATATAATTCTTTTACTAACATATACTCGATCCCTTTTCTTTTCCTTTTTGCGGGAAAACATATGGTCCCTTCATATATATAACAAATAAGTGATGCTTTGGGCAGGTCTTGACTCCACATTGATACAAATATCATTTTAATTACTCAGAATGAAAATTGCTCAATCATATGCATATATAGATTTATCTCATAAAGTAATTTCATAGAAAAATATACTTTTGTTGATCCTTATTCATATATTCAGTAGACATTAGTAGTCAAAACTACACCTTAATGACCGTGCCAGTACCTAGAATATCACTTATTATTTGTGGCATAGAGTAAAACGACTTGCTTGGAGTAACAGTGGTCAAAGGAGGACAGTATATATGCATGTTAGACTTGTCAGGGTCGATCAAAACGAATTGTATAGCTAGGGAGGATTCCGACAGACTAATCAATCAATGATGCCATGGTACTACAGGAAACACATTGCACCAAAACTGTTAGTAGTTGGTTGGATAATGTAAACTGAGATCAAGTTATTGAAGGAACATAGTACTACATGCACAAGACCGTTAGTACTCCCTCTGTACCATAATATTTGTCTTTCTAGCAGTTCAAATTGAACTCCTAGAAAGACAAATATTATGGTACAGAGGGAGTAGTATGCATGCTCCCGACAGATTTTCACCGGAGGTGAAAAGGTAGCCCGCGCATGCAAGGCCTCTAGCTAGATAGCTTTGCTGCAAAGCTGTAAAAAGGCAGCCACGGTTCGTTATTCTTGGGAGCTGTTCCTTGCTGCAACATCCACCAACGTAGGAGTAGTAAAATAAAGATCGGTGCGTCTGTCTCTCACTTTTTAATCTGCCTCTAGTAAAACTATAGACACTCACTCTGACTCTGTTGATCTATTCGAGGCACGGTTTGACTATCCTAAGTTGTGTTTGACCAATAATTAGTCTGACAACTCTGAACTTTACTACCATGAACAAGGTGCCAAAGAAGGAGAGACTGCTTTGCATCCGCACGTCGATCTGTCTTGAATTCGTTCCAGTTAACGCCACCGTATGCACGATCCGTGTAAGAACACAACGAACTTATTGGCTGTTTATTAACTTGTCCATGTCCCTTCTTCGTCCCCACACGCAGCTGTAGGCCATGTCCATGGAGGAGGCAACATCAACACGAGGGCAATGAAGGCTGCCATTGCTGCTGCTGGTGCTGGTGCTGGTGGCGCCAGCTTCGTCGAGCATGGCATCCAGCAAGGGATCCCTGCCGCGGCCTACAACATGTACGGGTGAGTGCACTCCATTGGTTCTCTCTTTCTCTAGATCTGCACTCTTTCTCTGTGCTTGCTGGGGCAGCTCGAGCTTGCTAGCTGTAAAGCGGATGGTTTTTGGTTAAAGGGCGGTTGCATGCTCGTTGATGGTTGGCGGTTGGGGGCCAGGACTGCACCGTCCATCCATATGCTCCATGTGCCCCTGCTTCTCCCTCCAGCTTCCATGTGCCCCACAGCTCATATATCCATATAGTACTCTCTCGCTCCTCTCATCCACAAAATATAAAGTGCAACTACCATGCCTACACTTTGGAAGAAAGAGAGAGATTAGGAGTAGGTTTAATACGAGTTGCAGTGTAAGTAGAGTGAGGGTGGGCACCTAATCATGTAGGTATGCGGGGTAGAGCGACTGACATGCATGCATGCATCCGGTGTACATGTATTTTCTAAATATTTGTCTTTCTAGACATTCAAATGGACTGCAACATACGGATGTATGTAGACATATTTTAAAGTGTAGATTCACTCATTTTGCTTCGTATGTAGTCACTTGTTAAAATCTCTAGAAAGACAAATATTTAGGAACGAAGGGAGTATTAAACTATTAATGTGTTACAGATGCAGCTACACAATACACATACAAGTTCGCTGAGTAATCTTGCTTTGCAGCACCCACGCGTACGTACCGTGTGCAACCGAGTGCAAGAGCAGATAGGTTAACGCACAATAACTAGTATTACGGGTAGTAGTATGCAAAAGATTTCTCTCTCTCTCTCTCTGTGTGTGTTTTGCTTGGTTCAGCTCTGAACTATCAAGTTGGCTAGTTCCCCTCCTCCCTTCAATCAAACCTCCTAACCTATATCATATCTAGGCGAGTATTTTACACCTGGCCAGCTTATTTTTATGATGCCAACATCGTTTCTGCATAAGTCATATTTATTTTGGAAAATTCACACATGTAGGATGTGGTGTAAAGTTTATGTGCCTAGTTTTTTGCTTAAAAATATAATATTTTATGACCCATGCAAAAAAAGTAACCTATTACGTGTTTTTGCACTTATCACAAGTACTCTTATTTGTAATATTAATTTATACCTTAGTTCATACAGACTTATAGTTTTCAATTTGAATTATATAGGCATCCTCCTTCTATAAACTGGCCAGGCTTAATTTATACCTTACATCATACAGACTTATAGTTTTTCAGTTAGAATTATATAGGCATCCTTTTTCTATAAACTGGCCATGGTTAATTTATACTTTACTTCATCCAGATTTACGGTTTTTGTGTTGTACTCCCTCCGTTCCCAAATATAAGTCTTTCAAAAGATTTCAATAAGTGACTACATACGAAGCAAAATAAGTGAATCTACACTGTAAAATATGTCTACATACATCTGTATGTTGTAGTCCATTTGAAATGTATAAAAAGACTTGTATTTAGGAACGGAGGGAGTAGTTGTTGATAGTTTTTTTCTACTCAGTTAGTCAAACTTTACAACGGCTGACTTGAGACAAAAGTTACAAGACATCTTTTGAAAGATGGAGGGGGTATGTGATATGATAGTTTAGCATGTTAAGTAAGCAGAGAGATAATTTGCGGAGAAAACTACAGTGAATTTAATCAAGTGAACTAGAGTTACAAAAAAGTTCTCCGAATGTCCATATATGTACATCATGGTATAACTCGCGTGCCCACAAGAAAAGAAGCAAAACTATGCTCAAATGAACAATGCACAGAAGGCAAAATGTTTTTTTTAAAATATTATAGAGAAACCACTTAGTTTTTAAGTACATACGAATTTGATCATATTTTTACACGAAACATTGCAGGTGCAGAATTTAATATGATTGCAGAGAAAATACTTGTTTACCTGATTTCTATCTTCTCAAAATCAATTGCAGGTACTCTCCATATTTGTCGGACTACGGCTACCAGCCACTGGTACGTATCCTATCCGTGAAAAAACAACTGTGTTTTTGCTTGCTTGTCTTTAATTACTACTCCCTCTGTCCCATAATATAAGAACGTTTTGACACTATTCTAGAGTCAAAAACGTTTTTATATTATGGGACGGAGGGAGTAGAGTATTAATGTACAACATGTTTAATCATGTACATGCATGCCTCGCGCCAAAATTTTGCCAGACCTACTACCAGGCATACGGTGGGCTAGCTGGAGGGGCGCAGTACCAGGTCTTCAACGGCAGCGCAGCCACAGTGCCGACGACGGGGCTAGCAATGTCCGATCCTACCGGGCTCTACCCCTACTACCAATATGCCACTGCTACAAGTGCCGCCGCTGCGTACAGCATGATGCACTACCCCCAGATGTATCAGTATGCGGCGGCGGTCGGTGCCCCGCCGGAGAGCAGCCCTACCGCGGTGTCGGGCCTCCACCAGTTCATTGGCGCGGCTGCCTTTGAACCTAATACTGGCGCCCAGGCAGGAGGTGATAATCTTGCTTTTCTAAAACTGAATTTTTGTTTGACCTAGAGATTGTGAACAAATGTCCATAATGAAATTCATAATATTAGCCTTGAAATTAGTTTTGCGTTTAAGATCCACTTGGTTTAGGATCCTCATTAAAGTATTTTTCTTATTTTCTCTTTGCAGGTATGACGCTGGCTCAGCTGACAGCTCCAGCTCCGCCGGCACCTGCACCACAGTATCAGTACAGGCTTGTCTCTCCTATGCCCATTGCAACACCAGATCAGAAGAAGCCCTTAGCCTAGAAAGCCATGGCTGCCTTAATTAAATCTGCATCTTCATGCACCTACATATCTTCTTTCTTCATTTACATGCATATCTCTGCACTGCAACTTACTAACTTGCTGCCAATGACCACCATGGGTTGAGTGGTGCATTTGTCAAGCTAACAGGACTGAAAGTCCAATTTTCCATTTTGTAGTAATCTGGTCTGGTACCTAATTAAGGTCTTATATCATCTGAAAAAACAATAATCCAAATGCATGCATGTGTCCTCAGTCAGCACAAGCAGCTAATCTTTATGCATATATAGGTCACAAATTAATAGTTAGTATGTCTTTGGTTGAGTATTAGTCGTGAAGTTCACATTACTTAGGTGTAGCAAAGTTTTTGGTACACCATGCGCTCTTAAGGAAGAGTGCATGGTCAAATAGTTAAGTGGTCGAGTGGCTGCTGATTTTTCATATGCAGCTTATGTCTCCCAGGAAAAAAAAAACTTTTTCATGGGGTGTAGCTCCATAGAAATTAAGTTCATGGAGTTGCACAATGAGTTTAGTTAGTCAAGGATATTTTTAAACACGTACATTGGGGTGTCCTTGTATTTCTCTATTAATTTGGTCACTGACTCTGGTTCCCTTCATCGTCCACAACAGCATGCATGCATTGCCTCCATATGCATCCTCTTCACCAACTAAGGCAGCCATGGCTAGGCCCAAGCTCGGATGAACACTTACATACTTGAAACAGTGACAAAATTATATTCTATTAATTTGCTGGGGATCTTATTATGTAATGGCTATTATAAAATGCACATGCATATAGCCTCCATTTCAGAAGCTAATGTGCATACAAATGCATATCTTTGGGACTTGCAACACATTGGCACTCTCTGAACTCATTTCCCGATCCTTCATTTGCATGTCACATTGCCGGTAGCTTTATCATTGGAAACCATAAATTATGAAACCTCATGCCGAACAGTCTTTTTTAGTTGAAATCAGTGCATAGAAAAAAAACATGGGTGCCATTACCTGTTACTCTTGGATTCCTCGCAACACTGGCCGGTCCTCATATTTTCACCACACTTAAAATTCAAATATTCATGGGAAGACCCGTTAGATATTTTTAGAAAAAATGTGCACATAATGTTTCATCTGCATTAGTGGTATATTACAGATGAAAAAAGTGTATCAAATGTGTGCAAGAAAACCCGATTGATATAGATAAACACGCATTAAGGTATCTTCAATGTGCAGACGCTTTGTTGGGCGCTAGAGAAAAATAAAATTTCAAACATTAGCTTAGCATCTGTGTTAGCCAGTGGCGGAGACAAGGGACCAGCACCCCTAATGTCACTGATTTAAGCCTAGTACTAGTGTAAACACTGTTTTTTTTGCTATTAAAATTATATATTTTGTTTTTCCATGTCTCCAGTCCAATACAAGACCATAAAACACCTGAAACAAAACGCTTGACCTGCACGAGATTTTCGTGGGATTCGATTTTTCTGTTACGCATCCACGATAGCGCCGCCTCCAATCAAGACAGTATCGTGTGATAAAAATGGCTGGAGCGCCCGACGACTCGCTCGGCATTGACGCAACCTAAATTCCTCGCTTTGAACGGGAATCGGGTGAAACTGCTGGGAAATCGACCATCGCGCCCATCATTAGCATCCGTGTTGTTAACAAAATTATATAGATAAGTATATATATGATTTGGTCAGGTCGAGAGTTTTTAATTACCGCACTCATTTAAACAAAAAATTAGTTGTGTATAAAATGGATTGTAACTAGACAATCATACGTGGGTAAACCATATAAAATTTTCCAAATATTGAATATAAATAATGACAATATATCTACTCAATACTTAATTTATAGTAAGCATTTTTACTTAGTCATAGCTCCATATGACTCTAATTTAACTATTTTATTCCTTTGATATAATCAAGATTACTAAATCTTGAATTTTTACTAATGCTAGCTAGTACCCAAAGTTTAATATAATTCAAATAAGTATATACACTTACAAATACAATAATGAATAAGTATTAACTTTTTATTGAATGTTCTTTGTTTTACATTTTAGTTTGATATGTTTTACTACAATGATTACTATCTAAATTTAAGCAAAGTATAACTAAAACAACAACAAAACTAAATCCATATACAATAGATTATGCCTAAGATATACCATAATGTGGTTATATGTTTTAGTATCGAGAAGTATCATACAGGTTCTAAATATACTTAATCTAATCAATATCCCAAAAGAAGTTTCTAGCTAGAAGAGTCTAACAATATCACAATAGAAATTTCTAGCTAGAATAGGAATGCATAAAAAGTGCCAAACAGAGAGCGAGCTCCATGGAAGCCTTAATTTGAAAAATTCAAAATCTTCAAACTTGTCATTTTCAAAAAATTCTGAAAAAAATGCACATGAACTCGTACAGCGACGTCCTAAACAAACGGTTTAAATCCCCTTTCCACGACGGCATTTGGAACCGTCGCCAAGTGAGTGTGGGCGATAGGGGGGGTCCTTCCCACACGACCCAGAAATCGTCGGGGATAGGCCCTCGTGGGACCTAGGCTGGGGCCGTGTTGTAATGTCCAGGATGGGACTATACCTCCTACGTGTCGAGGCACGACTTAAAGGTATAAGCCCATTCTGGAATGATCTCAAGTTTGGTATCTTTGCACGACTCATGTAAAAATAGGGATGAAATTGCAAAAGGATAGTTGGCTTACACTCGCCACGTCACACAATACATTACATAAGCAAATCATCATCCAAAACATCACAACCCGACTACGGGCGAAGATCCAAAAGAAAGATACCAAAAACATAAAGCCACAGGTCCGGATCGCCCCTAGTAGAAACCACTATTGATCGTCGAAACATCACACACATACGGCCACGCTCTTCATGGAACTCCCGGAAGTTCTGACCCATCTCCTGCGTCAATCTCGGCTGAATCTGCATCTGGTGTTGTAGTATCTGTGAGCCACGAGGACTCAGCAATCCCATAACCATGGGTATCAAGACTAGCAAAGCTTTATGGGTAGGAAGAGGTAAAGTGGTGAGGTTGCAGCAGCGGCTAGGCATAATATGGTGGCTAACTTACGAGTACAAGAATAAGATGAGCATCTACGCAAACGGTCGCAAACTAGTAATGATCGCTAAAGATCCTGAACTACCTACGAGTCAAACATAACCCCACCGTGTTCTCTTCTCAAAGTAAAAAGAGAGAGTCACGGTTACTCACACAGTTGTGTGTTTTACTTCGGATCCTCTGTCAAGTTTTCTACAACCGGACATTAACAAATTCCCATCTGCCACATAACCGCGGGCACGGCTTTCGAAAGTTCAGAACCCTGCAGGGGTGTCCCAACTTAGCCCATCACAAGCTCTCACGATCAGATGAAGTGATAAATATAATATCATCACCCCTTATCTTAGGGAAATCCGATCAGGCTCGGCATCCCGGTGCACAAGACATTTCGACAATGGTAAAACAAGTCCAGCAAGACCTCCCGGCGTGCCGACACCCTGATAGTAGCCGCGCGTATCTCGTCTCAGGCCACGACCGGATGAGCACAACGTACAGCAGCCAAACCCCAAGTTTCCAAGGGGGGGGCGCCGCAAACGACTCTATTTGGGACCAACACCATCAGCACTGGCCCCCCTGCTATGTAGAAAAGAATCCCGAGGTCGTGACCCCCTATGCAAATTTAATAAATAAATTAAGTTATTATTATGAGGCAATTAAAACCAATGTTGGGCCTTGCTGGAGGAGTTTTATTCAAAGACGAAGTGTCAAGGGGTCCCCATATACCCAACCGTCTAAGGAACGCAAAATCAAGGAACATAATGCCGGTTTATCGGCGCCTAAGGTGGCATGAGTGGAACAAAACACCGAGCAAAATGCCAAGCCTTCCACCCATGGCCAGTATATAGGTGTGTTAATAATAATAATAATAATAGATATTGTGATATGCCAACAACAAGTTCCCACCTGGAACGATCTTCATCTTCACCTGCAACTAACAACGCTATAAGAGGGGCTGAGCAAGCGGGTAACATAGCCAAACAATGGTTTTGCTAGGAAGGTTTCAAAGGTTAGAGGCTGCATGGCAACAAGGAGAGGGGCTGACAATAATGATGGGTAGCGTGACATATAACGATAGCATCAAGACAACTAAGCATGGCAATGATAGTAAAGGTATCCAAGGGTATGATCATCTTGCCTAAGATACAGCAAGGAAGAAGAACAAGTCCATGAAATAGACGAAGAAGAAGCCTTGAAGAAGAACCACGAGAAGTTCAACGAATCCTCACGATCGCAACGGAACAAGCACTAACGAGAAGAAGCACGCAATAAGGTAAACACACAACACGAGACACGACAATATGCTCAACCAAGTATGATGGAAGACAGTTCTATATAGGATGCACCACAAGTCTATACAGGAAGCAAAACATGGCAAGATAGGAAGCACAGAAAAACAACACAAGCAACATGACAATATTCTCAACCAAATAGGATGCAAGACAAGTCTACACATGATACTAAACATGGCAAGGCAGGAATCACTCAACAACTACACAAGTCAACAAGTTTAAATGAGGCCGGAAACTACAACAACAATTCCGGAAAATCCCCATATGCATGTTTAGCAATTTTAAGCAAACAACAATTCACACATTTTAATGTTGTTAACATGATGCGGATGACATGATCAAGTTTTATGCAATTTTTAGTAAAAGTTAACATGAAGAGATATGAAGTATTTGTCACCGTGGTGGAAAGAAAGGGGCCACGGCGGCGAATCCGAAAATGATGCCACGCAACATATCGGTACCGGTAACTCGTCGAGAGACCCGTGCAAAGGAAAGGTGGCGTGAGCGTGTCAAGCAAGATGATGGGGTGATCCCGGCTACCCGGTTCCCACTTGACAATGACAGGGCAAACGAGGGTCACAACGGACACGATGCAAACATCCGAATCATCTCATACAACACATGCAGTCCACGGGTCATTGACTCGGGGTTATACGTTCGAAACGTTCGTTTCGGGGCGGTTCGAGGTCGTAGGGGAAGTAGTGGTACTCGTGGGTCGTGGTACACGTTCGTAGAGGGAAGTAGTCGTTCCGTTCATAGTCGTACACGGGGCGTCGGGGTCGTCATTGACGTAGAGGTACTCGTTCCGTTTTGGAGAGGTACTTGACGAATCCATCGTTTCCGGGGCGACGGTAGTCGTACACGTTGGCGTTTTCGTTCACGGTTCTTCGGCGACGGTAGTGGTACTTGACGTGTCGCAGTGTAGGCGTTCTCATTTCGAAGATGTACATGTCGTCGGGCGTAGTTGAACTTGGCGCATCGTCTTGTGTAGTCGTTCGGGCGTCGGTCTTGCCGGCGGGGTACTTGTCGAGTCGTCGTTGAACTTGCTGAATCCAGAGGCGTTGGTGGTACTTGAGGTTCCAGCGAGACGCCGAGATGGTCGGGTACGGCGATACAGATAGACCTGAAGGCAGAGACGCCACACGAGGAGGGCCACGGCGGGTACGAGGCCGTCGGACCTCCAGCTGTTGCTGCCGGAAGCTAGAAGCTTCGCGACGGCGGCCATGACAAGCGGGATGAGTAAAAGGTGCTCCGAACGAATCAGAGGAAGGGAGAACGGGTGGAGCAGCTCAATGCGGGGTAAGGTCCGGCGGAGAAGACAGGCACGGAGGCGCCGGAGATGTTGGTAGCGGGGGTCGCCAGCACGGCGCGACGGAGCGGCGGCAGGGCGTCGAGGCCAAGGCGAGGAGGCGCGCGGGGCGGCGGTGCTCCTGCCTGGCCGAGGCTGCTCGAGGGCTCCTCCCCTCGGGCGAGCTTGCACGGGCGGCGAGCGGACGGCGCTCGGAGGCGGGGCCGGTCCGCTGGTTGGGTCGGGCGGCGGCGAGCAGCAGGTGGCGCGGGATGATCCGGGCTGCCCAGCTCCTGGTCGTTGCGGACGGCGAGCAGCAGGTGGCGCGGGATCGGGGCGCGGGGAAGATCGCGCAGGAGGGGGGTCGGCGAGAGGAGGGAGAGGGATGAGGGAGAGTTGGTCGAGCGAGGGTTGCGGGAGAGATGAGGAAAGGGACGAGCGGCGTGGGGTCGCGAGCGTGAGCCCTGGAGGCGCAGGAAGAAAACAGGGGATCGGGAGGAGACTCTTGGGCCGGCTAGGGTTAGCTAGATGGGAGAGGGAGGCTGGCCTGGCTAGGCTGCCGGCTGGGCCTAGGGCCATGGCTACGGCTGGGAGGCCCAGATGGCCCCAGTTCGGCTGGCTCCTTCCCCTTATCTTATTTTTAGCAGCAAACAAATAAAGAGAAGAAAAGAAAGAGGGGGGTTAGGGAAAGAGTTAGCACATGGGATTATTTTTCTCGGGCTCATAAAAATGAGCGTAGTCTGAGAAAATAGAAGTGACTAGATCGAGATATAATTCAAACATATTTGAATTTAATTCAAATGGGTTTGAACTAAGACTTGATTTTTGAAGTGTCCAAAAATGTTGAGGTTTTTGGAGGAACCTCGATAAAACGGATAAGAATTATAGACAAGGTTTTGACGGTGAAACTTGAAGTAGAAAAGGCATCGGGAATATATGCAAGTGTGTTTGGGTTAATTTCCAAACAATTGGAATAATTATTTATAATAGCTCCATAATATTAGGAGGATATGTTATAAAGAGAAGTCACTCTTCCCTCGATTTAAATGGACCGAAGGTCCACACGATTTAATTTAGTTGAGATGCAAAGATTAATAACATGATGGCATGATGACAATGCAAAATAAATAAAGCAAGCACAAATGAAACAGACGGGAAAAACCTGGAACATCTGGAATCTTCTGGGACATTGGTCTTCGGGCGTCACAACTCTCCCACACTAACAGAGGATCTCGACCCGAGATCCTAGAGATGGCACCGGGTAAAAAAACGGAAGAGGAAGAGGTAAAACAAAGTTGCTTCTTCGGCAAACGAGTGAAACCACGAACCTTGAGAGGTTGAACAATCTTGAAAGAAAGAATACAACGGAGATGAACGAAGTTAAGAGCACTCCGGAAAAAAAAGGAGGAACAAGGAACATTATGAGAACCTTGTAGGTTGAAAGACATGAAACAAGAGCTTACGAACCAAAAGAATATGAAACTGCAATGGTAGAGCCAAGGAATAAGAATGACATAATTTCGACAGCACTCCGTCTGAAAATGGAAGGAATTAACATGAACTTGAGAAGATGGGTTGATAGTTGATGAAATCAACAACACACTGCCTCCGGAACAATTGAAAGAATGGCACGAGGGTAAGAAATATTTCAGGCAGCACTCTGGTTGAAAAGAGAGGCAAACTTGATAAGATGAGGGAACTAGAATAAAGAATACAACACTCCGGTTAAATAGACAAGCAAGGGAAGAACATGATCTTGATATGACAAGATGATGGTTCGAAGAGGGCAATATCACAATGCCTCCGAAGTGAAAAAATATATATGCTAGATCGTTGGAAAGAAAAGAACGGAGAAGAAAATGACAACTTCTCCCACGAATGAATATGAAAATCATCCTTACGAAGAAGGGTTGAACGGGGTTGTCGAAAATAATCAATCAACAAAAAGAATAAGCTTGATGTGGGCTTATGGAAACCATCTCAAAATTAAGAGGTGACAACCAGCCACTGACGAAAACATTTGATTGGATTGAGATCAACAAGGAGACGAAAAACTTATCTCACCGGGAGGATAAATGAAGAACTTGGGTCATTTATAAGCACCATAATAGCAACAATTCTCAGGGAAAGCTTTTAGGTGAGATACAACCCAAGATTACTTCAACGAATAAATTGAAGGGTTGAAAGATTTCATGAACGAAGAATAAGATGGTTTTAAATATCTCATTCTTGATAACTCGTGAATCATAAAACATGAAGGAAAAATTGACAAGAATGACATAACACCATCTCAAAGATAAGGTAGAAAGAATTACACTTCAATTGTATGAAAAAGAATACTTGAGCTCCAACAAGAATCTTGATGACGACTTCAAGGATGAATTAAATCATGATCAACCATCATGAGAACTCCGGTAATGAAAGCATGAGAAGCGAAAGATGAAAAGAATAAGATTCAAGGCCTGCGATGAATTAGATGGAAGTTTGGAATGGTATAATTGAAATAACTTGGAGCTCCGGAAAACAAGATGAACAACTTAGAACCAAGAATATGATATGATGAACAAGCTCCAGACAAAAGAATTAAATCACCTTGAAGGAATAAGAATAAGAATTATGTCATGCATCTCCTTCACGAATTTAAATTGATGACAACCAAAGGATTTGGCATACTACTTATTCTTGTTGTAAAGAATTAAAGAGAGATCTCGCACAAACTTGAGAGAGTATTCCACGAATCACCGGTAGGGTTAGGAAAGAACAAATGAATTAAGTACGATAACAACGGAAGAGTAATCTTGAATGAACCACCGTAAGAATATGGAGGCGAACGAAGAGGCATCAATTGAGAATAGTTAGAGGGTGAAGTTGAAAACTGAGAACGAAGAAAATCTTCTAAAATGATGGCCTTCGGAGGATCACAATGGAAAGAATTCATGAACTGCTTCGGATGGGTATAAAAAGAATTCCTCACAACCGGAACAATAATGAGGATGGCATTAAGCTAGAACCACGAATCTTCAAGAGAATGGACCAAGATTTAAGAGAAACACTTCTCCGGTCTTAAAATATTGAGAAATGACAAGGAGAAACACCTTGAAGAATTGCGAGATGCTCCGGAAGAATAAAAAAATGGAAGGTTTAACCAAACATGAAAAGAATTTGAAAACGATCTTAGAGAAGGCCTGTGACTGATGGAAATCATTCTCACGTCACACTTTGAAAAGAATTTGAGTATAACTCCAGAAAAATTAAAAGAGTCAGGTAAGATCCTGGAAAAAAGACCTGTGGGTTAGGGCCCACTCAAAAGAAAATCACCGTTGAAAAAGATTGCTTAAGAGGTATTGCACCGGTTGAATTAAATGGCTTGAATAAGACGACAATCCTCAAAATAGTTTGAACGGATTAAGAATGGAATTATGAATCTTCTGAGTTGTCTTGTACATTCCGGATAAGAATAGGAGAGTTGAATAAATAAGAGAGCCTTCGGATAAGAAATTTCAACATCGGAAAACATGTGAAACAAAAGGCACAAATATGATCAATACGAAAGCTTGGATTTAGTCCACCGGAGAAGAATGTTAGAATTAAGAATGATGAACTTGAAACTCTTGAGCATCTTCCTGAGAGATCACCGGATAATGAAATTGAACGAAAGAATGAAGAAACATGATAAAATGGATATTTCATTAGGGACTCTGTCTCCAAGAAGAAAAAGGGTGGGAGGGAGGGGAAAAACAAAGACAACTTGAGACGAACAAAATGGACAAATCGTCAGATTTCTCAACGGCGTCCATATGGAATTAACTTGAAGAGAAGGCACACAGGTTGAAAAGGATTAACATGACAAGCTCGATGATCAAGAAGGACTTGCACTCCCATAGAAATATGAGAACACCGCTTAGGAAAAGTATGGAATCAACACTTGACATCGAAGCAACTCGAATACCAGAATCAAAACGAAAACAACGGATAGATATGTTGCAACATAATCTTCACAATATCATTCGAACAGAGAAATGACGAATGAATTCCGTAGGTACATCAACTTGACGAGAAGCCACTTGGGAGAACAAAAGGTAAATAAAAAGCAACAAGGAGCAGATAGAACAAATACAAGATAGAAGTTTCAATCGACATATTCATGCTGAAAGCTCATGGAACGTGTTACAAAAGGGTTTTGCAATCCCCGGATCAGCATAGCCAAGGACCCTTTAAGATGCAACTCCCGATCGGAACAACGCCCATAAACCCACTTCACTCAATGTAGAACCCTGATACGTCTCAAACGTATCTACTTTTCCAAACACTCTTGATATTGTTTTGACCTCATTCTTGCATGATTTGAACTAAACTAACCCGGACTGACGCTGTTTTCAGCACAGCTGCCTGTATGGTTTTATTGTGTGCAGGAAAACGGATTTTTCAGTATCTCAGAAAAATCCACAAAAAATCACAGAAAATCCACGCACCCGAAGGAACCAGGAGCCAGAAGTGGGGCCAGAGGGGGGCCAGGGGGTGCCCAGGCGCCCTGTGGGCGCGCCCCCCCTGGGCCGCGCCGGGTGGTCGCCTGGGTGGGGCCCACACCCCCTGGTGCCCTACTTTGCCTCATATTTTTACTCGCGAGACGGAAACGCCAGATCAGAAGATCTTTTCGCAGTTTTCCGTCGCGAAGCCGCCGCCACCCTCTGTTCTTCCTCGGGAGGGCTAATCTGGAGGCTGAATTGGCCTCCGGAGAGGGGAGATCGTCGCCATCGTCATCATCATCACCACTCCATCATCCCTCCATGACTTCCCCTTCCATGTGTGAGTAATTCCCCTGCTGTAGGCGAAGGGGATGGTAGGGATTGGATGAGTTAGATCATGTAATAGTTTATCAGATCGTTGGGGGCATGTTGCCTATCATCTACTATGGTGTTTATCATCTTTGCTTCAACTTGTTATTCTTAATGCTTGACACTTAGGGCCCGAGTGCCATGATTTCAGATCTGAACCATATGTGTTTGCATGAATATATTTGTGTTCGTGATCCTATCTATGAGTTGTTTGCACCTGTTACGGTTCGGAACCGGCGATCTCAAAAGTGAAAGCTTGGGACACCAAAGGGGATGGTCCGTAGTTTGAGGATTACATGTATCCATTGAGTTCATTGCTTTGTTCCGGTGCTCTTTGACAGGAGCACCTTAATCTCCATAAGTTCCTTTTGGCCCCGTTCGTAGCGGGATGGTAGGACAAAAGATGTTGTGCAAGTTCTTATTGCAAGCACGTACAACTACCTACGGGATACATGCCTAATGTTTGATATTTGCCTAGATGATCATTACTTTTTCGTGTGCCGTGCCCCAAGTTAGAATCTATCTCATCCATGCAGCGCCCAACCATCCATCTCCCTAGCCTACAGTGTTTTAAATCATGCTGGTTACTAGTTGCTATTCTTGCCATTTACTTTTGCTATTTACTTTTACTATTTACTTTTACTATCACTATCATCACTATCATATCACTATTACCACTTATCTTTTGTTGCAAGTAAGCATATTTCAGGTGCGGTTGAATTGACAACTCAACTGTCAAAGCTTATAAATACTCTTTGGCTCCCCGTGTGTCGAATCAATAAATTGGGTTATTCTTACCCGCGAAGACTATCTCGATCCCTTACGGTTGAGGGTTATCAAGTACCGTTTTCTGGCGCCGTTGCCGGGGAGCATAGCAATATTTACAAGTCTACTTGAGGTATCCTACCTGCTGCACTTCATCCACTATGGGTAAGAAAGGAGACCCCAAGGTTCCGATCTTACTATCCACTACAAGAAGAGGTACTGCTCTGAGCACTAGTGCCACACTTGATTCACCTTCCGTTATGAGTAAGTTTGCCTCACCACCACCACATGATGCTCCTACTGAATCTGTTACTATGTCCGATACTCTTGATGATGCTTTACTACTTTTGATGATATTAGTTCGCTTGGTTATGCTCTTGAGAAACAAATTGCTGCTGTTGCTAAAAAGTCTGGAATTGAACTTCCTGTTACTCGCTACCCTATTGGTGAAACTTATGATTATCCTGATTTGAGTAAACTCAAAGAGAGGCTCCTTGATGATGATTACTATATGCTTGATGAACATTTATGCAGGGAACTGACAGAGTTTTCCGGCTCTGACCCTGAAGTCATTAAGAAGCTATTTGAAAAACACTCTTTGAAGAACAAAACCGTTCCTAATCCTGAATTTGCTACATCTCCTATATGCATTGATGATCCTGATTATGATTTCTCTGTTGATCTTTCACTTATACCTATGGTTGAAGCTGACCCATTTTATGGCAGAGAAAATGATGATGCTATTGCACACCTAACTAAACTCGGTGAGCTAGGTGGCCTATTTACCACAGATGAAAAGATACGATACTTTTATGTGACAAAGCTTCTTCCTTTCTCGTTGAAGGAAGGTGCTAAAGCATGGTATGATTCACTCCCATACGGTTCCATTAAGAGTCCTCAAGATTTATCTCACTCTTTTGTTGATAAGTACTTTCCTGCTCACATGCAACATGCTGCTTTACAAAGAATTTATAAATTTAAACAGTTGCAGGATGAGTCCCTCCCTAAAGCTTGGGGGAGGTACTGCGGTCTGATTCGGGCTAGACCTGGACATGAAATCCCTAAGAATGAATTAATCGATATATTCTATGCTGGTCTAACTGATGAATCCAGGTCCTATTTGGATAGTTGTGCTGGTTGTGTTTTCAGGAAAAGAACATCGGACGATGCAGAAGATTTGATGGGCAGGATTGCCAAAAACCATGAAGATTGGTCCGTCCCTGAACCACCTCCACCAACAAAGAAGAGGGGCATGTTTGTTCTAAGCCCCGAAGATATGCGAGAAGCAAAGAAGTCTATTAAAGAGAAAGGTATTAAAGCTGAAGACGTGAAGAATCTACCCCCTATTGAGAAGCTGTGTGAGCCTACTACTCACCCTCCTATGGTAGAGGTACACTCTCTTTTAGATTTCAACGCAAGTGACATCCCTCATGGTAAGCCTCCTGATCAATGTTTAGATGAGTTTGATAATTTTATTATGAAACAAAATCATTTTAATGAGAGGATAGAAAGTCAGTTGCAAGATAATTCCCTTGCTATCAAAAGACTGCTTGATGTTTTAAATAGAACAGTTAATGATGTTCAATGTCTTGTGAAGCATTTTCATATGGTTCAAACTCAGCTTGATCAAATTTCTAATGTGCAAAGAGATTTGCTTGCTAACAATGCCAAACAAGATAATTTGCAGGCTTTTGGGATTAAGACCCAAGGAGGAACTAGCACTCAAGATCCTCTCTATCCAGAGGGACATCCGAAGAGAATCGAGCAGGATTCTCAAATGTAGGAAGAAGAAATTGTTGGCTCTCCAAAGAAGAAGAAGAAACATAAGGAGACTGACAATTCTAATGATCCTATTGCAGATGAAGAGCCAACTATTGATCCTAACAGCGTATCTATCTCCGATGCTGAGACTGAAGACGGTGCTGAACCCGAAGGTAAGGATAATGAGAAGAATGATCCGCCTGAAGTTCGAGAAGAAGAAGCACCTGACAAACATAAGAGGTACACTAAAGAAGACTTCATTGCAAGAAAACATGGGAAGGAAAGAGAACCATGGGTACAGAAACCCATGCCCTTTCCAGGTAAGTCCATCAAATCTAAAGAAGAAGAGCGCTACAATAAGTTTTGTGAGTGGATCAAACCTCTTTTTCTTCAAATCCCTTTGACTGATGCTATTAAGTTACTTCCTTATTCAAAATATATGAAAGATATTGTCACTAATAAAAGAAAAGTTCCTAATGATGCAATATCTACTATGCTTGCTAAGTACTCTTTCAGTGGCAAGATTCCTGAGAAGCTCGGTGATCCAGGTATACCCACCATTCCTTGCTCCATAAAGAATAATTATGTCAAAACTGCTTTATGTGATCTTGGAGCAGGAGTGAGCGTTATTCCTCTCTCTCTTTACGAGAGGCTTTATTTAGAGAAACTAATTCCTACAGATATCTCCCTTCAGATGGCTGACAAGTCAACCGCTGTTTCGATAGGTATTTGTGAGGATGTTCCCGTAGAAGTTGCTAATTGTTTAATTCTTACTGATTTTGTTGTGCTTGACATGCCCGAGGATGGGAGCATGTCCATTATTCTTGGTAGACCTTTTCTTAACACCGCAGGTGCTATTATTGATTGCAATAAAGGGAAGGTTACCTTCCATGTGAATGATAAAGAACACACGGTATATTTTCCGAAGAAGATCGACAGGAGGCATGGCCTCAACTCTATAGAGAATATCGAGACCGTGAAAATTGGAGAATGGGACTGTCCACTACATGTGCCTCACAAATACAAAACTATCATGGTGGGGACAATGTCCATCAAAGTAAAGGTTTAGTAACTACTTCGTAGGAGGTGAGACGTTTTGCTCTATATATCGCCTGTTTGTTGGTAAGACTTGATCAACCTTGCTAGTAAACATGTTTTATATAGATAAAAAGTTGAGCTTGTTATGTTTTCATTTGTTTTTAGTTTTTGTCCTACTTGCTGTATCAAGTATTTATGTTTTTGAAGCTTCACAATACTACTAACTGCTTCAAGTTTTCAGAGAGTTTCGCAGTTTTTTGAACTTCGAAAAAATTTCAACAGTGAAGTTTTCAGAAAAATTCCAGAAAAATAAAAATAAAAATTTCCACGTCGGGAGAGACCCAGAGGGGCCGGGGGCCAGCCAGGGGGACCCACCAGTGGCCCAGGCGGCCAGCTGGCGCGGCCCAGCCCCTGGCCGCGCCCATAGGGCGCCTGGGGCCCACAGGGCCCCCCTCCAGGTATGTCTTCTTCCTCCCTCTCTCTCTTTCTCAAAAAAACGCGAGTTCTGCACTTGTTCTTGTGTTCTTGCTGTTCTTGGAGGCAATTCTTCGATCTCTCTCTACAGCCCCTCATTTGAGCTGAAATTTTGAGCAAATACTCCCTGGTATGTGACTCCTCCACCCCTCCAATTAGATTTTTGATTGGTGGACTCATTTGTGAATATTTAGTAGTTCTTGGTGCTGTAGAGATGAGCTTGCATGCATGTGTAGAAAGTTATTTTCCAAGTTTTAATGCAAGTTTATGCCTTGGGCAAGTGAGTTGAGTAGTTTGCCTTAGCTCACTTTGTTTTAATCCTCGTTTTTGTAAATTGTAAAAAATTTCAGAAATGGGTTTGTTAGGAAGGGCAAAGGGTGGCTTGAGAAGAGGAGGCCCGCACACTCCGATCGAGTTACTAGAGCCGCAGCTTCACCATCGACTGCTAGGGTGAGCTATAATGAAGATCATGTGCCCCTGGAGTTGTTGGAAGATACAAGTCCAGCACGTGCGATGACATTTCCGTGTGATTAATTCATGGAAGCTGCGTGAATCAAGGATGAGTTTTATAATCTTTGTGCTAATGCAGGTTTGACACGACTCGTCACGAGCCGTGTTACTCAGTATCAAAAACTCACCTCCAGTTTCATTAACAGTTTTAGATATAATCCTGATTCAGGTGCTATTGAGTTTAAAATTTATAATGATCTTATCACCATGACTTTGGGGAATTTTTGTGAAATAATAGGTGTGCCGAATGTTGGGAGGACGGCTAGGATGGCCACTCGGCCCTCCGAGCTAAAAACCGTCATCAACTCTCTCTGCAGCATGGGTACGAGGGATATTCATCGGTCAAAGATCTCCAGCATCTTATTTCCTCACCTCAGGTATTTTGCATATTATATTGCTAGAGGGGTGTTAGCTCGTGACAACACGAGCAAAATTTCTGCTCCGGATATTGCTATCCTGGCGGCAGCCCTCTCAGGGAGGTCTGATTATAATCTGGGTGCCTTAATTGCTCGACACCTTGCTATGAACGGTAACAAGGGAGACTTATATGGTGGCGTTTATGCCACACTTATCTTAGAACATCTTGGAGGCACCCCACACCCTGATGATACTCCTTTTACTTATTCAAGCTTTGATCTTGCTGCTATGAAAAGGCATAAGTTTGTTACCATGGGTTCTGAGCTTGATAATCTTATTTATATCTTGTGTTTCGGAACTGCCGCGGAACGCGAGATCCGTCTACCTGCACCTCTTTTGTTTGATTTTTCCCGCAGGAACGGATGGTCTTTTGATGTTGTCCAGTTCCATGAGTTCATGGTCCAGCATCAGTTTCATAACCCCATGGAGGGGGTTGTGCCCGACGAGGAGGGGCACGGTGAGATACCACCTTTTCAGGGAGAAACCGCCACCGAGTTTGGTGAAGGTTCTTCCTCTGTTTGGCGTTCGGAACCTTCCTCGTGGGAGACTCCGAGGAGTTCGGTGTACGCGCCAGCATCCTTCTACGACCCTTGGACTCACCACCATACCCCCGGAGCAGGAGGCTCCTGGGGGCAGTAGCTGCTACCAACTTAGGCCAAAAGCCTAAGCTTGGGGGAGTACGTGCCCCTCTCACTTTTCCTTTGTATTATCCGTTTTATTCGCTTTGATCTTTTCGAAGTTTTTGCCCGTTCTTCTTTATTTCTCTCTTTGCAAAAATAACAAAAAGATTTTCTCTTTCTTTTGCTTTTATTCAACCTTTGAAAAACCCAAAAAGATTTCCTTTTCTCTTTAGTTTGCTTTGCTTTCAGAGTTCAGCTCGAGTCCGTGATGGCATGTAATTATATTTCCAACGTCCGATCGTGCAAGTGACAAGCAGTAATGACGAAGATCGACTGAAGGGAAGCAACAAGGAAGACCGGTATGAACTCTTTTTGTTTCTACTTTTGTACATATGCCTGTACTTATGATCTAGAGACCAGCTTGTAGCGACATAGTGCTATGTTTACAATGCTCTTCCAGTGGTTCATGCTTTCCTTGTGGCTAGTCTCGAATAACTAGAGTATATAATGTGTTATTGAAATGATCTACATGCATTGCACTGTTCATAGTCTGGTATACTAAGGGGGTATTTCCCTTTAGAGAATTTTTTGATTGACTTGGCACATGCTTACACATGTTTAAGACTAAAAAGTCTACTCTGCCTTGATGATCTTTGAGTTTTAGAATAGTTATATCACTTTCATGCCCGATTCAATGTTGCTTTGTCGCTCTGCATGATTATGACCGTTATTGCTCTCTAGTTGGTCGCTTCCCAGTCTTTTGCTAAACCTCCACCTGTACTAAGCGGACTGACTGCTTGTGCATCCAAAATCCTTAAAACCTATTATGCCATATGAGTCCACCATACCTTCCTATACATGGTATTTACCTGCCATTCCTAACGAAGACTTTCGTGTACCATCTCGAAATTAATCAAAAGCATTTCTCTTTTTGTGCCTACGTTTTAGCTCATGAGGAAGTAGTAGTTAATTCATAATCTTTTTAAGTTGGACAAGTTTCACCCCTGGATTGCATGCATAATGTGCAAACCCCTAATACGAAAAGGAACTGGCATAGAGTGCGCCCGGCTCAAAAAGATAATATAACAAACAAACCCTCCTTCACGCTTTGTTCATGAGAAATCAGAAAACTTTGGCAGTGATAAACAAAGGAGATTAAGAGGATGTGATCGTCCTCATGCGGGAGCCGTTCCTCGAGACTTGTCCACTCAAAAAGTGATTGAGTTATCTGCTAGCATTCGTTGACGAAATATGCACCTCTCAAAACGTTTTTACCTCTGTTTTTAAAACCAAGAGCTCTGGTACATGTTTAGTTTTTGTTTCCGATCACGGGTTTTCAACTTTGCCAACAAAAGCCATGGTTCAAGAGTCTCCACCTTCTTTCTTCAAAGCACCAACTAGGAGAGCATAATTGTCATTCTGAGTGTAACGTGCATTGTCCCAAAGTATTACATTGTCTTCTGCATACTTGTGATATGATTTATTCTGAAATTCTTAGTTCTAGTCTCTTTTAAAAACTCTGGAGGAGTCTCTGCATTTATGTTTTGCTTCACTCATGGGGGCTAGCGAGATACCACCCTAATATGCTCAAGCTATGTGCAATGTAATCTTGTTTTGATTTTCAGTAGTATATTATTTACTTTTAAGTATTTGTGACTGGTCACTTGAAAGAAGGACTGCTCCTTGAATTGTCCTCATAGTACTGTTTCAATACTTGCTAGACTATTTTCGTAGTACATGCTTATATAGATCTAATGAAGCAAAAGAGTTTGTCAAAGTTTTCTTTGTCGCGTCCAGTTCGTTGAACTGAATTGCTTGAGGACAAGCAATATGCTAAGCTTGGGGGAGTTGATACGTCTCAAACGTATCTACTTTTCCAAACACTTTTGATATTGTTTTGACCTCATTCTTGCATGATTTGAACTAAACTAACCCGAACTGACGCTGTTTTTAGCAGAGCTGCCTGTATGGTTTTATTGTGTGCAGGAAAACGGATTTTTAAGTATCTCAGAAAAATCCACGAAAAATCACAGATAATCCACGCACCCGAAGGAACCAGGAGCCAGAAGTGGGGCCAGAGGGGGGCCAGGGGGGTGCCCAGGCGCCCTGTGGGCGCTCCCCCCCTGGGCCACGCCGGGGGGTCGCCTGGGTGGGGCCCACACCCCCTGGTGCCCTACTTTGCCTCGTATTTTTACTCGCGAGACAAAAACGCCAGATCAGAAGTTCTTTTCATAGTTTTCTGTCGCGAAGCCTCCGCCACCCTCTGTTCTTCCTCGGGAGGGCTAATCTGGAGGCTGAATTGGCCTCCGGAGAGTGGAGATCGTCGCCATCATCATCATTATCACCTCTCCATCATCCCTCCATGACTTCCCCTTCCATGTGTGAGTAATTCACCTGCTGTAGGCGAAGGGGATGGTAGGGATTGGATGAGTTAGATCATGTAATAGTTTATCAGATCGTTTGGGGCATGTTGCCTATCATCTACTATGGTGTTTATCATCTTTGCTTCAACTTGTTATTCTTAATGCTTGACACTTAGGGCCCGAGTGCCATGATTTCAGATCTGAACCATATGTGTTAGCATGAATATATTTGTGTTCGTGATCCTATCTATGAGTTGTTTGCACCTGTTACGGTTCGGAACCGGCGATCCCAAAAGTGACAGCTTGGGACACCAAAGGGGATGGTCCGTAGTTTGAGGATTACATGTATCCATTGAGTTCATTGCTTTGTTCCGGTGCTCTTTGACAGGAGCACCTTAATCTCCATAAGTTCCTTTTGGCCCCGTTCGTAGCGGGATGGTAGGACAAAAGATGTTGTGCAAGTTCTTATTGCAAGCACGTACAACTACCTACGGGATACATGCCTAATGTTTGATATTTGCCTAGATGATCATTACTTTTCCGTGTGCCGTGCCCCAAGTTAGAATCTATCTCATCCATGCAGCGCCCAACCATCCATCTCCCTAGCCTACAGTGTTTTAAATCCTGCTGGTTACTAGTTGCTATTCTTGCCATTTACTTTTGCTATTTACTTTTACTGTTTACTTTTACTATCACTATCATCACTATCATATCACTGTTACCACTTATCTTTTGTTGCAAGTAAGTATATTTCCGGTGCGGTTGAATTGACAACTCAACTGTCAAAGCTTATAAATACTCTTTGGCTCCCCGTGTGTCGAATCAATAAATTGGGTTATTCTTACCCGCGAAGACTATCTCGATCCCTTACGGTTGAGGGTTATCAAACCCCGAACTCCATATCATGCATTCGTTGGAAGAATGCCTACGAGCTACTAGAATAACCCACCTATTAATTTCCGAAAGTTTCCAGTTATGCAATCAGGTGTTGGGGATATAGGGGAAGCATCGCGCACTCAACTCTAATCTTAAACCAACTGTATCCATCCTTCAACACATAACCAGTTATTTCCGGAAACCGTTTACCTCGGACCTTCGAAACGCATCTACTATACAAGCTATGGCAATACTCCCGAACTACCTCCCCAGTACTGGGTGATGTCGGGGTTATCTTGCCACTAACAGCATAGGAGAGTTTTCGATGTCGGCCGTCTTAAGTATTCCAGAACTGATGCAATATATTTGTGATGACAACACCTCAGAGCTCAACTCCTCGAGACACTGCCACAACCCCTAAATGACAGGAGGCATCGAGAACAATGTTCTCGTCACAAAGACATCGGAACAATCCAAACAATACTCGCGTGATCCTAAAAAAAATTAGTGAAATTTTGAGAGTAGAAGAGATAAGTAATCGTCAGGAGTCCTCACCAGAGTGAAAAGAGATGAGGAGCAAACAGAAATCCTACTCTCCGATATATATATATATATATAGGACTCAAAACATTTTCAAGTGTGTGCCTAGACTCAACCGTCAACGATTAGATCAATCAGTGGGGGCTCCTAGCTCGGAGAAGGCTCTGAATACCAACTTGTAATGCCCAGGATGGGACTATACCTCCTACATGTCGAGGCACAACTTAAAGGTATAAGCCCATTCTGGAATGATCTCAAGTTTGGTATCTTTGCACGACTCGTGTAAAAATAGGGATGAAATTGCAAAAGGATAGTTGGCTTACACTCGCCACGTCACACAATACATTACATAAGCAAATCATCATCCAAAACATCACAACCCGACTACGGGCGAAGATCCAAAAGAAAGATACCAAAAACATAAAGCCAAAGGTCCGAATCGCCCCTAGTAGAAACCACTACTGATCGTCGAAACGTCACACACATACGGCCACGCTCTTCATGGAACTCCCGGAAGTTCTGACCCATCTCCTGCGTCAATCTCGGCTGAACCTGCATCTGGTGTTGTAGTATCTGTGAGCCACGAGGACTCAGCAATCCCATAACCATGGGTATCAAGACTAGCAAAGCTTTATGGGTAGGAAGAGGTAAAGTGGTGAGGTTGCAGCAGCGACTAAGCATAATATGGTGGCTAACTTACGAGTACAAGAATAAGATGAGCATCTACGCAAACGGTCGCAAACTAGTAATGATCGCTAAAGATCCTGAACTACATACGAGTCAAACATAACCCCACCGTGTTCTCTTCTCAAAGTGAAAAGAGACAGTCACGGTTACTCACACAGTTGTGTGTTTTACTTCGGATCCTCTGTCAAGTTTTCTACAACCGGACATTAACAAATTCCCATCTGCCACATAACCGCGGGCACGGCTTACGAAAGTTCATAACCCTGCAGGGGTGTCCCAACTTAGCCCATCACAAGCTCTCACGATCAGCTGAAGTGATAAATATAATATCATCACCCCTTATCTTATGGAAATCCGATCAGGCTCGGCATCCCAGTGCACAAGACATTTCGACAATGGTAAAACAAGTCCAACAAGACCTCCCGGCGTGCCGACACCCTGATAGTAGCCGCGCGTATCTCGTCTCAGGCCACTACCAGATGAGCACAACTTACAACAGCCAAACCCCAAGTTTCCAAGGGGGCGCCGCAAACGACTCTATTTGGGACCAACACCATCAGCACTGGCCCCCCTGCTATGTAGAAAATAATCCCGAGGGCGTGACCCCCAATGCAAATTTAATTAATTAATTAAGTTATTATTATGAGGCAATTAAAACCAATGTTGGGCCTTGCTGGAGGAGTTTTATTCAAAGACGAAGTGTCAAGGGGTCCCCATATACCCAACCGTGTAAGGAACGCAAAATCAAGGAACATAATGCCGGTTTATCGGCGCCTAAGGTGGCATGAGTGGAACCAAACACCGAGCAAAAGGCCAAGCCTTCCAACCATGCCCAGTATATAGGTGTGTTAATAATAATAATAGATATTGTGATATGCCAACAACAAGTTCCCACCTGGAACGATCTTCATCTTCACCTGCAACTAACAACGCTATAAGAGGGGCTGAGCAAGCGGGTAACATAGCCTAACAATGGTTTTGCTAGGAAGGTTTCAAAGGTTAGAGGCTTCATGGCAACATGGAGAGGGGCTGACAATAATGATGGGTAGCGTGACATATAACGATAGCATCGAGACAACTAAGCATGGCAATGATAGTAAAGGTATCCAAGGGTATGATCATCTTGCCTGAGATACCGCAAGGAAGAAGAACAAGTCCATGAAGTAGACGAAGAAGAAGCCTTGAAGAAGAACCACGAGAAGTCAAACGAATCCTCACGATCGCAACGGAACAAGCACTAACGAGAAGAAGCACGCAATAAGGTAAACACACAACACGAGACACGACAATATGCTCAACCAAGTATGATGCAAGACAGTTCTATATAGGATGCACCACAAGTCTATACAGGAAGCAAAACATGGCAAGGTAGGAAGCACAGAAAAACAACACAAGCAACATGACAATATGCTCAACCAGATAGGATGCAAGACAAGTCTACACATGATATTAAACATGGCAAGGCAGGAAGCACTCAAAAACTACACAAGTCAACAAGTTTAAATGAGGCCGGAAACTACAACAACAATTCCGGAAAATCCCCATATGCATGTTTAGCAATTTTAAGCAAACAAAAATTCACACATTTTAATGTTGTTAACATGATGCGGATGACATGATCAAGTTTTATGCAATTTTTAGTAAAAGTTAACATGAAGAGATATGAAGTATTTGTCACCGTGGTGGAAAGAAAGGGGCCACGGCGGCGAATCCGAAAATGATGCCACGCAACATATCGGTACCGGTAACTCGTCGAGAGACCCGTGCAAAGGAAAGGTGGCGTGAGCGTGTCAAGCAAGATGATGGGGTGATCCCGGCTACCCGGTTCCCACTTGACAATGACAGGGCAAACGAGGGTCACAACGGACACGATGCAAACATCCGAATCATCTCATACAACACATGCAGTCCACGGGTCATTGACTCGGGGTTATACCTTCGGAACGTTCGTTTCGGTGCGGTTCGAGGTCGTAGGGGAAGTAGTGGTACTCGCGGGTCGTGGTACATGTTCGTAGAGGGAAGTAGTCGTTCCGTTCGTAGTCGTACACAGGGCGTCGGGGTCGTCGTTGACGTAGAGGTACTCGTTCCGTTTCGGAGAGGTACTTGACGAATCCATCGTTTTCGGGGCGACGGTAGTCTTACATGTTGGCGTTTTCGTTCAGGGTTCTTCGGCGACGGTAGTGGTACTTGACGTGTCGCCGTGTAGGCGTTCTCGTTTCGAAGATGTACATGTCGTCAGGAGTAGTTGAACTTGGCGCATCGTCTTGTGTAGTCGTTCGGGCGTCGGTCTTGCCGGCGAGGTACTTGTCGAGTCGTCGTTGAACTTGCGGAATCCAGAGGCGTTGGTGGTACTTGCGGTTCCAGCGAGACGCCGAGATGGTCGGGTACGGCGATGCAGATAGACCTGAAGGCAGAGACGCCACACGAGGAGGGCCATGGCGGGTACGAGGCCGCCGGACCTCCAGCTGTTGCTGCCGGAAGCTAGAAGCTTCGCGGCGGCGGCCATGACTAGTGGGATGAGTAAAAGGTGTTGCGAACGAATCAGAGGAAGGGAGAACGGGTGGAGCACCTCAGCGCGGGGTAAGGTCCAGCGGAGAAGACAGGCGCGGAGGCGCCGGAGATGTTGGCGGCGGGGGTCGCCAGCACGGCGCGACGGAGCGGCGGCAGGGCGTCGAGGCCAAGGCGAGGAGGCACGCGGGGCGGCGGCGCTCCTGCCTGGCCGAGGCTGCTCGAGGGCTCCTCCCCTCGGGCGAGCTTGTGCGGGCGGCAAGCAGACGGTGCTCGGAGGCGGGGCCGGTCCGCTGGTTGGGTCGAGCGGCGGCGAGTAGCAGGTGGCGCGGGATGATCCGGGTTGCCCAGCTCCTGGTCGTTGCGGACGGCTGATACGTCCAAAACGTATCTATAATTTCTGCTTGCTCCATGCCTCTTTTGTGAGATATTGCTATGATATTTATACACTTCCATACACTTTTGATCATATTTGGACTAACCTATTAACTCAGTGCACCACAGTGCCAGTTTCTGTTTCCTGCTGTTTTTGTATTTCAGGTTTTCCCATTACGTAAACTGCCAGAAAAATCCCGAAAAAATTATATAAAAAAATCAGCGTTCCGGAAGCTTCCACACGGCCAAAGTAGGGCCGGAGGGGGGCCACCAGGGCTCCAGGCGCCCTGGTGGCGCGACCCCCCTCCTGGCCGCGCCGGGGGGACGCCTGGGCCCCCCAGGTCTCCGCTGATGCCCCCCTTTGGCATATATTTACACCGCGTCCCGAAACCCTCGAGGACGGAACCCTTTTTCGCGATCTCATCTCTGTTCCGCCGCCGCCGCGCTTCGAAGATCGGGAGCACCAGGAGAACTCTTCCCGGCACCCTGCCGGAGGGGAGAACCACCACCGGGAGCCTCTCCACCACCATGGACGCCTCCCGGATGAGTTGTGAGTAGTCTCCCTTGGACCATGGGTCCATGACCAGTATCTATGTGATGTTCTCCTCCCCTCTTTGTGCTTCACTAATTAGACCTCGTGAGCTGCCCTACATGATCGAGGCACATATGTAATCCTTATGCTGTTGCTATGTTGAGTTTGCTGGGATCCGATGGATTGTGAGATTATGTTCAGATTGTGTGTGAGTAATATATTTGATTTACCTCTTTTATATTTATGTTCTTGAGTAATTCTTGCATGTTCTCCATTGCTATTTATTGCTTTGGCCGAGTAGTAGGTAGTGACTCCAAGAGGGAACGTTATGCTTGATTGTGGCACTAGTAGAAAATAGGGCATTGGTCCAGCCCATTAGCCCCGGTTCAATCTAGAACCGGGTCCAATGGGGGTACTGGACCCTGTTCGTGAGCCCAGGGGGGCCGCCGGGCCACGTGGGCCATTGGTCCCGGTTCGTCTGGACCTTTTGGTCGCGGTTGGAGCTAAAAACCGGGACCAATGGCTCTTGCTCCTGGCCCACCACTATTGGTCCCGGTTGGTGATATGAACCGGGACCAAAGGCACCCCTTTAGTCCCGGTTTGTAGCACCAACCGTGACCAGTGAGTTGCCTATATATACCCCCTCACTCAAGAGCAGAGCTCACTGCTCTGTTTTTTTTCTGGCCGAGGGGGAGAGGGGTTAGTGGTGCTCTAGCTCACCTCCTATGCACACAACGTGTTCGGTGGAATGCCCGAGCCACACTAGTTAACCTTTTCTCCTCTCGAAGCTCTATTTTCTCCGAGATTTGTCTAGGTTTAGCGGTCCGTCACGTCCCGTCCCCGTCTTCGCCGCCGTCGATCGCCCCCGCCGATCTCGTCACCGGCACCACCGTGGTGAGCCTCTTGTTATGTCCATGCTTTTCTTACTTTTATTATTGCTTTAGATAGATATTTGTCTAATTTTCTTACGTTTATTATTGCTTGTTATTATATAGTGCGATGGTTTTGATATCCGCCCACGTGGGCCCTCGTCCGATCTACGATTCGGATGTGGTATATTATCTTTAATTTATAACTATTTGTTTTAGTGTTTATGATAGTTATGCCGACCAACCTGACATGCATAGATGTTTTATTATGTCTAGGAGGTAGTTGAACCGGAAATTCCAACCGACCCTCTTGTGGAGAGGTTAAATTTAGTTGAAGAGGAAAATATTTCGTTAAAGAAAAAATTGGAAAAAATGGAGGAGGAGAAGATGGAATTGGAGTTGCATGTTGCGGAAGTTATCGATGATCACAAGATCAAGATGGACCCTATTGTCGAGAGGTTAAATTTAGTTGAAGAAGAAAACAAATTCTTGAAGGAAAAAATAAAAAAAATTGTGGACGAGAAGATGATATTGGAGTTGCATGTTGCGGATGTCGTCGATGATCACAAGATCAAGATGGATGCAATGCGGTTGAAGATTAAAAAGATTAGAAAATATGCCATTCATACCGAGGCTTGGTATCATTATGCCGTTGGATCAATTGTTACCTTGGTTGCGATTATGATAGCATTTGTTTTCGCGCTGAAATGTTTTACATAGTTTCGATGAGTATGGAGAGCTATATGTTGTTAGATGAGAACTATATATGTATGTACTTTGGTTTTAATGTGATGATGAACTTTTATCCATTTGGTCACTTAATTATCTATTTATGATGTTCTGTAATGGTTTTTGACACACTTAATTATATATAAATGCACGCAGATGAACCGACAATGGATGTACGGTGACAGACACACCTCCGAGTACATTAAGGGCGTGCGTGAGTTTCTAAATGCGGCTGAGGCAAACAAGCATAATGGTTTTATGTGTTGTCCATGCACTAAATGTGTGAATACGATGTCTTACTCTAACCGGAAAATCCTTCACTCCCACCTGCTTTACAAGGGTTTCATGCCACACTATAATGTTTGGACGAGGCACGGAGAAATAGGGGTTATGATGGAAGACGGCGAAGAGGAAGAGTACGATGACAACTATGTGCCCCCTGAATACGGTGATGCTGCAATGGGGGGAGCTGGTGAAGATCAAGAGGAACCAGACGATGTGCCCAATGATGCTGCAACGGGTGAAGCTGCTGAAGATCAAGAGGAACCAAATGATGATCTTCGCTGGGTCATTGTCGATGCAAGGACACAATGCGAAAGTCGAAAGGAGAAGCTGAAGTTCGATCGCATGTTAGAGGATCACAAAAAAGGGTTGTACCCCAATTGCGAAGATGGCAACACAAATCTCGGTACCGTACTGGAATTGCTGCAGTGGAAGGCAGAGAATGCTGTGGCTGATAAAGGATTTGAGAAGCTACTGAAAATATTGAAGAAGAAGCTTCCGAAGGATAACGAATTGCCCGACAGTACATATGCAGCAAAGAAGGTCGTATGCCCTCTAGGATTGGAGGTGCAGAAGATACATGCATGCCCTAATGACTGCATCCTCTACCGCGGTGCATACAAGGATCTGAACGCATGCCTGGTATGCGGTGCATTGCAGTATAAGATCAGACGAGATGACCCTGGTGATGTTGATGGCGAGCCCGCCAGGAAGAGGGTTCCTGCGAAGGTGATGTGGTATGCTCCTATAATACCACGATTGAAACGTTTGTTTAGAAATAGAGAGCATGCCAAGTTGATGCGATGGCACAGTGAGGACCGTAAGAAAGACGGGAAGTTGAGAGCACCCGCTGACGGGTCGCAGTGGAGAAAAATCGAGAGAAAGTACTGGGAGGAGTTTGCAAAGGACCCAAGGAACGTATGGTTTGCTTTAAGAGCGGATGGCATTAATCCTTTCGGGGAGCAGAGCAGCAATCACAGCACCTGGCCCGTGACTCTATGTATGTATAACCTTCCTCCTTGGATGTGCATGAAGTGGAAGTTCATTATGATGCCAGTTCTCATCCAAGGCCCTAAGCAACCCGGCAACGACATTGATGTGTACCTAAGGCCATTAGTCGAAGAACTTTTACAGCTGTGGAATGGAAACGGTGTACGTGCGTGGGATGAGCACAAACAGGAGGAATTTGACCTAAAGGCGTTGCTGTTCGTGACCATCAACGATTGGCCCGCTCTCAGTAACCTTTCAGGACAGACAAACAAAGGATACCACGCATGCACGCACTGTTTAGATGACACTGAAAGTATATACCTGGACAAGTGCAGGAAGAATGTGTACCTAGGCCATCGTCGATTTCTTCCGACCAACCATCAATGTCGAAAGAAAGGCAAGCATTTCAAAGGCGAGGCAGATCACCGGAAGAAGCCCGCCATGCGTACCGGTGATCACGTACTTGCTATGGTCAATGATTTACACGTAATCTTTGGAAAGGGCCCCAGCGCACTAGCTGTTCCGAATGACGCTGAGGGACACGCACCCATGTGGAAGAAGAAATCTATATTTTGGGACCTACCCTACTGGAAAGACCTAGAGGTCCGCTCTTCAATCAACGTGATGCACGTGACGAAGAACCTGTGCTTGAACCTGCTAGGCTTCTTGGGTGTGTATGGACAGACAAAAGATACAGCTGAGGCACGGGAGGACCTGCAACGTTTGCACGAAAAAGACGGCATCCCTCCGAAGCAGTATGAAGGTCCTGCTAGCTATGCTCTTACGAAAGAAGAGAAAGAAATCTTCTTTGAATGCCTGCTCAGTATAAAGGTCCCGACTGGCTTCTCGTCGAATATAAAGGGAATAATAAATATGGCAGAGAAAAAGTTCCAGAACCTAAAGTCTCATGACTGCCATGTGATTATGACGCAACTGCTTCCAGTTGCATTGAGGGGGCTTCTACCGGAAAACGTCCGATTAGCCATTGTGAAGCTATGTGCATTCCTCAATGCAATCTCTCAGAAGGTGATCGATCCAGAAATCATACCAAGGCTAAGGAGTGATGTGGCGCAATGTCTTGTCAGTTTCGAGCTTGTGTTCCCACCATCCTTCTTCAATATCATGACACACGTCCTAGTTCATCTAGTCGACGAGATTGTCATTCTGGGGCCCATATTTCTACACAATATGTTCCCCTTTGAGAGGTTCATGGGAGTCCTAAAGAAATATGTCCGTAACCGCGCCAGGCCAGAAGGAAGCATCTCCATGGGCCATCAAACAGAGGATGTCATCGGGTTTTGTGTTGACTTCATTCCTGGCCTTAATAAGATAGGTCTCCCTAAATCGTGGTACAAGGGAGACTGGTTGGAAAAGGCACGCTTGGAAGGGACTCAATAATATGCAGGGACGGATATTCTTGGTCTCAAGCACACTACACAGTTCTACAGAACTCTACATTGGTGACCCCGTATGTCGATGAACACAAGAACAGTCCGCGCTCCAAACACCCGGAGCAGTGCGACGACTGGATTACATGTGAACACATCAGGACTTTCAGCAGTTGGTTGGAAACACGTCTCAGAGGTGACAACACTGTTTGTGATGAGTTGTACTTGTTGTCCAGGGGACCATCTTCGACTGTATTGATTTACAAAGGATACGAGATAAATGGGAATACATTTTACACGATTGTCCAAGATCAAAAGAGCACCAACCAAAACAGCGGTGTCCGCTTTGATGCAACAACCGAGAGGGGAAAGGACATATATTATGGTTACATAGTGGACATATGGGAACTTGACTACGGACATGATTTTAAGGTCCCTTTGTTTAAGTGCAAATGGGTCAATCTGTCAGGAGGCGGGGTACAGGTAGACCCACAGTACGGAATGACAACAGTGGATCTGAAAAATCTTGGATACACTGACGAACCGTTCGTCCTAGCCAATGATGTGGCACGGGTTATCTATGTGAAGGACATGTCTACCAGACCGAGAAAAAGAAAAGATAAGGAAGCGAATACATCATACGATGAGCCAAAGCGCCACATAGTTCTTTCAGGAAAAAGGGACATCCTGGGAGTGGAGGGCAAGACAGACATGTCTGAAGATTATGAAAAGTTTCATGAAATTCCTCCCTTCAAAGTCAAGGCTGACCCAAGCATCCTGATAAACGATGAAGATTATCCATGGTTACGGCGCAATAAGCAAATGACACAAGCGAAGAAAAAGTGAAGACTTTTTTCCGCAACTATTATGATGATACCATGCCAACTTCGTAACAAACGAGTATGATACCATTGTCCGTTTGTACTATTCAAATTTCAATACTACTTGCACTAACAGAGGAAGTTTGTAATTGGTTTTACCAGAAAGAATTAAAAAAATAAAGCAAATAACAAAAGAAAATAAATAATGCAGAAAACAAAACAAAATAACTTGAAAAAAATAGCAACAATAAGTATTTTGTTGTAAGTAGAAACAAAATAAAATAAATAAAGCAACAAAGAAAATAAATAATTTCAAATTTAAACTATTCAAATTTGAATACTACTTGCACTAACAGAAAGTTTGTAATTGGTTTTACCTAAAGCAATAATATTCACAAAGAAACTCTAAATACAGCAAAAAACAACTTAGAAATAAATAAAGCAAAAAAGGAAAAAAAATTGGGCGCTGCGCAGTGAGCCTGCAAGGCCTACAGCACAGGATCCACCTGTACTATAAGGCCCAGCAAGCTCACAGGGCAGCGCGCAGAGTTAGGCCCAGAAGCCTGCATTTGAGAGGAGCTCGAGAGGGTGGGAGTTGCAGCCCTTATAAACCACTCTCGAGCTCCCTCAGCTAGCGAGGTGGGACTAAACATCCCACCGCACCCGCGCCAGCACAGAGCTTTTGGTCCCGGTTGGTGGCTGAAACCGGGACTAAAGGGTGTATTAGTCCCGGTTGGTGGCTGAAACCGGGACTAATACCCCCCTTTAGTCCCGGTTGCTGCCACCAACCGGGACTAAAGGCCCCTCCTTCCCGCCCTTTGGGCTGCTGAAAAGGGACCTTTAGTCCCGGTTGGTGGCAGCAACCGGGACTA
>LR738714.1:761230511-761241923 GCA_902687465.1 Secale cereale
GGGGGTCGAGAGGTTGCCTAGCTAGTGTCAAAGTATTGAAGAATTCCATGACTTCATCATTTGCCAGAAGTAACCGGGACATGTGAAGGAAATATGCCCTAGAGGCAATAATAAAGTTCTTATTTATATTTCCTTATATCATGATAAATGTTTATTATTCATGCTAGAATTGTATTAACCGTAAACTTAGTACATGTGTGAATACATAGACAAAACAGAGTGTCCCTAGTATGCCTCTACTAGACTAGCTCATTGATCAAAGATGGTTATGTTTCCTAACCATAGACATGAGTTGTCATTTGATCAACGGGATCACATCATTAGGAGAATGATGTGATGGACAAGACCCATCCATTTGCATAGCACTATGATCGTTTAGTTTTACTGCTATTGCTTTCTTCATGACTTATACATGTTCCTATGACTATGAGATTATGCAACTCCCGAATACCGTAGGAACACCTTGTGTGCTATCAAACGTCACAACGTAACTGGGTGATCATAAAGATGCTCTACAGGTGTCTCCAAAAGTATTCGTGGTGTTGGCATAGATCAAGATTAGGATTTGTCACTCCGAGTGTCGGAGAGGTATCTCTGGGCCCTCTCGGTAACACACATCATAATAAGCCTTGCAAGCAAAAGACTAATGAGTTAGTCACAAGATGATGTGTTACGGAACGAGTAAAGAGACTTGCCGGTAACGAGATTGAACTAGGTATGGAGATACCGACGATCGAATCTCGGGCAAGTAACATACCGATTACAGAAGGAACAACGTATGTTGTTATGCGGTTTGACCGATCAAGATCTTCGTAGAATATGTAGGAGCCAATATGAGCATCCAGGTTCCGCTATTGGTTATTGACCGGAGATGAGTCTCGGTCATGTCTACATAGTTCTCGAACCCGTAGGGTCAGCACGCTTAACGTTTGATGACGATCGGTATTATGAGTTTATGAGTTTTGATGTACCGAAGGTAGTTCGCAGTCCCGGATGAGATCACGGACATGACGAGGAGTCTCGGAATGTCCGAGACATAAAGATTGATATATTGGACGACTATATTCGGACACCGGAAGTGTTCCGGAAAAGTTTCGAATTTAACTGGATTGCCGGAGGGGGTTACCGGAACCCCCTACGAGGGGGGATGGTCCATAGTGGGCCTTGAGGAAAGGAGAGAGGAAGCCCATAGAGGCTGGCCGGCGCCCCACCTAGGGATCCTAGTTGGACTAGGATTGGGGGGGGGCGCCACCTCTCCCTCTTTTCCTTTCCCTCTCTTCCTTCTTGGTGGACTCCTACTAGGAATAGGATTGCAATCCTATTCCTAGTAGGATTGCCCTAGCTGCACCATAGGAGGCCGGCCGGCCCTCCTCCCTTGCTCCTTTATATACGGGGGCAGGGGGGCACCCAAAGACACACAAGTTGAATTGTTCCAGCCGTGTGCGGTGCCCCCCTCCAGAGAAACACACCTCGGTCATACCGTTGCAGTGCTTAGGAGAAGCCCTGCGCCGGTGAATACATCATATCCGTCACCACGCCGTCGTGCTGACGAAACTCTCCCGTGAAGCTCAACTGGATCAAGAGCTCGTGGGACGTCATCGAGCTGAACGTGTGCTGAACGCGGAGGTGCCGTACGTTCGGTGCTTGATTGGTTGAATCGCGAAGAAGTTCGACTACATCAACCGCGTCACTTGACGCTTCCGCTTCCGGTCTACGAGGGTACGTAGACACACTCTTCACTCTCGTTGCTATGCATCTGGTAGATAGATCTTGCGTGATCGTAGGAAAATTTTAAAATACTACGTTCCCCAACAGTGGTATCAGAGCCAGGTCTATGCGTAGATGATATGCACGAGTAGAACACAATGAGTTGTGGGCGATACTAGTCATACTGCTTACCAGCATGTCATACTTTGCTTCGGCGGTATTGTGAGATGAAGCGGCCCGGACCGACATTACGCGTACGCTTACACGAGACTGGTTTCACCATTACGAGCACTCGTTGCTTAAAGGTTACTGGCGGGTGTCTGTCTCTCTCACTTTAGCTGAATCAAGTGTGGCTACGCCCGGTCCTTGTGAAGGTTAAAACAGCACATACTTGACGAAACATCGTTGTGGTTTTGTATGCCTAGGTAAGAACGGTTCTTGCTAAGCCCGTAGCAGCCACGTAAAACTTGCAACAACAAAGTAGAGGACGTCTAACTTGTTTTTGCAGGGCATGTTGTGATGTGATATGGTCAAGACATGATGAGTTATACGGTTTTGTATGAGATGATCATGTTTTGTAAAGTTATCGGCAACTGGCAGGAGCCATATGGTTGTCGCTTTATTGTATGAAATGCAATCGCCATGTAATTGCTTTACTTTATCACTAAGCGGTAGCGATAGTCGTAGAAGCAATAGTTGGCGAGACGACAACGATGCTACGATGGAGATCAAGGTGTCGCCCGGTGACGAAGGTGATCATGACGTTGCTTTGGAGATGGAGATCAAAAGAACAAGATGATGATGGCCATATCATGTCACATATTTTGATTGCATGTGATGTTTATCTTGTTATGCTTCTTATTTTGCTTAAGAACGATGGTAGCATTATAAGATGATCCCTTACTAAATTTCAAGGTATAAGTGTTCTCCCTGAGTATGCACCGTTGCGAAAGTTCGTCGTGCCGAGACACCACGTGATGATCGGGTGTGATAAGCTCTACGTTCAAATACAACGGGTGTAAGCCAGTTTTGCACACGCAGAATACTCGGGTTAAACTTGACGAGCCTAGCATATGCAGATATGGCCTCGGAACACTGGAGACCGTGAATCATATAGTAGATATGATCAACATAAGATGTTCACCATTGAAACTACTCCATCTCACGTGATGATCGGACATGGTTTAGTTGATTTGGATCACGTGATCATTTAGATGACCGGAGGGATGTCTATCTAAGTGGGAGTTCTTAAGTAATATGATTAATTGAACTTTAATTTATCATGAACTTAGTCCTGGTAGTATTAGCATATCTATGTTGTAGATCAATAGCTTGCGATGTTACTCCACGTTTTATTTATATGTTCCTAGAGAAAACCAAGTTGAAAGATGTTAGTAGCAATGATGCGGAATTGTTCCGTGATCTGAGGATTATCCTCATTGCTGCACAGAAGAATTATGTCCTTGATGCATCGCTAGGTGACAGGCCTTTGCAGGAGCAGATATAGACGTTATGAACGTTTTTACAAAAGCTCGATATGATGACTACTTGATAGTTTAGTGCACCATGCTTTACGGCTTATAACCGGGACTTCAAAAACGTTTTGAAACGCCACGGAGCATATGAGATGTTCCAAGAGTTGAAATTAGTATTTCATACTCATGCCCGTGTCGAGAGGTATAAGACCTCTGACAGTACTTTGCCTACAAGATGGAGGAGAATAGCTCAACCAGTGAGCATGTGCTCAGATTGTCTGGGTAGTACAATTGCTTGAATCAAGTGGGAGTTAATATTCCAGATAAGATAGTAATTGACAAAGTTCTCTAGACACTATCACCAAGTTAGTAGAACTTCGTGATGAACTATAATATGCAAGGGATGACGAAAGTAATTCCCGAGCTCTTCACGATGCTGAAATCGGCGAAGGTAGAAATCAAGAAAGAGCATCAAGTGTTGATGGTTAACCAGACCACTTGTTTCAAGTAAAGAGCAAAGGGATAGAAGGGGAACTTCAAGAAGAATGACAAGCAAGTTGTCACTCCCGTGAAGAAACCCAAAGCTAAACTCAAGCCTGAAACAAGTGCTTCTACTGCAAAGGAAATGGTCACTAGAAGTGGAACTGCCCTAGATATTTGGCGGATAAGAAGGATGGCAAAGTGAACAAAGGTATATTTGATATACAGATTATTGATGTGTATTTTACTAGTGTTCATAGCAACCCCTCGGTATTTGATATTGGTTCAGTTGCTAAAGAGTAGTAACTCGAAATGGGAGTTGCATAATGAATAGAAACTAGTTAAAGGATGAAGTGACGATGTGTATTGGAAGTAGTTCCAAGATTGATATGATCATCATCGCACACTCCCTATACTTTCGGGATTAGTGTTGAACCTAAATAAGTGTTATTTGGTGTTGAGCATGAATATGATTTGATCATGTTTATTGCAATACAGTTATTCATGTAAGTTAGAGAATAATTGTTGTTCTGTTTACATGAATAAAACCTTCTATGGTCATACACCCAATGAAAATGGTTTGTTGGATCTCGATCGTGGTGATACACATATTCATAATATTGAAGCCAAAAGATGCAAGGTTAATAATGATAGTGCAACTTATTTGTGGCACTGCCGTTTAGGTCATATTGGTGTAAAGCGCATGAAGAAACTCCATAGTGATGGACTTTTGGAATCACTTGATTATGAATCACTTGGTGCTTGCGAACCATGCCTCATGGGCAAGATGACTAAAACTCCGTTCTCCGGAACTGTGGAGCGAGCAACAGATTTGTTGGAGATCATACATACAGATGTATGTGGACCAATGAGTGTTGAAGCTCGCGGCGGGTATCGTTATTTTCTCACCTTCACTAATGATTTGTGCAGATATGGGTATATCTACTTAATGAAGCACAAGTCTGAAACATTTGAAAAGTTCAAAGAATTTCAGAGTGAAGTGGAGAATCATCGTAACAAGAAAATAAGAGTTTCTACGATATGATCGTAGAGGTAAAATATTTGAGTTAGCGAGTTTGGCCTTCAGTAAAAACAATGTGAAATAGTTTCACTACTCACGGCATCTGGAACACCATAGTGTAATGGTGTGTCCGAACATCATAACCGTACTTTATTAGATATGGTGCGATCGATGATGTCTCTTACCGATCTACTACTATCGCTTTTGGGGTTATGCATTAGAGACAGCTACATTCACGTTAAATAAGGCACCATCTAAATTCGTGGAGATGACACCGTATGAACTGTGGTTTGACGAGAAACCTAAGCATTGTAGACATAGAAATTTGCGGATCTGAATGTGACAGACCCGTTGACTAAACTTCTCTCACAAGCAAAACATGATCACACCTTATTACTCTTGGGTATTAATCACATAGCGATGTGAACTAGATTATTGACTATAGTAAACCCTTTGGGTGTTGGTCACATGGTGATGTGAACTATGGGTGTTATTCACATAACGATGTGAACTATCGGTATTAAATCACATGGCTATGTGAGCTAGATTATTGACTCTAGTGCAAGTGGGAGACTGAAGGAAATATGCCCTAGAGGCAATAATAAAGTTGTTATTTATATTTCCTTATATCATGATAAATGTTTATTATTCATGCTAGAATTGTATTAACCGGAAACTTAGTACATGTGTAAATACATAGACAAAACAGAGTGTCCCTAGTATGCCTCTACTAGACTAGCTTATTGATCAAAGATGGTTATGTTTCCTAACCATAGACATGAGTTGTCATTTGATCAACGGGATCACATCATTAGGAGAATGATGTGATGGACAAGACCCATACATTAGCATAGCACTATGATCGTTTAGTTTTACTGCTATTGCTTTCTTCATGACTTATACATGTTCCTATGACTATGAGATTATGCAACTCCCGAATACCGTAGGAACACCTTGTGTGCTATCAAACGTCACAACATAACTGGGTGATCATAAAGATGCTCTACAGGTGTCTCCAAAAGTATTCGTGGTGTTGGCATAGATCAAGATTAGGATTTGTCACTCCGAGTGTCGGAGAGGTATCTCTGGGCCCTCTCGGTAACACACACCATAATAAGCCTTGCAAGCAAAGGACTAATGAGTTAGTCACAAGATGATGTGTTACGGAACGAGTAAAGAGACTTGCCGGTAACGAGATTGAACTACGTATGGAGATACCGACGATCGAATCTCGGGCAAGTAACATACCGATTACAAAAGGAACAACGTATGTTGTTATGCGGTTTGACCGATAAAGATCTTCGTAGAATATGTAGGAGCCAATATGAGCATCCAGGTTCCGCTATTGGTTATTGACCGGAGATGAGTCTCGGTCATGTCTACATAGTTCTCGAACCCGTAGGGTCCGCACGCTTAACGTTTGATGACGATCGGTATTATGAGTTTATGAGTTTTGATGTACCGAAGGTAGTTCGGAGTCCCGGATGAGATCACGGACATGACGAGGAGTCTCGGAATGTCCGAGACATAAAGATTGATATATTGGACGACTATATTCGGACACCGGAAGTGTTCCGGAAAAGTTTCGGATTTAACTGGATTGCCGGAGGGGGTTACCGGAACCCCCTACGAGGGGGGATGGTCCATATTGGGCCTTGAGGAAAGGAGAGAGGCAGCCCATAGAGGCTGGCCGGCGCCCCACCTAGGGATCCTAGTTGGACTAGGATTGGGGGGGCGCCACCTCTCCCTCTTTTCCTTTCCCTCTCTTCCTTCTTGGTGGACTCCTACTAGGAATAGGATTGCAATCCTATTCCTAGTAGGATTGCCCTAGCCGCACCATAGGAGGCCGGCCGGCCCTCCTCCCTTGCTCCTTTATATACGGGGGCAGGGGGGCACCTAAAGACACACAAGTTGAATTGTTCCAGCCGTGTAAGGTGCCCCTCTCCACAGAAACACACCTCGGTCATACCGTTGCAGTGCTTATGAGAAGCCCTGCGCCGGTGAATACATCATATCCGTCACCACGCCGTCGTGCTGACGAAACTCTCCCATGAAGCTCAACTGGATCAAGAGCTCGTGGGACGTCATCGAGTTGAACGTGTGCTGAACGCGGAGGTGCCGTACGTTCGGTGCTTGATCGGTTGAATCGCGAAGAAGTTCGACTACATCAACCGCGTCACTTGACGCTTCCGCTTCCGGTCTACGAGGGTACGTAGACACACTCTTCACTCTCGTTGCTATGCATCTGGTAGATAGATCTTGCGTGATCGTAGGAAAATTTTAAAATACTACATTCCCCAACAACATGTTGGTACGAAGTTATGCAAAGTTGTTTTGGAACGGAGTTCCTGATAGGATAATCCGTCTTTTGTTACGAATTATCCTATCTGGGACTCCGTTCCAAAACCACTTTGGAGAGCTTCGTACCATCATGCTACTTTTACTTTTGCCTAATGATGAAGTATTGGTTTTGTTGAATCCTTTGACACTAGACAAAATGTGACATGAGGGGGTCTAGGGTTTGTGGATCGCCGAGCAGTCGAGGGTCGAAGCTAGTTCTACGTTTGCCTTTAATATATCCATCTGTCATGTTTGAATAATAATTGGCATGTTGTAAATATTTGTAGAAACAATGGACGACAACACCCGAGACCTAGCACAAGAAGCGATGTTGATGGACATAATCGCAGACGCACAAAATGTCGTCTTGTCGTTTCTCAACGACACCGATGAGCATGTCGAAAAAGAGCTGCAGTCGGAAGATCTAGGATATGATATTGATGGATCCGGTGACCCAATGCACATGGAAGAAGTAGACCGTGAGGACGGCTCCGGTGACCCAATGCCGGTGCAAGAAGGAGACCGTGATGCTGGCTCCGGTGACCGAACTGAGTCCGGCCAGGAGGTATATATGTTAGTTAAGCATGTGCTGACTAGTTAATTGATGCATTCATTAACTCTCGTCGTTGTTCCTTTTTCTAGCCCTCCGGATCGAGCAAATCTTCGGTAAAGAGACGAGGAGCGAAGAAAAAGTTGAGGCCGGATGAAAAGTTTGAGATCTCAGAAATCTCGCGCTCCGGCGAGCCGATTGCACCCATCCGGACAAAGAACGCATTTGTTAATCAGTGCGGGGTTCTGGTTAGGGACAAGGTCCCGATCAGCATCCATCAATGGTTAAAGCCGGCTGCAAACGACGCTCAGGTGACTTATGTCACTGATATGCAGAAAGAAGATCTTTGGACTGAGCTGAAGTCAAATTTCGTCCTACCGCGAGAGGATGATCCGGCGAAGCCAGTTAAAGAGGAGTTAATCAAGTCTGCTGCACTTTCGAAGATGGCAGACCAATTCAGGGCATGGAAGAAAAAACTGAATACGTTTGTCAAAGATAAAAATACTCCAGAATTCGTGGGCATATATGAGAAGATCAAAGATGACTGGCCCGCATTTTGTGGCCCATAAGATGTCGGAAAAGAGTCAGAAGATGTCGGAGACAAACCGGATAAATGCTGCGAAGAAGAAGCATCACCATCGCACGGGGTCAGGTGGCTACCTCAGAGCCCGGCCTAAGTGGGCCAAGGCTGAGAATGATCTGCTTCAGAAAGGAATCGAACCAGAGACAATGCACTGGCCAGACCATTGCCGGACTTGGTTCTTCGGGGCTGGCGGAACCTTGGACCCTGTAACAGGGTGGTGCATTTGGACGGACAAGCAATTGGAAACACCACTCAGGAAGATGCGGCAGTATATCAAAGCAGCGCATGAAGTGACATTCTTCCCCGACAGAGAGAACGACGAGCTGATAATGGCCCTCGGGAATCCTGAGCACCCTGGACGGACACGAGGCACGCCAGGCTCCCTTCCGTGGCGTGCTGGGTTTCCGGACGCAGGAGGCTACAAATGCCACGACAAGAGGAAGAAAATGGAGCTGACCGAAATCCATGCGCTGCGGGCCAGAATACAAGCGATAGAGGAACGGGAAGCAAATCGGGACAAAAGAATTGCCGAAGCTTCCCCCGAAGCTACCCCACCATCTCAGCGGAGAAGCAGCGTGGCTTCCACCGAGCTGCTTCAGCCAGAGCCTGTCTTGACAGCTACTGCCAGGAATCCCGTGGATGCTATCACGCAGGCACAAAATTGCCACCTTATGGCGCAGTGGATGAATCTGAAGGTCAAGGCGGCTGCTGGCTCTGTTTATCCTTCTGGACCCGGCGACACTTTTCGCTGCCGGCCGATTCCAGAAGGATATGCTAGGGTGATGGTTGACGAAATAACGGAGGGATTTGAGGAGCTCCAGCTTGACCACCCTACCGGTGAAGGGGAGACTCGGCTGGGTTCTTCACTGAAGACTCCATGCCTATGGCGGAAGGACCTCATCAACATTCTCAACTGGATGCCTCCGCCTCCTCCTCCTCCTCCGGCGAGTCAGGGCACTCCGCCTCCTCCACCGCCTCCTCCTCCGGCGAGTAACCATCAGGGCACTCCGGCTCCTTCTCCGGCGCGTGGCGGCACTCCGCCTCCTTTGCCGCCGGCGCGCCCGAGCAGCCAGCCTGCTCCTCCTTCTTCGCATAGTCAGCAAGGGCGGAAGAGACCTGCCACCGCTCCGGCTGCTCCTGCTCCGGCGCGTAAGCAAGGAAAAAAGACAGCCGCTTCGTCTGGTCCGGCGACGTCTAGCAGTACAGCCAGAGGCGGGAGGCGATGCAGATTCGGTCCTTCTCTCACGCCTCCAGAGAAGTTACCGTACAAGAGGCCCGACGAGGAAAACACGAAGATCGCTCAAGGTGAAGTGAAGGACTTTTTTGAAGGGTTGAAAGCACAGAGACATCCACCTCCGGAGGAGAAGATAGATGCGATGAAAGCAAAGCGCACTCTTGCTGCCCTGAAGCAACCAGCGCAAAGTAAGCCGCAGGACAACTATGACTGCATGATCCAAAAGTCATATCAAGCAGCGAAGCGGTCGGGAAGTACTAAAAGTGATCAGAGGTTAGCAGAAGGACGAGCTGGGAAACAAATTGCCCAGCTCGGCGAACAAGCGGACCAATCGTGCCCCCTGCTCAAGGTGTCTAGCGACATGGTCGCTAATGATCCGAGGATGGTGCCCGGTTATACCAATCTTGCAGATTACGTGTCCGACGATGTACACTATGATTTCTTGGACGTGCAGATAGAAAGATACGAGTACAAAAAGCCTCTCGTCAAAAATGAAAGATCTCTATCAACGAATATGCGAAGATTGCATGATTGGTACTTGAAAATCTGCAGAGAGTCTGGGGGGAGGGATAACTAGTATTTGAGAGTTAAACCGGAGCATGACCTCGTTGGAATTGAACTGTTGCATGTTCCATTTGAGGAGTTCTATCAGTTTTTCAATCAATTGGCCCTCGATAAAGCAACGGTCACCTGCTACTGTCTGTAAGTAGTACTACTTCTGTCATTAAGTCTCTCTATATAGCTGATCTTCATTGCATGTATTTATAATTATCCTCACTATATTATGCAGATTGAAGATCGTCGAATTGAAGAAAAGACAAGTAGGTGATATTGGGTTTATTAACACATACCTCATAGATGCAACCGAGGTTAAATTGCGTCCCGACGATACCGAGACCAACTTGCTACGATCGTTGGTGGTAAATGAAAACAAAGATATAATACTCTTTCCTTACAACTTCAAGTGAGTGTTACTGTCTTGTGCATATTTGGTTTCCCTTATATATCAGTCAAGGTTATAGTGATGTAATTGATGAGTTCATGCATGCGTGCGCAGCTTCCACTATATTCTCTTAGAGATTAAGCTTGAGAAGGGAGTAGTAACTGTCTTGGACTCTAAACGTAAAGATCCCGAGGAGTATGCGGACATGACTCAAATGCTCGTCAGGTAAGTTAATCGATCAATATTATCCACCATGCATATATATCAGCAACTTCATTTCTGATATCAACTAATTGTTTTCTTTGTCTGGCAGGGTTTGGAGAAAATTCACCAAAAAAGCTCCGGGACTGCCGAAGAAGCTAGAATTTAGATACCCGAAAGTAAGTACTATATAGTAGCATGTTCCGCGTGCACATCTCCTATATCTTGATTCAAGCGCTAGTTTCATCAATACCAATTCGGCATTCTTGCTTATCAGTTTGATTGACCTCTATTTCTTGTAAAGTGGTTGTGGCAGGAACCCGGGAATGATTACTGTGGATACTATATTTGCGAGTCCATCCGCCACACGACCTGTGAGCGGGGCTACACTGAAGCACAATTTGAAGTGCGTAAGCAATCAATAATATTCACAAATTTATAGCATCATTTCATGTATTGACCCCCTACTTCAAATTAGATGTTTCGGATGCGGGATGAACTCCTAACACCAGATCGTCTGCGAGCAATTCAAGAGGAATTGGCGGCATTCTTCCTTGAACACGTGATCGCTGAAGACGGAGAATACTATGTGGACCATGCATCCATATGATAGGAGATTATTTTTGTAAGAGATAATTATTGTATATATGTACCCGGTAGTGTCGGATAGATATACGAGAACTTGTTGTTCGACCAATCTCTCGGAGAAGGAGAGGTGGTCGATATTACTTCTCTCTATATGCATATATATATATATATATATATATATATATATATATATATATATATATATATATATATATATATATATATATATATATATATATATGTTGATTATACGATCTTCTGTTTCCTTCGTTTGCTTTACTAGCTAGCTA
>LR738714.1:761242086-761315141 GCA_902687465.1 Secale cereale
ACCCCCCCTCCCCTTTCAAAAAAAAACAAAAACCACAGCCACAGAAATGCTGACGCGTGGATGCCTTTTGGTCCCGGTTGGTACCATCAACCGGGACTAAAGCCCCTCCTGCCTAGGCTCGGCGCACAGTCCACGTGGACACCCATCTGCCCTGGTTCTGGATTGAACCGGGACTATAGGGTCAGAGCATTAGTACCGACCTTGTCCCGGTTCAGGAACCGGGGCTAAAGCCCAAAACGAACCGGGTCTGATGACCCTTTATCTACTAGTGTGGGTTCATGCCCCTCGATGACTAGCTTGAGTGACAGAAACATGAGTCTAGGGGATGTGCTGTTGCCACAAGGGGGAAAACAACGGTGCTTGTACTCGCGGGTGCAAGGATTGTTTACTTTACGCAAAGTTCTTTTAATGCAGTTGTCTGTTGCTTTGAGTTTACACTTTGGGTGGGACTCGCAACTTAATACCAGCGAGATGTTCTGGATAGATATCTCAAGGTGGATGATTAGTAGTAGATGCAGATGGATTTCGGTCTACTTACCTTGGCGTACCGCCCATGCTTTTGAGCCTCAACCTTTCTTGCAGCATAGTTAGCATTGGTTTGCGCACATAATCCTGTCAATTGCCCAGCTGTAATTCGTTTACCTCACATAGCTGTTTTATCGTCTTTTGGGAGAGAGACATCACTAGTGAACATCATGGGACCCCGGTCCATATTACCATCACTGATCACATCCGCTATTTACTTTCTGCTTTTACTTACTAGTTGCAGCAATACCTATCACTATTATCTCTTGCGTTTGATCCTTTGTAAACGACAAGGCCGGAGGGATTGACAACCTCTCTGTACTCATTGGGAGCAAAATTATTTGTATCTGTGTGCAGGTCCAAGTTGATTGCTAAGTATCTGGCGCCGTTAGCAGTTGACACCTTCTTGTTGAACCTTGAAGTCTTAGGGGAATTCGATCCTTGGTATCTTTGCCAAGGGAAAACTTCCGCTACACTGCATCTCAAACCTTCCACTTGGGGTAACCAACGAGGGGCGAGAAGCCATCAAGAAAAGTTTTCTGGCGCCGTCGCCGGGGACTCCACTCTTCAAGATAGGGGAGTTGCACGCTATCTTTTACCTTTGCTTTTTAGTCTTGTTAGTTTATCTTTCAGTTTTTGCTTTAGTATCCTTTATCGAAAATCACAAAAATAGTTATCTTGCTTGCTTGCTGCTATGGGTTCCACCGAGAACACCAAGTTGTGTGACTTCACTAGTCATAACAACGATGACTTTATCTGCACGCCTATCACTACACCTGCCACTTCAGCACCTTCTTATGAAATTAAACCTGCTTTACTGAACTTAGTCATGAAAGATCAATTCTCCGGTGCTGGAGATGATGCTGCTTTACACTTAAACAACTTTGTTGAACTCTGTGATATGCAAAAGTACCAAGAAATAGATGGTAATATTGTTAAGCTTAAGCTTTTTCCTTGCTCCTTGAGAGGAGGAGCTAAAATTTGGTCTCAATCCTTGCCTAGAAATAGCATAGATTCTTGGGACAAGTGCAGGGATGCTTTTATTGGAAAATACTATCCACCTGCTAAAATTATCCAACTAAGAAGTAACATAATGAATTTTAAACAATTGGATAATGAACACGTTGCCCAAGCTTGGGAACGTATGAAATCTCTTGTCAAGAACTGCCCTACTCAGTTTGACTATTTGGATGGTTATCCAAACTTTTTATGCAGGCTTGAACTTTACCTCGCGGAACTTGTTAGATTCGGCCGCGGGAGGAACCTTTATGTCAACTACACTTGGTGCTGCCACGAAGCTTCTCGATGAGATGATGACCAACTATTCCCAATGGCACACCGAACGCGCTCCAACAGGTAGGAAGGTAAACTATGTCGAGGAGATTTCCTCCCTAAATGAAAAAGTTGACTTGATCATGTCTCTACTTTCGAAGCAATCTTCTATTGATCCTCGTGATGTTCCTTTAAATTCTTTGATTGCTCAAGAACAAGTAGATGTGAACTTTATCTCTAGAAACAATTTTAATAACAATGCTTATAGGAGTAACTAGAAGTGTGCCCCGCGCATTTGCGCGGCTAGATTTATTGCATCTTTGTTTCTTGTATCGGATTGTTTTCACTTCTTTACTGAGATTCAAGATTAAACCAATCCTTCTGAAGTGCGTTAGATTTTTCATGAGTACCAACAATCTTCGACAGAAGTCTCAACAATACAAAATAGGAACCCACATTTGAGTCCATGTTAAAATGAGTAGACAAATGCATTTTGATCCATGCGTCCCCATACTGCAAGATTTGGAGTTCTATTTTTTATAACATTTTATGTGATCTTCAAGAAAATGTTAAATTTGGAAACTGGTGACTTTTGTGTAACACTTGTGTGATCTCTTCCTCTGTCACACATTGCAGATATTTTGTGCATACCAATCGTCCTGTTGTGTAATAACCTCTGCCACTCATTAAATATTTGTAAGACCTCTCTCTCTCTCTTTCATATATACCATAGGGAAAATGTGGTTCATCTATCTCCATACTAAGATAAAGAATGAAGTCCCGAGACCATCTCTAGTGTTATGGAAAAATGATATAAAAACTACAATTAATTTCAATACACTATAGTTCCACAACTATTGAATGATGCTTAAGTAGCAAGCCACGGTAAAGAGGCATATTTGACTGGCATATACATGATTCATATAGTTTGATTAATTCTTAAATGTATGATGTGTAGCCTACATCTGAAGGCCTTGACTTCGAGCCCGAATCTAATAGCACATCTCTTGCAACTCTAGCACATCATGTCTCAAAAATTCTACACCCGTAAGTTTGTTGATATGACGTGCATATGAAACGACACTTCAAAAGGTAATTTGTGTTACACACTTACACTATATTGATAACTGCCAAATACTATATATCACACCCCAATAAGACATACTATGAACCTTCTTTGAATAGAAACTCCATGGTAGTGGTTTTGTCCTACTTAACCCTATATAATTAAATTATATGTAAATTGATTCTTGAATGTTTTAAGAACTAACTCATGTTCAGTTTTAAAAACTCATATTGTGCTATAATTACAAAATAATTCACGAAATATTTTTAATAGTTAGTAAATAGCAAACATATGAGAGTTTCTTTGAATATGAATAAAATATGGATTTTATTTTCCATAATATATCCCACATGCTATTGGATTAAATATCACTCAAAGCTTGAACTTGTACAATTGAATACACATTACGTTTTCGAGCGTAGAATTTAGTAAGGCCCTTGTGTAAAACAAATATACATATATGGTTTTCATATACATTTGAAGGTTTGAAATCTATTTTACACTTGACATCATAGGAGCCTATAAGGCAAGGGAGGTTACACATACAGGTTGAGTAGTGATTATCACAGAGGGGTATACGATGTGAAAATTATTACAAAAGTTATATGGTGTCGCATATAATTTTTTTTATCAAAGAATAGACTCACATGATACCAAAATTGCTTGCTTCTTACGCACCTTGCCTTATGTTGTAGATCGGATCTCCTGTGTACAATACCTAGGAAAAGGAATCAATAAACAGACATAAAAAATTAGAGATCATATGTTCTAATGCAATCCAAAGAGAAGTGTTTTACTTGCTTCGTAGTGGTGCCTAGGTATTCGATGTGGGCCATCAGCATGCCGCAATTATTTTGCTGTATTATGCGGACGTTCAAAGCAATGGGCGTGCAACAAATTAATCCCCTTATTTAAGAAACGCTGCCGACTTGAATGAAGTAAACTTGACAGTCTGTTGTTGCCTGATGAATATAATCATAATCTAACAATCTTCTGATTCTTTTCTGTAGAATATATTTTTCCTCCCCTCCTCTCCCTAGTCCCTAGGGTCAGATCGAGCTCGAGAACATCAGCGTGACATCTACTCCTATACAATTTGGTTGGAGGCTGTTTTGACGTGATTGGCCGGAGGCTGATTGATTAGCTTCCTCTGAAGTCCTAACAATACGTATATGTGTATTCCTTTTTCTGGTTACGCTAACGTGGGTGCATGAGACGTGTCATATGTAAAAACTTGTACACGTTATTGTTTCCACGTTTTAGTTTCCAATTACCTAGCCTTGTAGGACACGGTCTCTTATGCAATGGTTGCAAGTCTTTCCACGCTTGTTTTCTTGTGCATGTATAGACGTGATAATATCATGGTTCAATATTACCTATACATATATGTTATTGTGTTACGTAAAAACCTTTAAATCTCAACCGTCGTTATTCTAATCAAACGACGTAAAAAATATTAGCATATGTGGACGAACGTAGTGGCTTGTTTGTCTCTTGTTTTATGTATATAATAGATTTTCGTAGCAATCCTAGACCGTTCCCCTCTAATTCCTATGGGAACAACCATGCTTATCCTAGCACCAAGAACTCCACTTCTGAACTAGAGATTATGCTTAAAGATTTCATCACTACCCAAAAAGCCTTTAATAAGAGTGTAGAAGAAAAACTAGCCAAACTAGATGATCTCTCTTCGAAGGTAGACAATTTAGCCCATGAGGTAGAATTGCTTAAAATTAGAACTTCTCCTCTTGAGGAGAGGAAGGTCACTCCTATGAATGCTATTCAAGTGCAAATTAATGAAAACATTAGGATGTTGGCTAAACTTAAAGAGAGATGGGCTAGAGAAAGGGAGGAAGAAGATGGAATTAAGAACCTTGCTACCCACCACACTGTTGCTACTATCCAAGTTGTTGAGGATATTCAAACTCTTAGCACCCAATGCACTCCTAGTCCCATTGGACCTATTAATGGTGATGCTATGACCATAGAAACTACCAAACAAGTGAGCCTAAAGGACACCACTACCACTTTACTTGATAGTAGTGACCTTGACTTTGATAATCGCATTCTTACCGAAGTTATTGATTTCCTTCACAAGATGTCTAGAGATCCCCGCACTAGCACGCTTAACCTTGCCTTCACCGAGCATATCACTAATGCTCTCATCAAAGCTAGGGAGGAGAAACTTAGAGTAGAAGCCTCCATACCTAGAAAGCCAGAAGATGGTTGGGATCCTATGATTAAAATTAAGTTGAATAACTTCTCTTGCTATGCTTTATGTGATGTTGGAGCTAGTACCTCCGTTATGCCCAAAAGAATATATGATATGCTTAAACTGAAACCTTTGGATTCTTGTTCTTTTGGTGTTCGTCTTGTTGATTCTTCCATAAAGAAACCTTTGGGGAGGATCGACGATGTTCTTGTCACTGTCAATGACAACTACGTTCCCGTTGATTTTACTATTATGGTTATTGAATGTGAACCCTCTTGTCCAATTATTTTGGGACGTCCTTTTCTTCGCACCGTTGGTGCCATCATTGACATGAAAGAGGGGAATATAAAATTCCAATTTCCTCTCAAGAAAGGGATGGAACACTTCCCTAGAAAGAAGATTAAGTTACCTTTTGAGTCCGTTATACGGGCTAGCTATTCTTTTACTCTTGATAAAACTTGATCTCTTTGCATTATGCCTAGCTTAAAGGCATAAAAGAAAGCGCTTTTGGGAGGCAGCCCACAATGAATAAAATTTTATTTTGCTTTTGTTGTGTCTTGATGTTGTTACTACAGTAGCATCATCATTGTATCTTTACTTTCAGCTTTGTGCCAAGTGTAGCCTCTGATTGCAAGAAAGTTCAAAAGTTGTGACGTGCTGTCCAGGAAACAGATTCTGTCCTTGGATAGAAAAATTCGTATAAAATCACCAGATCATCTTTTTGGTCTGAATTTTTTCGACGGCGTGCTCTATACAATTGTCTTTCGGGCGTCTTTTTAGATTAGAGTTGCAGAAGTGCCCCGAAAAAATCATTTACTACCTGCTGGTCTGTTTTTCACAGATTCTGTCCTGTTTTGCCTTTCCTTCATTTTGCAAACCTTAAGCTTGCTTTTTCTTTGCAATAACCTTTTGGCAATCTTGAGAAACAGTAGACCTTCAAGAATATCCTTATTTCTAGCAAGGAACAATTATTTTATTAAGGGTACTAACCTCGCTAATCAGATTATGATGAGTTATGTATGAAGGGAGTTTTCAAGTGTGCGAGGGAAGATGATAAAAAGATTCAGGAGTGTCAAGCGCTCAAGCTTGGGGATGCCCCCATGCACCCCCAAGAAATATTCAAGAAGACTCAAGAGTCTAAGTTTGGGGATGCCCCCGTGCATCCCCTTCTCCATCAACAATTATCAGTTCGTCTTTCGTTCCATTATATTTTTATCACTTCATGTGTTATGTGCTATGCTTGGAGCGTCTTGCTTTTAGTTTCCTTTTTAGTTTTCTTTAGCGTTGCTTGCTTTTCATAACGAGTTGGAACTCAGCTTTCTTTGTGTGGGAGAGAAACACGCTCCACTTCAACCTAGAACATAACATAGAATTTTCATGTCTATCTTTGTTGTGTGTGTTCTTTGTCTCTCAATAGCAACTATCATGTTTAGCTCTTAGCTTTCACGCTTATCTTTTTAAAGAGCTTTTGTTTAGTTGGTCGCTGGAACTCTCTTTAGTTATCATGCTTATCTTATTAAGAGAGTTGGCTTCTGTTGCACTGGTTGATATGTCTATGATAAAAATGCTATGTGCATAATGATGCTTAGTAGTTCATGTTTTCTTATGGTTAGTCTCAAATAGCTGGGGGGTTCTCAATGTGTAATTGAGGTACCAACATGATTTGTTTGCCTATGATGTGGTATGGTTTAGTGATATCTTCCTTCAAGAATTTATTTTGATTGGCTTGGCGTATGCTCACGCATATTTAAGACTGTAAAGAAAGTCTATCAAGCCTTGATGATCATAAATTTCTGAGTAGCGATATAACTTCCATGCCTGATTCAATGTTGCTTTGTCGCTCTGCATGATTATGACCGTCATTGCTCTTTTAGTTGGTCGCTCCCAGTCTTTTGCTAACCTTCGCCTGTACTAAGCGGACTGACTGCTTGTGCATCCAAATTCTTTTAAACCAGTTATGCCATATGAGTCCACCATACCTTCCTATACATGGTATTTACCTGCCATTCCTAACGGAGACTTTCATGTACCATCTCGAAATTATTCAAAAAAAAAGCATTTCTCTTTTGTGCCTCTGTTTTAGTTCATGAGGAAGTAGTAGTTAATTCATGATCTTTTTAAGTTGGACATTGTAGGATCGAAAGTAGGTCTAGAGGGGGGGTGATTAGACTACTTGACAATATAAAAAATCTGCCTTTAGATCATGCAAAGTTTTTGGCAGTTTCACAAACAAGATCAAATCAAGTAACACCCTACACATGCAATTCTAGAGTATATGCAGCGGAAAGTAAATTGCACATGTAAAAAGGAGGTGGAGAAGATCAAACGCAGTTTGGTGACACGGAGATTTTTGTCGTGGTTCCGATAGGTGGTGCTATCGTACATCCACGTTGATGGAGACTTCAACCCACGGAGGGTAACGGCTGCGCGAGTCCATGGAGGGCTCCACCCACGAAGGGTCCACGAAGAAGCAACCTTGTCTATTCCATCACGGCCTACGCCCACGGAGGACTAGCCTTACTCGGGGTAGATCTTCACGAAGTAGGCGATCTCCTTGCCCTTACAAACTTCTTGGTTCAACTCCACATCATCAAGACGGAGGCTCCCAAGCGACACCTAACCAATCTAGGAGGCACCACCCCCCAAAAGGTAATAGACGGTGTTGATGATGATGAACTCCTTGCTCTTGTGCTTCAGATGATAAACTCCCCAACACTCAACTCTCCTCACTGATATGGCTGTGGTGGAAGAAGGATTTGAGTGGAAAGCAACTTGGGAAGGCTAGAGATCAAGTTTCATATGGTAGGAATGGAATGGCTTGATCTCAACACAAGGGTAGGTGGTTCACTTCTCAGAAAGTGTATGGTAGGAATGGTAGTACTTTCTGATGGCTCTCCTTTCGAATGAGGAGGGGGTGGAGGGGTATATATAGCCTCCACACAAAATCCAACCGTTACACACACATTTGACCAATCTCGGTCAGACCGAAGTGAAAACTCGGTCAGACCGAAAGTTCAAATATAGTGAACGTTGGGATTTTCGGTGGGACCGAAAATACCATCTCGGTGAGACCGAAGTGAGTCAAAGTTTAGGGTTTGCCATCTCGGTGAGACCGAAAATATAAACTCGGATATTCCGAATTGATGTCAACTGATCACAGAAGGTTGGCAGCCCTTTTTCGGTGAGACCGAAACTCAGAATCGGTTTGACCGAGAAGCTAGGGTTTGGAGAAACAACTGAAGTGGTTCATCTCGGTGGGACTGAGTTGGAGAAATCGGTGTGACCGAGATGTTAGGGTTTGTAGAGATAACTTCATCTCGGTGAGACAGAGTTGGTTTGACCGAGATTACTTATGGGTGTGTGTTAAGTAGTGAATAGTGCTGATAGTTGAGGGAGTTAGATCACCAAGCACTTGAGCAACAAGAACATTAACACAACCTCATCCCCTTTTAATAGTATTGGCTTTTCCTATGGACTCAATGTGATCTTTGATCACTAAACCAAAAATGGAGTCTTGAGCTTTTGCCAATGCTTGTCTTAGCATTTTGAGGGGTCCACTTCTTCAGACATTTCCATACCCATATCATCGAATTTCTCTGAAATGATTCTCGAGATAATATTAGTTCAATGATATATATGTTGTTATTAATTACCAAAACCACCCGGGGATTAGTTGCACTTTCAATCTCCCCCTTTTTGGTAATTGATGACAACATATAGATCAAAGCTTCGACAAAAGATATAATCAATGAATAATATCGTCGCTTTGAGAAGTATGTGATAAACAAGAGCTCCCCCTAAATTTGTGCATTATTTAAAATTTGCGTTTGAATGCAAATGCACAATCGATTAGGATTATGGGTCACTCTTCCATGTCACATACATCTTGGTGGAGCGCACAAAATGATAAGAATGAATAACATGCACTTAATCACCAAGACAAGAGTAAATAGCCATACAATAAGGAATAGCATAGGATAAGCAATAAGCACACATTAAAGCATAGTATGGCTAAGCACTCATTAAGGTAGCATCAAACGTAGTAGCAAGCACACTTAAAGTATCTGGAACCAAAAGAAACCAATGTATCACAGAGAAACCGGCAAAAGAACGAAAAGACGAAAGAGCACTCTCTCTCTCGAAGCCCTATGATCTATAACAATTTCTCCCCCTTTGGCAACAAGTTACCAAAAAGTTCGAAAAGGTATAGAGCTAAACGTCACTGCGGGCTCGGCTGGCTGCTCCCGTCTGGGTCGATGTCGGTGTAGAGATAGCTGCATCGGCGAAGACCTCTGCTGATGTCTGCGGTGGAGGAGTGGATGCTGGAGCTGTAGGAACTGCTGGAGCTGTAGCTGGTGCTGAAGTGGTAGCCCTGGAGTCTGTCACTGGGATAGCTGCAGATCTGGATCCTCTGGGAACCTGAGCAGCCTGGCGATGAGAGTCCTGGACTAGATCATCCTGCATAAGCTCTGCTCTCTCCTGCCTAGTCTCCTCCATGTCTGCCTCAAGCTTGTTGACAGACACCTGAATCTCAGTCAGCTTCACGTCTAGAGCGTGGATCTTGTCCTCGACAATCCTCTCAAGGCTCTCTTGAGATTGCTCAATGCTGGCCAGGCGTTGTTCAATTCTCCGGGTTGCTTCAAGAATCTGATCTCCAAAGCTCTTTGGCTTAGCTGCTGCTGCTGCTGCCTCTTTGTCAGCTTTGGCTTTCTTCGCAGCTTCAATCTTGGCTTGCCCTTCAACTGAGGTGGGATCCTCTTCATCCATCACAACTACGTTGTCCTCATGCTCTGGCTGCAGTGGCAAGTGCTTCCTATCCAACATGAATTTGCCCGTGCCAAACTTGGCGTTGATGAGCATCTGTATCTGCGGAGCAAACCCACATGACCTCTTTTGGTCAGCTGCAGTCCTCTTAATGGTTTCTACCATCAAGTCCATCACCTTAAAAGGTGCCTTCTCATCGAGAATGTGCAGCATGTTGATAGAATAGCCTCGTATCATCCGGTGGTCACCTGACTTGGGCATCAAAGTATGCCTCAGAATGGTGTTAATGGTGGTCAGACCAGCCTGGAGATAATACACAGAGCCGAGCTTCCATCCTTCCAAATCAGCAGCTGGGATCTCCTTGTACATATTCTTCATAGAATCATGACTCTTCTTAGGAATCCCATAGACATCAATGTCGTCCTCTCTCTGCACAGGAGCGTTCAGAAGTTCTGCCCATTCTGCAACAGTTGAAGAAAACCGTTGACCTTCAGTCATCCAGGTGATCTTGCCATCAGGGTAGAAGTGGGCTGTGGCATAGAACTGCATAATCATCTCGTCATTCCATGCTGTCAGTTCTTGACCCACAAAATCAGCAACTCCACATGCAGTAAAGCTCTCATGCACATGGGGAAAGAAGTCCCGGTGCTCTCTACTGTCAATGTACTTCCAGTCAACATACCTGGTGTCAGCAACAATGGGCTTCTTATCCATTAGCACGGTCTCATAGAAATCATGCTGCTCTCTGGTGTGGAATCTGGGGTCCACAGCAGTCCTTCTTCTTACGGCATATGGATCAGACTGTCTCCATAGCCTGAGACCTTTGTCCTTCCTTGCCTTCATGTCCTCAGCTTGAGGATGAGCATCATTGTGGAGTGGCAACTTTGGACGGAGCTTGAGCAACACATGCTCTTCATCTGACTCAGAAGGTGGCATCTCACCTTTGTTCTTCTCAGAAGCTGGAATGCTTCTGGTTGTCCTCTTGGGCTTCGCTGGAGCTGCCTTAGCTGGAGCAGGCTTCTTGGGCTTGGAGGAGGCTTGAGCCCGAATAGCATCACCCATGAACTTAGCTTTCTGAGGAGGAGGCTGGGGTGCTTCTTCTTCTTCTTCTTCTGCATCAGCATCAACTTGAGGTTCATCATAAACAACCCTCTTCCTCTTGGAAGTCTTCTTCACCTTGCTTGGAGCTGGCTCTTCCAAGATGAGTTTCTTGGCAACTGCTGATTGCTTCACTTTGCTTGTACCTTTCCTTGGCTGCTGCCCTTGGTGCTCTTTGGCAACCACATTCCTCTTGGGCTTGGAGGTAACTTCCTCAGCAACAAAGTCGGAATCCTCATCATCAGAAGTTCTCTTCTTCCTGGTTCTCGTAGCTGCGGGAGGCAGACCACTAGGGGTGCTCCTCTCACCATCATCACTAGAGCTGCTTGCAGGACTTGTATCTGCCTCTGGAATTTCAGCAAACGGTGATTCAGACCTGTTCTGGCTGTCACTGACATCTGACATGGCTGAAAGACCTGTGAAAAGATAAGGTATAGGCAGAATGGAAGAGTTATCACAACTGCAGAAGTTTTTGAAAAGAAAAATGAGTTAAAAACTTAGTTTTGAGTTTTCACAGAATGTATTTCGGTCAAACCGATTTCAAGTTTCGGTGTAACCGAAGTGTTCAACAGAACCTACACACCACTTTCGGTCAGACCGAAATGAGTTTCGGTCCTACCGAAAACTTAGGGTTTCACAGAAACTTCAATTCGGACATTCCGATTTTCACAACTCGGTCAGACCGAACTGTGTAGTGCAATGGTCAGAGACCAAATCGGTCAGTCCGAGTTTCAGGAATCGGCTTCACCGAGATGCATTCCGTGGAAACCTAAACCTAAGAATTTTCCTCGAAACTAGAAGATCTGAACAATGTATTGGGATCATATCAAACTTGGATTGAATCAGGGCAGTCCTATCATGCAAGAATCAGAAGTGGAGCATGAAAGGGATCGGGACACACCCTTAGTTGGTGGTGTCCCTCTACGGCGGCAACGGCGGAGAAGATTACCGTTGACGGCGGCGGAGACCTGCGACGAGGGCGCACAGGTGATGAAGGCGACGATCCGTAGACCAGGGCGGCGGCAGCAGGGGTCTTGGAGGGCGAACGTTTGAAAGGAATAGATCGCGCGCAGCCCTCAGTATATATAACCCCGTGCTGTCGGTGGGACCGAGTTGAAAAACTCGGTGTCACCGAGATGCATAATTGCAGTGCAGTTACGCATATCGGTCAGACCGAGATTTTGAACTCGGTTTCACCGAGATGAAACCTAGATCAATCTAAGTGTTTCGGTTGGACCGAGATTGGGAAGCCGGTCAGACCGAAAAGGACTTAGAAGGTTTTGGAAGTCAGCCTTAGACGAATCGGTGGTTCCGAGTGCTCCTCACTCGGACTGTCCGAAAAAGACTTGTTCAAAGTTGTGATATAAGCATGAATAGAATTTGAGACAAGATAGCATAGATAGCTAGGGAAGGTGCTTAGGCATTCTTGTCCATCCATTTGGCCAGAAAAAGAAACCAAAACAATCAAAACCACAAATGGATGTCCTTGAATGAATAGAATCATGCATTCAACATGCTCACACAATAAGATAGCAACTGAAATATGTGTCAAACATGCACAACCAAAACTCTAGCTACTAGCACACAATTTGTCGATGACTAGGTCATCTATATATGAGTATATTGACTTAGGAGCCAAATGAGAACATTTGATCATAGGTCATACTCATCGTTTAAGCACAAGTGGGGTTACCACTTTTACATAAAGCATTTATGTGTTCACATCATTTGAAGATGCTTTAGCTCAATTTTTAGAGCAAAGCTCCCCCTAGATGTGAGAACCCTTTTAAAGGGTCAAACTAACCTTGGGTTGTCGTAGAAGACTTCATGTAGATGTTGAAGATGTGGATGCTCAATGTTGATGTAGATCATCAAGAGTTGAGAGCTATCCTTGGATTAGGGCACTTTCAATACCTACATGGGTTAGTCCCACAAGGAACAAACAAGAATATCCATGGACATAGAGTGAAGTACACAAGAGATGATGTCCATGAAAGCAATGATTACCTTGTCCCTTGACTTACCAACAAGAGGGTTTGTGACTCCTTGAACAAGTGCATGATGTGGAAGTTGATTGCACAAGTTCTTGCCAAAATGAATATGAGTGAAGTTTGTTGGCGGAGTCACCCTCAAGAACCTACTAGTTCTTCTTCTTTGGGATCCACATCATCTTGATGGGAATCCTTGGTGTTGTAGTTGAGCTTGACGAAGTAGAACTTGATGTGTCCTTGGGAACCCACTTGACCATGGCTTGAGGTGCTTCAGTGAATGCATCAATCTCCTCTTGAAGCTTGTCCTTGGCCTTTAGCTTGTGGTCTTGTGGTGGAAGGTCATCTTGAGCTTGTTCCACATTGGAAGAAGTAGGATCATACTTCTCCTTTTGTGAGACAAACTGTGGAGTAGGGTATTGACCTTCTTCCCACTCAACACCTTCGGCGTTGAACTTTCGCTCAAAACCAATCCCTTGATTCTTCCGGTGTCTTCCTTGTTTGCGAACAATCTCCTCAAAGTTCTTGCTTCCGGCAAGACTCTTGTAGACACCTTTCTCTATGATTTCCTTCAATAAGCTATTTTCTTGCTCAAGTGTAACTTGGCTTGAAACATTGTTAGTGGAATCAAGAGAACTACTAGAAGTAACAACATTTGATTTAACATTGTTATTGTTACTACTAGAGGAAGAATTTTTCTTATGCTTGTCATGCTTAGTCTTCTTCTTGTGTAGCTCCTTGATGACTTGTCTTTCCTCTCCGAATCCTTGCTTCTCCGAGAGGGTCTTCGTTCATAACGATCATCTCTACTCCTTCTCTCTCTCCGAGGTGACTCATCTCTTGCTCTTCTTCTTGGAGATTCTTCTCTTCTCTTGTGGGGAGCCGTACACTCATTTGAGAAGTGTCCGGGTCTTCCACAATTGTAGCAGTTTCGATCACGACTAGAAGATCTCTTTCCATCATATGATCTAGACTTTGAGCTTCTTTCTTTGCCTCTATTCTTGTAGAACTTGTTGAAGTTCTTGACCATTAGGCTTATCTCTTCATTGGAAACTAGCTTGTCACTTGAGGTAGTAGGAGCATCACTTGTAGCTTTGTAAGCACCACTTGACTTGTTGTGAAGCTCTTCCTTATCCTTAAGTGTCATCTCATGAGCAACAATTCTTCCAATGACTTCAGTTGGCTTGAGAGTCTTGTAGTTTGGCATCATTTGGATCAAAGTGCACACGGTGTCATATTTTCCATCCAAAGCTCTGAGAATCTTCTTAATGATGAATCGGTCGGTCATTCTTCGCTTCCTAAGCCAGCAATCTCATTTGTGATGAGAGCAAGCCTAGAGTACATTTCAGCGACTCCTTCACCATCCTTCATCTTGAACTTGTCAAGTTGACCTTGAAGAATATCTAGCTTTGATTCCTTCACAGATTCAGTACCTTCGTGCATTTCAACCAAAGTATCCCAAATCTCTTTAGCATTCTCAAGACGGCTGATTTTGTTGAACTCTTCGGGACACAAAGCATTGAAGAGAATGTCACAAGCTTGAGCATTGTTTTGCAACATCCGCAACTCTTCGGGTGTAGCTTCGCGATCCGGAACTTTTCCTTCTTCAAAGAAATCACCTTGCATGCCAACACAAATAATGCCCCATGCGGCAGGATTATGACCAAGAATATGCATTTTCATTTTATGCTTCCAACTAGCAAAATTTGTACCATCAAAGTAAGGACCTCTACGATAAGTACCCTCACTAGACGCCATACTCTCCTAGGTTGTGAAACCAAGCTTATGGAGTCCAATGCAATGGAAACCAAGGCAATGGAGACCAAAGCTCTGATACCACTTGTAGGATCGAAAGTAGGTCTAGAGGGGGGGTGATTAGACTACTTGACAATATAAAAAATCTGCCTTTAGATCATGCAAGGTTTTTGGTAGTTTCACAAACAAGATCAAATCAAGTAACACCCTACACATGCAATTCTAGAGTATATGCAGCGGAAAGTAAATTGCACATGTAAAAAGGAGGTGGAGAAGATCAAACGCAGTTTGGTGACACGGAGATTTTTGTCGTGGTTCCGATAGGTGGTGCTATCGTACATCCACGTTGATGGAGACTTCAACCCACGGAGGGTAACGGCTGCGCGAGTCCACGGAGGGCTCCACCCACGAAGGGTCCACGAAGAAGCAACCTTGTCTATTCCATCACGGCCTACGCCCACGGAGGACTAGCCTTACTCGGGGTAGATCTTCACGAAGTAGGCGATCTCCTTGCCCTTACAAACTTCTTGGTTCAACTCCACATCATCAAGACGGAGGCTCCCAAGCGACACCTAACCAATCTAGGAGGCACCACCCCCCAAAAGGTAATAGACGGTGTTGATGATGATGAACTCCTTGATCTTGTGCTTCAAGTGATAAACTCCCCAACACTCAACTCTCCTCACTGATATGGCTGTGGTGGAAGAAAGATTTGAGTGGAAAGCATAGGTGGTTCACTTCTCAGAAAGTGTATGGTAGGAATGGTAGTACTTTCTGATGGCTCTCCTCACGAATGAGGAGGGGGTGGAGGGGTATATATAGCCTCCACACAAAATCCAACCGTTACACACACATTTGACCAATCTCGGTCAGACCGAAGTGAAAACTCGGTTAGACCGAAAGTTCAAATATAGTGAACGTTGGGATTTTCGGTGGGACCGAAAATACCATCTCGGTGAGACCGAAGTGAGTCAAAGGTTAGGGTTTGCCATTTCGGTGAGACCGAAAATATAAACTCGGATATTCCGAATTGATGTCAACTGATCACAGAAGGTTGGCAGCCCTTTTTCGGTGAGACCGAAACTCAGAATCGGTTTGACCGAGAAGCTAGGGTTTGGAGAAACAACTGAAGAGATTCATCTCGGTGGGACTGAGTTGGAGAAATCGGTGTGACCGAGATGTTAGGGTTTGTGTAAAGTAGTGAATAGTGCTGATAGTTGAGGGAGTTAGATCACCAAGCACTTGAGCAACAAGAACATTAACACAACCTCATCCCCTTTTAATAGTATTGGCTTTTCCTATGGACTCAATGTGATCTTTGATCACTAAACCAAAAATGGAGTCTTGAGCTTTTGCCAATGCTTGTCTTAGCATTTTGAGGGGTCCACTTCTTCAGACATTTCCATACCCATATCATCGAACTTCTCTGAAATGATTCTCAAGATAATATTAGTTCAATGATATATATGTTGTTATTAATTACCAAAACCACCCGGGGATTAGTTGCACTTTCAGACATGCTTCACCCCGAGATTGCATGTCTAATGTGCAAACCCATAATACAAGAAGGAACTGGCAAAGAGTGCGCCCGGCTCAAAAATAGTATAACAAACAAACCCTCCTTCACGCTTTGTTCATGAGAAATCAGAAAACTTTGGCAGTGATAAACAAAGGAGATTAAGAGGATGTGATCGTCCTCATTCGGGAGCCGTTCCTCGAAACTTGTCCATCTCAAGAAGTGATTGAGTTATCTGCTAGCATTCGTTGACGAAATATGCATAATCTAAAAAAATAATTGTTACCTCTGTTTTTAAAACCAAGAGCTCTGGTACATGTTTAGTTTTGTTTCCGACCACGGGTTTTCAACCTTGCCAACAAAAGCCACGGTTCAAGAGTCTCCACCTTCTTTAAAGCACCAACTATTGAGAGCATGATTGTCATTCTGAGTGTAATGTGCATTGTCCCAAAGTAGCATTGTCTTTTGCATGATTATGATATCGTTTATTCTGAAATCATTGTATCTAGTCGTCACTTAAACCTTGGAGGTGCCCCTGCGTTTATGTTTTTCTTCACTAAAGGGGGCAAGCAAGATACCACTTTATCATATTTGCACACCATGCTCATTAAAAATCTTTTGAGTATTTCAGTATCATATTGTAAAACTTTCAGTTCTTTGTGATTTTCTCATGAGGCAACTTAATTACTACAGATTCATTGTCTCAGTAAGCACTTGTCATGTGCCTATGAAAAGTTCTTATATGGTTAATAGCATGTCACCACATAAATTATGCATGTTATCATTTACCTACTCGAGGACGAGCAGGAATTAAGCTTGGGGATGTTGATACGTCCAAAACGTATCTATAATTTCTGCTTGCTCCATGCCTCTTTTGTGTGATATTGCTATGATATTTATACACTTCCATACACTTTTGATCATATTTGGACTAACCTATTAACTCAGTGCACCCCAGTGCCAGTTTCTGTTTTCTGCTGTTTTTGTATTTCAGGTTTTCCCATTACGTAAACTGCCAGAAAAATCCCGGAAAAATTATATAAAAAATCAGCGTTCCGGAAGCTTCCACGCGGCCAAAGTAGGGCCAGAGGGGGGCCACCAGGGCTCCAGGCGCCCTGGTGGCACGGCCCCCCTCCTGGCCGCGCCGGGTGGGCGCCTGGGCCCCCCAGGTCTCCGTTGATGCCCCCCTTTGGCATATATTTACACCGCGTCCCGAAACCCTCGAGGACGGAACCCTTTTTCGCGATCTCATCTCTGTTCCGCCGCCGCCGCGCTTCCAAGATCGGGAGCACCAGGAGAACTCTTCCCGGCACCCTGCCGGAGGGGAGAACCACCACCGGGAGCCTCTCCACCAGCATGGACGCCTCCCGGATGAGTTGTGAGTAGTCTCCCTTGGACCATGGGTCCATGACCAGTAGCTATGTGATGTTCTCCTCCCCTCTTTGTGCTTCACTAATTAGACCTCGTGAGCTGCCCTACATGATCGAGGCACATATGTAATCCTTATGCTGTTGCTATGTTGAGTTTGCTGGGATCCGATGGATTGTGAGATTATGTTCAGATTGTGTGTCAGTAATATATTTGATTTACCTCTTTTATATTTATGTCCTTGAGTAATTCTTGCATGTCCTCCGTTGCTATTTATTGCTTTGGCCGAGTAGTAGGTGGTGACTCCAAGAGGGAACGTTATGCTTGATTGTGGGTTCATGCCCCTCGATGACTAGCTTGAGTGACAGAAACATGAGTCTAGGGGATGTGCAGTTGCCACAAGGGGGAAAACAACGGTGCTTGTACTCGCGGGTGCAAGGATTGTTTACTTTACGCAAAGTTCTTTTAATGCAGTTGTCTGTTGCTTTGACTTTACACTTTGGGTGGGACTCGTAACTTAATACCAGCGAGATGTTCTGGATAGATATCTCAAGGTGGATGATTAGTAGTAGATGCAGATGGATTTCGGTCTACTTACCTTGGTGTACCGCCCATGCTTTTGAGCCTCAACCTTTCTTGCAGCATAGTTAGCATTGGTTTGCGCACATAATCCTGTCAATTGCCCAGCTGTAATTCGTTTACCTCACATAGCTGTTTTATCATCTTTTGGGAGAGAGACATCACTAGTGAACATCATGGGACCCCGGTCCATATTACCATCACTGATCACATCCGCTATTTACTTTCTGCTTTTACTTACTAGTTGCAGCAATACCTATCACTATTATCTCTTGCGTTTGATGCTTTGTAAACGACAAGGCCGGAGGGATTGACAACCTCTCTGTACTCGTTGGGAGCAAAGTTATTTGTATCTGTGTGCAGGTCCAAGTTGATTGCTAAGTATCTGGCGCCGTTAGCAGTTGACACCTTTTTGTTGAACCTTGGAGTCTCAGGGGAATTCGATCCTTGGTATCTTTGCCAAGGGAAAACTTCCGATACACTGCATCTCAAACCTTCCACTTGGGGTAACCAACGAGGGGCGAGAAGCCATCAACGGCGAGCAGCAGGTGGCGTGGGATCGGGGCGCGGGGAAGATCGCGCAGGAGAGGGGGGTCGGCGAGAGGAGGGAGAGGGACGAGGGAGAGTTGGTCGAGCGAGGGTTGTGGGAGAGATGAGGAAAGGGATGAGCGACGTGGGGTCGCGAGCGTGAGCCCTGGCGGCGCAGGAGGAAAACAGGGGATCGGGAGGAGACTCTTGGGCCGGCTAGGGTTAGCTAGATGGGAGAGGGAGGCTGGCCTGGCTAGGCTGTCGGCTGGGCCTAGGGCCATGGCTACGATGGGAGGCCCAGATGGCCCTAGTTCGGCTGGCTCCTTCCCCTTATCTTATTTTTAGCAGAAAACAAATAAAGAGAAAAAAGAAAGAGGGGGGTTAGGGAAAGAGTTAGTGATGACCCACAACCGTAAGGGATCTATTGCAGCGTTTTCGATAAGTAAGAGTGTCGAACCCAATGAGGAGCAGAAAGTATTGATAAGCGATTCTGAGCAAGAAATTACTGCAAGCACTGAAAGATAACTTTTTAGGGGTTTTCTTGATATAAGCAACAGGAAAGTAAAAGCAAGCAAAGTAAAAGGCACTGAGAGTAACAAGTGGCCCAATCCTTTCTGAGCAAAGGAGAGGCCTAGCAACTGAACTTATAAAGGCTAAAGCGTTCCTGAGGACACACGGGAGAGGTAGTCATGTGCTTTCGCCATATTCCGTATCGATACTATGTTATGTGTTGATAAGTGTTGAGTGGGTGGATCTATGCTAGTACACTCTCTAGACTAAGATGAGTGCACTCTTATTATTAAACACCTTGCAAGCATCCGCAAATACAAGATAGAATTTAAGGCAAAAGCCTAACCATAGCAATACGATCGATGATCCATTGTTCCCTTGTGCAAAAGCGTGCGAGCTGGGGTTCAGGTTTCTGTCACTCCGGCAACCCACCGTAAGCATTCTTTGTACACAATGTATTCCCCTAGGTCCTTAATAAGGTGAAGTGTTGAGTGTTCGACTCACACAACACCACTAGTAGAATGACAACACAACTTAAGTATCAAACAACACATATTACTTCAACAGCATATGACTACTAACAACAAGACTTTTCCCATGTCCTCAAGAACTAAGGTAACTACTCACAAGACATAAAAGAGATCATGATCAGTGGAGCTAAATGGATGATAAACAATCTGGACATAATGATATTTCTCCAACAAAACTCAATAGCATTCACCACAAAGTAGTAATCAACACCGATGGAGTAGAGGGGATAGGTAGTACGAGTTACAACACAAGTTGCAATTGTGAGATGAGATTTGGATAAAGATGGAGATGGTGCAGATGTTGGGGATGATGTTGATGATGATCTCGATGATGCCCGTGACGATGGTGATGACGATGGCGATGATCTCCCCTTCCGGGAGGTGATCTCCCCGGCGAAATCTGCCCGCCGGAGATGGCTTTTTCTTCTCTGTAGGTTTCCGCCACGGAGCGGCGGCGGAACTCCGTAAAAACTCTCGTTTTTAGGGTTTTCGAATAACGGAGAGTATATAGGCAAAAGGGGGCAGCCGGAGGTGGGCCAGGGGCTCCAGGCGCCCCCCCCCCCCCCCCGGCGCAGCCAGGGGGGCGCGCCCCCAGGGCGCCTGGACACCTGATATGTCCAAAACGTATCTATAATTTATGCTTGCTCCATGCCTCTTTTGGGTGATATTGCTATGATATTTATACACTTCCATACACTTTTGATCATATTTGGACTAACCTATTAACTCAGTGAACCCCAGTGCCAGTTTCTGTTTTCGGCTGTTTTTGTATTTCAGGTTTTCACATTACGAGAACTGCCAGAAAAAATCCAGAAAAATTATATAAAAAATCAGCGTTCCAGAAACTACCGGGCGCCCGAAGTACAGCCGGGGGGGGGGACCAGGGCTCCAGGCGCCCTGGCGGCGCCCCCCCCCCCTGGGCCGCGCCGGGGGGGCGCCTCGGCCCCCCGAGGCTCCGCTGATGCCCCCCTTTGGCATATATTTAAAGCGTCTCCCAAAACCCTCGAGACGAGAACTCTTTTTTGCGATCTCATCTCTGTTCCGCCGCCGCCGCCGCTTCCAAGATCGGGAGCACCAGGAGAACTCTTCCCGGCACCCTGCCGGAGGGGAGGATCACCACCGGGAGCTTCTCCACCACCATGGACGCCTCCCAGATGAGTTGTGAGTAGTCTCCCTTGGACCATGGGTCCATGACCAGCAGCTATGTGATGTTCTCCTCCCGTTCTTGTGCTTCACTAATTAGTCCTCGTGAGCTGCCCTACATGATCGAGGCACATATGTAATCCTTATGATGTTGCTATGATGAGTTTGCTGGGATCCGATGGATTATGAGATTATGTTCAGATTGTGCTTGAGTAATATATTCGATCTACCTCTTTTATATTTATGTTCGTAAGTAATTCTTGCATGTTCTCCGTTGTTATTTATTGCTTTGGCCAAGTACTAGGTAGTGACTCCAAGAGGGAACGTTATGCTCGATTGTGGGTTCATGCCCCTCGATGACTAGTTTGAGTGACAGAAACATGAGTCTAGGGGATGTGCTGTTGCCACAAGGGGGAAAACAACGGTGCTTGTGCCCGCGGGTGCAAGGACTGTTTACTTTACGCAAAGTTCTTTTAATGCAGTTGTCTGTTGCTTTGAGTTTACACTATGGGTGGGACTCGCAACTTAATACCAGCGAGATGTTCTGGATAGATATCTCAAGGTGGATGATTAGTAGTAGATGCAGATGGATTTCGGTCTACTTACCTCGGCGTACCGCCCATGCTTTGAACCTCAACCTTTCTTGCAATGTAGTCAGCATTGGTTTGCGCACATGGTCCTGGCAATTGCCCAGCTGTAATTCGTTTACCTCACATAGCTGTTTTATCGTCTTTTGGGAGAGAGACATCACTAGTGAACATCATGAGACTCCGGTCCATATTACCATCATTGATCACATCCGCTATTTACTTTCTGCTTTTACTTACTATTGCATTATATCTATCACTACTATCACTTGCGTTTGATCCTTTGTAAACGACAAGGCCGTTGGGATTGACAACCTCTCTGTACGCGTTGGGAGCAAAGTTATTTGTATCTGTGTGCAGGTCCACGTTGATTGCTAATATCTGGCGCCGTTAGCAGTTGACACCTTCTTGTTGAAACTGGGAGTCTCAGGGAAAACGATCCTTGGTATTGCCAAGGGAAAACTTCTGCTACACTGCATCTCAAACCTTCCACTTGGGGTAACCAACGAGGGGTGAGAAGCCACCTAGCAAAGCAATTTCTGGCGCCGTTGCCGGGGACTCCGCTCTTCAAGATAGGGGAGTTGCACGCTATCTTTTACCTTTGCTTTTAGTCTTGTTAGTTTACCTTTTAGTTTTCTTTGTGTCTTTTCACTAGTTATGCTTATGGACAACCTTGCTATTGGATCGTTGCTTGTGGGAAGACGCCCCACACCTGTGCTGGTTGCTCCTCCCCCTACTGAAATTGCGCCCTATGAAATACCAGCTGGTATTATCGATTATGTTTTGGCTAATCGTTATGCAGGAGACAGACATCCCGGTGAACACTTGCTATATCTGTCACAATTATGTTCATTATTTAAGCTTGCAGGTGTATCAAGGGAGTTTGTCATGAGGACATTGTTCGCCCTATCACTTATAGATAAAGCTTCATATTGGTATAAGCTTCTCGATAACTCACACTTGCTTGATTGGCAAGAGCTTATGTCTCTCTTTTATACTAAGTTTTATCCTCTTCATGATGCTTATGTGGAGAGTAAGAGTACCTTTTTGCATGTGGATCATGGTAACAATGCTTTATGTGATGCTTATATTGTTGAGTTTATTCGTGATCCCACTGAAAATTATTATGAGAAGGGAACATATGCTTATAGATATTTCAATAATATCAAGTTCCCTCTCTTTATGTTGAAGGTTTTGAAGCTGCACTTGTTTTGTCTTCCTATGCTTATTGCTTTGTGCTCCAATGAATTATTCTATTGCAATATTCCTATGCATAGGAAGCATGTTAGGCTTAAATGTGTTTGGTATTTTCTTCTTGATGCTCTGTTTTGTTCTTCAACTCTTATTCCTACGAGAGCATCATTAAAGTCTTAAGCCTATCTTTATGGCTATAAAGAAAGCGCTTTTGGGAGGCAGCCCAATGAATAAAATTTATTTTGTTTTTGTTGTGTCTTGACGTTGTTACTACTGTAGCATCATCATTGTATCTTTGCTTTTCAATTTTGTGCCAAGTATAGCCTCTGATTGCTAGAAAGTTCAAAGGTTGTGACGTGCTGTCCAGGAAACAGATTCTGTCCTTGGATAGAAAAATTCGTATAAAATCACCAGATCATCTTTTTGGTCTGAATTATTTTGAATGCGTGCTCTATATAATTGTCTTTCGTGCGTCTGTTCTGAGTTTTTTGATTAGAGTTGCAGAAGTGCCCCGAAAAAATCATTTACTACCTGCTGTTCTGTTTTTCACAGATTCTGACCTGTTTTGCCTTTCCTTCATTTTGCAAACCTAGAGCTTGCTTTTTCTTTGCAAAAACCTTTTGGCAATCTTGAGAAACAGTAGAACTTCAAGAATATCTTTATTTCCAGCAAGGAACAATTATTTTATTATGGGTACTAACCTCGCTAATCAGATTATGATGAGTTATGTATGAAGGGAGTTTTCAAGTGTGCGAGGGAAGATGATAAAAAGATTCAGGAGTGTCAAACGCTCAAGCTTGGGGATGCCCCCATGCACCCCCAAGAAATATTCAAGGAGACTCAAGCGTCTAAGCTTGGGGATGCCCCCGTGCATCCCCTTCTCCATCAACATTATCAGTTCGTCTTTCGTTCCACTATATTTTAATCACTTCATGTGTTATGTGCTATGCTTGGAGCGTCTTGCTTTTAGTTTTCCTTTTAGTTTTCTTTTGCTTTTCATAACGAGTCGGAACTCAGCTTTCTTTATGTGGGAGAGAAACACGCTCCACTTCTACCTAGAACATAACATAGAATTTCCATGTCTATCCTTGTTGTGTGTGTTCTTTGTCTTTTAATAGCTACTATCATGCTTAGCTCTTAGTTTTCATGCTTATCTTTTTAAAGAGCTTTCGTTTAGTTGGTTGCTTGAACTCTCTTTAGTCATCATGCTTATGTTATTAAGAGAGTTTGCTTCCGTTGCATTGGTTGATATGTCTATGATAAAGATGCTACGTGCATAATGGCGCTTAGTAGTTCATGTTTTCTTATGGTTAGTCTCAAATAACTGGGGGGGGGGTTTCCAATGTGTTATTGGAGTACCAACATGATTTGTTTGCCTATGATGTGGTATGGTTTAGTAATATCTTCCTTCGAGAATTTATTTTGATTGACTTGGCGTATGCTCACGCATATTTAAGACTGTAAAGAAAGTCTGTCAATTCTTGATGATCTTTTGTTTCTGAGTAGCGATATAACTTCCATGCCTGATTCAATGTTGCTTTGTCGCTCTGCATGATTATGACCGTCATTGCTCTCTTAGTTGGTCGCTCCCAGTCTTTTGCTAACCTTCGCCTGTACTAAGCGGACTGACTGCTTGTGCATCCACATCCTTTTAATCCAGTTATGCCATATGAGTCCACCATATCTTCCTACATGGTATTTACCTGCCATTCCTAACGGAGACTTGCATGTGCCATCTCGAAATTATTCAAAGAAAAAAGCATTCTTATTTTGTGCCTCTGTTGTAAGTTCATGAGGAAGTAGTCGTTAATTCATAATCTTTTTAAGTTGGACAAGCTTCACCCCGGGATTGCATGTATAATGTGCAAACCCATAATACGAGAAGGAACTGGCATTGAGTGCGCCATGCTCAAAATTAATATAACAAACAAACCCTCCTTCATGCTTTGTTCATGAGAAATCAGAAAACTTTGGCAGTGATAAACAAAGGAGATTAAGAGGATGTGATCGTCCTCATTCGGGAGCCGTTCCTCGAAACTTGTCCATCTCAAAAAGTGATTGAGTTGTCTGCTAGCATTCGTTGACGAAACATGCATAATCAAAAAAATAATTATTACCCTTGTTTTTAAAGCCAAGAGCTCTGGTACATGTTTTGTCTTTGTTTCCGACTACGGGTCTTCAACTTTGCCAACAAAAGCCACGGTTCGAGAGTCTCCACCTTCTTTTAAAAGCACCAACTACTGAGAGCATGATTGTCATTCTAAGTGTAATGTGCATTGTCCCAAAGTAGCATTGTCTTTTGCATGATTGTGATATCGTTTATTCTGAAATCATTGTATCTAGTCATCACTTAAACCTTGGAGGTGCCCCTGCATTTATGTTTTGCTTCACTAAAGGGGGCAAGCGAGATATCACTTTATCATATTTGCACATCATGTTCATTACAAATCTATTTGATGTTTCTGTATCATATTGTAAAACTTTCAGTTCTTTGTGATTTTCTCATGAGGCAACTTAATTACTATAGATTCATTATCTCAGTAAGCTTTTGTCATATGACTATGAAAAAGTCCTATATGGTTAATAGCATGTCACCACAGAAATTATTCTTGTTATCATTTACCTACTCGAGGACTAGCAGGAATTAAGCTTGAGGATGTTGATACGTCCAAAACGTATCTATAATTTCTGCTTGCTCCATGCCTCTTTTGGGTGATATTGCTATGATATTTATACACTTCCATACACTTTTAATCATATTTGGACTAACCTATTAACTGAGTGCACCCCAGTGCGAGTTTCTGTTTTCGGCTGTTTTTGTATTTCAGGTTTTCACATTACGAGAACTGCTAGAAAAAATCCAGAAAAATTATATAAAAAATCAGCGTTCCAGAAACTACCGGGCGCCCGAAGTACAACCGGGGGGGGCCACCAGGGCTCCAGGCGCCCTGGTGGCGCCCCCCCCCCCCTCTGGGCCGCGCCGGGGGGGGCCTAGGCCCCCCGAGGCTCCGCTAATGTCCCCCTTTGGCATATATTTAAAGCGTCTCCCGAAACCCTCGAGACGAGAACACTTTTTCGCGATCTCATCTCTGTTCCGCCGCCGCCGCCGCTTCCAAGATCGGGAGCACCAGGAGAACTCTTCCCGGCACCCTGCCGGAGGGGAGGATCACCACCGGGAGCTTCTCCACCACCATGGACGCCTCCCGGATGAGTTGTGAGTAGTCTCCCTTGGACCATGGGTCCATGACCAGTAGCTATGTGATGTTCTCCTCTCGTTCTTGTGCTTCATTAATTAGTCCTCGTGAGCTGCCCTACATGATCGAGGCACATATGTAATCCTTATGCTGTTACTATTATGAGTTTGCTGGGATCCGATGGATTATGAGATTATGTTCAGATTGTGCTTGAGTAATATATTTGATCTACCTCTTTTATATTTATGTTCGTAAGTAATTCTTGCATGTTCTCCGTTGTTATTTATTGCTTTGGCCAAGTACTAGGTAGTGACTCCAAGAGGGAACGTTATGCTCGATTGTGGGTTCATGCCCCTCGATGACTAGTTTGAGTGACAGAAACATGAGTCTAGGGGATGTGCTGTTGCCACAAGGGGGAAAACAACGGTGCTTGTGCCCGCGGGTGCAAGGACTGTTTACTTTACGCAAAGTTCTTTTAATGCAGTTGTCTGTTGCTTTGAGTTTACACTATGGGTGGGACTCGCAACTTAATACCAGCGAGATGTTCTGGATAGATATCTCAAGGTGGATGATTAGTAGTAGATGCAGATGGATTTCGGTCTACTTACCTCGGCATACCGCCCATGCTTTGAACCTCAACCTTTCTTGCAATGTAGTCAGCATTGGTTTGCGCACATGGTCCTGTCAATTGCCCAGCTGTAATTCGTTTACCTCACATAGCTGTTTTATCGTCTTTTGGGAGAGAGACATCACTAGTGAACATCATGAGACTCCGGTCCATATTACCATCATTGATCACATCCGCTATTTACTTTCTGCTTTTACTTACTATTGCATTATATCTATCACTACTATCACTTGCGTTTGATCCTTTGTAAACGACAAGGCCGGAGGGATTGACAACCTCTCTGTACGCGTTGGGAGCAAAGTTATTTGTATCTGTGTGTAGGTCCACGTTGATTGCTAATATCTGGCGCCGTTAGCAGTTGACACCTTCTTGTTGAAACTGGGAGTCTCAGGGAAAACGATCCTTGGTATTGCCAAGGGAAAACTTCTGCTACACTCCATCTCAAACCTTCCACTTGGGGTAACCAACGAGGGGTGAGAAGCCACCTAGCAAAGCAATTTCTGGCGCCGTTGCCGGGGACTCCGCTCTTCAAGATAGGGGAGTTGCACGCTATCTTTTACCTTTGCTTTTAGTCTTGTTAGTTTACCTTTTAGTTTTCTTTATGTCTTTTCACTAGTTATGCTTATGGACAACCTTGCTATTGGATCGTTGCTTGTGGGAAGACGCCCCACACCTGTGGTGGTTGCTCCTCCCCCTACTGAAATTGTGCCCTATAAAATACCAGCTGGTATTATCGATTATGTTTTGGCTAATCGTTATGCAGGAGACAGACATCCCGGTGAACACTTGCTATATCTGTCACAATTATGTTCATTATTTAAGCTTGCAGGTGTATCAAGGGAGTTTGTCATGAGGACATTGTTCGCCCTATCACTTATAGATAAAGCTTCATATTGGTATAAGATTCTCGATAACTCACACTTGCTTGATTGGCAAGAGCTTATGTCTCTCTTTTATACTAAGTTTTATCCTCTTCATGATGCTTATGTGGAGAGTAAGAGTACCTTTTTGCATGTGGATCATGGTAACAATGCTTTATGTGATGCTTATATTGTTGAGTTTATTCGTGATCCCACTGAAAGTTATTATGAGAAGGGAACATATGCTTATAGATATTTCAATAATATCAAGTTCCCTCTCTTTATGTTGAAGGTTTTAAAGCTGCACTTGTTTTGTCTTCCTATGCTTATTGCTTTGTGCTCCAATGAATTATTGTATTGCAATATTCCTATGCATAGGAAGCATGTTAGGCTTAAATGTGTTTGGTATTTGCTTCTTGATGCTCTCTTTTGTTCTTCAACTCTTATTCCTACGAGAGCATCATTAAAGTCTTAAGCCTATCTTTATGGCTATAAAGAAAGCGCTTTTGGGAGGCAGCCCAATGAATAAAATTTATTTTGTTTTTGTTGTGTCTTGATGTTGCTACTACTGTAGCATCATCATTGTATCTTTGCTTTTCAATTTTGTGCCAAGTATAGCCTCTGATTGCTAGAAAGTTCAAAGGTTGTGACGTGCTGTCCAGGAAACAGATTCTGTCCTTGGATAGAAAAATTCGTATAAAATCACCAGATCATCTTTTTGGTATGAATTTTTTCGAATGCGTTCTCTATATAATTGTCTTTCGTGCGTCTGTTCTGAGTTTTTTGATTAGAGTTGCAGAAGTGCCCCGAAAAAATCATTTACTACCTGCTGTTCTGTTTTTCACAGATTCTGACCTGTTTTGCCTTTCCTTCATTTTGCAAACCTAGAGCTTGCTTTTTCTTTGCAAAAACCTTTTGGCAATCTTGAGAAACAGTAGAACTTCAAGAATATCTTTATTTCCAGCTAGGAACAATTATTTTATTATGGGTACTAACCACGCTAATCAGATTATGATGAGTTATGTATGAAGGGAGTTTTCAAGTGTGCGAGGGAAGATGATAAAAAGATTCAGGAGTGTCAAACGCTCAAGCTTGGGGATGCCCCCATGCACCCCCAAGAAATATTCAAGGAGACTCAAGCGTCTAAGCTTGGGGATGCCCCCATGCATCCCCTTCTCCATCAACATTATCAGTTCGTCTTTCGTTCCACTATATTTTAATCACTTCATGTGTTATGTGCTATGCTTGGAGCGTCTTGCTTTTAGTTTTCCTTTTAGTTTTCTTTAGCTTTTCATAACGAGTCGGAACTCAGCTTTCTTTATGTGGGAGAGAAACACGCTCCACTTCTACCTAGAACATAACATAGAATTTTCATGTCTATCCTTGTTGTGTGTGTTCTTTGTCTTTTAATAGCTACTATCATGCTTAGCTCTTAGTTTTCATGCTTATCTTTTTAAAGAGCTTTCGTTTAGTTGGTTGCTTGAACTCTCTTTAGTCATCATGCTTATGTTATTAAGAGAGTTTGCTTCCGTTGCATTGGTTGATATGTCTATGATAAAGATGCTACGTGCATAATGGCGCTTAGTAGTTCATGTTTTCTTATGGTTAGTCTCAAATAACTGGGGGGGTTTCCAATGTGTTATTGGAGTACCAACATGATTTGTTTGCCTATGATGTGGTATGGTTTAGTAATATCTTCCTTCGAGAATTTATTTTGATTGACTTGGCGTATGCTCACGCATATTTAAGATTGTAAAGAAAGTCTGTCAAGCCTTGATGATCTTTTGTTTCTGAGTAGCGATATAACTTCCATGCCTGATTCAATGTTGCTTTGTCGCTCTGCATGATTATGATCGTCATTGCTCTCTTAGTTGGTCGCTCCCAGGCTTTTGCTAACCTTCGCCTGTACTAAGCGGACTGACTGCTTGTGCATCCACATCCTTTTAATCCAGTTATGCCATATGAGTCCACCATATCTTCCTACATGGTATTTACCTGCCATTCCTAACGGAGACTTGCATGTGCCATCTCGAAATTATTCAAAGAAAAAAGCATTCTTATTTTGTGCCTCTGTTGTAAGTTCATGAGGAAGTAGTCGTTAATTCATAATATTTTTAAGTTGGACAAGCTTCACCCCGGGATTGCATGTATAATGTGCAAACCCATAATACGAGAAGGAACTGGCATTGAGTGCGCCAGGCTCAAAATTAATATAACAAACAAACCCTCCTTCATGCTTTGTTCATGAGAAATCAGAAAACTTTGGCAGTGATAAACAAAGGAGATTAAGAGGATGTGATCGTCCTCATTCGGGAGCCGTTCCTCGAAACTTGTCCATCTCAAAAAGTGATTGAGTTGTCTGCTAGCATTCGTTGACGAAACATGCATAATCAAAAAAATAATTATTACCCTTGTTTTTAAAGCCAAGAGCTCTGGTACATGTTTTGTCTTTGTTTCCGACTACGGGTCTTCAACCTTGCCAACAAAAGCCACGGTTCGAGAGTCTCCACCTTCTTTTAAAAGCACCAACTACTGAGAGCATGATTGTCATTCTAAGTGTAATGTGCATTGTCCCAAAGTAGCATTGTCTTTTGCATGATTGTGATATCGTTTATTCTGAAATCATTGTATCTAGTCATCACTTAAACCTTGGAGGTGCCCCTGCATTTATGTTTTGCTTCACTAAAGGGGGCAAGCGAGATATCACTTTATCATATTTGCACATCATGTTCATTACAAATCTATTTGATGTTTCTGTATCATATTGTAAAACTTTCAGTTCTTTGTGATTTTCTCATGAGGCAACTTAATTACTATAGATTCATTATCTCAGTAAGCTTTTGTCATATGACTATGAAAAAGTCCTATATGGTTAATAGCATGTCACCACAGAAATTATTCTTGTTATCATTTACCTACTCGAGGACGAGCAGGAATTAAGCTTGGGGATGTTGATACGTCCAAAACGTATCTATAATTTCTGCTTGCTCCATGCCTCTTTTGGGTGATATTGCTATGATATTTATACACTTCCATACACTTTTGATCATATTTGGACTAACCTATTAACTGAGTGCACCCCAGTGCGAGTTTCTGTTTTCGGCTGTTTTTGTATTTCAGGTTTTCACATTACGAGAACTGCTAGAAATAATCCAGAAAAATTATATAAAAAATCAGCGTTCCAGAAACTACCGGGCGCCCGAAGTACAACCGGGGGGGCCACCAGGGCTCCAGGCGCCCTGGCGGCGCCCCCCCCCCTGGGCCGCGCCGGGGGGGGGCCTGGGCCCCCCGAGGCTCCGCTAATGCCCCCCTTTGGCATATATTTAAAGCGTCTCCCGAAACCCTCGAGACGAGAACTCTTTTTCGCGATCTCATCTCTGTTCCGCCGCCGCCGCCGCTTCCAAGATCGGGAGCACCAGGAGAACTCTTCCCGGCACCCTGCCGGAGGGGAGGATCACCACCGGGAGCTTCTCCACCACCATGGACGCCTCCCGGATGAGTTGTGAGTAGTCTCCCTTGGACCATGGGTCCATGACCAGTAGCTATGTGATGTTCTCCTCTCGTTCTTGTGCTTCACTAATTAGTCCTCGTGAGCTGCCCTACATGATCGAGGCACATATGTAATCCTTATGTTGTTACTATGATGAGTTTGCTGGGATCCGATGGATTATGAGATTATGTTCAGATTGTGCTTGAGTAATATATTTGATCTACCTCTTTTATATTTATGTTCGTAAGTAATTCTTGCATGTTCTCCGTTGTTATTTATTGCTTTGGCCAAGTAGTAGGTAGTGACTCCAAGAGGGAACGTTATGCTCGATTGTGGGTTCATGCCCCTCGATGACTAGTTTGAGTGACAGAAACATGAGTCTAGGGGATGTGCTGTTGCCACAAGGGGGAAAACAACGGTGCTTGTGCCCGCGGGTGCAAGGACTGTTTACTTTACGCAAAGTTCTTTTAATGCAGTTGTCTGTTGCTTTGAGTTTACACTATGGGTGGGACTCGCAACTTAATAACAGCGAGATGTTCTGGATAGATATCTCAAGGTGGATGATTAGTAGTAGATGCAGATGGATTTCGGTCTACTTACCTCGGCGTACCGCCCATGCTTTGAACCTCAACCTTTCTTGCAATGTAGTCAGCATTGGTTTACGCACATGGTCCTGTCAATTGCCCAGCTGTAATTCGTTTACCTCACATAGCTGTTTTATCGTCTTTTGGGAGAGAGACATCACTAGTGAACATAATGAGACTCTGGGCCATATTACCATCATTGATCACATCCGCTATTTACTTTCTGCTTTTACTTACTATTGCATTATATCTATCACTACTATCACTTGCGTTTGATCCTTTGTAAACGACAAGGCCGGAGGGATTGACAACCTCTCTATACTCGCTGGGAGCAAAGTTATTTGTATCTGTGTGCAGGTCCACGTTGATTGCTAATATCTGGCGCCGTTAGCAGTTGACACCTTCTTGTTGAAACTGGGAGTCTCAGGGAAAACGATCCTTGGTATTGCCAAGGGAAAACTTCTGCTACACTGCATCTCAAACCTTCCACTTGGGGTAACCAACGAGGGGTGAGAAGCCACCTAGCAACACCCTGTGGCCCCCCTCTGGTTGCCCTTTTGCGTGCCTTCGTGATCCGTCTGGAAAATATCCTCCGTCGATTTTCAAGTAATTTGGAGGTATTCTTCTTCAGCAACTCAGCGTCCACTTTTTACTGCTAAATCCTGCGTCTGCTGCTTCGGCATCGGAAAGTTGCATACTGTGTAAAATAGGCCAAAACAACATAATAACACCATCGTAACGTGAAATATATCAATGAATAAGGATAAATTACGATATAAAATAGTGATGCATTTTGGACGTATCAACACCCCCAAGCTTAGACCTCGCTTGTCCCCAAGCGAATACTGAGCTCGATAAACCTGTCCACAAGTTTAGAGAGTGAAGTGTCGATAAATAGAATACGGACAAGAAGCATCACTGCTTCTTCACCAACTCAAATATCCTCAACAGCAATCTTCAACTCATAAGGCCCTTATAAAAGAGTGCTGACACTTATATTCGACAGTAGGGCTAAGGAAACTCATCAAATCATGGCAAACAAGGCCCTTATAAAATAGATTTAACTTTTGCTCTTCCTCTTATGTTTTGATGAGATTAATTAAAGCTTTTGAAAGAACAGGTTATTAGGCAAGAAGTGAAAGTGTTAACACAAAGGAAGATATTTGCCTTAGCTGGGCTTGACAAACAACTTACTTATCAAATGATAATGTCAACAAGGATATGATATGACAAATCTTAATGCAACTTTATATGAATGAATCCTTGTCAACATCAAATGTCTGCTCTCTTTAAGAATAGAAGGAAGTGGGAATAACTGACTCAACCTAAAATTAAAAGATAGGCCCTGCTCTAGGGAAGTAGGGAAAACTCATGTGCTATCCTTAAATCAAACAGAATGAAAACAAGTTTTGAAAGGTGCATGATTTCTCAACGAATGCTAATAGATAACTCAATTACTTCTCGAGCTGGACAAGTTTCGAGGAACGGCTCCCGCACGAGGACGATCTCATCCTCTTAATCTCCTTTGTTTATCACTGCCAAAGTTTTCTGATTTCTCATGAACAAAGCGTGAAGGAGGGTTTGTTTGTTTATATTATTTTTTAATGAGCCGGGCGCACTCTATGCCAGTTCCTTCTCGTATTAGGGGTTTGCAGATTAGACATGCAATCCCGGGGTGAAACTTGTCCAACTCAAAAAGACCATGAATTAACTATTACTTCCTCATGAGCTAAAACAGAGGCACAAAATAAAAGATTTTGAACATTTAAGGATAACACATAAATTTTGTACTTTAGGAGGTGGTAGCGGAGTACCACGAATAGGAAGGTATGGTGGACTCATATGGAAGGTATTGGTTTAAGGGTATGGATGCACAAGCAGAATTCCGCTTAGTACAGAGTTAGGCTAGCAAAGGTTTTGAGAGAACAGACAATCGATGATGACTAAGATGCAAAGCAATATAAAGCATAAACATTGAAGTAAGCATAACACATCAAGTTGTCTTCCTTGTCAGCATAACACTTCAAGCATAATAACATAAAGGTTTTGGCTATGTCGATACTTTAAGAAAATCATGCTTGTTGTTATGACCAAAGCTATGTTTGCCAAAATTAAATAATTTTTTCACAGCCATACCTGATATAAGGTCGATACTCCTCATAAGAATCATCATATAAGGTCGATTGCGTGAAGAGAATACCGAGTGCAGCAAAGGAACCAATAGACTTCTTATTAATATTCCATCATAGACGACTCCACACTCACGGATACAATCTCTCCACCGAAGGAGTGATAGACCTCAATGCACACACCTATTTCATATAGTAACCTCCTTAAACATGATATGACTCTACTTGACTCTAAAAGACAAAAGATAAAGATAAAGATACCGGGCACTCCCCCAAGCTTGGAACAAGCCAAGGGAATGCCGTTACCCAAGGAGATTTCACTCCTCATTCTTGTTGGCGTTGATCACGTAGTCCTCGGCGAAACGCTTCCATGGAAGGGGTTCTCCAGTCTCATATGAGAAGTTTGTCTCCTGAATCCTGCATGCAGCACCCATACCCATGCGCATAAACCTTAGTTCATACTCATAGTTCTGGTTATGTAGATCATAAATTTGCCCTTGGAGCTCTTCAATTCTTTCTTCAGACGCGGTGATGCTTTTCCACATCTCCTTCAGGAAGTAGGTCTTCAGCTCGTTGATGATGTCAAAGTTAGCTTCAACACCACGCTCGATCATCTTCTTGTACTTGAAGACTTCTTGCTCCACTTCTTCCAGCCTGGCCTAGATGCTCCCCTCCTTGATAGGTCCCTTCAAATCTTCTTGATGAAGGACACCGTCCTCCATCCGAACAACCTGAGGGTGCTTCTTCACCTCAGCGAGGTAAGGGTTGATGACGTTGATGACGAACTTGTCCTTGGGGGAACTTCTAGAAGCCATGGCACCCAGATTCAGCTGAAAGATTCCCTGGCAGACACAGATCGAAAAGAAAACACACGAAATCGTGAGATACGTTGCCGGAACAATCCGGGCAAATATATAGCAAAAATTTATGCACAGAAAGGAAGGTAACAGGCTAAAACGGGGTCGGAGACGGACTTCCGGGTGTCCAGGCGGCTTCCCAGCGCGGCCAGGAGGTAGGGCGCGCCAGGGGGGCGCCTGGACCCCCTGGAGCTCGTCTCCGGCTCCACTTAGGCTTAGAATTTTACTAATTTTGCAAAAAATCGTAGTATAGAACTTTTATGGTGGTTCGCGATGTTTCCTTACCGTAATACATACCTTTTCTTTATTCTGCTTCTGCTGGTGTCTGAAACAGGGCTGCAACATGTTCTTCGTGAGTTGTTGTGTATATCAAATTCACATCAACATTGACAGGATCTCCTGCTATGTAATGCTTAAGTCTTTGCCAATTCACAACTTGAGGTTTGGTGCCTTCAAAATTGTTAATCTTAATTGCACCAGACCGATAGACTTCTCCAATATGAAATGGCCCTTCCCACCTGGAAAGTAGTTTGGCTGGAGAAAACCTGAAACGGGATCTGATTGAAGAACCTTATGTGCAGTCCTCTCACCGGCATGATGTCCTCCATAGGGACTATCATGACACTGTCTGATAATGTCCTTCTGCTCATGTTCCGGTATGCATCTTCTCACGATCCCGTCGGGGCCTTTTTTGAAAAGATGTAGGTCATCCCAAAAGTAGTGCCTCAAATCATGAAAGAATTTCTTCCTTTGCTGAAATGTTAAACCTGGAGGCAAATACTTTGCAACAATAAAATTAGCATAATCTGCATACCAAGGATCGGAAAGAGATTGTACTTTTACAACGGCAAGTTGTTCGTCTGGAAAACTGTCGTTGACTGGGATGGGATCATGCGGTATATCTTCCATCCTTGAAAGATTGTCCGCCACCGGATTGTCTTCCCCTTTCCTATCAACAATCTGCAAATCAAATTCTTGAAGAAGGAGTACCCATCTGATAAGCCTTGGCTTGGCATCCTTTTTTGTCATAAGGTACTTGATGGCAGCATGATCAGTATGAATAATAACTTTGGAATCAACAATATACTGCCTAAACTTATCACAAGCAAATACTACAGCTAAGAATTCCTTCTCAGTAGTAGCATAATTCCTTTGAGCACTATCAAGGGTTTTACTAGCATAATGTATAACATTCAATTTCTTATCAATTCTTTGTCCTAAAACAGCTCCAACAGCAAAATCACTAGCATCACACATAATCTCAAAGGGTAAATTCTAGTCAGGTGGTTGTACTATAGGAGCAGTTATTAAAGCTTTCTTAAGGACTTCAAAAGCTTCCTTACAATCCTCATCAAATACAAAAGGAACGTCCTTCTGGAGAAGATTAGTGAGGGGCCTCGAAGTCTTAGAAAAGTCTTTAATAAATCTTCTATAGAAACCAGCATGACCAAGAAAACTGCGAATACCTTTGATGTCCCTTGGATAGGGCATCCTCTCAATTGCTTCGATCTTGGCCTTGTCCACTTCAATTCCCCTTTCGGAAATCTTGTGACCAAGAACAATTCCTTCGTTAACCATGAAGTGGCACTTCTCCTAGTTGAGTACCAAATTTGTCTCCAGACATCTTTGCAAAACTTTATTAAGGTTGTGGAGACAATGGTCAAAGGAAGTTCCATAGATGGAGAAATCGTCCATGAAGACTTCCATAATATTCCCACAGAAACCATGAAAGATAGCAGACATACACCTTTGAAAAGTAGCAGGGGCATTACATAAACCAAAAGGCATACGCCTGTAAGCATAAGTACCAAAGGGACAAGTAAAAGTGGTCTTCTCTTGATCAGCAGTGTTAACATGAATTTGAGAGAAGCCAGAATAACCATCGAGATAACAAAAATGGGTATTTTTGGATAACCTTTCAAGCATTTGGTCGATGAACGGCAGCGGGTAGTGATCCTTCCTGGTTGCCTTGTTCAGCTTCCTGTAATCAATACACATTCTATATCCAATAATAATTCTCTGAGGTATTAGTTCATTCTTATCATTAGGAACCACAGTTGTACCTCCTTTCTTAGGAATACAATGTACCGGGCTTACCCACTTACTATCAGCTATAGGGTAGATAATACCGGCGGCTAGAAGATTGAGAATTTCAGTTCTTACAACATCCATCATCTACGGGTTCAACCGTCGTTGATGATCAACAACTGGTTTAGCATCAGGCTCAAGGTTGATAGTATGTTGACAGATAGATGGACTAATCCCCTTAAGGTCATCAAGGGAATAGCCAATTGCGCCTCGGTGTTTACGAAGTACTTCCTATAGTCGCTCTTCTTCATATCCTGAAAGGTTAGAGTTGATAATAACAGGATATACTTTCTTTTCATCTAAATAATCATACTTGAGCGTATCGGGAAGAGGTTTAAGATCAAACACCGGGTCTTCTTTTGGTTTTGATAAAATTCCCAAAGGTTCAACCGGAAGGTTGTGCTTCAGGATAGCAGGTTGCCTCAAGAATATTTCATCTAGTTCATTTCTTTCCTGCATATGCAAATCATTCTCGTGGTCCTCCATATATTGCTGCAAAGGATCATTAGGGGGAATAGTAATAGAAGCAATACTTTCAATAATTTTATCATCACTAGGTAAATCGGTACCACGAGGCTGCTTAGAGAACTTAGAAAAATTAAATTCATATGGCTCACCATTGAATTTAACAGAAACTTTACCTTTCTTGCAATCTATTATAGCTCCACAAGTTCTAAGAAAAGGTCTACCAAAAATAATAGGACAAAAATTGTCCCTCTCTGAACCAAGTACTAGAAAGTCGGTAGGGTATTTTACCTTTCCACATAGGACTTCAACATCCCTCACAATTCCGATAGGAGAGATAGTTGTTCTGTTTGCAAGATGAATGGTAACATCAACTTTTTCAAGTTCACAAGGGGAAATCTCACCGATGATCTCTTCATAAAGTGAATAGGGGATAGCACTAGCACTCGATCCCAAATCGCATAGCCCATAATAATTGTGATCTCCTATTTTAACAGATACCACTGGAGTACCTGAAATTGGGCCTTTATTCTTGGCTGTGACAAGGTTAGTGGAAACAGCACAAAAATTCACATTGGAATCCAAAACATCATTAGTAACAAGGTCTTTAATCAATGCAACTTGAGGATCGACCTTGATCTGGTCCTCAGGCTCATCAACTCTTCTCTCACTTTTATTTATTACGCCTGTCACAAGAGAGTGCTCCCTTATCCTTGCGGGAAAAGGAGGCTTTTCATATATAACTGCAGGCAAAATAGGGTCAGCAACATGAATATCAACAGGTAGCTCTTTGAAAGGTTCATGATGCCGGTCTCTCTTCTTTTTAAAAGAATCAACATGAGAGGCAAAATTCTTACAGAAATCAATCATTAGATGGGAATCAAGACCAATCTTAGAGCAAAAAGTATTGAAGTAATCAGTTTTCACATAGCTCTCAATATAATCATGTTCATAATTTATAGCGGGTTCAATACCTTTATCGATTTCCCAATCTTCGGTATTCCTCTGGATCCTTTCAATGAGATCCCACCTTTCTTAGACACTCTTCGTCTAAAATACCACACTAAAGGAGGCATCCAGCATCTCCTTATCCTGACGAGAAAGCCTGGCATAAAAATTTGTAAGTATAATTTCCTTGGGGAGCTCATGAATAGGACATTTGAGCATTACGGACTTCAATCTCCCCCAAGCTTGAGCAATGCTTTCTCCGTCACGAGACCTAAAGTCATAGATATAGTTCCTGTCTCGATGAATTTCATGAAGAGGATAAAACTTAGTATAAAAGAGAGACATAAGCTCTTGCCAGTAAAGCAAGTGCGAGTTATCGAGAAGCTTATACCAATCTGAAGCTTTATCTATAAGTGATACGGTGAACAATTTCCTCATGACAAACTCCCTCGATACACCTGCAAGCTTAAATAATGAACATAGTTGTGACAGATATAGCAAGTGTTCACCGGGATGTCTGTCTCCTGCATAACGATTAGCCAAAACATAATCGATAATACCAGCTGGTATTTTATAGGGCACAATTTCAGTAGGGGGAGGAGCGACCACCACAGGTGTGGGGCGTCTTCCCGCAAGCAACGATCCAATAGCAAGGTTGTCCATAAGGACAAAGAGCAGCAATAGCAAAAATAAAAAAAGAATTATAAGAACTTCCTTACCAGTTTCACTTTACCAATAGCGCTACGCTCCCCGGCAACGGCGCCAGAAAACGGTACTTGATGACCCACAGCCGTAAGGGATCTATTGCAGCGATTTCGATAAGTAAGAGTGTTGAACCCAACGAGGAGCAGAAGGTATTGATAAGCGATTCTGAGCAAGAAATTACTGCAAGCACTGAAAGATAACTTTTTAGGGGTTTTCTTGATATAAGCAACAGGAAAGTAAAAGCAAGCAAAGTAAAAGGCACTGAGAGTAACAAGTGGCCCAATCCTTTCTGAGCAAAGGAGAGGCCTAGAAACTGAACTTATAAAGGCTAAAGCGTTCCTGAGGACACACGGGAGAGGTAGTCATGTGCTTTCGCCATATTCCGTATCGATACTATGTTATGTGTTGATAAGTGTTGAGTGGGTGGATCTATGCTAGTACACTCTCTAGACTAAGATGAGTGCACTCTTATGATTAAACACCTTGCAAGCATCCACAAATACAAGATAGAATTTAAGGCAAAAGCCTAACCATAGCAATACGATCGATGATCCATTGTTCCCTTGTGCAAAAGCGTGCGAACTGGGGTTCAGGTTTCTGTCACTCCGGCAACCCACCGTAAGCATTCTTTGTACACTATGTATTCTCCTAGGTCCTTAATAAGGCGAAGTGTTGAGTGTTCGACTCACACAACACCACTAGTAGAATGACAACACAACTTAAGTATCAAACAACACATATTACTTCAACAGCATATGACTACTAACAACAAGGCTTTTCCCATGTCCTCAAGAACTAAGGTAACTACTCACAAGACATAAAAGAGATCATGATCAGTGGAGATAAATGGATGATAAACAATCTGTACATAATGATATTTCTCCAACAAAACTCAATAGCATTCACCACAAAGTAGTAATCAACACCGATGGAGTAGAGGGGATAGGTAGTACGAGTTACAACACAAGTTGCAATTGTGAGATGAGATTTGGATGAAGATGGAGAAGATGCTGATGTTGGGGATGATGTTGATGATGATCTCGATGATGCCCGTAACGATGGTGATGACGATGGCGATGATCTCCCCTTCCGGGAGGTGATCTCCCCGGCGAAATCTGCCCGCCGGAGATGGCTTTTTCTTCTCTGTAGGTTTCCGCCACGGAGCGGCGGCGGAACTCCGTAAAAACTCTCGTTTTTAGGGTTTTCGGATAACGGAGAGTATATAGGCAAAAGAGGGCAGCCGGAGGTCGGCCAGGGGCTCCAGGCGCCCCCCCGGCGCGGCCAGGGGGGCGCGCCCCCAGGGCGCCTGGACACCCTGTGGCCCCCCTCTGGTTGCCCTTTTGCGTGCCTTCGTGATCCGTCTGGAAAATATCCTCCGTCGATTTTCAGGTAATTTGTAGGTATTCTTCTTCAGCAACTCAGCGTCCACTTTTTACTGCTAAATCTTGCGTCTGCTGCTTCGGCATCGGAAAGTTGCAAACTGCGTAAAATAGGCCAAAACAACATAAGAACATCATCGTAATGTGAAATATATCAATGAATAAGGATAAATTACGATATAAAATAGTGATGCATTTTGGACGTATCAGTTAGCACATGGGATTATTTTTCTCGGGCTCATAAAAATGAGCGTAGTCTGAGAAAATAGAAGTGACTAGATCGAGATATAATTCAAACATATTTGAATTTAATTCAAATGGGTTTGAACTAAGACTTGATTTTTGAAGTGTCCAAAAAATGTTGAGGTTTTTGGAGGAACCTCGATAAAACGGATAAGAATTATAGACAAGGTTTTGACGGTGAAACTTGAAGTACAAAAGGCATCGGGAATATATGCAAGTGTGTTTGGGTTAATTTCCAAACAATTGGAATAATTATTTATAATAGCTCCATAATATTAGGAGGATATGTTATAAAGAGAAGTCACTCTTCCCTCGATTTAAATGGACCGAAGGTCCACATGATTTAATTTTAGTTGAGATGCAAAGATTAATGACATGATGGCATGATGATAATGCAAAATAAATAAAGCAAGCACAAATGAAACAGACGGGAAAAACCTGGAACATCTGGAATCTTCTGGGACGTCGGTCTTCGGGCGTCACACGTGTGCGATCGGGCGAGGCATGGAAACCCAATCATTTTTGTAGGTATGTACATCCCACACGGTGAATCCCAGAAATCATTTCCGTAGGTATGTACATCCCACACGGTGAATCCCAGAAATCATTTCCGTCGGTATGTACATCCCACACGGTGAATCCCAGAAATCATTTCTGTAGATATGTACATCCCACGCGGTGAATCCCAGATAATCATTTCCGTAGGTATGTACATCCCACACGGTTCTTTGTGTGGAAACGTTTGTGCAAGGTGGCCTAACACAAACAGTTCGCTGCTGGAAGCCGTGTGTGATTGTTAGTTGATCGAACACGCCTACTTTCTAGAAATCGTGCGGGTTGTTTGAGTTCATCGCCCACGGTGCTGTCTGAGTAACCGTTTGCAATAGAAAACCCCAATAAGCAGGGTAATTAGCCTATTATTGATAATCCATGTACTAATGAAACTGATATTTCTTATAAAACACGCCAGGTATTTCATAACGGTATAAAAGCAACCAGGATTTCATAATCAAATTACATCAGATAGCTTCGGCACTCAATTACACCATTACACAACACCACCAAGTTTCACATCCATCATCAAAAACCTTCAGAAAGTAGCATCATACACGGTAAATAGACAGATGAATCTCATTAGGGAAACTGCAGAAGCGGAAGGCAAATATTGAGCCTTCGGTGATGTTCAATGTCCTTGCAACTTTAGGCCAGTGGCTATGGATAATTGCCCGCCCAACCTTCGTCCTCTTCAGCAAGACTTCAATATCGTACCGTGGGTGTTGAATGAATACCTTCCTCGCCTCTTGACCATGCAGGTGGTTTGAGAGGTAATGAAAGGATCGATATGGTTGACTAGAGGGGGTGTGAATAAGAAACTAACAATTTTTAGCTTTTCTTAACCAAATTAAACTTAGCAACAAAGTAAGTTGTCAAGATATGCAACTAGGTGGACAACTTATAGGAAGGTACAATAACAACCACACAAGCAAGCAAGCTAAGGCATACAAAGAAAGCTTGCACAAGTAAAGGAAAGAAATAACCACAAGTGGAGCCGGTGAAGACGAGGATGTGTTACCGAAGTTCCTTCCCTTTGAGAGGAAGTACGTCTCCGTTGGAGCGGTGTGGAGGCACAATGCTCCCCAAGAAGCCACTAGGGCCACCGTATTCTCCTCACGCCCTCACACAATGCGAGGTGTCGTGATTCCACTAGTGGTGCCCTTGAAGACGGTGACCAAACCTTTACAAATAAGGTTGGGGCAATCTCCACAACCGAATTGGAGGCTCCCAACGACACCACGAAGCTTCACCACAATGGAATATGGCTCCGAGGTGACTTCAACCGTCTAGGGTGCTCAAACACCCAAGAGTAACAAGATCCGCAAGGGATTAGTGGGGGGAATCAAATTTCTCTTGGTGGAAGTGTAGATCAATGCCTTCTCAAGCAATCCCTAGGAAATCAACAAGTTTGATTGGCTAGGGAGAGAGATCGGGCCGAAATGAAGCTTTGAGCAACAATGGAGCTTGGGGAGGAAGAGGTAAGTCTTCTTGGGGAAGAAGACTCCCTATATATAGTGGGAGGGCAAATCCAATCGTTATCCCTCAATTCTTCCCGCAGAGCACGGTACTATCACACTTAAAGTGCGGTACTACCGCACAGCCCAGCGGTACTACCGCACCGGGTGCGGTACTACCGCTAGCGCGGTACAAGTGACACCGTAATCCTTTAAAGTTTGCCTCATCCATAGAAGTTGAGCACAACAACTACGAGCTGCCACATACTCCGCTTCGGTGGACGAGAGAGACAGACAACTTTGCTTCTTGGAAGACCAACTTACCAGAGAGCAACCAAGGAATTGGCACCCTCCGGACGTGGACTTCCTATCCACTTTGTCTCCAGCCCAATCTGAATCAAAGAAACCTACAAGGTTGAAGTTTGCTCCTCTTGGGTACCATAAGCCAAAGTTTGGGGTATGAGCCAAATATCGAAAGATTCGCTTGACTGCCACAAAGTGACTTTCCTTAGGTGAGGCTTGAAACCGTGCACAGATTCCCACACTCAACATAATATCCGGTCTAGATGCACATAGGTAAAGCAAGGAACCAATCATAGAACGATATACCTTTTGATCCACCGCTTTACCATTGGGATCAATGTCAAGTTGGCACTTGGTTGGCATTGGAGTAGTAGCCGGCTTGACATCACTTAGATTAAACCTCTTGAGCATCTCTTGAGTGTACTTGGCTTGTTTGATGAAGATTCCTTCTCTTCTTTGCTTAATCTCAAATCCAAGGAAGTACTTCAACTCTCCCATCATGGACATCTCAAAATGCGTGGTCATGAGTGCGGCAAACTCATCATTGAAAGCTTTGGTAGGTGAACTAAAGATAATATCATCAACATATAGTTGGCAGACAAACAACTCCCCTTTGAACTTCTTAGTAAAAAGAGCGGGGTCGATTTTCCCAGTTTCAAACCCACGATCTTGCAACAACTTGGTAAGATGCTCATACCACGTAGACGGGGCTTGTTTAAGGCCATAGAGTGCCTTATCGAGTTGATACACGTGATTGGGGAACTTAGGATCCTCAAACCCCGGGGGTTGTTTGACATATACCAACTCATTAATAGGACCATTAAGAAACACACTTTTCACATCCATTTGTTGCAATTTAAAGTTATGATGAGAATCATAGGCAAGCAACAAACGAATAGATTCAAGGCGAGCAACGGGGGCAAAGGTTTCACCATAGTCGATACCCTCGACTTGGGAGTAGCCTTGAGCCACCAAACATGCCTTGTTGCGAATGACAATGCCATGAGCATCCTGCTTGTTCTTAAAGATCCACTTGGTTCCAATGACATTATGGTTCTCCTTTGGCCTTGGCACCAGATGCCACACTTTGTTGCGCTCGAAGTTATGGAGTTCTTCATGCATGGCATTGAGCAAATGAGGATCTTCGAGCGCCTCATAGACCTTTTGAGGTTCAACACAAGAGACAAAAGCTTCATGAGCATAATAGTTTGCTAATTGTCTACGAGTGCTTACCCCCTTTGTGATGCTTCCAAGAATATTCTCCATGTAATGTTCTCTAGAAGCAAGCCTGGAGGCAACTTTTGCAGCACGACGCTCCAATTGCTCTTCAAATGATAATTGAGGAGCACTAAGTTGATCATCTTGAGCGACGTCAAGAGCTTGATCTTGATCTTGATCTTGCTCAGAGGAGAGAACTTGGCCTTGTGCATCATTTGGTGGCTCACCACCACCTTGTGATTGATCTTGCACTTGGCCTTGTTCGTCCGGTTGAGGGCATTCACTTTGTTCTTTGGAAGCGTGTGGGTCTTGGGTTGATGATGGTTCCACTTGTGTGGAACATTGTCCTTCTCCTTCGGCCACAAGGGGTTCCTCAATGGGTAGGATATAGCCAACACCCATTCTTCTTATGGCTTGAGGAGGAATTTCATCACCTACATCACAAGTACCACTTTGCTCCACTTGGGAGGCGCTATTCTCGTCAAACTCTACATTACACGTCTCCTCAATGAGTCCGTTGGACTTGTTGAGGACACGGTAAGCATGAGAGTTTGTAGCATAACCAACAAATATGCCCTCATGAGCTCTAGACTCAAATTTAGACAAACGAGCACCTTTCTTGAGGATGAAACACTTACACCCGAACACCCGGAAGTACTTGAGATTGGGCTTGTTACCGGTAAGAATCTCATACGGAGTCTTGTTCAAGCCTTTGTTGGAGATAGGGCCGATTGGATGCATGACATGCGGTGTTGATGGCTTCGGTCCAAAAGTTGTATGGAGACTTGAATTCTGCCATCATGGTCCTTGCCGCGTCCATCAATGTCCGGTTCTTTCTCTCTGCTACACCATTTTGTTGAGGCGTATAAGGTGCGGCACATTGATGTTTGATCCCCTCATCACTAAGAAACTCATCCAAGGTGTAGTTCTTAAACTCGGTGCCATTGTCACTTTGAATCATCAAGATCTTTGCCTCATGTTGACATTGAGCTTCATTTGCAAAGTTGATGACGGTTTGTTGGGTCTCACTCTTCTTCTTGAAGAAATATACCCATGTGTATCTTGAATAATCATCTACAATCACCAAGCAATACTTTATGCCCCCAAGACTATCAAAGGATGGAGGCCCAAAGAGATCCATGTGAAGGAGCTCTAACGGTATTTTTGAGTAGATGATAGTTGTGGGAGGGTAAGCTGTCTCATGTAACTTTCCTTCAATACAAGCACTTCAAGCACGATCTTTGGCAAAGCTAACATTTGTTAGTCCACGGACATGGTCCCCCTTGAGAAGACTTTGCAAAGATCTCATATTGACATGGGCTAACCAGCGATGCCAAAGCCATCCCACATCAACTTTAGCCATTAGGCATGTCGCGGTCTTAGTTGGTTGCTCCGAGAAGTTAACCACATAGGCTACTTTAAGAGTCTTGCTCCACAAGAGGGCCACGGTATCAATATCAAAGAATGTGGCAAAGCCCATGAGTGCAAGTTGACGAACAGAAAGTAAGTTGTACGCAAGGGACTCAACAAGCATGACTTTCTCGATCGTGAGATTATGATAAACAACAACCTTGCCAAGCTCCAATACCTTAGAAGATGAAGCATCACCCCATTCGACGTTGGTGGCCATGGATGAACCTTGATGCATGTCCACCACCAAGTCTTTGCTTTCGGTCATATGATTTGTGGCTCCACTATTGAGCAACCATGATCCCCCACCAGAAGCAAACTCCTACATGAGATCAATGCTTGGATTTAGGTACCCATTTAGTAATGGGTCCTTTGAGGTTAGTAACAAGGGTCTTAGGAACCCAAATAGACCATTCAATGTACTCATAAGAAGAACCAACAAATTTAGCAAAAACATGACCATCACTAGCACGCCATAAAACATATGAAGGATTAAAGTCGTCGGCTATGTTTGATGGCATGGCGGGGTTTTTCTTGACTCCACCACTTTTCACATTGTTCTTCTTCTTAGAAGCACCCTCTCCCTCTTTCACAAAGGTTTGTTTGAGAGGAGGAGGCTGCTTGGTCTTGTCGTTCTTCTTCTTCTCGGGCTTGGGAGCAAACCCAATTCCTTCCTTTGCCACAACTTCCTTTTGATTGCTCAAAAGATCGTTGAGGTTCTTCTCACCTTGTATACATGACACAAGGCCTTTCTCAAGCTGCTTCTTCAACTTGGCATTCTCTTCAACAAGATGCACATGCTCGCAACATGGGTTAGTAGCATTTGCATTATCAATCAACACCATGCGAGGAAACATAGCTTTCTCCTTGGTGAGCGAAACTTGAAGTTGATCATGAGACTCCTTGAGAGAAGCATGTACACCTTTCAAGGCCTTGTTAGCCTTATAAAGCGTAACAAACTCCTCCTTGAGTCTAGCATGGTCAACCACAAGCTTTGCCTTCTCGGAATTAATCACACGAGAGACAACTAAAGCATGATCAAGATCTTTCCTTAATTTAGCATGATCATCGTTGTGTGACTCCTCAAGAGCCAAACGAAGACCACACTCTTCCTCTAGAGCATTAGAGAGATCTGATATCTCATCGGCATAGTCTCGACTATGACCTTCCATTTTAGAAATGGTCTTCTCGTGAGCCTCGATCATGTCATTGGCCTCATCGAGTTGTTCCAAGAGAGCAACGAAGTGCTTCTTGGGTTTGCCCTTGAGTTTACTCATAAACAACTCAAATTCATTTTCTTCCTCCTCTGCCCCCTCACTCTCATCAATACAATCCGTCAATGAAGGATCAGAGGTGATGGTAGTGTTGATGTTGGGAGGTACCTTGTTGGTGGCCTTGGCCATGAGGCACTTGGCGGTGATGTTCTCATTTGGTGAGTCAAAGAGAGATGAGCGTGGAGTAGTTGCAATAGCAATGGTAGCCATAGTGACCATCTCATCATCTTCATCAACATCATAATCCTCAACATATTCTTCTTGGGCCACCAACCCTTTGGGAGGGGTCTTCTTGTTGAGGTTGTTCTTGTTCGGATAAGACTTGCCCTTGTCCTTTCGGATAAACTTGCCTCCATTGTCTTCTCTTTTCTCATATGGGCAATCTACAACAAAGTGGCTCACATTCCCATAGTTGTAGCACGTCATCACTCGTTGCTTGCCCTTGTTGCCACTTGAGTTATTCTTGTTGAAGTTGGGCCTTGAGTTCTTCTTGTTGCCCCAAAATTGCCGTGATGCAAGAGCCATGTGCTCATGATAGGCATATTTGCTGTCCTCGGGGCAACTCTCATCGTCATCCTCTTCCTCCTCTTCTTCCACACAAGCCTTGGCCTTCAAGGCAAGGTTAGGCTTCTTTGATCGTTGAGATCCTAAAACCGCATTGTCGGCGGTCTTGTCCAAGATCCTCATGGCAACAAACTCATCCAACACTTCACTTGATGACAAAGTGTTGAAGTCCGATCTTTGGCGAATGACGGAGGACATGGCCTTGTGGTAAGGCATCATGGCCTTGAGAAACTTGCGCTTGATCCAATTGTCATCCGTGTCCTTGCTCCCATGATCTCGAAGTGAAACCGCAAGAGTGGTTAATCTCCGATAAAGTTCACGGGGATCTTTGATACGTCCAAAATGTATCTATAATTTCTGCTTGCTCCATGCCTCTTTTGTGTGATATTGCTATGATATTTATACACTTCCATACACTTTTGATCATATTTGGACTAACCTATCAACTCAGTGCACCCCAGTGCTAGTTTCTGTTTTCTGCTGTTTTTGTATTTCAGGTTTTCCCATTACGTAAACTGCCAGAAAAATCCCACAAAAATTATATAAAAAATCAGCGTTCCGGAAGCGTCCACAGGCCAAAGTAGGGCCGGAGGGGGGCCACCAGGGCTCCAGGCGCCCTGGTGGCGCGGCCCCCCTCCTAGCCGCGCCGGGGGGCGCCTGGGCCCCCCAGGTCTTCGCTGACGCCCCCCTTTGGCATATATTTACACCGCGTCCCGAAACCCTCGAGGACGGAACCCTTTTTCGCGATCTCATCTCTGTTCCGCAGCCGCTGCACTTCCAAGATCGGGAGCACCAGGAGAACTCTTCCCGGCACCCTGCCGGAGGGGAGAACCACCACCGGGAGCCTCTCCACCACCATGGACGCCTCCCGGATGAGTTGTGAGTAGTCTCCCTTGGACCATGGGTCCATGACCAGTAGCTATGTGATGTTCTCCTCCCCTCTTTGCGCTTCACTAATTAGACCTCGTGAGCTGCCCTACATGATCGAGGCACATATGTAATCCTTATGCTGTTGCTATGTTGAGTTTGCTGGGATCCGATGGATTGTGAGATTATGTTCAGATTGTGTGTGAGTAATATATTTGATTTACCTCTCTTATATTTATGTTCTTGAGTAATTCTTGCATGTTCTCTGTTGCTATTTATTGCTTTGGCCGAGTAGTAGGTAGTAACTCCAAGAGGGAACGTTATGCTTGATTGTGGGTTCATGCCCCTCGATTACTAGCTTGAGTGACAGAAACATGAGTCTAGGGGATGTGCTGTTGCCACAAGGGGGAAAACAACGGTGCTTGTACTCGCGGGTGCAAGGATTGTTTACTTTACGCAAAGTTCTTTTAATGCAGTTGTCTGTTGCTTTGAGTTTACACTTTGGGTGGGACTCGCAAGTTAATACCAGCGAGATGTTCTGGATATATATCTCAAGGTGGATGATTAGTAGTAGATGCAGATGGATTTCGGTCTACTTACCTTGGCGTACCGCCCATGCTTTTGAGCCTCAACCTTTTTTGCAGCATAGTTAGCATTGGTTTGCGCATATAATTCTGTCAATTGCCTAGCTGTAATTCGTTTACCTCACATAGCCGTCTTATCGTCTTTTGGGAGAGAGACATCACTAGTGAACATCATGGGACCCCGGTCCATATTACCATCACTGATCACATCCGCTATTTACTTTCTGCTTTTACTTACTAGTTGCAGTAATACCTATCACAATTATCTCTTGCGTTTGATCCTTTGTAAACGACAAGGCCGGAGGGATTGACAACCTCTCTGTACTCGTTGGGAGCAAAGTTATTTGTATCTGTGTGCAGGTCCAAGTTGATTGCTAAGTATCTGGCGCCGTTAGCAGTTGACACCTTCTTGTTGAACCTTGGAGTCTCAGGGGAATTCGATCCTTGGTATCTTTGCCAAGGGAAAACTTCCGCTACACTGCATCTCAAACCTTCCACTTGGGGTAACCAACGAGGGGCGAGAAGCCATCAAGCAAAGTTTTCTGGCGCCGTCGCCGGGGACTCCACTCTTCAAGATAGGGGAGTTGCACGCTATCTTTTACCTTTGCTTTTTAGTCTTGTTAGTTTACCTTTCAGTTTTTGCTTTAGTATCCTTTATCGAAAATCACAAAAATATTTATCTTGCTTGCTGCTATGGGTTCCACCGAGAACACCAAGTTGTGTGACTTCACTAGTCATAACAACGATGACTTTATCTGCACGCCTATCACTACACCTGCCACTTCAGCACCTTCTTATGAAATTAAACCTGCTTTACTGAACCTAGTTATGAAAGATCAATTCTCCGGTGCTGGAGATGATGCTGCTTTACACTTAAACAACTTTGTTGAACTCTGTGATATGCAAAAGTACCAAGAAATAGATGGTAATATTGTTAAGCTTAAGCTTTTTCCTTTCTCCTTGAGAGGAGGAGCTAAAATTTGGTTTCGATCCTTGCCTACAAATAGCATAGATTCTTGGGACAAGTGCAAGGATGCTTTTATTGGAAAATACTATCCACCTACTAAAATTATCCAACTAAGAAGTAACATAATGAATTTTAAACAATTGGATAATGAACACGTTGCCCAAGCTTGGGAACTTATGAAATCTCTTGTCAAGAACTGCCCTACTCATGGTTTGACTACTTGGATGGTTATCCAAACTTTTTATGCCGGCTTGAACTTTACCTCGTGGAACTTGTTAGATTCGGCCACGGGAGGAACCTTTATGTCAACTACACTTGGTGCTGCCACGAAGCTTCTCGATGAGATGATGACCAACTATTCCCAATGGCACACCGAACGCGCTCCAACGGGTAGGAAGGTAAACTCTGTCGAGGAGATTTCCTCCCTAAATGAAAAAGTTGACTTGATCATGTATCTACTTTTGAAGCAATCTTCTATTGATCCTCGTGATGTTCCTTTAAATTCTTTGATTGCTCAAGAACAAGTAGATGTGAACTTTATCTCTAGAAACAATTTCAATAACAATGCTTATAGGAGTAATTTTGGTAGCAATCCTAGACCGTTCCCATCTAATTCTTATGGGAACAACAATGCTTATCCTAGCACCAAGAACTCCACTTCTGAACTAGAGAGTATGTTTAAAGATTTCATCACTACCCAAAAAGCCTTCAATAAGAGTGTAGAAGAAAAACTAAACAAACTAGATAATCTCTCTTCGAAGGTAGACAATTTAGCCCATGAGGTAGAATTGCTTAAAATTAGAACTTATCCTCTTGAGAAGAGGGAGGTCACTCTTATGAATGCTATTCAAGTGCAAATTAATGAAAACACTAGGATGTTGGCTAATCTTAAAGAGAGATGGGCTAGAGAAAGGGAGGAAGAAGATAGAATTAAGAACCTTCCTACCCACCACACTGTTGCTACTATCCAAGTTGTTGAGGATATTCAAACTCTTAGCACCCAATGCACTCCTGGTCCCATTGGAACTATTAATGGTGATGCTATGACCATAGAAACTACCAAACAAGTTAGCCTAAAGGACACCACTACCACTTTACTTGATAGTAGTGACCTTGACTTTGATAATTGCACTCTTACCGAAGTTATTGATTTCCTTCACAAGATGTCTAGAGATCCCCGCACTAGCACGCTTAACCTTGCCTTCACAGAGCATATCACTAATGCTCTCATCAAAGCTAGGGAGGAGAAACTTAGAGTAGAAGCCTCCATACCTAGAAAGCTAGAAGATGGTTGGGATCCTATGATTAAAATTAAGTTGAATAACTTCTCTTGATATGCTTTATGTGATGTTGGAGCTAGTACCTCTATTATGCCCAAAAGAATATATGATATGCACTACGAGGAAAAGGCCTATTAATGGCGCACCTAATTTGGCCATTAATGGCGCATTAGTGGTGCGCCATTACTAGCACGCCATTAGTATTTGATACTAATGGCGCACCACTGGTGCGCCATTAGTATCTGGTATACTAATGGCGCACGTGGGATGCGCCATTAGTGTGCACCTTAGTGCGCCATTAGTATGCCTCCCAGGGGCCAGGTGCTATGGCATACTAATGGCGCACTAAGTATGATGCGCCATTAGTATTATCCGCATAGTAATGGCGCACTGCGTGTCAATGCGCCATTACTATGCTTTGGCATACTAATGGCGCACTGCCTGTTAATGCGCCATTACTATGCTTTGGCATACTAATGGCGCACTTTTCTCTGATGCGCCATTAGTATGAATATTAGGTTTTTTTTAATATTATTTTTCTGTTTTTTTTTGCATAGATTACAAAATGTATAATTGCACAGAATATAGACAGCACACATCAACAACACATTCATCGAATACAATAGAAGATTAATCTCTGAATACAATTCATCATATTAGTCTCCGAATACAATTCATCGATCATATCATATTAGTCTCCGAATTGAAAAGACCGAACAAAGATAGAACAATATATTACAAGTCTCGAGATCGCGAGTAGCGAGTTTGTCTTCGCATTACAAGTCGATATCGATCATCTAAACTACCATCACATAGAAGAGAGTTGCGGTCGTCACGATGAGCATCATCACGATGAAACTCGTTTTCATCCGGTTCCTCCAACGCTCCCTCCCCTCTCCCGCTAGATAGCGGGCGTATCTAGATTCGGCCTCGGCCCTAGTGGTGTACCCTTTGTAACTGTTACCGCTGAATCGGTGAACCTGTCTCCGACACTCCTCCCAGTCGTCGTAGACTCCGGGAACCTTACCCTTGTACACGACATACGACGGCATCGCTATATATATGCACTAGCCAAACGAAACGTTAGTATCAATTCACAGACAATTCATAAGCAATATATAAGTATGCAACAGAACGATCGAAAGAGAAAAGCAAGACATTAATAGCATCGATTACATCTAAGTTGAACGACTCTCGAAACCAAAGAGACATACTACAAGTTCATTAAAGTTTAATTACAACAAGAGCCAATCGATGTTTCAGAACTAGACACAGCATCAGTGCTTTCGACTCGACTCAATGCACCGGAGCGTGGATGAAGCCGCCGTCTATCGTGGGAGTCATGAAATCACGGGCGTTGTCAGCCTGCATTTGTAGCATTGTGTCGATGTCACTGTTCGACGGTTGATTCCTGAGGTAGAACAGCCCCGAGGTACGAAGGACATCTTGATGGATGATTTCCGCAAACTCCGACTGGATGCGAAAGAAATCTTGTCTGATGTCCGCGTCCTGGATTGCCGACACGCGCGCGGCCCAATCTTTGAGCTTACTCGGTAGCAGAAGTTGATGATGGTCCCGTACGATCGCCCGCATGTGATGGATGGCGTAGTAGGCACCCTTCTGACCGCCAGGCGGCTGCTTGACGCAGCAGAACGTCGTGTTGTGGGAGAACACGTGCTTGCCGTACTTACGAGTTGTCCTGGTGAAGGTGCCTCCAGATTTGGCGTAGCCGGCGAGAACATCATCAAGAACCTTCTTGACATTTTTGTAGTCTACAGCCGACTTACGGTCCGGGTCGAAATACGTGGCCATGGAATATTTGGGGCTTAGTAGGATGAGCGTGCACAGTGTGTCACTGCAGAAAACACGGAATGTTAAAAGAAGAACGATCGAAATCTAAGAATTCATATGTTATGGGGCGGTTGAGGCGGAGGACTTACTCGGGAAAGTAAGGCACGACGAAGTTATCCTTATCTCGGTTTGCCAGAATGACGCCTCCGAGGTAAGAACTCGCGACTTGCCGGTCCCCAGCGCTGCCCAAGATCTTGGCACGCATATAGAAGGGGTCGACTATCACGATGTCCGGGGTCTTGTCGCGAATGATCCGCATCTCCATACTCAGCGAAAATAGCCGAACGAAGGTGTAGTGCAGCGGATGAAGGTTCAACATAGCGTGGATGTCATCAAACCGCAGCACGATCGTACCCCCGATGGAGTTATCCACAAAGCCCTTGCCCTCCGGCACCTTGGCCGCGAAAACCGGGTACGCTACATCCTTCTGTGTGAGACGCCGCTTCTCCAAAGAAAGAACACTGTCATGCAGACTCCGCATGGCACCGGTTGCAGCATCGAGCATATTTGTCGGTAGCATCGGCCTACCCGCCACATGCACCCTCCTCATTACATCCTCAGGTGAAGGTGGCCCGTCCTGAGCACGGATCGTACTCGGTGCCGGCTGGCTCGCACCCTTGTTAGTTTTTCTTTTGCGTGCCTTCTTCTTGATCTCCTGAATTGGGACCGAGTTCTGCTCAGAGACCGCCTTCTTTAGTGTGTTGGGGCTGATTATATTTCGCACCTCGCCTATCCGAGGCTCGATGAAATCGGCAGCTGGAGGCGTCTCCTGAGAGCTGAACGGCAGACGACGCCTGTTGCAACTTGGCTTCTCCGCGGTACCGGCTTGATCGCGCAGGTCTTTTGTTGGGTTGGGTTCTTGAGAAGGAGCCCCCATGAAGTCGTCACCGTACCCATGATCGGCAAAGTATTGATCGACGTTGGCAAATGTATCATCGTCGTCGTCGTTCTGATCCTGTGCCATATGCATGTTTGGATCCAGTGGCATAGGGATGTCCGGCACCGTTGCGGCGGACTTGCCATGGGGACGACTTGGCGCCGGCACGACTGGCGGTGTTGTCTTTGGTGTGGTTTCCCCCGCCCCCAAACGAATCTGGCTCTTCGGCCAAAGCAGGGGCCAGCTCAGGCAGGCGCTGAGGGTCAGGACGTCATCATCGTCGGCCCCGACGGGTCGAATCGGAGGTAACACGTCGTCGCAGCCTAGCAGCACCGGAACCAGTTGAACCCTAAACAAGTTGGGTGGCATCTGGGTACCGTGGAACAAGGGCTGGCCCGGTTGAACGATTTTGCCCTTGGCGACATCGACCAACTCGTTGTTCACGAAGTGCAGGAGAGTGCACGGAACGTCGGCGGCACCCTGCGAAAACATGTAGGGCGTCAGGGATGCCCAGTCAAAGGCAAGGAGATGAAGTCCTCGGCCGAGAGAGGCTTAATTAGTAACCGTGATGATGGCGTCGAGCTCGGCTAATGTCGAGGCACCGCCAACGGCGGGCGTGCAGTTGACGGAGGGGCCGCTTGCTGCAGAGGTGCCGGCCGGCGTACACACGGGTGCATTAAGATCCCGTGCCGGCGTCGGAGACACCAATGCCGCCTCCGCCGTTGACACCAATGGCCCCGCCATCGCGTTCTGCGAGTTGCTGGCCGTGAAGCTGGGAATCGGGGGCGGCCCCTGTTGGCCGCCAGCAATCCACGCACTCAACCCCTCGATCAAGGTAGGCACAATGGCGGTGATCGTCGCTCCGAGCTGTTGTTGCACTTGCTCTTGGACAATCTCCGGAATCCGCGCCACCTGTGCCTTGAGTTCTTGAACCTCGCGCGCCTGGCTTTCTGAGCTGGTCTTTTTCTCCTTTCGCCCACCAGCGTTATAGTATGACGACCATTTTGTCGACAAGCCTTTGCCGGCCACACGACCAGCTGACGTCGGCTTCTCGAGCTTATCCTTGTTCTTCATTACATTCAACGCCCTATTTAGAGTCGTGTCCCAAGGGCTGCTCTTAGTCGACCCCGCGCTACTGCTTTCAGTCGCCTGTGGAAGGAATGTGAATCATTTAGAAATATGGCTTCATTAATTAGAATGCAACCATATGGAGCTAATTACACGGGGGTGTATTCCTTACCAGAACAAGCTCAAGCGCCCTGGTCTTCGGATCCGTGGTCAGCTCCTTTGTTTTCGGGTCCTTCTTGTACCGGGCCCTGATAAAGTTCCTGGTCTGCTTGTCACCGTATTTATCGAAGAGGGGCGGTAGGCCTTGCTCGGCACGGTCCGCCTCCTCCTTGTCCCATTTAGGCTCCGCCACTCTGTAACCGCCTGGACCGAGTGTGTGTTCCCCTAAGTTGAGCTCCCGCATTTCTTTCCCCCACTGACTTGATTCGGAGTGTGAGGCGCTCGAGCAAGTGATCTTGAATTCGTTGTAGTCATCTTCGGTGATCGAAGGATGTTTCTGCTTGATCGTCTCATAACTCTCACCTTTCTTGATCATTATCTTCACATTGGTTTTCCAAGTAGACAGGGCCTTGCTCATCTTCGTGAGGGCAGCATTGTTCACTTTATTCCCTTTGAGGCTTGTGTTATCAAATTGAGCGGGGAACTTGTATCGTTCGTGCAGCTTCGTGAAGAGGAGGTTGCGGTAATTCGCGTTGTCAGGATGCCTCAGGTTCTCGCTGTTGATCGAGACGGTGCTCCGGAGAATGCACCCGAGCTGAATCGAGTACCCCTTGACTATTCGTTCGGGCGCCGTTGGATTCCCGTCGGGGTCCACTTCAGTAACTTCCTCCTTGAGGGTGCGGAGCACGGTCGGCCGCCGGTCCTTCCGTTGCCTCTTCGGTTGGCTGCCATCTGTGCGTGCGCCGCCATCATCAGTGGTGGCATTCTCGGCGGCACCATCAGTGGTGGCATCAGTGGGGTCATCCTCCGCGGTACCATCAGTGGTCTCAGGATCGGTGTGGAAGGCGGCGTCCTCATACAAGTGAGGTTGTTCCTCCATCTCCTGGGAAAGCTCCCAGAATGCCTTCCCGCCCGAACCGCCGGCCTCATCGTTGTTGGCCATGTTTCTCTCTAAATAGGAACAAAGTTTGGTCAAAAAGTTGGTTATTGTCAAGGAACAAGATCATGGTCTCATCATTTAGGGTTTGTCGACACCGGGGCATCCTAAAAGCTAAGCTTTTATAATTGAGGGTTTTTCGACGCCGAGGCACCCTAAAAGCCTAAGCTTTCATCATTTTGGTTTTTATCGACACCGAGGCACCCTAAAAGCCAAGGTTTTATAATTAATGGTTTGTTGACACCGAGGCATCCTAAAAGCTAAGCTGGGCCTAATCACTTGGCTCTATTGCCGCCTATGGTTTAATGCAGCTAGAACAAAGGGGCACTTGATCCTACTTAATTAACTACTAAGATACCCCGGCCCATGGATTAGTCACAAGTACCCCATATGTCCTATTTTTTAGCAAAGTCATGCTAAAATTCACGGAAAATTTCAGCATGACCTTTGCTGAAAATAGGACATATGGAGTACCCGAATTTGCCGGAACGGAAGTTAATCGACATTCCAGCAAACTCAAGGGCCTCTCGGGGTACCTGCAAAACTATCACGACACGATGGTCGGAGACAAAACCCAGCAGTGCAAAGTGAGGAAATCTGCCATGTCTAAACATGGATATTTCCAGTAGCTGATTGGACCAATTAAGCTATAAGATGTTACAGTACAAACAAATTAAAGCAACAGCAATAAGACAAGCACATGTATAGCTTGCAAAAGCATATATTTCCAGTTTGCTTTCGCAGTTACATCATGAAACAATCCGATATCATTGGACAGAATATCATTAAGACAAAGGAGATGCTCTCACTCCATTCTAAATATCCATCATCCTCCCACTCCATTCTAAATAATGTTACTTCTAACTGGTTTTATTATTTTCTTCTTCTTTATTATTTTCAAAATTCAGATAACATGGCACTTTTATTTACTAGTGTTGTCTCTGCTGGTTTTATTATTTTCTTCTTCTTTCATGCGTTCTACAAATTGAAATGTGTATCTAGTCTAGATAATAAGAAGTAGAAAACATGTAGCATGTAGTGGTACTTCTGCTTGTAGACTTGTAGTGATATGATGTATCTTACCTCAGGTTGTCATGGTAGGAAATGCTTAAGTATTGCATCAAAGATTTAGTCAGTAATATGCGGTGGTCACTACTTGATCAAGTAGCAATCTAAATAAACAGAGGCTGGCGGAAGACCTTTAGTTGCCAATGCAAAATTACGGATGTAAGTTTGAACATGTTTATTATTCATTTTGTTAATTTGCTTAATTTTTTTTTCTTCTGATACAGGGACTACAATACAATACCTCCTACATGGCTAGATCATATTTCCTAAAACTTTTGACTTTATTGTCTCACTTATCTAACAAAATAGGTGGCGATTAATCTAGTTAAAAATAGAACTGGCAGAAAAGTATCTTAAATAGATGGAGTCAAACTAGGGAATTAAGGAACCCTTTGTCACATAGCTAGATTTGATACACATTTTTCCTAAGAAATAATAAAACCAGCAGAGACAGCACTAGTAAACTAGGGATGCACAAGTTTGGGCGCGCCAAGACGATCAAGGACTCGGCCACCAAGATTCGTCGTAGACAGCAGTAGTACAAAGAAAATTCCTACGACGCACTGCTCGTACAAAAAAAAATAGGCAGCAGATCGTATGCTAAAACTAGGATGGCCTTGCGATGACAATTGCAGCTTCTGCAACCAAGTGCTAGCTGCGACAAAAAACATCGAGATATTGCTTATGCAAAAAACTTTCATATGAAGAAGGTACTGCCTGCTACATTACTTGATATATAGATACTGTTGAATTAACCAGCCAGCCCTAGCTAGGCTGCTGAACTCCTATACTAGGGTATCACCTGGAAAGAAATCGAGCATTGCTAGTAAACTGGAACCTTTTGATTCTTGTTCTTTTGGTGTTCGTCTTGTTGATTCTTCCATAAAGAAACCCTTGGGGAGGATCGACGATGTTCTTATCATTGTCAATGACAACTACATTCCCGTTGATTTTACTATTATGGATATTGAATGTGAACCTTCTTGTCCAACTATTTTGGGACGTCCTTTTCTTCGCACCGTTGGTGCTATCATTGACATGAAAGAGGGGAATATAAAATTCCAGTTTCCTCTCAAGAAAGGGATGGAACACTTCCCTAGAAAGAAGATTAAGTTACCTTTTGAGTCCGTTATACGGGCTAGCTATCCTTTTACTCTTGATAAAACTTGATCTCTTTGCATTATGCCTAGCTTAAAGGCATAAAAGAAAGCGCTTTTGGGAGGCAGCCCACATGAATAAAATTTTATTTTGCTTTTGTTGTGTCTTGATGTTGTTACTACAGTAGCATCATCATTGTATCTTTACTTTTCAGCTTTGTGCCAAGTGTAGCCTCTGATTGCAAGAAAGTTCAAAAGTTGTGACGTGCTGTCCAGGAAACAGATCCTGTCCTTGGATAGAAAAATTCGTATAAAATCACCAGGTCATCTTTTTGGTCTGAAGTTTTTCGACAGCGTGCTCTATACAATTGTCTTTCAGGCGTCTATTCTGAGTTTTTTTATTAGAGTTGCAGAAGTGCCCCGAAAAAATCATTTACTACCTGCTGGTCTGTTTTTCACAGATTCTGTCCTGTTTTGCCTTTCCTTCATTTTGCAAACCTTGAGCTTGCTTTTTCTTTGCAAAAACCTTTTGGAAATCTTGAGAAACAGTAGACCTTCAAGAATATCTTTATTTCCAGTAAGGAACAATTATTTTATTATGGGTACTAACCTCGCTAATCAGATTATGATGAGTTATGTATGAAGGGAGTTTTCAAGTGTGCGAGGGAAGATGATAAAAAGATTCAGGAGTGTCAAGCGCTCAAGCTTGGGGATGCCCCCATGCACCCCCAAGAAATATTCAAGAAGACTCAAGCGTCTAAGCTTGGGGATGCCCCCGTGCATCCCCTTCTCCATCAACAATTATCAGTTCGTCTTTCGTTCCACTATATTTTTATCACTTCTTGTGTTATGTGCTACGCTTGGAGCGTCTTGCTTTTAGTTTCCTTTTTATTTTTCTTTAGCTTTGCTTGCTTTTCATAACGAGTTGGAACTCAGCTTTCTTTGTGTGGGAGAGAAACACGCTCCACTTCAACCTAGAACATAACATAGAATTTTCATGTCTATCTTTGATGTGTGTGTTCTTTGTCTTTCAATAGCTACTATCATGTTTAGCTCTTAGCTTTCATGCTTATCTTTTTAAAAAGCTTTTGTTTAGTTGGTCGCTGGAACTCTCTTTAGTTATCATGCTTATCTTATTAAGAGAGTTGGCTTATGTTGCATTGGTTGATATGTCTATGATAAAAATGCTATGTGCATTATGATGCTTAGTAGTTCATGTTTTCTTATGGTTAGTCTCAAATAGCTGGGGGGTTCTCAATGTGTTATTGAGGTATCAACATGATTTGTTTGCCTATGATGTGATATGGTCTAGTGATATCTTCCTTCAAGAATTTATTTTGATTGACCTGGCGTATGCTCACGCATATTTAAGACTGTAAAGAAAGTCTATCAAGCCTTGATGATCTTTAATTTCTGAGTAGCGATATAACTTCCATGCCTGATTCAATGTTGCTTTGTCGCTCTGCATGATTATGACCGTCATTGCTCTTTTAGTTGGTCGCTCCTAGTCTTTTGCTAACCTTCGACTGTACTAAGAGGACTGACTGCTTGTGCATCCAAATTCTTTTAAACCAGTTATGCCATATGAGTCCACCATACCTTCCTATACATGGTATTTACCTGCCATTCCTAACGGAGACTTTCATGTACCATCTCGAAATTATTCAAGAAAAAAGCATTTCTCTTTTGTGCCTCTGTTTTAGTTCATGAGGAAGTAGTAGTTAATTCATGATCTTTTTAAGTTGGACAAGCTTCACCCCGGGATTGCATGTCTAATGTGCAAACCCATAATACGAGAAGGAACTGGCAAAGAGTGCGCCCGGCTCAAAAATAATATAACAAACAAACCCTCATTCACGCTTTGTTCATGAGAAATCAGAAAACTTTGGCAGTGATAAACAAAGGAGATTAAGAGGATGTGATCGTCCTCATTCGGGAGCCGTTCCTCGAAACTTGTCCATCTCAAGAAGTGATTGAGTTATCTGCTAGCATTCGTTGACGGAACATGCATAATCTAAAAAATAATAATTATTACCTCTGTTTTTAAAACCAAGAGCTCTGGTACATGTTTAGTTTTTGTTTCCGACCACGGGTTTTCAACCTTGCCAACAAAAGCCACGGTTCGAGAGTCTCCACCTTCTTTTAAAGCACCAACTATTAAGAGCATGATTGTCATTCTAAGTGTAATGTGCATTGTCCCAAAGTACCATTGTCTTTTGCATGATTATGATATCGTTTATTCTGAAATCATTGTATCTAGTCGTCGCTTAAACCTTGGAGGTGCCCCTGCATTTATGTTTTGCTTCACTAAAGGGGGCAAGCGAGATACCACTTTATCATATTTGTACACCATGCTCATTACAAATCTTTTGAGTATTTCAGTATCATATTGTAAAACTTTCAGTTCTTTGTGATTTTCTCATGAGGCAACTTAATTACTACAGATTCATTGTCTCAGTAAGCACTTGTCATGTGACTATGAAAAGTTCTTATATGGTTAATAGCATGTCACCACAAAAATTATGCTTGTTATCATTTACCTACTCGAGGACGAGCAGGAATTAAGCTTGGGGATATTGATACGTCCAAAACGTATCTATAATTTCTGCTTGCTCCATGCCTCTTTTGTGTGATATAGCTATGATATTTATACACTTCCATACACTTTTGATCATATTTGGACTAACCTATTAACTCAGTGCACCCCAGTGCCAGTTTCTGTTTTCTGCTGTTTTTGTATTTCAGGTTTTCCCATTACGTAAACTGCCTGAAAAATCCCGCAAAAATTATATAAAAAATCAGCATTCCGGAAGCTTCCACACGGCCAAAGTAGGGCCGGAGGGGGGCCACCAGGGCTCCAGGCGCCCTGGTGGCGCGGCCCCCCTCCTGGCCGCGCCGGGGGGGCGCCTGGGCCCCCCAGGTCTCCGCTGATGCCCCCCTTTGGCATATATTTACACCGCGTCCCGAAACCCTCGAGGACGGAACCCTTTTTCGCGATCTCATCTATGTTCCGCCGCCGCCGCGCTTCCAAGATCGGGAGCACCAGGAGAACTCTTCCCGGCACCCTGCCGGAGGGGAGAACCACCACCGGGAGCCTCTCCACCACCATGGACGCCTCCCGGATGAGTTGTGAGTAGTCTCCCTTGGACCATGGGTCCATGACCAGTAGCTATGTGATGTTCTCCTCCCCTCTTTGTGCTTCACTAATTAGACCTCGTGAGCTGCCCTACATGATCGAGGCACATATGTAATCCTTATGCTGTTGCTATGTTGAGTTTGCTGGGATCCGATGGATTGTGAGATTATGTTCAGATTGTGTGTGAGTAATATATTTGATTTACCTCTCTTATATTTATGTTCTTGAGTAATTCTTGCTTGTTCTCCGTTGCTATTTATTGCTTTGGCCGAGTAGTAGGTAGTAACTCCAAGAGGGAACGTTATGCTTGATTGTGGGTTCATGCCCCTCGATGACTAGCTTGACTGACAGAAACATGAGTCTAGAGGATGTGCTGTTGCCACAAGGGGGAAAACAACGGTGCTTGTACTCGCGGGTGCAAGGATTGTTTACTTTACGCAAAGTTCTTTTAATGCAGTTGTCTGTTGCTTTGAGTTTACACTTTGGATGGGACTCGCAACTTAATACCAGCGAGATGTTCTGGATAGATATCTCAAAGTGGATGATTAGTAGTAGATGCAGATGGATTTCGGTCTACTTACCTTGGCGTACCGCCCATGCTTTTGAGCCTCAACCTTTCTTGCAGCATAGTTAGCATTGGTTTGCGCACATAATTCTGTCAATTGCCCAGCTGTAATTCGTTTACCTCACATAGTTGTCTTATCGTCTTTTGGGAGAGAGACATCACTAGTGAACATCATGGGACCCCGGTCCATATTACCATCACTGATCACATCCGCTATTTACTTTCTGCTTTTACTTACTAGTTGCAGCAATACCTATCACTATTATCTCTTGCGTTTGATCCTTTGTAAACGACAAGGCCGGAGGGATTGACAACCTCTCTGTACTCGTTGGGAGCAAAGTTATTTGTATCTGTGTGCAGGTCCAAGTTGATTGCTAAGTATGTGGCGCCGTTAGCAGTTGACACCTTCTTGTTGAACCTTGGAGTCTTAGGGGAATTCGATCCTTGGTATCTTTGCCAAGGGAAAACTTCCGCTACACTGCATCTCAAACCTTCCACTTGGGCTAACCAACGAGGGGCGAGAAGCCATCAATCTTCATCTTCGATCATAGCAAACTCATTGGCTTCATCTTGCACAATTTCATAGTTTGAGCGTTGAATGCTTGCGCTTCCCTTGTACATGGAACCACATGCTCCCATGCTTCCTTGGCCACGGTGAAGGGTCGAAGATGTGCAATGTCTTCGGGAGGTATAGCATCTTCAAGTATGCAAAGAACGGACTCGTTGAATTGATGATCCGCAGCTTCTCTCGGAGTTAAGTTGTCGGGATCATGTGGGTAGAAACCTTGCTCAATGATTCTCCAAAGATTAGTAGAACAATGATTTAAATGACGTCTAAAGCGAAACATCCAAGTAGCAAAATCAGAATTTTTCACAAACTTAGGAGGAGGACCAACGGAATTTAAATGCGGAGTAGGAACGGGTCCTCCATAGTGGGTAGGAGGAGCGGAGTGGGCAAAAATCTCACTCCCAATCTTAGTAACCGGGACTTGCTCACTATTAGCTTCTCCCTTGTCGGGAATAGCCTCCGACACGTTGGTAGCAGGACGAACCACTTCCAACGGTGTGGTGGATAATTTGAGTCCCTCAAGTAATTCCTTAAACATGCCTTTGACCTCGGTCGCTAGTGATTCTTTCAATGTGTCCATTGCCACATTGAACTCCTCACGAGAGATCGCGGTTCCCCCATCGGATGTAGGCAAGGACGGAGTTCCATCGGAGTGTCCCTCCGTGTCGACTATGTTGTCACCCATACTCTTCGGACAGTAAAGTCCTTATAAAGAGACGAGGCTCTGATACCAGTTGAAAGGATCGATATGGTTGACTAGAGGGGGAGGGGTGAATAGGCAACTAACAATTCTTAGCTTTTCTTAACCAAATTAAACTTACCAACAAAGTAAGTTGTCTAGATATGCAACTAGGTGGACAACTTATAGGAAGCTACAATAACAACCACACAAGCAAGCAAGCTAAGGTATACAAAGAAAGCTTGCACAAGTAAAGGAAAGAAATAACCACAAGTGGAGCCGGTGAAGACGAGGATGTGTTACCGAAGTTCCTTCCCTTTGAGAGGAAGTATGTCTCCATTGGAGCGATGTGGAGGCACAATGCTCCCCAAGAAGCCACTAGGGCCACCGTATTCTCCCCACGCCCTCACACAATGCGAGGTGCCATGATTCCACTAGTGGTGCCCTTGAAGGCGGTGACCAAACCTTTACAAACAAGGTTGGGGCAATCTCCACAACCAAATTGGAGGCTTCCAACGACACCACGAAGCTTCACCACAATGGAATATGGCTCCGAGGTGACCTCAACCGTCTAGGGTGCTCAAACACCCAAGAGTAACAAGATCCACAAGGGATTAGTAGGGGGAATCAAATTTCTTGGTGGAAGTGTAGATCGATGCCTTCTCAAGCAATCCCTAGGAAATCAACAAGTTTGATTGGCTAGGGAAAGAGATCGGGCGGAAATGGAGCTTTGAGCAACAATGGAGCTTGGGGAGGAAGAGGTAAGTCTTCTTGGGGAAGAAGACTCCCTATATATAGTGGGAGGGCAAATCCAACCGTTATCCCTCAATTCTGGCCGCAGAGCATGGTACTACCGCACTTAAAGTGCGGTACTACCGCACGGCCCAGCGGTACTACCGCACCAGGTGCGGTACTACCGCTGGCGCGGTACGAGCCAGAACTAGCCCCTGTTGCGTTAAAACACCGGGCGGTAGTACTGCCGGAGCGGCACTACCGCACGTCCTTGCGGTACTACCACAAGGCAGGGTTAGACTGGCCGAGGAGGAGTGCGGACTAAATAAAATACGTCCGCAGCTACTACCGCAGAGTTACAGTCGTTGCAAAAACCCGACACGGTACTACCGCTTGCATGAAGCGGTACTACCGCGTAGGACGCGGAAGTAAAAACTTACTTCCACGCCTACTACCGTACTAGTTACGACGCTGGGCCGGTCACACGATACTACCGTGTCCATGGTACGGTACTACCGCATGGTGTGGTACTACCGTAACCCTGGGGCGGTAGTACCGTGGGGCCGTGCGATACTACCGCGTTCTTTGAGCGGTACTACCGCATGCCCAGCAGTGGTAGTAGTAGGATGCCACTGTTTTTGTAATGACAAGGAAAACAGCCGGAGCTCCAGAGAAGCGAAGGAAAGGGGGTGCGAATAAATAGATGTGTACGTGTTGATTCCACCCAAACCTTTCCGAAGCGGACCCCCTCTTAATAGTACGGCTTTCCTATGACTCAAATCCACCGGAAAGAACCAAAAGGAAACGCCGTCTTCCATAGGTTCCGAGGGGCACTAAATTGTCTTGTGCCTAGGTGTGATATATCTGAAAAGCTCAGTGCACACAATTAGACCACAAAAGCATTGGCATCAATCACCAAAACTACTTAGGGATAAATATGCCCTTACAGGTAATCATCGGTGAACTGCTTAGAGAAGTACTGAAAACAAAGCTATGCATAAATCGCTGTTGTAAATTTGGAAATGGCGCAAGGGGTAAAACAAGGTAAAAGAGTTGGTACCATCCTATAGTTGACTGATGTCTTCTTCATTGTGCAAACAAAGATCTTGTTGTTATTCGTCGCAAGTTTCTTCATCCTAACAATCTTTCTGTGTTTCTTGACTTGACTGATATTCATGGACATCTCATTTCCCCATATGCAAAATGGGTCGAACAGTGGGTCTAAGCCTCTGACAGCAGGACCTACATGTGCAAGACCAAATAGTAAGAAACCTAAATATTAGAATGATGTCTGCAACTACACAATAATGTGCTATTAGCCAAAGGACCATGCTTGAACAAACCTCGATGGTAAACCGCAGTGTCTCCCATTGTTTCCCTGCAACACACATAAGGAAGAGCTTGATCAGGTTAACTGAGAGTTGCCATACTATCAGTAGAATATGTATTGAGTACAGCCAAATTAGATCGGTGTCACATGCATAACAATACAAAATTGTACCCACATCAAATGAAAATCAAATTGCAAAACTGAACCAAACAGTTAAATGGACAACAGACCAAATGAGCCAAAATAGTTAAATGAGCATGACATTGCAGAATAGAAACATGTACTAGAAGATAAAAGTGTTAACAAAACAAAGAATGCTTGAGAACAGTACTACGAAATGTAGCAATTGTTGGACCAAAGTGTTAACTAAACATTACATTTCAGAGGACCAAACTGTTAACTGAACATCAGATTGCATATTAACATTACAGAGGACAAATCACTAGAAGGCACTGGCGGTGGCCTCGAGAAAACATCACGAACTGTATTTTAAAGTAGACAACCGCGCGGCAGTGTCGACGGTGGCCTCGAAGACGAGGTGCTCCTCCAAGATCTGGCGGTCGACACGCATGTCAGCCATAGAGACCTCGTTCGCGCGTGCGGCCGCATGCTACTCAGCTCCACGTTATACTACGTGTAAAATGGTTGTGGGCGGCGCTTAATTGGAGGAGGGGGGCAGTGATTTCGGTGGAAGGTGTCGCTCCGTCAGTCGGGGCATGTGGGACGGGAAAGGAGGAGGATGGTGTGGGTGGGGTGTGGATTACCTGACCATATCAACGAGGCCACGCAGCAAGAAGAAGGGTCGGTGGCGAGGAGGCCACGCAGAAAGAAGAAGAGTCGCCGGCGAGGAGGCGACGCTGCAAGAAGAAGGGTCCCCGACGAGGAGGCGACGCTGCAAGAAGAAGGGTAGCCGGCGAGGAGGCGGCGCTGCAAGAAGAAGGGTCGCCGGCGAGGAGGCTGAGCTGCCAGTTAGCCACAGTGAAGGTTTGAACTTGGAAATCAAGGAGGAACAGTGGAAATGTGGCTTTTGGTAGGAGGGAGGGGGCGGGGAGATAGATATTTCCATGGTGGCAAAAAAAATTCGCTTTGGTGCCGCGAGAAACTCGCGCGCAAGTGTGGTTCAAGCACGGGCGGTGGACTGTAGACGACGAAGCTTCATGCGTAAGCCAGACAAGACGGTACACCAAGATATTTTATATTGCATCCAACACGATTCTTTCTAGTAAACTGTTTGTGGTATACTGGAGTTTTTCATTATGTTTTGAAAGACAAAATGGTGTTACGGAGGGAAAGGATGGTGTTTGAATTGCTAGAACATTTACATACAGTGAACATGCAATTAGTACATGAGTGTCGTGTTTAAATTTGGAATTATTCCGGATTCGTTTGGCATTTTTATGCAGTAATTGAGTTTCTGAGCATTTAATGTGCATAAATCAAATTTGAACTACAAGCACATGCTCCAATGCATCAAAGTATGCTGAAAAATCACATGTGTGTCTTTGGGTGAATTTATAGGTCACATGCAAGAAATGAGAATAAAATTTAAACATCTGGGTGTCGTGGCTCGGCCGAAATGATTGAGAAACTTAGTTTTTTAATTTCTGTAAATCCAAAACACGGCTGAAAATCATGAAACTTGGCATGGGGTCATGACATGGCACCAACATGCTGCGGTATTTTTTTTGGCCGAATTGGGACAAGCTTTGGTGTAGGCTTCTTGCAAACCGGAGCTTCCCTCAAGAAGGCTCGTGGTTCCAAGAGGGGACGTGTCACCTCCGTGTGCGAAACGACATACGTACAGTGTCTTCTCCCGGCTTAGTTTTGTTACACAGGAAGATTAGACCAAACAGAAGTACCTGTTAAATTTTGGAATTATTCCGGGTTCGTTTGGCCTTTTTTATACATTCATTGAGTTTCTGGGCATTTAATGTGCATAATTCAAATTTGAACTACAACCACGGGCTCCAGTGCACCAAAGTTGTTTGAAAAATCACATGTGTGTCCTTGGGTGAATTTCTAGGTCCCATGCAAGAGATTGGAGTGAAATTCAAACATGTGGGCGTCGTGGCTCGGCCGGAAAGATTGAGAAACTTGGTTTAATTCATATAATTTCAAAACACGCCTGAAAATCATGAAACTTGGCATGGTGTCATGACATGGCACCAACATGTTGCGGTAATTTTTTTCGCCGAATTGGGACAAGCTTTGGTGTAGGCTTCTTGCAAGTCGGAGCTTCCCTCAAGAAGGCTCGTGGTTCCGAGAGGGAACGTGTCACCTCCGTGTGCGAAACGACATACGTACACTGCATTCTCCCGCCTTAATTTTTTTATGCAGCCATATTAGACCAAATAGAAGTAGTACCGTTCTAAATTTTTGAATTATTCCGGGCTCGTTTTCCCTTTTTTATACATTAATTGAGTTTTTGAGCATTTAATGTGCATAATTCAAATTTGAACTACAAGCACAGGCTCCAGTGCACCAAAGTTGTTTGAAAAATCACATGTGTGTCCTTAGGTGAATTTCTAGGTCACATGCAAGAGATTGGAGTGAAATGCAAACATCTGGGCGTCGTGGCTTGGCCGGAAAGATTGAGAAACTTGGTTTTTTAATTCCTGTAATTCCAAAACACGCCTGAAAATCATGAAACTTGGCATGATGTCATGACATGGCACCAACATGCCGTGATAATTTTTTTGGTCGAATTGGGACAAGCTTTGGTGTAACCTTCTTGCAAACCGGAGCTTCCCTCAAGAAGGCTCGTGGTTTCGAGAGGGAACGTGTCACCTCCGTGTGCGAAACGATATACGTACACTGCCTTCTCCCGCCTTAATTTTTTTACACAACCAGATTAGACCGAATAGAAGTACAGTGCTAAATTTTGGAATTATTCTGGGTTAGATTTGGCCTTTTTATACATTAATTGAGTTTCTGGGCATTTAATGTGCATAATTCAAATTTGAACTACAAGCACATGCTCTAGTGGACCAAAGTTGTTTGAAAAGTCACATGTGTGTCCTTGGGTGAATTTCTAGATCCCATGCAAGAATGCGAGTAAAATTCAAACATCTGAGCGTCGTGGCTCGACCGAAAAGATTGAGAAACTTGATTTTTTAATTCCTGTAATTCCAAAACACGCCTGAAAATAATGAAACTTGGCATGCTCTCATGACATGGCACCAACATGTTGTGGTAATTTTTCTGTCCGATTTGCGAAGGCGCACACATTAACAATCAACAAAGTTATTTTTGAAACAAGTGCTGTCACGTTACAAATCGGAAACACAAGTATTATTAAACCGCGGGCATTCGACTTACCAATTACGTGCGGCCACGCGTCCCTTTTTTTACTGGCTAGAAGGTGCCGTGCGGGGTAGCTATTTGAGTACGAGAGGCGTGCGATCAGACCCCTGCGCATGCTCATCGGGAGGAGAGCCCTTTTGACCGCTACCCGCCGCGCTCCTCCCTCCCAACGTCTCCATTAGTGGCGCCCGAGCACCTGTTCTACGGCGTGGCTATATGTCTCACTGGACTGAGATTTAAGAGAAAAAAATAAAAATCTAAAAATAAAGTTTTGCACGGAACTTGATGTAAGATCCGACGGACCTATATAGCATCGACTTCGACTTATACCAAGCATGGTGAATATAAGAGCGATGGCATTAGATAATAATTGTCTTACATATTTATAAACATAATTAAAAAAGCCACATGCGGCAACGCCTGATGTACACAAGGGCAAAAGAAGAAGGAAGACAACTAGTCTCCGCGGCGGGTGGCGACGAGCTCTTTCTTGTCCTCAAGATGCTGGTTGGGAGCATCCACGGATTCCTCCACCAGCCTTCTGCGCTCGTTGCGCAGCATGGCATTCTCGTCCATAAGGTTCTCGATGATGACGCCGGTCCTCTTTAACAAGGCAGTGGTCTGCTCCTGCTGCTTCGCACTTTTGACGATCTTCGCCCTCAGCAGGTCACGCTCGGCCCGGAGCTTCGCATTGCTCTCATTTAGTTAACGGATGACGTCGATAGACTGTTCAAACGAGGCTTGCAGGTCATCCTGCAACCTCGCCTACCTGGAGATCTAATCCATCTGCCTAAGGACGAGGGCACGCATGCGCCTGTAAGAGTCATCGCCTGCCCGTGAGGCATTTTCCCAGGCCGCCGCGGCAGGGGAGGACATCTCTGCTGCATTCGCGGCGCGGCGGGACATCTCTTCTACTTCCGCGGCGCGGCCGGACCAGTCTGCTGCATCGACGACGCAGCGGGTCCTCTGCAGCGGGTCCTCTCTGCTGCTACGGCCGTGCGGCGGGACATGTTGGCTGTTATCGCGGCGAGGCGGGACATCTCTCGTGCTCCCGCTTCCAGGATCGCCTCTCTCTGGTGGCAATCTCTCGACCCAGAACTCACGCTGGCCATGGCGAAGGCAAGGAAACGATGATGAATGACTTGTTTGTTTTTGACTTTTTGTGGGTGAGGAGTTGAGGAGGAATGTGCAGTCATCTTGGAGTAGTAGTATTTATAACCGCGTAGTAATACGCTCCTAAGTAGAAAACCGTTTAGGTTTTGAATGGTGTGAACAGGTTTGCAATTTGGAATGTGACGGGACGCATGCTCAAAATTTACTGACGGTTATAAGTGCGGCACTATTCCTGGAAGGCGTTACGTGGGCACGTACGCCTTCTCGGCCGCGTAGGTGGCGTTTGCACCATAGGGTGCATCGCAATAGGCAATGTCAGCACACGTCTTGTTCCATCAACCGTGTGCGCTCGTTATTACCATCGCGCACGCTTCTTTTAGTTAGAATGGGTGTGCCCGTCTAGCGCACACTCGTTGATCTATCTAACTTCAGTTTGTTGTGGCTAATCGCAAACAGTTCATCCATGTGAAGTGTATGCCATCAATCGCAGGCACTTTGATCCGGCTTACCCGTTTCTGTTCTGTTGCCTAATCGCAAACAGTTAATCCTTCTGAAGCGTATGCCCTCAATCACACACACCTTGATCTGGATGATCATTTCTTTTGTGTTGCCTAATCACAAATAGTTCATCTGAGTGAACCGTATGCTGTGTATTGCACACGCCTTCATCTGGCTGCCCGTTTTTTTGTTCCTCCTCATCGCAAACAGTTAATTGAACTGAATCGTATGCCCTTCATCGCACACGCAACTAAAATCTAAACCATGTTTGATGCATCCGTCTTCGCAAACGTTTTACACATTTTTTACGGTTTCAATACACCACCGTTTGCGATGATTGCATCGCACACAGTTTCTCGAAGGGTCTCTGATCGTAGTGTCGCGTTAGCAGCATCCTGCGGTAGTGATGGACAAGTGAAATAGTGTACATGTGTGTAAATTTTCAGGTTCAAGTACGTTATAAATGTGAGCTACACAAAAAAAACAAATCTGGGGCTATTTGGCATACTCATCCGCAAAATCCATGATTTTGTTTTTATGCAGCTCGTAGTTCAAGGTATTTCATCCTGAAATTTTACACACATAGACATTACATCCTTGTATACTTATTAAGAATTTTTTGAAACTAAAAACTCTGAATTTTGAATTTTTCAAAATTAAGGCCTCGATGGAGCTCGATCTCCAAAATGCCCTACTTGGAAAGCATAGCTTAATTTAACAAATAATGTAATTATATAGTGTATGTGGTGTCAATAAGTGTCTTCTCCTATGTGCATTTATCCTCACAGGAGAAAGGGTAGCTATCATCATTTTTATGATAGTAAAACCACACCTATTCCTAGCCCTCTCATGACTTGGTAGTTTCTGGCCGTTCGTTTGTTTGATCTGGCCAATATGGACCGTTAGATGTGTTGTCAATGAGGTGTCCCCTGCATTTTTTTTCTTGACTGCTGTCCTAAAGGGACGCTACTCTGAAAGGAAAAACGGAGATCTCTTGTTGCATGAGGGGAGGCGTTTTGGCTCCTGGGAGTGTTTTCTCCTGCATGAATAGTAATTTAAGAAAAGTAATCCCTCCAATCCATATTTCTTGTCTTAGATTTGTCTTGATAAAGATGTAACTAGACATATTTTAGTGTTAGATACATCTGTATCTATACAAATATAAGACAAGTAATATGGATCGAAGGGAGCAATAAAATGTTTTTAAAATATTCTGTTTTTTTTTTTGCATGTTCGTATTAGTCTCGTAAGCATGCTTGACAATTTTCTTGTGAAATGGAGCTTTGGTGTTCGTCGGTGAAAAAATAAATGTGGGGTGACATATTGGGGGAAACATTTGGTGTTCAATTTGTTTTTATGCACGGGCCAAAATGTTTAACCTTTTATCCTAATATTTGCAGGTAGCATTCGGATGTGACTGAATCCAAATTCTTTTTTTGGGATATTTTTGACATTTCAAAAATCCTTTTTCGCTTAGGAGCACGTGCACCAGGTGCCAAATTGGATTTCATTGTTGCTTGGGCCTTTTCTCCCGTCCCATTTATCTACATTCCATGCCAGAACACCAGACATCGAGTCGATCAGGCAGCTACTCCAAGGAGCAGTTCTCAAGCGCGCCCACACGAGGGTTTCGTCTAGGGAAGCCGTCGCCGTCAAGGAATTATTGGTCTCCTCGCCTCTGGCTGCCATCTTGGCGCTGAGAGATGGGGGACCTCGCATCTTCAAGAGTTCTATTTTTTCACCATCGTCTACTGTCTACTGATCTTCAGTTTTTGTGAGTAGAAGTTTACTCTCATTCTATTGGCGGTGCCATGAGATTAGAGAGTATTCTGTACTCACAGGTCCGATTATTCAGATCTTATGAGCTTAGGTTGGTGTGTCGGATATTTTTCTGTTTGATTCTTTGTGGAGTCCAAATTTTTCATCGACATCATGGAAAATATATTGTGATTCGACAACCCGCACTTCTAGGGGACCATCCCCGGCCCATGTACAGATCAAGGCTTCCCATCTTTTTGGATGAACGACTCAAGGGCTTTCAAAAAGCAATATTCGTAATGTTCGTGCAGGTGAAAGAGTGACAACATCGCTACTCCAGTCCAATTACAAGCTCTTTTCCGAAGTCTTTGGAGTATTTCTTCTAAAATAGATTGATACTACCAAGAAGGTGTTTTCAAGAGATTTCATTGTAATTTGTAATCATAGAAGTTACTTAGTATTTTTTTATTGTTTATCTAAATCAGTGTATGTGTAATTGTTATGAGTATGAATCAAAATACAGGGTTTTTTTAAACAAGACAGAGAGTCGATCACTAACCCTCAAGCAAGAAGAAAATAAAAACAATCGCGAACCCTTGCGTCGGTCGATAGAATCGGCGATGCTCACACTGATGGATCCATGTTGGATGACGTGGATCTGGAAGTTGACGGACTTCTTGACCTTATTCTATGTATTAGCAAGCTGTAGCACCAATAGCCTTCTCCATCTTCCTGCATGTTAACAGCTTCATCTTCCTCCAGCGATGTACATTCGTCATGATCTCCCGCAGCAATCTGCAGGACCCGAGCTCCCGCTTCATGAAAACCGTGAGCATGTGAGGCAAGAGCTTCACTTTGGAAAGCATCTGCACCCATCTGGAGGGCTGCACGGTCTTCTTTGTTCTACAAACTTGCTCAATAGCATGAGCCGGCATTACAAATTTTCTCGGCGGGTTATCGAATGAATTGATGCTATTCTTAGCTATATGTGATGGTTGTACTTTGCAAGCTTCGGGTACCGTAGAGAAACTCGCGCTTGCCTCCTTAACCAAGGAGGTCAAAAGTATTCTATTCGCTGCTCTAGTTTCTAGGGCACACACTAGTTCTTCATAGATTCTTCGGCATGGGTACTTTGAGATCTTGTCATCGTATTCGTGTGCATCATCCTGGAACTTAGATAGCTCCTCAGCTGTAAATAACTGAAAGAAACACACTCCGCCCGTGTTCAACACGGACAACAAGTTTCCAACAAATGTAGTACCTCGGTGCAAAGGATTTACAGATATTACGTTTTACCTCTTCCGGATCACCAACTAGAATTTCTTCTTCAGAGAAACATATGAGCATCAGAGTTGTTGAAAGTTTCAGTAAGCTCCAGCCCTGGATGTTGATGCCAGACACATCCTTAAGTTGCTCACCAGCACGTCTCAAGGAGGCATCATGTTTCTTCTCGATTTCATCACAATCATACAAGGCACATGCTGACAGAACTATTGAAGGCAATGCAACTCTCGATATATTGATCGGGTGCATGGTGCACGTATATATAGATACAAGGGCAGCCCTCGGCCTCATCTATACAAGGAAACTAGAGGCGGGGCTGGCAGGAGATTATCCTAACAGATACATGCACAT
>LR738714.1:761320150-761353858 GCA_902687465.1 Secale cereale
GAGAGGGAGGCACGGCTCGGGAGGGAGAAGGAGGTGACGGCGGCTTGGGAGGAGGGGGGGTGGGAGGGTGCACGTGGCGGCGGGGGAAAGGACGCGGCGGCGTGGAGTGTTAGCGGCGGCGGCGGCGGCTTTGGAGCGGAAGCTAGGGTTGGATCGGAAGGAAACTGATATCATATTGAAGGCAATGCAACTCTCGATATATTGATCGTGTGCATGGTGCACGTATATATAGATAAAGGGCAGCCCTCGGCCTCATCTATACAAGGAAACTAGAGGCGGGGCTGGCAGTAGATTATCCTAACAGATACATGCACATATATGTTCAACAAGAACAATACGTTCATTGACCTGGACAAAATATATTCTATGAAAATATTGCATCCAAAGCTTTGGTCAATGCACAAATCACCAGGAAGTAAAACTAGATCACAAAGCATCACTGAAGAACAGGAAGGGCAGTCACTGGGCAACTGGTAAACTCACCATCTCTGATTTGACATCAAAGCCTTTACGATTCAAGAACTTTATTAGTCCTTGACTCATGGGGAGACGTTCCTCCTTAGTCAGCTCTTATTTTTTCATAGGCACTAGACTATGCATGATATGCTTCACGCCCACATCACCTCCATCGCTGTTTCATCGAAAAGGCAGGGTATGCCCTGAAAAGTAATCACGACAAATGGTGATCAAACTTATTCACAAACATAAAACAAACAAGGAGTATGCTCACCATGCTCGCTTCTATGATTGTTTTATACTCCGGTTTCCCAACAACTAACATCTGCCCAGGACGGAGCCACCTCTTGATGAACTTAGACAGCCTTCTGCAAACACCAGTGTCAGACCTAATGGCGCTGGACTTGTCCTTGAATTGTTTGAATTGTTTGAGCCAAACAATCTGAGGAAGAAATCAACAAGGATAACGTTGTCAAGGAGCCAAAAGAAACAATTAAACAATATCATGCGACGTTTCTCAACCCAGGTTACAAGATACAACTGATTCAGAATATAAGCACAAATGTCTAATTCAGAAATTGTTCATGTCCTAAGGCAACATGATACACTTGAACATATCATGATAATCACGAACGATGCAAGATCACTAGTTACTCAGATTAATTTGGAGACGAACAAGGGACACAAAGAAGTACTCCCTCCGTTCCAAATTACTCGTCGTGGTTTTAGTTCAAATTTGAACTAAAACCACGACGAGTAATTTGGAACGGAGGGAGTAATAATCAAGTATGAGATGGAAAGGGAAAGGGTGGGGCACTAACAGATCGTGCCATATATTCTGCTCCGAAGTTCGACCAGATATTCTGCAGAAGATGATGAAGAGAGAACAAGGATAATACATTAGCCGATGACATGAACAACAAGAGAAGACGAGCACATCAGGAAGGCAGGTACCTCCTTGGCGCCAGGTAGATAGAGCTGGACAAAGCCCGAGGGTGTACCAACAGCAGCAACATCAACCCGTGGTTCCCCAATTTGTAAGCTGCATCCCAAGCTTAGTATACTTATTAAGCAAAACAAGAGGAAAAAAAATGCACCAAGACCAATCGCCCATTCAGATACCATCTAATCTAACCAAATGCACACAAAAACTAACTCCCCCACGCCCTGTGGGCTGTGGGGTTGAAATCTATGTGTCTACTCTGCGGCGTGCATATGCTACTAGAGATTTCGTTAGCATTTGAAAAATATCCGCTTATTACAAAAATGTTCAAAGTTTTAAAAATTGTTCGAATTTTGAAAAATATGTTAAAAGTTTTCAAACAATGTTCGTATTTCCAAACTTGTTTCAGATTTTCAAAAAGATTCTCCATTTTAAATGTGTTCTTCGTGTTTGTTTCTTTTTTTTCTCTCTGTTTATCTTTTCTTTCCAATTTCATTTTTCATTCTAAGATTTCTTTTTCTTTTTCAAAAAAATTTCGTATTTTACAAATTTTGTTCATTCTTATAGAAAATGTTCCTGTTCTCAAATTTTGTTCATGAATTTCAAAATTTGTTTGCTTCGTATTAAAAATGATCAGTAATTCAAAAAATGATCACCTTTTAAAATTTTGTTAACAAACCAAAAGTTATTTGTTTTACAAAAATTACCATTTTTAAAAATTTGTTTCAAAATTCAAAAACAATGTTCACTTGTTTAAATTTACTTCATAAATTAAAAAATTTATAGAACTTTGAAGAAAACAAATGTTCCTTTTTCAAAATTTTGTTGACAAATATAAAAATGTTCTAGAACTTCAAAAATTGTTTCCGTTTTTGCAAATCTATTCAAAAGTTCGATCCCTTGCGCACAATTATCTATTTTAAAAGGAATCTGGCGAACTTGTTTTATTTTTCCGCGGCTGTATATAGTCCTTTAATACTCGCGCCGCAGTTCTTTCGTAGTAGCTGTCTTGTCGTAGTGGTTGCGCATCGCGGGCAGCTTTAGCAGGTCGCGGGTTAGATTTCTAGTTAGCGCGCCCTTTTTCTTTTTGCGATTTTCAATCCGCCAAGGACAGCGAATTAGCCGGCTCAGTTGAACCGTCTCCTATGCGAAACTGCACCTCTCTGCCGCAGTAAGCAGCAGATAGGAGGTCCCGGCGCACCCCCCTCGCCAGCGCACAACTCCTACACAGCCCCGCAAAATGGGCCAGCCTAGGTAGGTTTTTTCTAAGTTGGTCTTTTCTCCTTCTTTTCTTTGTTCTTTTCTTTGTTTCGATTTTACTCTTATTTCTAAAATATTATCAATACTTATAATCTAAAATATAAAACAAATAACCAAATAAAATGATGAATTTAACAAAATGTTAACAAAATATTAAAAAATGTTAGCATAATTAAGAAAACAAATATTGATCGCATATTAAGAAAATATTTCTGACATTATAAAAATATTAATAGCATATTCAAAAAATTGTAAAACATATATAAAATAAGTGTTTCAAATGTGTATGAAAATGATGATGGCGTACAAAAAATGTTTGTGACATTATAAAATTGTTCATGCATTTAAAACAATATGCCATATTATAATAATATGTTAATCATGTATTTGAAAACGTTAAATATATATTAAATTAAATATCAATATATATGAAAATTGTGTAATGTTTATTAGAAAATAGAAATGTTAATCAATGTATTTATAATTCTTATTGTGTATTAAATAATGTTAAGCCTGTATAATGTTCTTGATCTACCAAAATACTGTAGCCATGGACTGTTTAAAAAAATGATGTATTTTTAAAATGTTTAACATGTATGAAAATAATGTATCACATTTACATGAAAATTGTACATAGAAAATAGAGAAAAAGGTTAGGAAAACCTCATAAATAGAAAACAAAAAAGACAATCAAAAAGGTTGTAAAACCAAAGAAACCGATGAAAACCATCAAGAAAAACACATTAAAAAGAAAGAACACAATGAAAACCTTAGAAAAGTGGTCAAAAAGAAAGATAAATGAAGAAAAACGAAGAAATTCGTGAAAAGGGAAAAATAAAAACAGAGGAACCCCGGGAAGAAACAAAAAAATAAAGAAAATACTAAAAGGAACACAGAGTATTATCAGCGAACGGCTGCGCTGTACTTCCAGTCCCTGGCGGCTGGAACCCTAGCCGCCGCCAGGAGAACCCAATCTTCCATCACCGTCCTTCGGCGGCTCCCCTCCGTCGGTGACCTCGATCGTCGGTGGTGAGGGGGTCGCCGAATCCACGCGTGTGGACCATTTTTACTTTCCCGTAGTCTAGGGTTTTAGGCTGTTCATCGTCTTTGCTTCGGCGGCGATGATGACGGCGCGGAATAAAGATTCTTCAGATCCTTCCCTCACAAGGCCATCGGTTCTATGGTTGGGGAAAGGTTTGGAAATCAGTTTGTCCAAGCAAGGATGGCATGGCGGCGGCGGCATCCTCGTGGCGGACCTGTGTCCTCGGGCTGCACCGTTGCGACGGCGTTTGCTCCAGCGTCGGTTTGGAGCTTGGGAGGTAGTCTAGGAGCAGAAGCAGATTGTGGTCTGCATCGATGACATCTGAAAGACGGAACATGTGCTGGGTTCGTGGTTCGTGGATCGCATGTATGGTTTCCTTCTGCGGCATCTTAGTCGCGGTGGGGTGCCAAATCTAGAGTTTGATGGCGTGTCCGGGGTGTTGCCCCGGTCTGATTCGTTCAACGGTAAGGGTTTCACTTTTGTTGAGCCGCATTGGAGGTCCGCAAAGTTGCATATCAGTGATGGAGCCGCGTCGTGCTCGGGTGAGAACGTGATCCATCATTCTTTTTTTCGGTGGCTACCGTCGTGGTGCCGGAGGCAGGTGACGGGCGTTGGTGTCAAACTCAGAGATGTTCTGCTCTCTTTTCAGTTTTGTCATGTCGGTATTTATGTGACTTGTACTTTAGTCTTTATATGATATGAATAAGACACGTATTACCATGAAAAAAAAAAGAACGGCTGCGCTGTACGGTACTGGGCCGGCCCGTTCGGTCTCTCTTTAGGTGCATTCAAATAGCCACCCCCGGGTCGTGGCCCAGGGTGCCTGAGGCCCAGCCCCACCGATCATTTTTTATTATTATTTCACAAAATGTCTCAAAAAAATATTATTTCTCAAAAGAAAAACAGGAAGGCGAGGGGTTTATTTTGGTACCCCTATATAAAAAAAGGTGTAAATTTTGGTTTTCGAAGAATAAATAGCTGTACTTCCACGTACCCGTCGCGGCGTTCTTGACGTGTACGTGCATGACTCTGGGTTGCTCACCGAATACGAATTGGTTTGGGCAGTGCTACTGCTAGCCTACATATACGTGCCCGCGTGTGTGCTTCCAGCCAAAAAAAAAATCCATCAACCTTGTTTCCGTGCTAGCGCACCTCGTCGGAAAGAACAAGAGGGAGAGTAAAACCAAAGGCAAAGCGGATATAACCGGCCATGGCGGCAGCGCTTCGGCTTGCGGCGAGGAGGATCTGCGGCGGCGCCCTCGAGCGGCCGCCGCAGGCGTTCCTCGCCGCGGTGGGCAAGCACGCACCAAGGAGGATCAGCAACGGCAACGGCAACGGCGGCACCTCGCTTCGCCGGACGTTCAGCGAATCACCACAAAATAACCTTGTCAACAACAACGCGGCCGAGCCGGCGAGCCTCGCCGCACGGGCGGAGGAGAAGAAGCAGGAGCTGCTCCAGATCCTCCGGCAGATGGACCATCGCCACTGCAAGACCTTCGACATGGAGATGGAGAACAAGAAGCTGGTCCATCTGCTTGCGCGATCCCCTGGCCCTGCACCATAGTACGTGCTAATTATTTATTTATTTGTTTATTTATTTATTTATTTATGCCCTGAGTTTTGAGGTATTTTCTTGTATTGTGACCTTACTAACGAGTTCTATTGCATATCTAACTCGCTCGGTTTTCGTTTGCAGCTCAACTGGATATTTTCTACATAATCATTGGTTAAAATCCACGGTCGGGGCGTCTCTTGGGCTCCTTGCACTCATCTATGTGGAGGCAGAATATGTAATTCCTACGATTGATAGAATATGTGAGATGGTGAAGGCGTGAATTAGCAGCTCTTATGTGTGAGAAAGCAGAATGGCCAACGTTATTCTTATGTGTATATGCTTTATTGGCAATTAGAAAAATTGTCAGAGTTTCACTATGTGGACGTGTACGTTGTTGAGTGGTTATGATGCTTGATCATTGTACGCCCGTACCATAGCTTCCTTCTGTATTGATTATGCGCCGACACTTGTACATTTTTAGGCCTTGTACAGTAATACAAAGTGCTTAGGGAGATGCTTAGTAAAATACATTTGTTTTTTTAAGCACCAGTGCTTATCTCACTACTATTAAAGAGGGAACGAACGTCGTGATGGTTCGACCTCCTCACTCCCCTCTACGACAACCATCGATTGAAAAACTCTCGTCGGGCAAGGGCCACGACCGTTGCCCGACCGCAACATTCCAAAAATCCATCGCAAACTCAGCCCACGTATGTCGTGATGGCGAACGTGTTTGCTCCAAAAAACGGACAAAACTTGCCTGCTCCCTCCGCATGCTCCCATCCGTGCTCCCACTTCATCCTATGGCTGTTATTTTCTCTTTTTCCTTTCTAATCTAATCATCACCCCCCCTGATTTTAAGGGGGTGGGGCCGGGCCTAATTTTGTTCCAATCAAATCAAGCCACGTATGCGGGAGCACGGATGGGCACACACGAAAGAAGCAGGCAAGTCTCGTCCCCAAAAAACAGCCGCGTCCCACGTTCCCATCTTTGCCCAACCTACTCGCTATGGATCCCCTCCCCCTCATGACGCCCACTCATGATCTCCCCTCTTCTCCCCCGCTCTCCCACCCAACCCACCCAATCGCGCCAGGAAGCACCACAACCATGGTCCTCCCGATTCCCTCATATCCACTCGCACCACAACCATGGTCCTCATGGCCGCCGCCAAATATTCGGCTCTGTCCCCTACATCCTCGCCTCCGTGGATGGCTCAAGAACGGCACCTCGCATTTGTGCCACCCTCTCCGCCTCAGGCCCCGTTCAGCCCGCTGTAGAAGGCGAAGCCCACCGGCTCACTCGGCCACGGCGGCCCCGAAGACCCGCACTGCTACGCCGCCACTGCGCCTCCTCCCGGCTCGAAATCAAATGCCACTATGCACAGGCTTGCCTGCGCTGCTGGTGGTGGAAGAGGTACTTTTACGCCGCACTTGACCAGGAGGAGATCGTCAAGGACTTTGTCGCCATCCATTGCACGCGTCTGCCGTGCAAAAGTTGTGGTGTTATTTGCAGAAGCAGATCGATGTAAGAACCGGAGCCTCACATGGTTTTGAATCATGTTTGGTTTGTTCGAAAATGACGGTGTTGTGCCCGGGATTTACTCTCGCGAACTTAGACCTGGAAACTAAAATATGGATGAGGTAAGATGCCATTTAAATTGTTTAGTGATGTACTATTTCCCCAAAGTTGTTTCTTTTTTTGCGTGTGTATACCTCTTGCTGATGTGATTGTTGGTGCCATGAAGCTGCAAATGGGGGAATTTTTTAGATGTCCCCATTTTTTTGTTGGACAGATAGGAGGGTTTGTGCTTTTTGTTGATATGTTTGGGTTTGGAGTATGGTTCTTGTAGCCCCGTAGGAAGAACTAGGGTGCACTTCATACTTGCGAAATAATAATGAAAAGTTAACTATGGTCTCTCGATAGTTTTGATCGGTAAGTTTTAGTCATGTAAGAATTCAAGCAAGTTATTGGACAAATTTTGCCTATTTTCTTAATGTCTTTCTCTGTATAATGTGTATAATTTTTGCTATAATTATTCATCCCATTTTCGTGTGTTTTTAACATTCCTGTTCATGCTCTCTTTTAATTTTCTGTGTATAAGAAAATGGTTGCATGGCATGCTTTAAGGATGCTTATAGTTGTAAATAATATCTTAGTACATTAGTTGTTTATATGGTCAATAGTGAAATTGTCTAACTGTGTTTATTTGTTAATTAAAATTTTCGTCATCCTTTTACTTCAGTTGAACACAAGTTGAGTGTATGCATGCAACGTCCATAGAGCCACTTTTATTTTGTTGTTATCTATGCTTGTACATTTAGCAATTTCATATCATATTAATCAATGTTGATAAATAATTGAAGATGCTTGTCATGCCAATTAATCAGATCAATATTTGTATATTTTCCTTCAGAAAATAGATCCTGGTAACAATGTTGCCGATCTCGAGAGTTCATATTTGTTTTCCTTAGGCTATTTTGCATTCGATCTTTTGTGACGAGATACTCCTCCAGGTGTGCCCCTTTCTTAATCACAAGCATTTATTTTCTTATTCTTTTATATTTCTTTGTTTTAGGAGAAGACATAAAGAGAAAACCAACTTTTATGGCGGATTTGAACTCTGCAACAAAATTTGACATACAATACATTTGATTCTGGATCTTGTCTTCTTTGGGTATCCACTTGTTGGGGAACGTAGTATTTTAAATTTTTTCTACGATCACGCAAGATCTATCTACCAGATGCATAGCAACGAGAGGGGAGAGTGTGTCTACGTACCCTCGTAGACCGAAAGCGGAAGCGTTAGAACAACGCGGTTGATGTAGTCGTACGTCTTCATGGCCCGACAAATCAAGCACCGAAACTACGGCACCTCCGAGTTCTAGCACACGTTCAGCTCGATGACGTCCCTCGAACTCCGATCCAGCCGAGTGTCGAGGAAGAGTTCCGTCAGCACGACGGCGTGGTGACGATCTTGATGTTCTACCGTCGCAGGGCTTCGCCTAAGCACCGCTATAATATTATCGAGGAGAACTATGGTGGAGGGGGGCACCGCACACGGCTAAGAGATCAAGAGATCAATTGCTGTGTCTAGAGGTGCCCCCTTGCCCCCGTATATAAAGGAGGGAGGGAGAGGCCGGCCCTAGAGGGGGCGCGCCAAGTGTGGGGAGTCCTACTAGGACTCCCAAGTCCTAGTAGGATTCCCCTTTCCTTTCCGGAGTAGGAGAGAAGGAAAAAGGGGGAGAGGGAGAAGGAAAAGGGGGCTGCACCCCTTGTCCAATTCGGACTAGAAGGGGGGCGCGCGCCTCCTTCCTTTTGGCCTATCTCTTCTATTCTCGTAACTCCTCGGTACTCCGAAAATACCCGAATCACTCGGAACCTTTCCGATGTCCGAATATAGTCGTCCAATATATCGATTTTTACGTCTCGACCATTTCGAGACTCCTCGTCATGTCCCCGATCTCATTCGGGACTCCGAACTCCTTCGGTACATCAAAACTCATAAACTCATAATAAAACTGTCATCGAAACCTTAAGCATGCAGACCCTACGGGTTCGAGAACTATGTAGACATGACCGAGACACGTCTCCGGTAAATAACCAATAGCGGAACCTGGATGCTCATATTGGCTCCCACATATTCTATGAATATCTTTATCGGTCAAACCGCATAACAACATACGTTGTTCTCTTTGTCATCGGTATGTTACTTGCCCGAGATTCGATCGTCGGTATCTCAATACCTAGTTCAATCTCGTTACCGGCAAGTCTCTTTACTCGTTCCGTAATACATCATCCCGCAACTAACTCATTAGCTGCAATGCTTGCAAGGCTTATAGTGATGTGCATTACCGAGTGGGCCCAGAGATACCTCTCCGACAATCGGAGTGACAAATCCTAATCTCGAAATACGCCAACCCAACAAGTACCTTCGGAGACATCTGTAGAGTACCTTTATAATCACCCAGTTACGTTGTGACGTTTGGTAGCACACAAAGTGTTCCTCCGGTATTCGGGAGTTGCATAATCTCATAGTCATAGGAACATGTATAAGTCATGAAGAAAGCAATAGCAGTAAAACTTAAACGATCATAGTGCTAAGCTAACGGATGGGTCTTGTCCATCACATCATTCTCCTAATGATGTCATCTCGTTGATCAAATGACAACTCATGTCTATGGCTAGGAAACATAACCATCTTTGATCAATGAGCTAGTCTAGTAGAGGCATACTAGGGACATACTGTTTTGTCTATGTATTCACACATGTACTAAGTTTCCGGTTTAATACAATTCTAGCATGAATAAAAGACATTTATAATGATATAAGGAAATACAAATAACATCTTTATTATTGCCTCTAGGGCATATTTCCTTCAGTCTCCCACTTGCACTAGAGTCAATAATCTAGCTCACATCCCATGTGATTTAATACCGATAGTTCACATCGTTATGTGAATAACATCCATAGTTCACATCGCCATGTGACCAACACCCAAAGCGTTTACTAGAGTCAATAATATAGTTCACATCGCTATGTGATTAATACCCAAGAGTAATAAGGTGTGATCATGTTTTTGCTTATGAGAGAAGTTTAGTCAACGGGTCTGTCACATTCAGATCCGTATGTATTTCGCAAATTTCTATGTCTACAATGCTCTGCATGGAGCTACTCTAGCTAATTTCTCCCACTTTCAATCCGAATCCAGATTGATACTTAGAGTCATCTGGATTTAGTGTCAAAGCTTGCATCAGCGTAACCCTTTACGACGAACTCTTTATCACCTCCATAATCGAGAAACATTTCCTTAGTCATCCAGTTACTAAGGATAATTTTGACCGTTGTACAGTGATCTACTCTTGGATCACTATTGTACCTCCCTGTCAAACTCATGGCAAGGTACACAACATATTTGGTACACAGCATGGCATACTTTATAGAACCTATGGCTGAGGCATAGGGAATGACTTTCATTCTCTCTATATTTTTCAGCCGTGGTCTGGCTTTGAGTCTTATTCAACTTCACACCTTACAAGTCAGGCAAAAACTCCTTCTTTGACTGATCCATTTTGAACTACTTTAAAATCTTATCAAGGTATGTACTCATCGAAAGTCTTATCAAGAGTCTTGATCTATCTCTATAGATCTTGATGCCCAATATGTAAGCAGCTTCACCAAGGTCTTTCTGTGAAAAACTCCTTTCAAACACTCCTTTATGCTTTCCAGAAAATTCTACATCATTTCCGATCGACAATATGTCATTCACATATACTTAAAAGAAAGGTTGTAGTGCTCCCACTCACTTTCTTATAAATACAGACTTCACCGCAAGTCTGTATAAATCTATATGCTTTGATCAACTTATCAAAGCGTATATTCCAACTCCGAGATGCTTGCACCAGTCCATAGATGGATTGCTGGAGCTTGCACATTTTGTTAGCACCTTTAGGATTGACAAAACCTTCTGGTTGCATCATATACAATTCTTCTTTAATAAATCCATTAAAGAATGCAGTTTTGTTATCCATTTGCCAGATTTCATAAAATGCGGCAATTGCTAACATGATTCGGACAGACTTAAGCATCGCTACGGGTGAGAAAGTCTCATCGTAGTCAACTCCTTGAACTTGTCGAAAACCTTTCGCAACAAGTCGAGCTTTGTAAACAGTAACATTACCGTCAGCATCGGTCTTCCTCTTGAAGATCCATTTATTTTCGATGGCTTGTCGATCATCGGGCAAGTCAACCAAAGTCCACACTTTGTTCTCATACATGGATCCCATCTCAGATTTCATGGCCTCAAGCCATTTTGCGGAATCTGGGCTCATCATCGCTTCCTCATAGTTCACAGGTTCATCATGGTCTAGTAACATGACTTCCAGAACTGGGTTGCCGTGCCACTCTGGTGCGGAACGTACTCTGGTTGATCTACGACGTTCAGCAGAAACTTGATCTGAAGTTTCATGATCATCATCATTAGCTTCCTCACTAATTGGTGTAGGAATCACTGGAACTAGTTTCTGTGATGTTCCACTTTCCAATTCGGGAGAAGGTACAATTACCTCATCAAGTTCTACTTTCCTCCCACTCACTTCTTTCGAGAGAAACTCCTTCTCTAGAAAGGATCCACTCTTAGCAACAAAGACCTTGCCTTCGGATCTGTGATAGAAGGTGTACCCAACAGTTTCTTTTGGGTATCCTATGAAGATTTACTTCTCCGATTTGGGTTCAAGCTTATCATGTTGAAACTTTTTCACATAAGCATCGCAGTCCCAAACTTAAAGAAATGACAGGTTAGGCTTCTCGTCAAACCACAGTTCATACGGTGTCATCTCCACGGATTTAGATGGTGCCCTATTTAACGTGAATGTAGTTGTCTCTAATGCATAACCCCAAAAGCGATAGTGGTAGATCGGTAAGAGACATCATCGATTGCACCATATCTAATAAAGTACGGTTATGACGTTCGGACACACCATTACACTGTGGTGTTCCAGGTGGCGTGAGTAGTGAAACTATTTCACATTGTTTTTACTGAAGGCCAAACTCGCTAACTCAAATATTTTACCTCTACGATCATATCGTAGAAACTCTTATTTTCTGTTACGATGATTCTCCACTTCACTCTGAAATTCTTTGAATGTTTTAGACTTGTGCTTCATTAAGTAGATATACCCATATCTGCTCAAATCATCAGTGAAGGTCAGAAAATAATGATACCCGCCGCGAGCTTCAACACTCATTGGTCCGCATACATCAGTATGTATGATTTCCAACAACTCTATTGCTCGCTCCACAGTTCCGGAGAACGGAGTTTTAGTCATCTTGCCCATGAGCCATGGTTCGCAAGCACCAAGTGATTCATAATCAAGTGATTCCAAAATTCCATCACTATGGAGTTTCTTCATGCGCTTTACACCAATATGACCTAAACGGCAGTGCCACAAATAACATGCACTATCATTATTAACCTTGCATCTTTTGGCTTCAATATTATGAATATGTGTATCACACGATCGAGATCCAACAAACCATTTTCATTGGGTGTATGACCATAGAAGGTTTTATTCATGTAAACAGAACAACAATTATTCTCTAACTTACATGAATAAACGTATTGCAATAAACATGATCAAATCATATTCATGTTCAACACAAACACCAAATAACACTTATTTAGGTTCAACACTAATCCCGAAAGTATAGGGAGTGTGCGATGATGATCATATCAATCTTGGAACTACTTCCAATACACATAGTCACTTCATCCTTTAACTAGTTTCTGTTCATTATGCAACTCCCATTTCGAGTTACTACTCTTTAGCAACTAAACCAATATCAAATACCGAGGGGTTGCTATGAACACTAGTAAAATACACATTAATAATCTGTATATCAAATATACCTTTGTTCACTTTGCCATCCTTCTTATCCGCCAAGTATCTAGGGAAGTTCCACTTCCGGTGACCATTTCCTTTGTAGTAGAAGCACTTAGTTTCAGGCTTGAGTTTAGCTTTGGGTTTCTTCATGGGAGTGACAACTTGCTTGTCATTCTTCTTGAAGTTCCCCTTCTATCCCTTTGCCCTTTACTTGAAACAAGTGGTCTTGTTAACCATCAACACTTGATGCTCTTTCTTGATTTCTACCTTCGCCGATTTCAGCATCGCGAAGAGCTCGGGAATTACTTTCGTCATCCCTTGCATATTATAGTTCATCACGAAGTTCTACTAACTTGGTGATAGTGACTAGAGAACTTTGTCAATTACTATCTTATCTGGAAGATTAACTCCCACTTGATTCAAGCAATTGCAGTACCCAGACAATCTGAGCACATGCTCACTGGTTGAGCTATTCTCCTCCATCTTGTAGGCAAAGTACTGTCAGAGGTCTCATACCTCTCGACACGAGCATGAGTATGAAATACTAATTTCAACTCTTGGAACATCTTATATGCTCCGTGGCGTTCAAAACGTTTTTGAAGTCCCGGTTCTAAGCCGTAAAGCATGGTGCACTTAAACTATCAAGTAGTCAACATACCGAGCTTTTGTCAAAACGTTCATAACGTCTGCATCTGCTCCTGCAATAGGTCTGTCACCTAGCGGTGCATCAAGGACATAATTCTTCTGTGCAGCAATGAGGATAATCCTCAGATCACGGAACAATTCCGCATCATTGCTACTAACATCTTTCAACTTAGTTTTCTCTAGGAACATAAAAAATAAACGCGGAGCAACATCACGAGCTATTGATCTACAACATAGATATGCTAATACTACCAGGACTAAGTTCATGATAAACTAAAGTTCAATTTAATCATATTACTTAAGAACTCCCACTTAGATAGACATCCCTCTAGTCATCTAAATGATCACATGATCCAAATCAACTAAACCATGTTCGATCATCACGTGAGATGGAGTAGTTTCAATGGTGAACATCTTTATGTTGATCATATCTACTATATGATTCACGCTCGACCTTTCGGTCACCAGTGTTCCGAGGCCATATCTGCATATGCTAGGCTCGTCAAGTTTAACCCGAGTATTCTGCGTGTGCAAAACTGGCTTACACCCATTGTATTTGAACGTAGAGCTTATTGAAGGAAATATGCCCTAGAGGCAATAATAAAGATGTTATTTGTATTTCCTTATATCATGATAAATGTCTTTTATTCATGCTAGAATTGTATTAACCGGAAACTTAGTACATGTGTGGATACATAGACAAAACAGTATGTCCCTAGTGTGCCTCTACTAGACTAGCTCATTGATCAAAGATGGTTATGTTTCCTAGCCATAGACATGAGTTGTCATTTGATCAACGGGATCACATCATTAGGAGAATGATGTGATGGACAAGACCCATCCGTTAGCATAGCACTATGATCGTTTAGTTTAACTGCTATTGCTTTCTTCATGACTTATACATGTTCCTATGACTATGAGATTATGCAACTCCCGAATACCGTAGGAACACCTTGTGTGCTATCAAACGTCACAACGTAACTGGGTGATCATAAAGATGCTCTACAGGTGTCTCCGAAAGTATTCGTGGTGTTGGCATAGATCAAGATTAGGATTTGTCACTCCGAGTGTCGGAGAGGTATCTCTGGGCCCTCTCGGTAACACACATCATAATAAGACTTGCAAGCAAAAGACTAATGAGTTAGTCACGAGATGATGTGTTACGGAACGAGTAAAGAGACTTGCCGGTAAACGAGATTGAACTAGGTATAAAGATACCGACGATCGAATCTCGGGCAAGTAACATACCGTTTGACAAAAGGAACAACGTATGTTGTTATGCGGTTCTGACCGATAAAAGATCTTCGTAGAATATGTAGGAGCCAATATGAACATCCAGGTTCCGCTATTGGTTATTGACCAGAGATGAGTCTCGGTCATGTCTACATAGTTCTCGAACCCGTAGGGTCCGCACGCTTAACGTTTGATGACGATCGGTATTATGAGTTTTTGAGTATTGATGTACCGAAGGTAGTTCGGAGTCCCGGATGAGATCACGGACATGACGAGGAGTCTCGGAATGTCCGAGACATAAAGATTGATATATTGGACGGCTATATTCGGACACCGGAAGTATACCGGAAAAGTTTCGGATTTATCGGGAATGCCGGAAGGGGTTACCGGAACCCCCTACGAGAGGGGATGGTCCATAGTGGGCCTAAAGGGTGAGAGAGAGGCAGCCCATAGGGCTGGCCGGCGCCCACACCTAGGAATCCTAGTTGGACTAGGATTGGGGGGGCGCCACCTCTCCTATTCCTTTCCCCCTTCTTCCTTTCGGTGAATCCTACTAGGAATAGGATTGCAATCCTATTCCTAGTAGGACTCCCTCCCTAGCCGCACCAGGAGAGGTTGGCCGGCCTCCCTCCCCTGCTCCTTTATATACGGGGGCAGGGGGGCACCCAAAGACACACAAGTTGAATTGTTTTAGCCGTGTGCGGTGCCCCCCTCCACAGAATCACACCTCGGTCGTACCGTCGCGGAGCTTAGGCGAAGCCCTGCGCCGGTGAACACATCATATCTGTCACCACGCCGTCGTGCTGACGAAACTCTCCCGTGAAGCTCAACTGGATCAAGAGCTCGTGGGACGTCATCAAGCTGAACGTGTGCTGAACGCGGAGGTGCCGTACGTTCGGTGCTTGATCGGTTGGATCGCGAAGAAGTTCGACAACATCAACCGCGTCACTTGACGCTTCCGCTCCCGGTCTACGAGGGTACGTAGACACACTCTCCCCTCTCGTTGCTATGCATCTGGTAGATAGATCTTGCGTGATCGTAGGAAAATTTTAAAATACTACGTTCCCCAACACGACCACTGCAGAAGATAGAGAGAAAATGAAAGTCATTCCCTATGCCTCAGCCATAGGATCTATCATGTATGCAATGCTGTGTACCAGACCTGATGTGTGCCTTGCTATAAGTCTAGCAGGGAGGTACCAAAGTAATCCAGGAGTGGATCACTGGACATCGGTCAAAAACATCCTAAAGTATCTGAAAAGAACAAAGGATATGTTTCTCGTATATGGAGGTGACAAAGAGCTCGTCGTAAACGGTTACGTCGATTCTAGCTTTGACACTGATCCGGATGACTCAAAGTCACAAACCGGATATGTATTTTTATTGAACGGTGGAGCTGTCAGTTGGTGCAGTTCCAAGCAGAGCGTCGTGGCGGGATCTACGTGTGAAGCGGAATACATAGCTGCTTCGGAAGCAGCAAATGAAGGAGTCTGGATGAAGGAGTTCATATCCGATCTAGGTGTAGTACCTAGTGCATCGGGCCCAATGAAAATCTTTTGTGACAACACTGGAGCCATAGCCTTGGCGAAGGAATCCAGGTTTCACAAGAGAACAAAGCACATCAAAAGACGCTTCAATTCCATCCGCGATCTAGTCAAGGAGGGAGACATAGAGATTTGCAAAATACATACGGATCTAAATGTTGCAGACCCGTTGACTAAGCCTCTTCCACGGGCAAAACATGATCAGCACCAAGACTCCATGGGTGTGAGGATCATCACTTTGTAATCTAGATTATTGACTCTAGTTCAAGTGGGAGACTGAAGGAAATATGCCCTAGAGGCAATAATAAAGATGTTATTTGTATTTCCTTATATCATGATAAATGTCTTTTATTCATGCTAGAATTGTATTAACCGGAAACTTAGTACATGTGTGGATACATAGACAAAACAATATGTCCCTAGTATGCCTCTACTAGACTAGCTCATTGATCAAAGATGGTTATGTTTCCTAGCCATAGACATGAGTTGTCATTTGATCAACGGGATCACATCATTAGGAGAATGATGTGATGGACAAGACCCATCCGTTAGCATAGCAATATGATCGTTTAGTTTAACTGCTATTGCTTTCTTCATGACTTATACATGTTCCTATGACTATGAGATTATGCAACTCCCGAATACCGTAGGAACACCTTGTGTGCTATCAAATGTCACAACGTAACTGGGTGATCATAAAGATGCTCTACAGGTGTCTCCGAAAGTATTCGTGGTGTTGGCATAGATCAAGATTAGGATTTGTCACTCCGAGTGTCGGAGAGGTATCTCTGGGCCCTCTCGGTAACACACATCACAATAAGCCTTGCAAGCAAAAGACTAATGAGTTAGTCACGAGATGATGTGTTACGGAACGAGTAAAGAGACTTGCCGGCAACGAGATTGAACTAGGTATAAAGATACCGACGATCGAATCTCGGGCAAGTAACATACCGTTTGACAAAAGGAACAACGTATGTTGTTATGCGGTTCTGACCGATAAAAGATCTTCGTAGAATATGTAGGAGCCAATATGAACATCCAGGTTCCGCTATTGGTTATTGACCAGAGATGAGTCTCGGTCATGTCTGCATAGTTCTCGAACCCGTAGGGTCCGCACGCTTAACGTTTGATGATGATCGGTATTATGAGTTTTTGAGTATTGATGTACCGAAGGTAGTTCGGAGTCCCGGATGAGATCACGGACATGACGAGGAGTCTCAGAATGTCCGAGACATAAAGATTGATATATTGGACGGCTATATTCGGACACCGGAAGTATACCGGAAAAGTTTCGGATTTATCGGGAATGCCGGAGGGGGTTACCGGAACCCCCTACGAGAGGGGATGGTCCATAGTGGGCCTAAAGGGTGAGAGAGAGGCAGCCCATAGGGCTGGCCGGCGCCCCCACCTAGGAATCCTAGTTGGACTAGGATTGGGGGGGCGCCACCTCTCCTATTCCTTTCCCCCTTCTTCCTTTCGGTGAATCCTACTAGGAATAGGATTGCAATCCTATTCCTAGTAGGAGTCCCCTCCCTAGCCGCACCATAGAGGTTGGCCGGCCCCTCCTCCCTTGCTCCTTTATATACGGGGGCAGGGGGGCACCCAAAGACACACAAGTTGAATTGTTTTAGCCGTGTGCGGTGCCCCCCTTCCACAGAATCACACCTCGGTCGTACCGTCGCGGAGCTTAGGCGAAGCCCTGCGCGAGTGAACACATCATATCCGTCACCACGCCGTCGTGCTGACGAAACTCTCCCGTGAAGCTCAACTGGATCAAGAGCTCGTGGGACGTCATCAAGCTGAACGTGTGCTGAACGCGGAGGTGCCGTACGTTCGGTGCTTGATCGGTTGGATCGCGAAGAAGTTCGACAACATCAACCGCGTCACTTGACGCTTCCGCTCCCCGTCTACGAGGGTACGTAGACACACTCTCCCCTCTCGTTGCTATGCATCTGGTAGATAGATCTTGCGTGATCGTAGGAAAATTTTAAAATACTACGTTCCCCAACAGTGGCATCAGAGCCAGGTCTATGCGTAGATGATATGCACGAGTAGAACACAATGAGATTGTGGACGATACTAGTCATACTGCTTACCAGCATGTCATACTTTGCTTCGGCGGTATTGTGAGATGAAGCGGCCCGGACCGACATTACGCGTACGCTTACGCGAGACTGGTTTCACCGTTACGAGCACTCGTTGCTTAAAGGTGACTGGCGGGTGTCTGTCTCTCTCACTTTAGCTGAATCAAGTGTGGCTACGCCCGGTCCTTGTGAAGGTTAAAACAGCACATACTTGACGAAACATCGTTGTGGTTTTGTATGCGTAGGTAAGAACGGTTCTTGCTAAGCCCGTAGCAGCCACGTAAAACTTGCAACAAACAAAGTAGAGGACGTCTAACTTGTTTTTGCAGGGTATGTTGTGATGTGATATGGTCAATACATGATGAGTTATACGGTTTTTGTATGAGATGATCATGTTTTGTAAAGTTATCGGCAACTGGCAGGAGCCATATGGTTGTCGCTTTATTGTATGATATGCAATCGCCATGTAATTGCTTTACTTTATCACTAAGCGGTAGCGATAGTCATGGAAGCAATAGTTGGCGAGACGACAACGATGCTACGATAAAGATCAAGGTGTCAAGCCGGTGACGAAGGTGATCATGACGGTGCTTTGAAGATGGAGATCAAAAGCACAAGATGATGATGGCCATATCATGTCACATATTTTGATTGCATGTGATGTTTATCTTATTATGCTTCTTATTTTGCTTAGAACGATGGTAGCATTATAAGATGATCCCTTTCTAAATTTCAAGGTATAAGTGTTCTCCCTGAGTATGCATCGTTGCGAAAGTTCGTCGTGCCGAGACACCACGTGATGATCGGGTGTGATAAGCTCTACGTTCAAATACAACGGGTGTAAGCCAGTTTTGCACACGCAGAATACTCGGGTTAAACTTGACGAGCCTAGCATATACAGATATGGCCTCGGAACACTGGAGACCAAAAGGTCGAGCGTGAATCATATAGTAGATATGATCAACATAAGATGTTCACCATCGAAAACTACTCCATCTCACGTGATGATCGGACATGGTTTAGTTGATTTGGATCACGTGATCATTTAGATGACCAGAGGGATGTCTATCTAAGTGGGAGTTCTTTAAATTAATATGATTAAATTGAACTTTAATTTATCATGAACTTAGTCCTGATAGTTTTGCATATCTATGTCGTTGTAGATCAATGGCCCGTGCTACCGTTCCTTTGAATTTTAATGCATTCCTAGAGAAAGCTAAGTTGAAAGATGATGGTAGCAATTACACGGACTGGGTCCGTAACCTGAGGATTATCCTCATTGCTGCACAGAAGAATTATGTCCTTGAAGCACCGCTAGGTGACAAGCCCCCTTCCGCTAATGCAGACGCTTTGAACGTCTGGCAGTCGCCGTCTGATGACTACACGATAGTTCAGTGTGCCATGCTTTACGGCTTAGAACCGGGACTTCAACGACGTTTTGAACGTCATGGAGCATATGAAATGTTCCAGGAGTTGAAGTTAATATTTCAAGCAAATGCCCGAATTGAGAAATATGAGATTTCCAATAAGTTCTACAGCTGCAAAATGGAGGAGAATAGTTCTATCAGTGAACACTTGCTCAGAATGTCTGGGTACTACAATCATATGACTCAACTTGGTTGCAATGTTGATGAGGATAGTGTCATTGATAGAGTTCTTCAATCACTGCCACCAAGCTATAAAGGCTTCGTGATGAACTATAACATGCAAGGGATGCAAAAGACAATTCCCGAGCTCTTCTCTATGCTCAAAGCTGCGGAGGTAGAAATCAAAAAGGAGCATCAAGTGTTGATGGTTAACAAGACCACTAGTTTCAAGAAAAAGGGCAAGGGAAAGAAAGGGAACTTCAAAAAGAATAGCAAGTCAGTTGCTACTTCAACGAAGAAACCCAAATCTGGAGCCAAGCCTGAAACTAAGTGCTTCTACTGCAAGGGGACTGGACACTGGAAGCGGAACTGCCCCAAGTATTTGGCGGATAAGAAGGATGGTAAGATGAACAAAGGTATATGTGATATACATGTTATTGATGTGTACCTTACTAATGCTCGTAGTAGTACCTGGGTATTTGATACCGGTTCGGTTGCTAATATTTGTAACTCCAAACAGGGACTACGGATTAAACGAAGATTAGCTAAGGACGAGGTGACGATGCGCGTGGGAAACGGTTCCAAAGTCGATGTGATCGCCGTCGGCACGCTACCTCTACATCTACCTTCGGGATTAGTTTTAGACCTAAATAATTGTTATTTGGTGCCAGCGTTGAGCATGAACATTATATCTGGATCTTGTTTATTGCGAGACGGTTATTCATTTAAATCAGAGAATAATGGTTGTTCCATTTTGATGAATAATATCTTTTATGGTCATGCACCCTTAAAGAGTGGTCTATTCTTACTGGATCTCGATTGTGGTGATACACATATTCATAATATTGAAACCAAAAGATGCAAGGTTAATAATGATAGTGCAACTTATTTGTGGCACTGCCGTTTAGGTCATATTGGTGTAAAACGCATGAAGAAACTCCATAAAGATGGACTTTTGGAATCACTTGATTATGAATCACTTGGTGCTTGCGAACCATGCCTCATGGGCAAGATGACTAAAACTCCGTTCTCCGGAACTATGGAGCGAGCAACAGATTTGTTGGAAATCATACATACTGATGTATGTGGACCAATGAGTGTTGATGCTCGCGGCGGGTATCGTTATTTTCTGACCTTCACTGATGATTTGAGCAGATATGGGTATATCTACTTAATGAAACACAAGTCTGAAACATTTGAAAGGTTCAAAGAATTTCAGAGTGAAGTAGAGAATCATCGTAACAAGAAAATAAAGTTCCTACGATCTGATCGTGGAGGAGAATATTTGAGTTACGAGTTTGGTCTTCATTTGAAACAATGTGGAATAGTTTCACAACTCACGCCACCTGGAACACCACAACGTAATGGTGTGTCCGAACGTCGTAACCGTACTTTATTAGATATGGTGCGATCTATGATGTCTCTTACCGATTTACCACTATCGTTTTGGGGTTACGCTTTAGAGATAGCTGCATTCACGTTAAATAGGGCACCATCTAAATCCGTTGATACGACACCTTATGAACTATGGTTTGGCAAGAAACCAAAGTTGTCGTTTCTTAAAATTTGGGGCTGCGATGCTTATGTGAAAACACTTCAACCTGATAAGCTCGATCCCAAGTCGGAAAAATGTGTCTTCATAGGATACCCAAAAGAGACTGTTGGGTACACCTTCTATCACAGATCCGAAGGCAAAATATTCGTTGCTAAGAACGGATCCTTTCTAGAAAAGGAGTTTCTCTCGAAAGAAGTGAGTGGGAGGAAAGTAGAACTTGATGAGGTAATTGTACCTTCTCCCATATTGGAAAGTAGTACATCACAGGAAATTGTTCCGGTGATTCCTACACCAATTAGTGAGGAAGTTGATGATAATGATCATGAAACTTCGGATCAAGTTTCTACTGAACGTCATAGATCAACCAGAGTACGTTCCGCACCAGAGTGGTACGGCAACCCAGTTCTGGAAATCATGTTACTAGACCATGATGAACCTACGAACTATGAGGAAGCGATGATGAGCCCACATTCCGCAAAATGGCATGAAGCCATGAAATCTGAGATGGGATCCATGTATGTGAACAAAGTGTGGACTTTGGTTGACTTGCCCGATGATCGGCAGACCATCGAAAATAAATGGATCTTCAAGAGAAGACCGACGCAGACGGTCTTGTTACTGTTTACAAAGCTCGCCTTGTTGCAAAAGGGTTTCGACAAGTTCAAGGAGTTGACTACGATGAGACTTTCTCACCTGTAGCGATGCTTAAGTCTGTCCGAATCATGTTAGCAATTGCCGCATTTTATGATTATGAAATCTGGCAAATGGATGTCAAAACTGCATTCCTGAATGGATATCTCAAAGAAGAGTTGTATATGATGCAACCAGAAGGTTTTGTCGATCCAAAAGGTGCTAACAAAGTGTGCAAGCTCCAGCGATCCATCTATGGACTGGTGCAAGCATCTCGGAGTTGGAATATACGCTTTGATGAGGTGATCAAAGCATATGGTTTTATACAGACTTTTGGAGAAGCATGTATTTACAAGAAAGTGAGTGGGAGCTCTGTAGCATTTCTAATATTATATGTAGATGACATATTGTTAATTGGAAATGATATAGAATTTCTGGATAGCGTAAAAGGATACTTGAATAAAAGTTTTTCTATGAAAGACCTCGGAGAAGCTGCTTACATATTAGGCATCAAGATCTATAGAGATAGATCAAGACGCTTAATTGGACTTTCACAAAGCACATACCTTGATAAGATTTTGAAAAAGGTTCAAAATGGATCAGTCAAAGAAAGGATTCTTGCCTGTTTTACAAGGTATGAAGTTGAGTAAGACTCAATGCCCGACCACTGCAGAAGATAGAGAGAAAATGAAAGTCATTCCCTATGCCTCAGCCATAGGATCTATCATGTATGCAATGCTGTGTACCATACCTGATGTGTGGCTTGCTATAAGTCTAGCAGGGAGGTACCAAAGTAATCCAGGAGTGGATCACTGGACAGCGGTCAAAAACATCCTAAAGTATCTGAAAAGAACAAAGGATATGTTTCTCGTATATGGAGGTGACAAAGAGCTCGTCGTAAACGTTTACGTCGATTCTAGCTTTGACACTGATCCGGATGACTCAAAGTCACAAACCGGATATGTATTTTTATTGAACGGTGGAGCTGTCAGCTGGTGCAGTTCCAAGCAGAGCGTCGTGGCGGGATCTACGTGTGAAGCGGAATACATAGCTGCTTCAGAAGCCGCAAATGAAGGAGTCTGGATGAAGGAGTTCATATCCGATCTAGGTGTAGTACCTAGTGCATCGGGTCCAATGAAAATCTTTTGTGACAACACTGGAGCCATAGCCTTGGCGAAGGAATCCAGGTTTCACAAGAGAACAAAGTGAAGGAAATATGCCCTAGAGGCAATAATAAAGTTGTTATTTATATTTCCTTATATCATGATAAATGTTTATTATTCATGCTAGAATTGTATTAACCGGAAACTTAGTACATGTGTGAATACATAGACAAAACAGAGTGTCCCTAGTATGCCTCTACTAGACTAGCTCATTGATCAAAGATGGTTATGTTTCCTAACCATAGACATGAGTTGTCATTTGATCAACGGGATCACATCATTAGGAGAATGATGTGATGGACAAGACCCATCCGTTAGCATAGCACTATGATCGTTTAGTTTTACTGCTATTGCTTTCTTCATGACTTATACATGTTCCTATGACTATGAGATTATGCAACTCCCGAATACCGTAGGAACACCTTGTGTGCTATCAAACGTCACAACGTAACTGGGTGATCATAAAGATGCTCTACAGGTGTCTCCGAAAGTATTCGTGGTGTTGGCATAGATCAAGATTAGGATTTGTCACTCCGAGTGTCGGGGAGGTATCTCTGGGCCCTCTCGGTAACACACATCACAATAAGCCTTGCAAGCAAAAGACTAATGAGTTAGTCACGAGATGATGAGTTACGGAACGAGTAAAGAGACTTGCCAGTAACGAGATTGAACTAGGTATAGAGATACCGACGATCGAATCTCGGGCAAGTAACATACCGTTGACAAAAGGAACAACGTATGTTGTTATGCGGTTCTGACCGATAATAGATCTTCGTAGAATATGTAGGAGCCAATATGAACATCCAGGTTCCGCTATTGGTTATTGACCGGAGATGAGTCTCGGTCATGTCTACATAGTTCTCGAACCCGTAGGGTCCGCACGCTTAACGTTTGATGACGATCGGTATTATGAGTTTATGAGTATTGATGTACCGAAGGTAGTTCGGAGTCCTGGATGAGATCACGGACATGACGAGGAGTCTCGGAATGTCCGAGACATAAAGATTGATATATTGGACGACTATATTCGGACACCGGAAGTGTTCCGGGAAAGTTTCGGATTTATCGGGATTGCCGGAGGGGGTTACCGGAACCCCCTACGAGAGGGGATGGTCCATAGTGGGCCTAAAGGGAAAGAGAGAGGCAGCCCATAGGGCTGGCCGGCGCCCCCACCTAGGGTTCCTAGTTGGACTAGGATTGGGGGGGGGGCGCCACCTCTCCTATTCCTTTCCCTCTTCTTTCTTTTGGTGAATCCTACTAGGAATAGGATTGCAATCCTATTCCTAGTAGGACTCCTTCCCTAGCCGCACCAGGAGAAGTTGGCCGGCCTCCCTCCCTTGCTCCTTTATATACGGGGGTAGGGGGGCACCCAAAGACACACAAGTTGAATTGTTTTAGCCGTGTGCGGTGCCCCCCTCCACAGAAACACACCTCGGTCATACCGTCGCGGAGCTTGGGCGAAGCCCTGCGCCGGTGAATACATCATATCCGTCACCACGCCGTCGTGCTGACGAAACTCTCCCATGAAGCTCAACTGGATCAAGAGCTCGTGGGACGTCATCAAGCTGAACGTGTGCTGAACGCGGAGGTGCCGTACGTTCGGTGCTTGATCGGTTGGATCGCAAAGAAGTTCGACAACATCAACCGCGTCGCTTGACGCTTCCGCTCCCGGTCTACGAGGGTACGTAGACACGCTCTTCCCTCTCGTTGCTATACATCTGGTAGATAGATCTTGCGTGATCGTAGGAAAATTTTAAAATACTACGTTCCCCAACAGTGGTATCAGAGCCAGGTCTATGCGTAGATGATATGCACGAGTAGAACACAATGAGTTGTGGGCGATACTAGTCATACTGCTTACCAGCATGCCATACTTTGCTTCGGCGGTATTGTGAGATGAAGCGGCCCGGACCGACATTACGCGTACGCTTACGCGAGACTGGTTTCACCGTTACGAGCACTCGTTGCTTAAAGGTGACTGGCGGGTGTCTGTCTCTCTCACTTTAGCTAAATCAAGTGTGGCTACGCCCGGTCCTTGTGAAGGTTAAAACAGCACATACTTGACGAAACATCATTGTGGTTTTGTATGCGTAGGTAAGAACGGTTATTGCTAAGCCCGTAGCAGCCACGTAAAACTTGCAACAACAAAGTAGAGGACGTCTAACTTGTTTTTGCAGGGCATGTTGTGATGTGATATGGTCAAGACATGATGAGTTATACGGTTTTGTATGAGATGATCATGTTTTGTGAAGGTGATCATGACGGTGCTTTGGAGATGGAGATCAAAAGCACAAGATGATGATGGCCATATCATGTCACATATTTTGAGTGCATGTGATGTTTATCTTATTATGCTTCTTATTTTGCTTAGAACGACGGTAGCATTATAAGATGATCCCTTACTAAATTTCAAGGTATAAGTGTTCTCCCTGAGTATGCACCGTTGCGAAAGTTAGTCGTGCCGAGACACCACGTGATGATCGGGTGTGACAAGCTCTACGTTCAAATACAACGGGTGTAAGCCAGTTTTGCACACGCAGAATACTCGGGTTAAACTTGACGAGCCTAGCATATACAGATATGGCCTCGGAACACTTGAGACCGAAAGGTCGAGCGTGAATCATATAGTAGATATGATCAACATAAGATGTTCACCATCGAAACTACTCCATCTCACGTGATGATCGGACATGGTTTAGTTGCTTTGGATCACGTGATCATTTAGATGACCGGAGGGATGTCTATCTAAGTGGGAGTTCTTAAGTAATATGATTAATTGAACTTTAATTTATCATGAACTTAGTCCTGGTAGTATTAGCATATCTATGTTGTAGATCAATAGCTCGCGATGTTGCTCCCCGTTTATTTTTCATATGTTCCAAGAGAAAACCAAGTTGAAAGATGTTAGTAGCAATGATGCGGAATTGTTCCGTGATCTGAGGATTATCCTCATTGCTGCACAGAAGAATTATGTCCTTGATGCACCACTAGGTGACAGACCTATTGCAGGAGCAGATGTAGACGTTATGAACGTTTTGACAAAAGCTCGATATGATGACTACTTGATAGTTTAGTGCACCATGCTTTACAGCTTATAACCGGGACTTCAAAAACGTTTTGAACACCACAGAGCATATAAGATGTTCCAAGAGTTGAAACTAGTATTTCATACTCATGCCCGTGTCAAGAGGTATAAGACCTATGACAGTACTTTGCCTACAAGATGGAGGAGAATAGCTCAACCAGTGAGCATGTGCTCAGATTGTCTGGGTACTGCAATTGCTTGAATCAAGTGGGAGTTAATCTTCCAGATAAGATAGTAATTGACAAAGTTCTCTAGTCACTATCACCAAGTTAGTAGAACTTCGTGATGAACTATAATATGCAAGGGATGACGAAAGTAATTCCCGAGCTCTTCGCGATGCTGAAATCGGTGAAGGTAGAAATCAAGAAAGAGCATCAAGTGTTGATGGTTAACAAGACCACTTGTTTCAAGTAAAGGGCAAAGGGATAGAAGGGGAACTTCAAAAGAAATGACAAGCAAGTTGTCACACCCATGAAGAAACCCAAAGCTAAACTCAAGCCTGAAACTAAGTGCTTCTACTGCAAAGGAAATGGTCACCGGAAGTGGAACTGCCCTAGATACTTGGCGGATAAGAAGGATGGCAAAGTGAACAAAGGTATATTTGATATACAGATTATTGATGTGTATTTTACTAGTGTTCATAGCAACCCCTCGGTATTTGATACTGGTTCAGTTGCTAAAGAGTAGTAACTCGAAATGGGAGTTGCATAATGAACAGAAACTAGTTAAAGGTGAAGTGACGATGTGTGTTAGAAGTGGTTCCAAGATTGATATGATCATCATCGCACACTCCCTATACTTTCGGGATTAGTGTAAAACCTAAATAAATGTTATTTGGCATTTGCGTTGAGCATGAGTATGATTTGATCATATTTGTTGCAATACGGTTATTCATTTAAAGTCATAGAATAATTGTTATTCTGTTTACATGAATAAAACCTTCGATGGTCATACACCCAATGAAAATAGTTTGTTGGATCTCGATCGTGGTGATACACATATTCATAATATTGAAGCCAAAAGATGCAAGGTTAATAATGATAGTGCAACTTATTTGTGGCACTGCCGTTTAGGTCATATTGGTGTAAAACGCATGAAGAAACTCCATAATGATGGACTTTTGGAATCACTTGATTATGAATCACTTGGTGCTTGCGAACCATGCCTCATGGGCAAGATGACTAAAACTCCGTTCTCCGGAACTATGGAGCGAACAACAGATTTGTTGGAAATCATACATACTGAAATATGCCCTAGAGGCAATAATAAAGTTGTTATTTATATTTCCTTATATCATGATAAATGTTTATTATTCATGCTAGAATTGTATTAACCGGAAACTTAGTACATGTGTGAATACATAGACAAAACAGAGTGTCCCTAGTATGCCTCTACTAGACTAGCTCATTGATCAAAGATGGTTATGTTTCCTAACCATAGACATGAGTTGTCATTTGATCAACGGGATCACATCATTAGGAGAATGATGTGATGGACAAGACCCATCCGTTAGCATAGCACTATGATCGTTTAGTTTTACTGCTATTGCTTTCTTCATGACTTATACATGTTCCTATGACTATGAGATTATGCAACTCCCGAATACCGTAGGAACACCTTGTGTGCTATCAAACGTCACAACGTAACTGGGTGATCATAAAGATGCTCTACAGGTGTCTCCGAAAGTATTCGTGGTGTTGGCATAGATCAAGATTAGGATTTGTCACTCCGAGTGTCGGAGAGGTATCTCTGGGCCCTCTCGGTAACACACATCACAATAAGCCTTGCAAGCAAAAGACTAATGAGTTAGTCACGAGATGATGAGTTACGGAACGAGTAAAGAGACTTGCCAGTAACGAGATTGAACTAGGTATAGAGATACCGACGATTGAATCTCGGGCAAGTAACATACCGTTTGAAAAGAACAAAGGATATGTTTCTCGTATATGGAGGTGACAAAGAGCTCGTCGTAAACGGTTACGTCGATTCTAGCTTTGACACTGATCCGGATGACTCAAAGTCACAAATCGGATATGTATTTTTATTGAACGGTGGAGCTGTCAGCTGGTGCAGTTCCAAGCAGAGCGTCGTGGCGGGATCTACGTGTGAAGCGGAATACATAGCTGCTTCGGAAGCAGCAAATGAAGGAGTCTGGATGAAGGAGTTCATATCCGATCTAGGTGTAGTACCTAGTGCATCGGGTCCAATGAAAATCTTTTGTGACAACACTGGAGCCATAGCCTTGGCGAAGGAATCCAGGTTTCACAAGAGAACAAAGCACATCAAAAGACGCTTCAATTCCATCCGCGATCTAGTCAAGGAGGGAGACATAGAGATTTGCAAAATACATACGGATATGAATGTTGCAGACCCGTTGACTAAGCCTCTTCCACGGGCAAAACATGATCAGCACCAAGACTCCATGGGTGTGAGGATCATCACTTTGTAATCTAGATTATTGACTCTAGTTCAAGTGGGAGACTGAAGGAAATATGCCCTAGAGGCAATAATAAAGATGTTATTTGTATTTCCTTATATCATGATAAATGTCTTTTATTCATGCTAGAATTGTATTAACCGGAAACTTAGTAAATGTGTGGATACATAGACAAAACAGTATGTCCCTAGTATGCCTCTACTAGACTAGCTCATTGATCAAAGATGGTTATGTTTCCTAGCCATAGACATGAGTTGTCATTTTATCAACGGGATCACATCATTAGGAGAATGATGTGATGGACAAGACCCATCCGTTAGCATAGCACTATGATCGTTTAGTTTAACTGCTATTGCTTTCTTCATGACTTATACATGTTCCTATGACTATGAGATTATGCAACTCCCGAATACCGGAGGAACACTTTGTGTGCTACCAAACGTCACAACGTAACTGGGTGATTATAAAGGTACTCTACAGGTGTCTCCGAAGGTACTTGTTGGGTTGGCATATTTTGAGATTAGGATTTGTCACTCCGATTGTCGGAGAGGTATCTCTGGGCCCACTCGGTAATGCACATCACTATAAGCCTTGCAAGCATTGCAGCTAATGAGTTAGTTGCGGGATGATGTATTACGGAACGAGTAAAGAGACTTGCCGGTAACGAGATTGAACTAGGTATTGAGATACCGACGATCGAATCTCGGGCAAGTAACATACCGATGACAAAGGGAACAACGTATGTTGTTATGCGGTTTGACCGATAAAGATATTCGTAAAATATGTGGGAGCCAATATGAGCATCCAGGTTCCGCTATTGGTTATTCACCGGAGACGTGTCTCGGTCATGTCTACATAGTTCTCGAACCCGTAGGGTCCGCACGCTTAACGTTTGATGACGATCGGTATTATGAGTTTATGAGTATTGATGTACCGAAGGTAGTTCGGAGTCCCGGATGAGATCACGGACATGACGAGGAGTCTCGGAATGTCCGAGACATAAAGATTGATATATTGGACGGCTATATTCGGACACCGGAAGTATACCGGAAAAGTTTCGGATTTATCGGGAATGCCGGAGGGGGTTACCGGAACCCCCTACGAGAGGGGATGGTCCATAGTGGGCCTAAAGGGAAAGAGAGAGGCAGCCCATAGGGCTGGCCGGCACCCCCACCTAGGGTTCCTAGTTGGACTAGGATTGGGGGGGGGGGGCGCCACCTCTCCTATTCCTTTCCCCCTTCTTCCTTTTGGTGAATCCTACTAGGAATAGGATTGCAATCCTATTCCTAGTAGGACTCCTTCCCTAGCCGCACCAGGAAGGGCCGGCCGGCCTCCCTCCCCTGCTCCTTTATATACGGGGGCAGGGGGGCACCCAAAGACACACAAGTTGAATTGTTTTAGCCGTGTGCGGTGCCCCCCTCCACAGAATCACACCTCGGTCATACCGTCGCGGAGCTTAGGCGAAGCCCTGCGCCGGTGAACACATCATATCCGTCACCACGCCGTCGTGCTGACGAAACTCTCCCGTGAAGCTCAACTGGATCAAGAGCTCGTGGGACGTCATCAAGCTGAACGTGTGCTGAACGCGGAGGTGCCGTACGTTCGGTGCTTGATCGGTTGGATCGCGAAGAAGTTCGACAACATCAACCGCGTCACTTGACGCTTCCGCTCCCGGTCTACGAGGGTACGTAGACACACTCTTCCCTCTCGTTGCTATGCATCTGGTAGATAGATCTTGCGTGATCGTAGGAAAATTTTAAAATACTACGTTCCCCAACAGTCTACGTACCCTCGTAGACCGAAAGCGGAAGCGTTAGAACAACGCGGTTGATGTAGTCGTACGTCTTCATGGCCCAACCGATCAAGCACCGAAACTACGGCACCTCCGAGTTCTAGCACACGTTCAGCTCAATGACGTCCCTCGAACTCCGATCCAGCCGAGTGTCGAGGAAGAGTTCCGTCAGCACGACGGCGTGGTGACGATCTTGATGTTCTACCGTCGCAGGGCTTCGCCTAAGCACCGCTATAATATTATCGAGGAGGACTATGGTGGAGGGGGGCACCGCACACGGCTAAGAGATCAAGAGATCAATTGTTGTGTCTAGAGGTGCCCCCTTGCCCCCGTATATAAAGGAGGGAGGGAGAGGCCAACCCTAGAGGGGGCGCGCCAAGTGTGGGGAGTCCTACTAGGACTCCCAAGTCCTAGTAGGATTCCCCTTTCCTTTCCGGAGTAGGAGAGAAGGAAAGAGGGGAAGAGGGAGAAGGAAAAGGGGGCTGCACCCCTTGTCCAATTCGAACCAGAAGGGGGGCGCGCCTCCTTCCTTTTGGCCTCTCTCTTCTATTCCCGTAACTCCTCGGTACTCCGAAAATACCCGAATCACTCGGAACCTTTCCGATGTCCGAATATAGTCGTCCAATATATCGATTTTTACATCTCGACCATTTCGAGACTCCTCGTCATGTCCCCGATCTCATCCAGGACTCCGAACTCCTTCGGTACATCAAAACTCATAAACTCATAATAAAACTGTCATCGAAACCTTAAGCGTGCGGACCCTACAGGTTCGAGAACTATGTAGACATGACCGAGACACGTCTCCGGTGAATAACCAATAGCGGAACCTGGATGCTCATATTGGCTCCCACATATTTTACGAATATCTTTATCGGTCAAACCGCATAACAACATACGTTGTTCCCTTTGTCATCGGTATGTTACTTGCCCGAGATTCGATCGTCGGTATCTCAATACCTAGTTCAATCTCGTTACCGGCAAGTCTCTTTACTCGTTCCGTAATACATCATCCCGCAACTAACTCATTAGCTGCAATGCTTGCAAGGCTTATAGTGATGTGCATTACCGAGTGGGCCCAGAGATACCTCTCCGACAATCGGAGTGACAAATCCTAATCTCAAAATATGCCAACCCAACAAGTACCTTCGGAGACACCTGTAGAGTACCTTTATAATCACCCAGTTACATTGTGACGTTTGGTAGCACACAAAGTGTTCCTCCGGTATTCGGGAGTTGCATAATCTCATAGTCATAGGAACATGTATAAGTCATGAAGAAAGCAATAGCAGTAAAACTTAAACGATCATAGTGCTAAGCTAACGGATGGGTCTTGTCCATCACATCATTCTCCTAATGATGTGATCTCGTTGATCAAATGACAACTCATGTCTATGGCTAGGAAACATAACCATCTTTGATCAATGAGCTAGTCTAGTAGAGGCATACTAGGGACATACTGTTTTGTCTATGTATTCACACATGTAATAGGTTTCTGATTTAATACAATTCTAGCATGAATAAAAGACATTTATCATGATATAAGGAAATACAAATAACATCTTTATTATTGCCTCTAGGGCATATTTCCTTCACCACTTTCTATAAAAGGAAGGCAAGTTCCACCTTCTGGTATTTTAGTTTTGATAATCATGAAACCTATTTGGATTGTATTAGATCAATGTTGAGGATATCGTTTATCGTTATCGTCTCGGTCAGCTGTGGATTAGAGACTAATCGGATATCGGCCGATTAATCGATTTTATCGGTCAACTATTAATCGGTCTTTTTCTTGCAAATTCTACGTTCCCAACACTAAAATATGCTATATTCAACGCCAAAGAAATATTGGACAGTAGTGTTACCTTGATTCATAGCCTTTGAATCCTTGTATAATGACGAACAAAATAGGACAACGGTGCATATTGCATAACAAGGTCCACAATACGCCAATAAACATAGTTTTTTGCAAACATAGTGCTATGAATTGGCCTGATTTATCGGTAGATTCCCGATAAATTGCTTTTCATGGCGATAAATCAGCCCAAACGATAAATGGTGAAGATAAGGCATAATCTTATCAGTCACCACAAGAGTAGCGATAAATCGGACGATAAATCGCTGAATCGGAAAATTTCTTGAACAGTATATTAGATACATACCTAAAGGAGTATGCATTAGAGTCAATATTTTAGCATGATGTGCAAAATAGGCTGTCAAAAAATAAAGTCTATGACATTCAACTATTACAAACATAGTTTAAAAAAGGCGCGCCTAGGCTTTAGGCGTTGGCAAAACGCATTGTGAATAACTACGCTTAATCTGTGCATAATTGCGCCTAAGCACACGCTTTGGTCAGTAAAGCACAAGGTGATGGTAAAACGCATAATTAACGCCTAGCACTTTTTTGAACTATGATCACAAATAGACACTAATATGACCTGGATGTCTCATTTTTCATCTTTGTACAATATCAATTGTAGAAAAGTATTCTATTTGCCACTGAAACTTGTATTTTTTTCTATTTCCGAATAACCATCTGTGGAGCCCTAATATCCTCTTTCATTTCCTAATGAGTTTATAGTTATGATGGATCGGTGCCAGGTAATTGAGCTAATTCTTTTGGTTGCTTCATCGTCATTGATTTATTGTTTTATTTGAGAGAATATAGAACCAAGAACAGTCTATGAGCTCCTGAACCAGGAACATTTGTGTGTAGGACATATCTTTTAACTAAAGTGGAAGCATTGATTGTTCTCCACAAGGTAATTGTCTCTTGTGAATGTCTGATGGTGCTTTATGCTCCACTTTCAACTTCATTGCTTTTGTTGTATGAATGGGTTATTTTTCCTTTGGGCATTCATTCAACTAATTGATTATGCACAAGGATAGATACCTTGGTGATGTACAACAACAAACATATGTCGTTAGTCACCCTCCCTTTGAATCTATTCTAATTGTTTCTCAAGTTTGTGTTGTTAATAGATCCATTAGAGGATTAGTTGTTTGACTGCGGAATGACCATTAATTTCTACAAGCAAAAAGTGGGGAAATTGTGAATGAGATAGGGTGTTCGTACACCCCTTAACTTTAGTTGTGGTTTTCTAACATAACCATTGTCACAAAAATTCTACATAAACATAAATTATTTCCAGATTCATATAAGTTATATTCTCACGAAAGTGTTGGTCACACATATTAATATTTATTACTATGAATAATAAATTGCACCAATGTGCATGCCTTGGTTTCCATTCTTCTTTAAGCTGGAGCTGAAGCAAGGCACCGGTGACTCATCATGAGATTATTTTTTTTTTTT
>LR738714.1:761382837-761401690 GCA_902687465.1 Secale cereale
GCTGCGACTGGCTGACCATGACCTCCATCACCGGCGTCCAGGCACTCCCTCGCCGGCCGCCATGGCTGGATGCACCCGCGTATACTAGTGTTGCAACCGTCACCTAGAACAGCTTCAACAGCTGTTGAAAAAAGCTTCAACCATAGACAGAAAAGCTTCAATGGCACTGCACAGACAAAGAGAAGCTGCAACCGTAGTTGGATTTTGCTACTACCAGTGAAGCTTTTTGCTACATCCATCAGACGAAGCTGCGACATCGCGACGACGACAACGACGATTTTGCTGCAACCGTAGTAGGATTTTGCTACTACCGCTGAAGTTTTTTGCTATTTACTCTGGTTTGCAGTGTCTGATTGGGAGCTTTTTTTTTCCAACGGTCGAAGCTGTTTTTCATACACGGTTGAAGTTTTTTTAGTCCACGGTCCAAGCTTTTTCTGCAGCAAAATGCTACAATCATTGACATAAAATGCTACAACCATTGACATAACAGTCGAAATGCTACAACCATTGACATAAAATGCTACAACCGTTTATAAAAAAGTTTTATTGCAGCACATCGGGTGGGTCTGGTGCGACCGGCCGAAATTTGTACATCAACCGAAATTTCGGCCGGCGCACCGGCGCCTAGCGTTGGCCATAATAAAATCATGGTCTACAAATCAAGTTCCAAATATCCACTCCATGTATATACACATATGTCAATATTTGTACATCAACCGATGCACGTACGTAAGACACCTGCATTATAACATGCTCACAATGGATCAATGTTGAACTTGATCCTTGATGTGCGTATTCTTTTGAGTACATCCTCGATCCTTGTATGAGAAGAAAAAGAACATGTCAGTCTCACGAAGGATGGAAAACTAGAGGGCCCTATAAACTACGGATAATTCGGAGAAACGCTCGACTTTTTCACTTTTACGGGTGGTGAGGTGAGTAATTTACTTCATCAAACTTTAGGGACGGTTTCCATGAATGACGAAAAAAATCATAAAAACAAATAACAGAGAGTTTTATTTATTTTAGGTGAGTTTTTTTTTTTCACTTACGGGTGGCTTAGGGTAGGTGGACGGACCAAAAAATCGGAGAAATGCACTGTCCTTTAATATTACGTATATATATACATTCTGGTTTCGGGATCCTTATCGAACCGGTTTTGGAAACCTTCTAAAATGTTCTTTTGTGTTTTATGTTGTTTTTTCTTTTTAATTTATCATTTCTATCTCCTTGAATTTTTTATTTTACAAATTCCTTGTTTGAAAATATTGTTCCCCAAAATTTCAAATATACTGGGCGTTTATGGAAAAACAATTACATTAAAAAAAGTCTTCATGATTTTCCGAAAGGCTTGCATTTTGCCGGAATTCTTTTGTATTTTCGGAAAATGTCACAACCACCTTTTAAAAAAACAATTAAATAATGTTCACGTTTTTCCAAAGAATTTTTACAAACATTTTGAAATGGTCAACATATATTTAAGATTTTTCGACATTTTTTATGAAATATCTGTCATGTTTAAAGGGAACTGAAAAAAAAAAACAACAGTTTTCAGGTGCTGAGGAAGGAAAAAATGCTAGAAAAAGGTGCTTGATAGCTAGTTCATTTTTTTCTAGGGGTTGCTAGTCAATTTGGCACCAATGTATTGTGCCATCCGAGTCGGCGAGATGCTTTTGCGAAACATGGGTATCTTGATGCAAAATGTAATGTAAAGGGCCACAATTGCTATTGGACGCGCAACAGGAAACAACGAGGAGGGGGTGGCTTTTATAGCGGCCCGGGGGCGGTAGCGTGTGTACGCGTGGCGGGAGGGGAAGGGGGCGCGTCGCCGCACTGCGCCGCCCGTGAGGAATAAATGGGAAGGCTGGCCGACGGCAGCCTTAGCATTGATTCCCCGTGGGAAACTGAGGCGATGAGGACGACGAGGCTCGGCGGTCGCTGACTCGGCGGGCCCGCCGTTCTTTCGTGCCAAAAACGATTGCCCCGCCGTCCTCAGCGCGTCGGGTTCAACCTGGGTCCGCCGGCGCCAGTTTCGGGCCTAACCGGCAAAAAATGGGCTCCTGGGGCGCGACTAGGCCGTTTTTTGGCGCCAGTGACAAAAAAAAGGGCCTGAGGAGGGGGGGGGGTGCTGGGGGCGCGGCTGAAGATGCTCTTAGTGGGTTCCAACCATCTTCTTCTTGATTTTCAGAGAAGCTCTTCGGTTGTTCTTCGACCTTGTTCATTCTGCAGAATACTCCACCTAATGAGGTAATGACATAAGCCCAAAATCACAACAGCAGGATCTTTAGGAGATTTCCTCTCAAAACAAGCATTGTATCTGGACACTTCAAAAAATAATAGGTGTATATAGTCATATAAAGAGGTGTATATTTACTTCTCCTCTATGAACGAATCAATAATAGAAGCAAATCAAGCCTAAAGTTAGTATACGTGAGTCAGCATCACTTGGAAGTATGTGTGCGTCTGTAGATGAGTGCATACACCCCCTTTCTCTCTATCTTTGCTTTACACGATCCCGTGCCAGAGAGCTAGCTACTTCTTCCGTCCGAAAAAGCTTGTCCCTTAGATGAATGTATCTAGCATTAAATTAGTGCCAAATACATTTATTTGAGAAACAAGTTTAGGACAAGCTTTATTAGACAAAAGGAGTACAAGCCAAGGCAGCTTAGCTAACACGGCGGTAGCTGGACGATAAGGATATCGGAGCTACAGGGACGGCGGGACAGGTGGTTGGCGCAGAGCAATCCATGGCGATTCTAATGGCTTCCCTCCTTTATTTATATTTACATACCAGCGACACACACGAGCTCCTCCTCCTCGCTGTGCTAGAAGAATCAACCTGACCAAGCTATCATACCACACGAGAGCATGGCTGAAGGGGACGCGTCGGGCAGGCTGGAGAGCATCCTGACGGACTCGTCGGTGCCGCTGGCGAGGCGCTCGTGGGCGGCGGCGACGGTGGAGCTGGGCATGCTGGCGCGGCTGGCGGCGCCGGCGGTGGTGGTGTACATGATCAACTACCTCATGTCCATGTCGACGCAGATCCAGTGCGGCCACCTCGGGACCATGGAGTTCGCCGGCGCCTCCCTCGGCAACACGGGCATCCAGAGCTTCGCTTATGGCCTCATGGTGCGTACTCCTACCCCTCTCCCGTCCATCTCGTACTCTGCTATCTAAATCATTCGCGTGCCTGCCTTGCTCCATCTGGACTGTATGTTGAGATTTGGATCTTAATTAACGGGTGGTTGATTTGTTTATGGGTGTGAGGTAATTTGTTTATGCAATGAGTTATGAGTGGTTCATGGATTGATACTGGTGGTTTGAGTCACAATATACAAGTAATACTTCGCTTGCTGCTAGCTACTTCAACCCTAGTATGTTAGAGCATCTCTAGCTGCGTCCCCAACACGCTTTTTTTAGGTGATTTTTTCATACCGGCGCATTAAAATCGGTCCAGCCACGCCTCAGAAGCCCAATTTTCGTCGGCTCGGGACGAATTTGGCGTCGGCGGATCCAAGCCGAACCCGGCGCGGTGGGGGGCGCTCGGGGCGCCGGACGAGACGGTTTTGATGCGAAAGAGCTGTGGGCTCGCCGAGTCAGCGACAGTCGCCTCGACGTCCTCAGAACGCCTCGGTTTCCCGCGGGGAATCAATGCCAATGCCGCAGTCGGTCAGCCTTCCATTGATTCCTCACAACGGGCGACTCTTCACGGGCGGCGCGACGACGCCTCACTCCCCGCCACGCGTACACACGTCTTCACGGCGGCTATAAAAAGCGGCGCCTCCCCCCCGCCGCTGGCCACACACGCCGTGCTCTCTGCCTCTCTCTCTCTCTCTCTCCGCCGCCGACGAACCTCTCCTCTCTCCAGCCCAGCCGCGACGATGTGCGAGCGGTTCCCCAGCGACGGCTAACGGCTTCGGCCGCCGCTCACTGCACGCGTGGGAGGCACACCTGCTTTTTGAGGCCAACATCCCGACGCCTCCAAACAGGCGCTAGGCCGACAGGATGGAGCTCAGCGCCGGAGGCATCCCCGTTCCCCAACTGCCGGACGTCGACGCGCGTCCCGACTTCTTCGCCGATGAGGTCGATCGCGTTCGGTCGTCGCTGACCGAGGAGCAGCGTGCCTCCCCGCAGTACGCCACCGACAACCACGAGGCGTGGACGGCGTACTTCCAGCGCCGGCAGGAGCAGCGCCTCGCCTCCACCAACGGGGCGCCGGTGGTGGGGGGCTGGTAGAACAGCGAGGGGCGACGCCTGTGGTGGGCGGCCCCTGGCCGAACGCTCTACGAGGTTCTCGCGTACCTCGAGGGCAGCAACAACCCGCCGCTCACATACCCGGCCGCCGCCCCGGTCCCCCGCCGCGGCGTCGGGCAATGGATGCCCAGGAGGTTCGTCTCCGGCTCGTCGTCCTCGTCCCGCTCCTCTTCCCACTCCTCCGGCTCTGCGGCGGTGTTTGGCGCCAAGGCCGAGCCCGCAGCGGAGACCCCGCTCGGCCGGCGTCGTCATCAACGAAGGCGGCGGGGCGCGCCTCCTCCTCGGCTCCTTCCCGCTTCGTCAAGCCGAAGACGGAGCCGGGGCTCGCCGCCGTGAAGAAGGAGCTTGGGTTCGCTCTCGTGAAGACGGAGCCCGGGCTCGCTCGCGGCGAGAAGGAGGCGCTCGACGACTGGGCGCGGACGGAGATGGAGCGCCAGCGCCGCGCCTATGAAGAGCTCGCCGCACGGCATCGGCGATGCCGCGACGAGGTAGGCGACGTCGTCCTCGACAACGACAGCGACGATGCGCACCACCGGCACCGGTCCGCGGTCCATCCGCCAGGGCGACGCCGGCCAGGGGTCCAGCAGGGGCGGCGTCCTCGTCAAGGAGGAGAAGGCCGGCGATGACGACGGCGACTTCGCCACGCTCACCGCATTCTTCGCGCCTTATAACAACATTAAATTTGTTTGTGTAATAAAAACTATGCTATAAAATGTCATTTTCGCCCTACTTTAGCCGAATTCCTATTTTGTATAAAAAAATGTCATTTTCTGGGAGCGACCTCGGGGCCGGTGGCTGGGGGCCAAAAACCCCCACACCGATTTTAGCGTCGGTACACCTCAAAACGACGATTTTAAGCACCTGCTAGGGGCCAATTGCTGGAGATGCTCTTATGCACTTGCCCACAGCTTATCATGGGACGTTGATAGATTTGACCAAAAAAAATTCACACATTTGTTTACTGCCACGAGCCAAGCTCGTCTGTCGTCGGCTCGATTTGTTTATGCATGGCGGAAAAGGGGTCCATCTTTTGTGGGTGCGGTTGGCCTTGCCCGAACGTACGTACAGCTAGAAAGTGAAATATCACATGCATTATTGGCGGGCATGTGCCCAAACACTTCACTTTTGTTTCTTTTTAGAACAGGAGGATGACCTCCGGTCTTTACATACGGAAGATGCATGCAATCACTTTATTCACCCTCCGTTCGTACAAAGCTGGGTTATCTATTTTGAAAACGAAATATTCAGAAAGAATTAAATAATACATCAATATGTTTGAAGCCATCATCTTGGAAATATATGTCGCTTCTTGTATCTATTGATGGATGAGGGCAGGAAGTGTGAGCAAATACCCAGACCTCTCACCTAGCTTAACATGTAAAGCCGAAATGCCCAACCAAGCCATATACCAGGTCTGGGTCATAAACCGGTCCGACACACTCTCATAGATCGTCGTCGCCGTCTTTTATCAATCCATCTTCAGAACAGGTACTGACGCATCAACCTTACTCGGCTTGTCGTCGACGGCCCCACGGCGCCACACAGTGGCTCCTTCGTACGCCCATTCCTCATCACGCATCCATCGCCAATACTTTGTTGTGCCTCGCCGCCGTGACTCCACGAAGTCGATGTGCCACACGGAACGCCGCTCCACCGCAGATGTCGTCATTGCTCGCTCGAGCATATGCACACATCTAAGAATGACGCCCTCAAGAGGGATACGACACCTGAGCGCCACCGTCAGCCAATCGACTGATCTAATGTTTCCCCTGAAGGTATCGGATAGGGGTCTAGAGCTTCTCCACGACGATGCCTTCAAGAAGGGGACGACGCAGAGAAACTCCTCCATCACTGACCTTGGCAACGTGCAAGAGTAGGGTTTTCACCTAGATCCACTCTAGGACCGTGCATCCAGCATCGTGTGCACGGGACCGCCATCGATCACCGCTGACGCGCAAGAAACGGGACGCACCAGCCAAATCAGATCTGGCCAGAGACCCGGCCCACCATGTCGCCGTCACAGTTGGCTCGGTTCTACCTTTGTTCGTCGAGCAACAATAAGTAGACACTCCTGAGATCTCAAGTGTGGCTGTGCCTCCTGCATCACCCCTAGAGTCGAGCCAGATACTTGATGTTGGGGAGAGTGCTGATTTGGACGATGGGATCTCTCGCTCGCCTAAGTCCATTGGGCGTCAGGCGCTAGCCATGGAGCATGGAGTTTCTCATGTTGCTGCTCTCCCTTCATCTGCGACCGTCGAGCAGGTGATGCCTGTGAATGGCATGGCCATTGAGGCAAGTGTGTTGTCACCTACTTCAAATCCAGATGCTCTCTTGGCGAAGGAACTTTGTGACTTGCTCGCTAGTGTGGAGGTTGCTAGACCTGGTTTGGGCATGTCGATTGCTTGCCTCCTGACGAGGACACCAATAAGGGGCAAACACAAGAAGGTGGGCAAAGTCAAGAGTGGCATCATAGGCATGGCGTCTCTGGTTGCTTGATGGATGATCTTGGGTCTGTTGGCCTGTCTTCTTGGTTTGGGAGGTGCATGATGTCTTGAATCGAGATGTTCTTGCCATGTTGTAGCAGTGTCGGGGTTTGTGGATATTGTGCATTCGGAGAGTTTGGCAGAGGCCGACTATGTGGCTATGAGGTTTCTTGTCATGTGAGTAGTTAGTCTGTGCTTCGTTTGTATAGGTTTTCCCATGATTTTCCTTAAATTAACCGGGCAATTCTCTTCTTCTTAATTAATCGACGAGGCAAATCTTTTGCCTTCGTTTAAAAAAAAAATAGAAACGAAACACTACTGTGGCGCAGTGCATGGCTACAGTAATATAGGGAATCCCAGCAATATATACGTCGTACGGAGTTTATTGTTATTTGTTCAAGCAGTAATGGAGTACTGTATATGTTGTGAACAAACTATAGTTAAGAGAGCAGTATGTCGGTCGATCGTATGGTATATATGCATATGTATACAGAAAAAAAAAACACAAAGCACTAGGAACATCCAAGCCAGTACCTAAGGAGAATTATGCAAGTTAATTGCGTGAAACAACCATATTAAAGGCTAGATTTGTAGTTTTGCCAAAAAATGTGTAGGTTTGTAAGAAAGGTCCACTTACAATCTTGGGACCGGCTAGGTGTCAACGACGTCGGTCACTTTTTCCTAGCAAAGGGATATAAGTCACACAGGTTATGCTTGTTACGTTACTTAGCTAGTTACACCCTCCATCCGATGAAGAGTGTACGTTTGACTTCAAATTTTGTCCATAAAAGGGTATACTTTTATTTTTTCAATACACTTTAAAGTAGAAAAATATAGTACTTCTCTTTCATCACACGGTAATCAAGACCAATAACAATCTATACATGGTCTTCTTAATTTTTACATGCACTTAGCTCATTGTGGGTTGGGTAATTAAAGAGTAAAGAGACGATCACACGGTAATCAAGACCAATAACAATCTACACATGGTCTTCTTAATTTTTACATGCACTTAGCTCATTGTGGGTTGGGTAATTAAAGAGGAAAGAGATGATAGATTGCACCTTTCTAATGCACCTTTTACTTCACGCCATAATTTATCCTAAAATTTATAAATGTACATTTTTCATGGGACGAAAGGAGTAGGGTAGAACAAACTAATGTATTGTGCGGTAGATACAGAACAACCTGCACATGTATGCATCCGCGCCATGACGACCTATGCATTGCATTTTGCATGCACGCACTGTCCGTGTCACAGTGCATGGGCGCATGCATGCATGCATGTATGCATGTACTCCCTCCGTTCTGAAATATCTGAAATATAAGTCTTTGGAGAAATTTCACTATGGATCATATACGAAGCAAAATGAGTAAATTTACACACTAAAATGCATCTATATACATCTGTATGTAGTCTATAATGAAATCTCTACGAAGACTTATATTTAGGAATGGAGGGAGTAGCTAGGAGTACCTTATTAAGCAGTGAATTAGTCTAACATTATAAAAATAAAGAAATATAAACAATAGAACAAAATTAAAATAATGATTTTTAAAGAAGAATGATAAGAAAAAGAAACAAAGATAAGAAGACAATGACAAAATTTGCACAATATTTGCACATTTTTTTTGTTTTTCTATGTTATGCAAGAATAAGCATATAACTGTAGAATTTGCACAAAAATGAAGTTTCCGAAGAAAGAATGCATTACTGGCATTGGTATGACACTTAAATAAAAAAGGAAATATTTTTTTAATAACAATGAAGTTTTCTAACAAATAATGAATTAGTGACATTTGTTATTACCCCTAAGAACAAATAACATGAAACATAAACTTTGGAATAATAAAAAAAATCATAAGTAAGAATCAATTAGTGCCACCGATATTACCCTTCAAATCAAGAAAATCAAATAAAAAGTAGTATGAAGTTTCAAAGAAAGAAATAAAACAGATAGAACCAAACGAAATCAAAAGAATATTTTTTTCTAAAAAAGAATGAATTACTGGCATTGCTATTACCCTTTAAGAAAAAATGAGAACAAAATCTAAAAAAACAATGATTTTTTTGCACACAATATAAATATAATTTCGCTCTTTTAAGATATGCGGGAATAAGCATATAATAGTGTAATTTATGCAAAAATGAATCTTCCTAAAAAGGAATGAATTACTGACATTGTTATTACCCACAAGGAAGATGAAAATTGAAATAAAAACAAAATAAGAAAATAAGAAATATTTCTAAGGTAAAATGAATTGGTGACATCGGTATTACCCTTCAAAAAGAGAGAAATGAAAGAAAAATCTAAACCAAACAATAACAAAATTTGCTCACAATTTAGAAAAAAAAAATCATTTTTAATGATATGCAAGAATAAGCATACAGTAGTGAAATTTTCATGAAAATGAAGTTTTCTAAAAAGGAATGAATTAATGGCATTTGTTGTATCCTTAACGAAGAAAGGGAATGAAATTAAACTAGAAAAATATAGAAAAAATGAAGTTTATAAGAAAGTTTGAATTACTGCCTTTTGTATTACCCTATAAATAAATAAATATGAAATACAAACTAAAACTAACCACATTTGAGCTTCACTAGATGGATTGTTAAGACTACAGGGGAACATGTACATAGGTAAAAACACGGGAGACCGGGAATAAAGTTTGGACCAGTCGACTACCCAAAAACATATAATAACCAAATTTGCACATAATTTACACATAAATTGAGCATTTTTCATAATATGCAAGAATACGCATATAACTGTGGAATTTTCACAAAAATATATTTTCTAAGCAGGAATATATTTGTGGCATTGATATTATCCTTAAAAAGAAAGAAAACAAAACACTAAACATAATCAAAATAATAAAGTTTTCTAAGAAATAATGAACTGGTGGAATTAGTATTACCCTTTCATAGAAAGGAAAACGAGAGAGAAACCATTTTGTTCTTAATAATGAAGTTTTCTATGAAATAATGAATTAGTGGCATTGGTATTAGCCTTTCAAAAGAAGGAAACTAAAAAACAAAAATAAATCAAAATAATGAAATTTTCTAAGGAAGAATAAATTAGGGGTGTTGGTAGTGCCCTTTCAAAAGAAGCAATTTATAAAAAAATAAAACAAAATGAAAATAATCAAGTTTTTAAGGAAGACTGGATTATTGGCATTGATAGGAAAGAAATTATATAAAAAACTAAATAATAATAATGAAATTTTTGCACACAATTTACACATAATTTGCGCTTTGTTATACTATGCAAGAATAAACATGTAATAGTGGATTTCTTTACAAAAAAAATGAAGTTTTCTAAACAAAGAATGAATTAGTTGCATTGGTATTTGATCCATGGTGCCTCTACTTCTCGGAATCTAAATAATGAATTAGTGGTATCGGTATTACCCTTTAGGAAGAAAGAAAACTAAAAAAATGAAAAAAAAAATGCACGCGGTTTACATAGAAAATCTGCTCTTTTATATAATATGCAAGAATAAGCACATATAGTGTCGTAAAAAAAGAGTTTCCTAAGTAGGAATGAATTAGTGGTATGGGCATTACCTTTAAAGAAGAAAGAAAATGAAATACAAAACTAAACAAAATTAAAATAATGAAGTTTTCTAAGAAATAATGAATTAGCGCCATTGGTTTTCCATTAAAAGGAAAGGAACTGAAAAATAATAAATCAAATAATGATTTTTTTGCAAACAATTTACGCAGAAGTTGCACATTTTTATAATATGCAGGAATAATAATATAATATTGTAATTTTCACAAAAAAGAAAGTTTCCTAAGAGAAATGAATTTGTGGCATTGGTAATATCATTAAAGAATAAAGGAACTAAAATAAAAATAAAAACAACAAAGTACGAAAGTTTCAGGATGAACCAATTAGTGGCTTAGGTATTACTATTTAAGAAAAAATTAAAACTGAAAAATAACAAGAAAAATAAAATCAAATAATGTAGTTTCTAAGGAAGAATGAATTATTGACATTGGTATTACATTTTCAGAAGAACTGAAATAAAATAAAATAAAAATAATGAGGGTTTCTAAGGAAGTTTAAATTTGTGTCATTATTATTACGCTTTAAGAAGAAACAAAAAGAAAAGAATACAATGAATAATTACAAAAAATTAAATAAGGGACAATGAAGTAGTAAAATTATTATTTCCCTTTAGAAAACAAATTAAAGTAAGAACTTTACAAAACTTGCACACAAATTTGCTTGTAAATTGAATTTTTTTAGTACACAAACAATAATCATATAATAGTGTAATTTTCGCACATATTGCAAAGCACTACCTATGTCCTGGTTTATTAGTCCCCTTTGTATATTATGTCAAATTTTGATCACAGATTTAATTAATAAAATGTTAATGCATGTCACCAAAAATTATATGTTGGATTCATATTTTAACATAGATTCTCATGGTGTAATTTTTTATGACATGCATTGACATTTTATTAGTTGAATATATGGTCAAATTTTGACATTAAATACAACGGGGATCAATAAACCTGGACGGAGGTAATATTACATTTCACCCACCCAACATCGCAAAAATATCCAAAAAATTAAAATAAACCAACTAACAAAGAGAAAAAAAAAGACAGAAGCAAAAACACATAAAAAAATCTTAAAAAACGAAGGGAGAGAGATGAGGGTTGGATCAGACAGTTAATGGGCTTCGGCCCAGAAGGAAATTGACTGATAAGGGGGCAGTCAACAACAGAAACAAGCCCAGACAACAAACAACACATGCCAGGAAAAAACGCAGGACAAATCTCAAAGAAAAATCAATGGACAAAATCGACTGAAACAAATATAAAATTTAGTTGACTGACATATAACTAAAGTGTACAATTTTTGCTAATCCGTCAATGTTGAGTTGCCAGCTTGTATGCATGTTGCGTTGAGAGGGACGAGTGACCCACCCACCTCACCTAGTACATTTTCTCTGATTGCCCTCTCCCTCGTTCCCCTTCCGTTGTATACATCCTTGCCGGTAGCAGCATGCACTTGGCCAACAACAGATTGGCAACCAATCCATTCCTTTGCTCGTTGCCCACATTGCGTGCCCTCGGCCTCTTCTTCCTGACTTCTTTCAAAATAAACTCTAGCTGAGTCACCATATCTTTCAGAACCGTCATAATTTATGAAGCGTCATCCATATCTGGCCTTCTAGGCTCCATATTTGGCGTCTCGGGGCCAACTTTTGAGGCGCACCCCATATGAAAGTTGAGTGTGACACGAATGAAACTTTACATGGTCCCTTACCTCACATGGGATGGCAGGGAGATTGGAGAAAAAAGATGTCCTATTGACAAGTGAATCACACAATGTGGAGTTTGCCAATATGAAGGAGAATTTTTACGGTACATCATACTACCCAATATAATGGGTAGTATTTAGCTGATCCAACGGTTGATGTGGATCAAACAAATTGTCACTTTAGGGCGTATTGGTAAATTCTATATGCAGTGCACCGGCTCAAGTCCTCCGCCATCCCGACGCACCTGCAGTCAGTGCATGCACAAATCGACACAAAATAGCTTGGAGGCACGAGCGGCTGCGCCTCAACCCACGTCGCCACTAATCCCTCAACAACCTCATTACCTCAACAACCTCTATTTACCCGATATGACGACTCTCGACTCTGCTAGAGTTGATTTTACGGGGTGATAAATCGGATGCGGCATAATTCATTGCAATATCCTATGAGCTAGGTACCCAATATGGTCGGCACTGCGTAGGACCTACTGTCAATAGGAGTCCCAGTTATCTTGCCAGGCTAGCGAGATTTAGGCAGTTATTACTGCACCAAACCTTGCGTTTCTTGCACTTAATATGTGCTCCTAGTGCAGTGTATGTCCAACCATACATACTTATAGTATGGACCATGCATGCGTCGCCGTGAAAGGGGTAACGCGAGCAGTGGTAGCACCTGACACCAACTAAAGGCACGGCCAGTGCTCCAGCCCGGACACTTATGCAGGAGAGAGAGAGGTGTGGTGCTCGTGTTTCTACAAACCTACTCCAGTCGTGCAAACGAAGCATGGTGAAACGGCCAAGGAAAGAGATGATAGCACGGGCCACCATGGATGATCACATCTTGGACCACGGGTTGGGGGTGAGAGGACAGGAGATTGGTTCAGCTACCGCCTCAATGTGTCCGTGCCCTCCTGGCCGGAAGCATCGGTCGGTGATCCCTGCCCGCGTAGGCCATATGCCATACCAGCGCGCGTGCAGCGCGAGGATGTATGACCAAGCGGCGCCGTGTGGGGCAGCCGCCAACGAACGCAACGCGGTAGCTGTCGCGTTGAAGGAGCGAAAACAAATCGCGAGTCTCTCACCCACGCCCGAGCACGTGGGCGGGCTATCCATTATTTTATGCATGGGACTCTCTATAAGTATGGATCACCGACGACCCGGGAGGCCATCAAGCAGCGGCCACAGGATCGGTGTGCTCTTTTGACTCCTCGCTAGTAGCCACTCCACTACGTCTCTTGACGGCCCTTGTGACTCCTGCCACCAAGGTAGTACTAGCTGCAGTGCCAGCATGGGTCGCGGAGACTCGCCGGGCCGGCTGGAGAGCATCCTGACGGACACGTCGGCGCCGCTGTCGGAGCGCGCGTGGGCGGCGGGGGCCGTCGAGCTCCGGCTGCTGGCGCGCCTGGCTGCGCCGGCGGTGGTGGTGTACATGATCAACTACCTCATGTCCATGTCCACGCAGATCTTCTCCGGCCACCTGGGGAACCTGGAGCTCGCCGCCGCCTCTCTCGGCAACACCGGCGTCCAGACCTTCGCCTACGGCCTCATGGTACGTCACGACCGAGGACTCTCTCCTCCACTCATCTCTAGATCACTCCTTGCACGTCGATCAGCTGCGCTCGTCCCTTGATGACACTCGCCAGAACATATATACTAAGTACTGTACAAGTTTAGTACTACTATAAACTCCCGATAAGCATGGGAGCATACTTCGTTCCAGCACACACACGCTCCCTCTCGCACAACGATAACCCACAGCTTAGAAGAAGCGTGAAAATACCTCTTGCATTATGACGTGTGCAAGATGGATTAGTGGGAGTATGGAACTTCTTTGGGTCCTACGTAATGCTTCATGTTTGTTTCATGCCGAGAGCCAATCTCGTGTGTCATGGGTCCAATTTGTTTATGGACATGAGAGGTTGATGGATTGCAAACAGACAAATGGACGACATTGTTTGACCTAGTCATGGCACCAAATCACGAGTTCTCAACCCAAGAACATCCGTCAACCGTCGACGTCACCATCCACCTCCTCACACCTATCTTATCTAGTCACCCAACAAGCAAAACGCGACCATGTCATCGTTGTGGCGGCATCCAATGATAGGAGCCTCAGAGCTGCACAACTCACCACCTCCAAATGGCCAACCGTCACTGCTGACCACCTTGACATGCTGCTATGGATGGACGGCCTGTGCCGTAAATCAATCCAGAGCCGATGCCCCTACACCAGATCAGGTCGTGTTGATCCCCAAACTTCAAGCATGGCCCTCACCGTCACCGGCCAGCTTCTCCGGTGATGGCATGGAGAACATTGGAGGAAGTGGAGAACACGCCGGGGGAGGGGGCGGTAGAGCACCCAAGCTACCCCTAGGAGCGACTCGAGTACATTCTATCCCCTTGGAGTATGTAGAAGTATCGTCGTCGAGAAAGCCATGAAGTATAATATCCATTCCGATAAAATTTAAACACCTGTTCGCAAAAGATAAAAAAAATAAAATAAAATTTGAACACCTCAAGATTACACCCATCATTGGGTGTTCATCTTAAATCAATGTAGACCTATTTCTTACTAGTTTTGTATTTTCAGAAGAAAAAACTAAGGGAATAACCCAGACAAAGGGAAGCGAAGAAAATAATTACTTTGTTGACATGAGATGGGAGGGAACATGGAATATAATAATGGAAAGAGTAGGACATCACAAATGACATCTAGTATATGTTGGCTCATGTCTACGGCACTTATGCACAACACAAACAAATGCAACAAACAACGACACATCGATAGATGAGCTAAATTAAGCATGTAATGTCATGATGATCCGAGCAATGGCATGATGAATCATTGATTATTATTTTCTGAGAAAAGAACCACTGAAATTTACGAGTCCTTATGTGCAGAGGGGGTTATGGGGGTGATTTGGCAGGTTTTAATTAGGGATCAGTGAGGCTCGGGCCCACCCCTGAAATTCAAGGAGGGAGGTTTGATTAGTGGGATAGGAGGGTTTCGTAAGTGGAACAAGATCCTTTGACACTTCAAGGGAAGTCGGGTAGGGCTACAACTCCCTGACTTTCTGCACTAATATCAAGGTGGCACAGTGTTTAAGTACAGTAAATTCCGACATTGATAGTCTACAGTAAATTATTTGAAGTGCCTGCACCACCTCTCTAAGGGCCAGTTCTTTTGCTAGCTTTTTTGGGCTTTCAGAATAAGCTGCCCCCAACCCAGCTTTTTCTAGAAGCTCAATCAATTTTTTTCTTTTAGAAGCCTACTAATGAAGTCTTAACTACTAGGTTTCTAAAAAAATAATTTGGTTTGGGCTTCTAGAATAAGCTGGATAAAGGGTAGCTTATTTCAGCTTATTCTAAAAGCTAGCAAAAGAACGGGGCTAACTTGCCTTCTTTTTCTAGACAAAAAAAAAATGTTGTGCTTCTATGCCTTTCCTTCTGTACGTCAGAGGGCCCGGCTCCTTCGTAAGTTTACGTACAGATGGTTCGTAGGTCATTGTTGGGAATTTGCATATATACAACAACTAATAGCCTGATGAGCAGAGCACTCCAGTACCTCCATAACAAAGAAAGACTCTAGTGAGATAGAAACTCAAGATAAGATCGATCCAATCGCTTAATTAGTGTTTCTGATGCAATAATGCATGTCCGGCCATAATTGCTACAGTAGAAACATAATTTTGCTATGGAACTAGGTACGTTTGTGAATGCAACATGATACTGCCTACTAAAATGATGTGTATGGGCATCATGGCCGCACATGGTGTCCTGTCATTACCTTACCCACTCCCCCAAGGATCGGGTGATGAAGGAGAGCCACCGGATGGGACGACGAGTACAGTGGCCCAGCGACTGGACCGGACCGCCCGTCGCCTTGAAAGGGGTCGATCGAGCCACCAGCTACCCATTGTCAGCCAGTGGCCCGGCGACAGCGGGCTCGTGTACCTCGTGGGCGTACGTGGACGGCGACTTGGACGGCAGGCCACGGTCAGGCCAGAGCCAGACAGCCAGCCAGAGCGTGGTGAGTCCCACCGTCGGCAGTGCCGTCAGCGGGAATCCAGGCATGTTATCGACGGCACGGGACAGTCGCAAGAGGCAGCTGTGGGAGTGAGTGAGTGAGTGAGCAAGAGACCAGTCTGGAAAGAGCCAAGCCCAGTCCACTATTTAGCCGGAGCGTTAACGCCAAGAGCGAGCATAACAGACCACACGCGTATACCATTACCAGCTAGCTGTAGCCCATAGCTCCGTAGCCTCTCTCTTGTCATAGCTACCCACCATACCAAACCTCACGAGCAAAGCAAGCATCATGGCTGGCGGGGAGGAGCATCGGCTGGAGAGCATCCTGACGGACTCGTCGGCGCCGCTGGCGAGGCGCGCGTGGGCGGCGGCGTCGGTGGAGCTCGGGCTGCTGGCGCGGCTGGCGGCGCCGGCGGTGGTTGTGTACATGATCAACTACGTCATGTCCATGTCCACGCAGATCCTCTGCGGCCACCTGGGAACCCTGGAGCTCGCCGCCGCCTCGCTCGGCAACACCGGCGTCCAGACCTTCGCCTACGGCCTCATGGTGAGTACGCGCTGGCACTCCTCCCCTCTCATCTCTACCCCATCGTTGGTTCTAGACAGGCGCGCGCAATGCTTCGATCGAACTTGATGTTTGAGCAGGAGACGGGCAGGAGCAGTGTCCGTGATTCTCTGGCCGGCGTGCTTGGATCCCATGGCCATGCTAGCTCGATCGTTGAGAGCCGAGGGCAGCGCACACATGCTCCATGCTCGGGTGGATCGATCGCCGAGAGTGTTGAGGGAGCACATGCCGCGACGGGCGTGGATGTCCCCGCGCATCCGCAGCTTAGATTAGACAAAGTACCACGTACGGTTGGCTGTTACAGTAAGTAAGTACGTACACTAGTTACTAGATTAGATTCTGATAATCCTGGAGTAGATCAGCTCATGACGTGGTGTGCCTGTTAGTACGGGTGAGCACTGAGCAGGACTCGTAGTACGTGGTGGCCTTCGCGAGAGGTCTATGCATGGCATGGCATGGCAGATGGCACATGGCACGCCCATTTGGCACAAGCCAGTCATGCATTCATGGCGACTTGGGTACTGCCTCCGTGGCCCGGGGCCCGTCCCGCCTCTGCACCGTACGTCCACGTGGTAGATGTGAGCTTCGAGCTCCATCCACATCCTACCCGGCCCCTGGCTAGAAGGTGGTTGGAAAGAGGCATGGGAGGGACAATGTCGTGCCGGGATGTACTCCTAGTCCTATATGCACAGCGACCACGTTAAATAAATGCAGCGTCTGGTGTCTGGGTCCCATCCACGTTAAATAATTGAGTAGTACAGTAGTTTGGACTCTAAACAGCCGCTTGATAGCAGGCTTATCTTCAGTTTAATTTAATAACCTGTTTCCGGCGAAAGACGTGGCCTGTCCCATCAGCTTTGGACTCTTGTCTCTCTCCTCCTCGCACAAAGGAAAATGAAAAGTTTTGGACTTGGCATTGTACCAGCATTTATATGTTATTCTCCTTTCTCGATCAATGGATAGCATGCGTCCACGGCTGGCTGGCTAGGTGATGGCCACAACCCACCCACTGCCTCTTCAGATGGTTAGCAAACGCCTATTTGGCAGGGCCAACTCCATCTTTTCTTTCACCTACATCGATCCACACACATGCATGGCCTTCTTTCGTGGCTTCTTCCCTTGTCAACCACACGCCACATGGTGCTTCATTTGTACACTTTCATCTGGACCTGCCCACTCCCTTCCATCCCATTCCCTTTTTCGGCGTCATCAAGTACTTGGACCGTTCCCATTATGGGGAAACTACATTTGGTCCTGAAGAAGATAACGTTGTGACCACCTCAATAAGTGCAGTGTGTGTGCCTGCTTAAGTCAAGGCAGCACGTGCCCCGTTTTTACCCCTGTCACCACGCCTTAATTACGGATTCATCAGTGATAGTACATAAAATACTGTGGTAATAATCCAAAGACTAAGCAGAGCACACTCTGGGGTGATCATATTTAATTACTGCCTAAAAAGTGTATTGACAATGCATGTCTAAGCAGAGCATGCTTGCCATCCTTGACAAATGATGTGAGTGACCTGTCCCATCAGTCTGGGAATGTTGCCGACCGATTGATATATTCTCCTCTCCTCTCCTCTCCTCTCTAGATCATCCGATCAATCAATTATTGATAGCGTCCGACAAGAGCCAAGCTCGTTTATTTATGGGTGAGAGGTACTGGTAGTATTTTTTTGATGGGCCAGAGGTTGATGGATTGGTATGTGGCTCGTCGGCACCTAGACGTCGCCATACTTCAAAAAAGGTCCCATGTCATTTGGAATGTTTGTCTTCTAATGTTTAACTCCAAATGCTGTTTCGACCCCACTTGGTCAGACCAATCATGGTGGTGTAGCTGTCAGCTCTCCAAGGACGCTCTGCGCATAAATGGAAATCTGGACTCGGTGACCAGATGCACCTACTCAGTAATTAATGATGCAAGACATGTCTAAGTGAATAAATCATTCGCGTAATTCTAAATTCATGAGTTAACTATCTAAATATGTATTATATGTGACAATATATATATATATATATATATATATATATTTAGAAACTACATCCGTGTAGAAATCTAGTGATATACTTTTCATGACATATAACACGTATTTAATTCCTTAAATCCATAACCTAGAACTACGCGAATGACTTATTCAATAATTCAGAGCCGTTGGATTCTCGGTGTGCTTCTTGAGATTAATAAGTTGCCTTGACTGCTGTTTTTAGTTGGTCAACAGTTTATCTTCTCTCTTTAATCCCCCC
>LR738714.1:761401772-761426298 GCA_902687465.1 Secale cereale
CCCCCCAAAAAAAAGATCCTGCAAACAATGAACCAATTGTACCTCTTTCCTTGTTTCATGCAAAAGCGTTTTGCAAGTTGGTATCAAGAGGGATGAAGCTCAATGAAATTAACTCCCACTGAAGATGGAAGAGGAACAAATTATGGCTGTAGGCCTGTACTGCTACTCTACAACACAGTGCACGTGGGGTATATATATCGTTGTGAGAAAACATAGTACTACTAGTTGCTATACCAGTTTTGCTTTCCTCATCGTGTTTCAAAGGACTCCTAATTTCAACAGAGATCTAAGCTACTCCCTCCGTCCGGAAATACTTGTCATCAAACTGAATAAAAGGGGATGCATCTAGATGTATTTTAGTTCTAGATACATCCTTTTTATTTATTTTGATGACAAATATTTTCGGACGGAGGGAGTATAAGTTAGCTAGAATGCAATCTGTGACAGTCCTAACAATTAAGACAATACGTTTTTGTTTTTGCAGCTGGGCATGGGAAGTGCAGTGGAGACCCTCTGCGGGCAGGCCTACGGTGCCCACAAGTACGACATGCTCGGAATCTACCTGCAACGCTCCGTCATTCTGCTGGGCTTAACCGGCATACCACTTGCTGTGATGTACGCCTTCTCGGAGCCACTCCTCCTGTTGATCGGACAGTCACCGGAGATAGCTCGCGCCGCGTCGATCTTCGTGTACGGCCTGATTCCTCAGATCTTCGCGTACGCCGTCAACTTCCCCATTCAGAAGTTCCTGCAGGCCCAGAGCATCGTCCTGCCCAGTGCTTACATCTCGACGGCAACGCTCGTTCTACATGTGATGCTGAGCTGGGTGCTCATGTACAAGGTCGGCCTTGGCCTGCTCGGTGCCTCGTTGGTGCTGAGTGTGAGCTGGTGGATTATCGTCGGAGCGCAATTCGTGTACATTGTCGTGAGCCCGACGTGCCGGCATACGTGGACTGGATTCAGTTGGCAGGCCTTCTCCGGTTTGCCGAGTTTCTTCAAGCTCTCCGCCGCGTCTGCCGTGATGCTGTGCCTCGAGACATGGTACTTTCAGGTGCTTGTGATCATTGCTGGATTGCTCCCCAACCCTGAGATTGCCCTGGATTCCCTCTCTGTGTGGTGAGTATCATTGGACTTTGAGTCTTGCTGTTATTCCTAGTAACAAGTCTGCAGAGTTGGTGCTAATTGACTTGTGATGCATGTGTGCAGCATGACGATTTATGGTTGGGTGTTCATGATCTCCGTTGGGTTCAATGCCGCTGCAAGGTTCGCAAGTCTATACTCAAAGGCGTTGATAAACATTAGTATTGCTTACTGACAACTAGGTAAGTACTCTTAACTAACTAATTGATGCGTTTTCACTTCAGTGTAAGAGTGAGCAATGAGCTTGGCGCCGGCAACCCCAAGTCTGCATTTTTCTCTGTGTGGGTCGTGACCGGGCTCTCTGCAACAATTTCTACCATCCTTGCCGTTGTGATCCTTTGCCTCCGCAACCACATCAGCTACATGTTCACAGATGGTAAAGCGGTTTCGGACGCGGTGGCAGATCTCTGCCCGTTGCTCGCCATCACGCTTGTTCTCGGTGGCATCCAACCTGTACTGACAGGTAACTTTTAAAAACTTTCCGCATGACGAAATGTGCTATCTTCATTCTTGCCTGCTCCATTAGTACAAGTTTCTAGAGAGTGTTCATGGCAGGTGCATTATTCAAACAGCAGGAGCTGAGTGTTTTGTTTAACGTTACAATTCCTATGCAATATCAGTTTTTTAATTCAATCTATATCTTATTGTTCATAGTTACTGAATTCTAACGTACCAGAGTATTATGTGAACTGAAACCTGCTGGCCATGCGCAAACTATTATGCCTATCCTGTTATTTTAGGGATATAGTAGGTTTCTGTGCAGTGATTTGATTAGTTTTTGTAGTCAAGTATAAGAAAAGAATAGGCTACTACAAGATGTAGGCCCTTAGGGAAAAAAAGTGAAGGTACAAATGAGGGAAACAAGTCAGCCATGTTTTCTGATGAATATTTTCTCTCTTGAGATACCACATATTCATGGTGATTTAAATTTACTAACATGCATGGAAATATCAGGTGTTGCCGTTGGCTGTGGATGGCAACAATTTGTTGCTTACGTGAACGTCGGCTCTTACTACATTGTAGGCGTTCCACTTGGTGTTGTTCTCGGTTTTTTCTTCAATCTTGGCGCAAAGGTGATGGATCTGTCTGTGAAATTTCTTCAATATTTTCTGTGATGACACAGTCTTCAACTATGTGTTCTAACTTGTGTTGATGGAATCGCATGCCTACTTGCAGGGTATTTGGGGTGGCTTGATTGGGGGAACGGCCTTGCAGACAGCCATTCTGCTGTGGGTCACCATCAGAACTGACTGGACCAAAGAGGTATTCCTTATTAGTACAAGAGCAGAAAGTCGAATTTACATTTTCGTTCTTTTAAACGAAATTTGAAATGATGAATAGAAAATGAACACCCTGATGTCCGAGGATACAGTCTACCTTTCTTGTCGCCATATATGTTGTCATAAATGTAACATACAGACTGTTACTTGCTCATTGTCATTCCTTCCATCACATGATTTAGAACCTTTTTGAGAGTATATGCTTGATGCAAACTGATCAAATATATGTGTTTGAAAAAGATGCACTACTTATTGTATTGTTTTTTCTACATTCTTCAGGTAGAGGAGGCACAGAAAAGGTTGAACAAGTGGGACGAGAAGAAAGAGCCTCTCCTTGCAGGGTTCAAGGACAATAACAAATAAGTGGACCAGTCTAGATTTGTGTTATTTCCAGTTATCCGATTCAGAAGCGTGCTGGCTATGAGACTTGCCGTCGGCGTGGGCGGGAGGGGCCGAATTCAGGTCTCTTTATTTTCGCGTAGATATCTGTGAGTTTATGCCTCAATTTTTTGGATGACATGCCGGTGATGGGTTTGTTAGTACATACTGTGGTCTTGGTTAGCATGTTACATCTTTCTTTCTTCGAATTGTCTTTAAGTTATTGGTTTTCCCTTCTTTCTTGGAAGGCCATTATTTGGTAACTTTGTAATACATTTGTAATTAGCCTGGCATTATGCTAAATCAGTTAAAGAAAAGGGTGTGATGTTTTGGATAGGAGCCCGGAATTTGGAATTTGGAATTTGGAAATCATGTGAAAATGCTATTTTATACTTCATCATATCCAAAATAAGTGTGGTGGTTTTAGTTCAAATTTGAACTAAAAATACGGCATTTATTATGGATAAGAGGGACCAGTAAATAGTTACCCTGCATTGCGACGTGTTATAAATATTATACTTCCTCCGTCTCAAAATTAGTGTCTCGCCTTAATACAACTTTGTGCTAAAATAGTAGTTAGCCTGTGATTTACCTGCCCATATTATTGTGATCGTGTAAAAAAGTAGAATTTTATTTGATAAACACTCATTTGGTAACTTTATTGACTTATCAAATAAAACACAAATTTATTTGATAAGTCAATAATAGGTGTGACAATTGTGGCGGTTTCAGAAAAAAATAGCAATGGAAAAAGCAGAGATGGATGAAAAAAAAATCAAAATAGAAAGAGGGAGTGTGGAATTTACTAAGTTAGACGAAGGAGAACCGAAGGACAGAACTTTAGTGTTCTTTCTGAAGTTAGGAGATATTTTAAAGTAGAATATCCTCTCCAGATGCACACATGAAACACAAGGTGCAACATGGTTTGTGCTAAGTTTGACTAAGCTCGTAGAAAAATATGCTAACATATACAACACCTAATGTCATCATTGAGCTTTTTTTTATCAATCATGCTGCACCAATAACCATATGAGTAGTCAGTGGACTATGGGTCCATACCAATAGTTATGTGGCTTCTACTCTTTCATGTTCTTCCACTACTAGGGAAAACCCTATGGATAGACAGGCAACAGTGGCGCGGGACAAACGGGCCGCGCTACTACTAATTAGCAGTAGCGCGAGCCTAATACAGGTGCTGCATGTGTCCATTAGTAGTAGCACGGGCCCACCAACCCTGCACTGCTAGTAAGTGGGCTCCACAGTGCCCCCATGAGCTGGCAACAGTAGCAACGTGGGTCTTGGGCCTGCGCTACTGCTAAGCCCGTTGGCAGTAGCGCGAGTCTTTAACAACCTCTGCTACTGTTGCCACCCGGGCCCAGCTCCCCGGCCCCACTTAGTAGCAGCGTGTGCCCAAAGCCCGCGCTACATCTAATAGGCTTAGCAGTAGCGCCAACTTGGGGCCCATGTTACTGCTAAGCCAGCCCTATCGTCTTCCTGCGTGGCTCGTTCCACTACCTCCCCCTCACTCTCCCCACACACTCTCTCCGCCGCCGCCGTCGCCCGTCATCACCCCCGAGGTATCTCCCTCCCTCCTCTCTCCTCTCGACACTCGCCATCCTCATCCATCCTCTCGTTGCCCGCCGTCCTCCTCCCTCACTCCTTCCTCCATCCTTCTTCCCCCCACCTGCCTTCCTCCCTCCTCCCTCCCTCTTGCCTCCCTCCATCCCGGCCTCCTCCCTCTATCCTCCCTCTCTTATGCCTTCCTCCTCCCTCCATCCCGGCCTCCTCCTTCTGTTCTTGTAGAATGTAGTTTTTAGTGCTTTTTCAATACAATAGAATATACATTATTTGAATGAAATATAATTTTTTCAGTAAATGTGGGTCTTTTGAATAGAGTAGAATTTTTTTCAGTAAATGTTGGTCTTTTGAATATAATAGAATAGTGAGTGTCGAAAGGAGTAGAAAATTAGAAAATGTTCAATAAATGTAGTTCTTTTGAACCAAATACCTTTAAGTTTTTTAGTCATCAAGTAAAATATAAAACTGTTGCTGCCAATTATATTGCGAAATTCAATGAGCAGCAACTTTGAAATTTTCTATATAAATGCTCATGTGTGGCGCAGGGTAGATCACCGATGAGTCGACGCCCAGAAGATCACCGACAACACCCACGCATTGTCGACAACCATTGTCTATCACTAGTAGAAAAAGGGCCTAATGTGAAGCACATTAGTCCCGGTTTGTAACTGAACTGACACTAATGCTCTTTGTCCTTATGGATAACCCTATTATTGGAGCGTTGCTTGCGGGAAGACGCCCCACACCTGTGGTGGTTGATCCCCCCTACTGAAATTGTGCCTTATAAAATACCAGCTGGCATTATCAATTATGTTTTGGCTAATCGTTATGCAGGAGACAGACATCCCGGTGAGCACTTGCTATATTTGTCACGACTATGTTCATTATTTAAGCTTGCAGGTGTATCGAGGGAGTTTGTCATGAGGAAATTGTTTGCCGTATCCCTTATAGATAAAGCTTCAGATTGGTATGGGCTTCTCGATAACTCACACTTGCTGGACTGGCAGGAGCTTATGTCTCTTTTCTATACTAAGTTTTATCCTCTTCATGAAATTCATCGAGACAGGAATTATATATATAACTTTAGGTCTCGTGACGGAGAAAGCATTGCTCAAGCTTGGGGTAGACTGAAGTCTCTAATGCTCAAATGCCCAATTCATAAGCTTCCCAAGGAAATTATACTTACAAATTTTTATGCCAGGCTTTCTCGTTAGGATAAGGAGATGCTGGATGCCTCCTCTAGTGGGGTATTTCAGAAGAAGAGCGTTGAAGAAAGGTGGGATCTCCTTGAAAGAATCCAAAGGAATACTGAAGATTGGGAAATTGATAAAGGTATTGAACCCGCTATAAATTATGAACATGATTATATTGAGAGCTATGTGGAAACTGATTACTTCAATACTTTTTGCTCTAAGATTGGTCTTGATTCCCATCTAGTGATTGATTTATGTAAGAACTTTGCCTCTCACGTTGATTCTTTTAAAAAGAATAGAGACCAGCACCATGCACCTTTTAAAGAATCATCTATTGATATTTATGTTGCTGAGCCTATTTTGCCTGCAGTCATATATGAAAAGCCTCCTTTTCCCACGAGGATAAAGGAACACTCTCTCGTAACAGGCATAATAAATAAAAGTGAGAGAAGAGTTGATGAACCTGAGGACCAGATCAGGGTCGATCCTCAAGTAGCATTGATTAAAGACCTTGCTACTGATGATGTTTTGGATTCCAATATAACTTTTTGTGCTGTTTTCACTAACCTTGTCACAGCCAAGAACAAAGGCCCAATTTCAGGTACTCCGGTGGTATCTGTTAAAATAGGAGATCACAACTATTATGGGCTATGCGATTTGGGATCGAGTGCAAGTGCTATTCCTTATTCACTCTATGAAGAAATCATCGGTGAGATTTCCCCTTGTGAACTTGAAGAAGTTGATGTTACTATTCATCTTGCAAATAGATCAACTATCTCTCCTATCGGAATTGTGAGGGACGTTGAGGTCCTATGTGGAAAGGTAAAATACCCTGCCGACTTTTTGGTACTTGGTTCAGCCAGGGACAATTTTTGTCCCATCATTTTTGGTAGACCTTTTCTTAGAACTTGTGGAGCTATAATAGATTGCAAGAAAGGTAAAGTTTCTGTTGAATTCGATGGTGAGCCATATGAATTTAATTTTTCTAAGTTCTCTAAGCAGCCTCGTGGTACTGATTCACCTAGTGATGATAAAATTATTGAAAGTATTGCCTCTATTGCTATTCCCCCTGATGATCCTTTGCAGCAATACATGGAGGACCACGAGAATGATTTGCATATGCAGGAAAGAAATGAACTAGATGAAATATTCTTGAGACAGCCTGCTATCCTGAAGCACAACCTTCCGGTTGAACCTTTGGGAATTTTATCAAAACCAAAAGAAGACCCGGTGTTCGATCTTAAACCTCTTCCCGATACGCTCAAGTATGCTTATTTAGATGAAAAGAAAGTATATCCTGTTATTATCAATTCTAACCTTTCAGGATATGAAGAAGAGCGATTATTGGAAGTACTTCGTAAACACCGAGGCGCAATTGGCTACACCCTTGATGACCTTAAGGGGATTAGTCCATCTATCTGTCAACATACTATCAACCTTGAGCCTGATGCTAAACCAGTTGTTGATCATCAACGACGGTTGAACCCGAAGATGATGGATGTCGTGAGAACTGAGATTCTCAAGCTTCTAGCAGCAGGTATCATCTACCCTATAGCTGACAGTAAGTGGGTAAGTCCGGTGCATTGTGTTCCTAAGAAAGGAGGTACAACTGTGGTTCCTAATGATAAAAATGAACTAATACCTCAGAGAATTATTATTGGATATAGAATGTGTATTGATTATAGGAAGTTGAACAAGGCAACCAGGAAGGATCACTACCCATTGCCGTTCATTGACCAAATGCTTGAAAGGTTATCCAAAAATACCCACTTTTGTTATCTCGATGGTTATTCTGGCTTCTCTCAAATTCATGTTAACAGTGCCGATCAAGAGAAGACCACTTTTACTTGTCCTTTTGGTACTTATGCTTACAGACGTATGCCTTTTGGTTTATGTAATGCCCCTGCTACTTTTCAAAGGTGTATGTCTGCTATCTTTCATGGTTTCTGCGGGGATATTATGGAAGTCTTCATGGACGATTTCTCCGTCTATGGAACTTCATTTGACCATTGTCTTCACAACCTTAATAAAGTTTTGCAGAGATGCGAGGAGACAAATTTGGTACTCAACTGGGAGAAGTGCCACTTTATGGTTAATGAAGGAATTGTTCTTGGTCACAAGATTTCCGAAAGGGGAATTGAAGTGGACAAAGCCAAGATCGAAGCTATTGAGAGGATGCCCTATCCAAGGGACATCAAAGGTATTCGCAGTTTTCTCGGTCATGCAGGTTTTTATAGAAGATTTATTAAAGACTTTTCTAAAACCTCGAGACCCCTCACTAATCTTCTCCAGAAGGATGTTCCTTTTGCGTTTGATGAAAATTGTAAGGAAGCTTTTGAAGTCCTTAAGAAAGTTTTAATAACTGCTCCTATAGTACTACCACCTGACTGGAATTTACCTTTTGAGATTATGTGTGATGCAAGTGATTTTGCTGTTGGAGCTGTTTTAGGACAAAGAGTTGATAAGAAATTGAATGTTATACATTATGCTAGTAAAACCCTGGATAGTGCTCAAAGAAATTATGCTACTACCGAGAAGGAATTCTTAGCTGTAGTTTTTGCTTGTGATAAGTTTAGGCAGTATATTGTTGATTCCAAAGTTATTATTCATACTGATCATGCTGCCATTAAATATCTTATGACAAAGAAGGATGCCAAGCCAAGGCTTATCAGATGGGTACTCCTTCTCCAAGAATTTGATTTACAGATTGTTGATAGGAAAGGGGAAGACAATCCGGTAGCGGACAATCTTGCAAGAATGGAAGATATACCGCATGACCCCATCCCAGTTAACGATAGTTTTCCAGACGAGCAACTTGCCGTTGTAAAAATACAACCTCTTTCCGACCCTTGGTATGCAGATTATGCTAATTTTATTGTTGCGAAGTATTTGCCTCCAGGTCTAACATTTCAGCAAAGGAAGAAGTTCTTTCATGATTTGAGGCACTACTTTTGGGATGACCCACATCTTTTCAAACAAGGTCCCGACGGGATCGTGAGAGGATGCATTCCGGAACATGAGCAGAAGGACGTTCTCCGACGGTGTCATGATAGTCCCTATGGAGGACATCATGCCGGTGAGAGGACTGCATATAAGGTTCTTCAATCAGGTTTTTATTGGCCTACTCTCTTTAAAGATGCTAGAAATTATGTTTTAGCTTGTGATAAATGTAAGAGAGTTGGTAACATTAGTAGAAGGAATGAGATGCCTATGAATTACTCACTAGTGATTGAACCTTTCGATTGTTGGGGTTTTGATTTTATGGGTCCTTTTCCTTCTTCGCACAAGTATACTCACATTTTAGTAGCTGTTGATTATGTGACAAAGTGGGTTGAAGCAATCCCCACTGAAAGTGCTGATCACAAAACATCTTTGAAAATGCTTAAAGATGTAATTTTTCCTAGGTTTGGTGTACCAAGGTATCTCATGACCGATGGAGGATCACACTTCACGCACGGAGCTTTTAGAAAAGCTCTGGCTAAATACGATGTTAATCATAGAATTGCTTCACCGTATCATCCTCAAACTAGTGGGCAAGTTGAGCTTACCAATAGAGAGATTAAGTTGATCTTGCAGAAAACAGTAAACAGAAATAGGAAGGATTGGTCAAATAAATTAGGAGATGCTTTGTGGGCATATAGAACTGCTTACAAAAACCCCATGGGCATGTCCCCCTATAAGATGGTATATGGCAAGGCTTGCCATTTGCCATTAGAGCTAGAGCACAAAGCTTTCTGGGCTGTTAGAGAGCTTAATGCTGACCCAAAACTAGCTGGTGAGAAGCGTCTCATGAACTTGACTTCTCTAGATGAATGGAGAAGTGAAGCTTACGAGAGCGCTAAAATGTTCAAGGAAAAGGTAAAAAGGTGGCATGATAGGAAGATTCTGAAACGTGAATTTAATGTTGCTGATAAAGTTTTGTTGTTTAGATCCCGTTTCAGGTTTTCTCCAGGTAAACTACTTTCCAGGTGGGAAGGACCATTTCATATTGAAGAAGTTTATCGGTCTGGTGCAATTAAGATTAATAATTTTGAAGGCACCAAACCTGAAGTTGTGAATGGGCAAAGACTTAAACATTACATAGCAGGAGACCCTGTCGATGTTGATGTGAATATAATATACACAACAACCCACGAAGAACATGTTGCAGCCCTGTTTCAGACGCCAGCAGAAGCAGAATAAAGAAAAGGTATGTAGTGCGATAAGAAAACACCGCAAACCATCATAAAAGTTCCGTATTACGAGTTTTTGTAAAATTAGTAAAATTCCGAGTCGAAGTGGAGCCGGAGACGACCACCAGGGAGTCCAGGCGCCCCCCTGGCGCGCCCCCCTTGGGCCGCGCCGGCAGGCCGCCTGGCCACCCTGGAGCCCGTCTCCGACCCCGCATTGGTCCGTTACCTTCCTTTCTGTGCATAAATTTTTCCTATATATTTGCCCGGGGTGTTCCGGCAACGTATCTTGCGATTTCGCATGTTTTCTCTTCGATCTGTTTCTGCCAGGAAATCTTTCAGCTAAATTTAGGTGCCATGGCTTCTCCAAGTTCCCCCAAGGACACGTTCGTCGTCAACGTCATCAACCCTTACCTCGCTGAGGTGAAGAAGCACCCTCAGGTTGTTCAGATGAAGGAAGGCATCCTTCATCAAGAAGATCTGAAGGGACCCATCAAGGAGGGGAGCGTCCAGGCCAGGCTGGAAGAAGTGGAGCAAGAAGTCTTCAAGTACAAGAAGATGACCGAGCGTGGTGTCGAAGCTAACTTTGACATCACCAACGAGCTGAAGAACTACTTTCTGAAGGAGATGAAGGAGATGTGGGAAAGAATCGCCGCGTCTGAAGACAGAATTATAGAACTCCAAGGGCAAATTAACGATTTATATAACCAGAACTGTGAGTATGAACTAAGATTTATGCGCATGAGTTTGGGTGCTGAATGCAGGATTCAGGAGATGAGCCTCTCACAAGAGACTTTAGCAAGATATCCATGGAAGCGTTTCGCCAAGGACTACGTGATTAACGCCAACAAGTATTGGTGAAATCTCCGTGGGTAATGGCATTCCCTTGGCTTGTTCCAAGCTTGGGGGAGTGCCCGGTATCTTTATCTTTTACCTTTTGTCTTTCGGAAGTCAAGTAGAGTCGTATCATGTCTAGGGAGGTTATTATATGAGATAGGTGTGTGCATTGAGGTCTATCACCCCTTCGGTGAAGAATTGTATCCATGTGTGTGGAGTCGTTTATGATGGAATATTAATGAGAAGTTTATCGGTTCCTTTTTGCTGCACTCGGTATTCTCTTCACGCAATCGACCTTATATGATGATTCTTATTGAGAGTATTGACCTTATGTCAGGTATGGCTATGAAACTTTATTTAATCTTGGTAAACATAGCTTTGGTCATAACAACAAGCATGATGTTCTTAAAGTATCAACATAGCCAAAACCTTTATGTTATTATGCTTGAAGTGTTATGTTGACAAGGAAGACAACTTGATGTGTTATGCTTATTTCAATGTTCAGGCTTTATATTGCTTTGCATCTTAGTCATCATCAGTTGTCTGCTCTTTCAAAACCTTTGCTAGCCTAACTCTGTACTAAGCGGAATTCTGCTTGTGCGTCCATACCCTTAAGCCAATACCTTCCATATGAGTCCACCATACCTACCTACTCGTGGTACTCCACTACCACCTCCTAAAGTATATAATTTATGTGTTATCCTTAAATGTTCAAAATCTTTTATTTTGTGCCTCTGCTTTAGCTCATGAGGAAGTAGTAGCTAATTCATGACCTTTTTGAGTTGGACAAGCCTCACCCCGGGATTGCATGTATAATGTGCAAACCCATAATACGAAAAGGAACTGGCATTGAGTGCGCCCGGCTTAAAAATAATATAACAAACAAACCCTCCTCCACGCTTTGTTCATGAGAAATCAGAAAACTTTGGCAGTGATAAACAAAGGAGAATAAGAGGATGTTATCGTCCTCATACGGGAGCCGTTCCTCGAAACTTGTCCAGTTCAAGAAGTAATTGAGTTATCTATTAGCATTCGTTGACGAATCATGCACCTCTCAAAAACTTGTTTTCATTCTGTTTGATTTGAGGATAGCACATGAGTTTTCCCTACTACCCTAGAGCAGGGCCTATCTTTTAATTTTAAGTTGAGTCAGTTATTTCTACTTCCCTCTATTTCTCAAAGAGAGCAGACGTTTGATGTTGATAAGGATTCATTCATATAAAGCTGCATTAAGACTTGTCATATCATATCCTTGTTGACATTATCATTTGATAAGGAAGTTGTTTGTCATGCCCAGCTAAGGCAAATATCTTCCTTCGTGTTAACACTTTCACTTCTTGCTTATTAACTTGTTATTTCAAAAAGCTTCAATTAATCCCATCAAAAGCAAAAGTTAAAATTATTTGTTGTTCTTTGACCAAAGGACATGTTTGCCATGATATAATGAGTTTCCATTGGTCCTACTTTCGAATATAAGTGTTGACACTCTTTCATAAGAGCCTTATGAGTTGAAGATTGCTGCTGAGGATATTTGAGTTGGTGAAGAGACTATGATGCTTCTTGGCCGTATTCTATTTATCGACACTTCACTCTCTAAACTTGTGGACAGGTTTACCGAGTTCATATTCGCTTGGGGACAAGCGAGGTCTAAGCTTGGGGGTGTTGATACGTCCAAAATGCATCACTATTTTGTATTATAATTTATCCTTATTCATTGATATATTTCACATTATGATGATGTTCTTATGTTGTTTTGGTCTATTTTACACAGTTTGCAACTTTCCGATACCGAAACAGCAGACGCAGGATTCAGCAGGAAAAAGTGGATGCTGAGTTGCTGAAGAAGAACACCTCCAAATTACCTGAAAATTGACGGGAGGTATTTTTTAGACGAATAACAAAGACATGCAAAAGGGGAGTCAGAGGGGGGCCACAGGGTGCCCAGGCGGCCTGGGGGCGCGCCCCCCTGGCCGCGCCGGGGGGGGGGCCCTGGAGCCCCTGGCCCACCTCTGGTCGCCCCCTTTTGCATATATGTTCTCCGTCCCCCGAAAACCCTAGGCACGGGACTTTTTACGGAGTTCCGCCGCCGCTTCGAGGCGGAAACCTGCAGAGAAGAAAAGGGCATCTCCGGTGGGCAGATTCCGCCGGGGAGATCACCTCCTGGAAGGGGAGATCATCGCCATCGTCATCACCATCGTCACGGGCATCATCGAGATCATCATCAACATCATCCCCAACACCAGCACCATCTCCATCTTCATCCAAATCTCATCTTACCATCGCAACTCGTGTTGTAACTCGTACTACCTATCCCCTTTACTCCGTTGGTGTTGATTACTACTTTGTGGTGAATGCTATTGAGTTTTGTTGGAGAAATATTATTATGTCCAGATTGTTTATCACATATTTATCCCCACTGATCATGATCTCTTTTATGTTTTGTGAGTAGTTACCTTAGTTCTTGAGGACATGGGGGAAGTCTTGTTGTTAGTAGTCATATGCTGTTGAAGTAATATGTGTTGTTTGGTACTTAAGTTGCGTTGTCATTCTACTAGTGGTGTTGTGTGAGTCGAACACCCAACACTTCGCCTTATTAAGGACCTAGGAGAATACATTGTGTATAAAGAATGCTTATGGTGGGTTGCCGGAGTGATAGAAACCTGAACCCCAGTTCGCACGCTTTTGCATAAGGGAATAATGGATCCTCGATCGTATTGCTATGGTTAGGCTTTTGCCTTAAATTCTATCTTGTATTTGCGGATGCTTGCAAGGTGTTTAATCATAAGAGTGCATTCATCTTAGTCTAGAGAGTGCACTAGCATAGATCCACCCACTCAACACTTATCAACACATAACATAGTATCGATACGGAATATGGCGAAAGCACATGACTACCTCTCCCGTGTGTCCTCAAGAACGCTTTAGTCTTTATAAGTTCAGTTGCTAGGCCTCTCCTTTGCTAAGAAGGGATTGGGCCACTTGTTCCTTTCAGTACCTTTTACATTACTTGTCTTTACATTCCTGTTGCTTATATTGAGAAAACCCCTAAAAGTTATCTATCAGTGCTTGTAGTAATTTCTTGCTCAGAATCGCTTATCAATACCTTCTGCTCCTCGTTGGGTTCGACACTCTTACTTATCGAAAACGCTGCAACAGATCCCTTACGGTTGAGGGTCATCACACTCCTCCTACTCCAAGTGCGGCACCGCGTCAGGCCACTCCTCCTGCTCCAAGTCCAGCACCGTGTCAGCCCACTCCTCCTCCTCCAAGTCAGCCACGTCAACTGTCTTCGCTCGCTCAGCAACATCATAAGAGAGCCGCTGCAACTATGGTGCGGTACAAGTCAAGGTACAAGAGGTACATGAGGAGGCAAGCGATTTCAATATGGTCCAAGCCTCGCGCCTCTTCCGAAGAGGCCTTACGACATGACCAAGGAGGAAAATGAAGCCGAAGTGAGGGCCCAATTGGATGCCCATTTTGGACCGAAACCGCTACCGCCGCCAAAGGAGGAAGTGTCTGATAAAGTCGTTGACCACTTTCTTAGTATGGCTAAAGCACCACCTCCCAAGCCTGTTCACTCCGACTATGAGCGCCAAATCAGGAAGGCACATCGAGCACAACAAAAGAAGGAGTCGAGCTCGAGCTCGAGCCAAGCAGCTGCCAACAAAAGCGGGAAAACCGTTCCCCAGGTGGGAGAACATGCGGTGCAATCGATTCCCCTGCTCATTGTACCAGCGCCGATCCCCCCACATGTGAGTACCGACAACGATGATGATGTGCTAATAACCGACGATCATATAAGGCAAGCTGCAGAGATCGGATGCACTGTAGAACAACTCCTAGGGCTTGAGCCTATGGAAACTTTTACACAGGAGGAACTAAAACGACAATATATCAGCGGCGAACCTATGCTAGATCCCGAGGAGGTCAAGAAGCTCTCAACCAGAATGTATGAATTGCATCAATGGTACCTGAAAATTTGCAAGACTAGCAATCGAGAGTCCCTCATTGTGAAAGTCAAGGCAGAGCATTACTTCCATGAGTAAGCTCTGTCCGTTGAGTATACATAACTGTTTCAGTTATTCAATCAAGACGCACTTGACAAATCTATCGTCAGTTGCTATTGTCTGTAAGTGATTTATTTCTGTAATTTAAGTCTCAAGCTAGCTTAGTGCTCGTTGATCATTACCCAAAATTATCCTCACTATTTTTTTCTGTGGTATTAATTATGCAGGATGAATATCTATGAAATGAAAAAAGCTGGACGCTATGGCATTGGGTTCATTGACCCAAATACCATTAATGAAGAGACATGGACACTTGCATGGTATCGAGATGATGTAGAGGAAAAGATGGTAGAGTTCTTGAAGCGCCTTAATACCAATCGAGATATACTACTTCCTTACAACTTCACGTGAGTCACATTGTCTTGTATACTGCAAATTATGTTTTTGCTTACTAGCTAGATGTTAATAAGTGTATAGGGTTTAGGGTAGTTAATGAGTGTTATGCACATGCCCGCTAAATTTATACATGCAAACGTGTGCGCATGCAGTTTTCACTGGATCTTGTTTGACATTCAAGTTGAAGAAGGAAAGGTTGTACTACTGGACTCACTACTTAAAGATCCTAGTGACTACTCAATCGTGAAGGGGATAGTCAACAGGTAATATCAATCATTATTGAACTATATGTCGGCCTCTTTAGTTCGTCATTTCCTGATATCAACTAATTAATAACTCATTTATTCAATTTCTTTGCCGGCGGACAAGGCTTGGAAAAAGTTCATCAAAGTGGTTCCAGGCCCGACAAGATCTGTATTGGTGTCGACCCAAGGTAATTAACTAAGTAGTACTAGCTAGATAGCTACCATGTCTTTAATTCTACTTTCAATACCATTAATTATCATGCTTGATTAATTTTTATCTGATTGAATTCTGTTCTCGTAAAGGCCATGAAGCAGGTGCCGGGGAATAATTTATGTGCATACTACGTTTGCGAGAACATTCACATGATGGCGTCCGAAAGGACACCGGATGCTAGACAGCGATGGGTACGTTTGCCAGAACACTACTCACAATTTTTACATCATTATCGATATCTAATCACACAACTAATACATGCATATTGATCTCCTTCTTTTGAAGTTTAATGAGATACGGGATCAGCTCCCACTGGAGGATTGGGTACGAGTAATTCAAGAGAAAATAGCGAGATTTTTGTTCGACCAGGTCATAAAGCCCGACGGAGAATACCATTACCCGCAACCACAGTAATGCCTCCATATAGGAGAAATTGTATATATATATATATATATATATATATATATATATATATATATATATATATATATATATATAGTTCTGCGAGAAATTCTATTTATATATATGCATACGTGTACAGTATGTGTAGTATCATAAAGTACCAGCAAATGAAAAAGAATTAAATGGAAAACACAAAATTAAAGGAAAAAGAAATCATAAACCCAAACCCCCTAAACCTTTTAGTATCGGTTGGTGTTACCAACTAGTACTAAAGGTCTCCCCGCCCCCGGCGCTGGCTCGTGCCACGTGGTGACCGTTTAGTGGTCGTTCATGCTGAATCGGTACTAAGGGGGGGTGGACCTTTAGTCCCCACTCTTTAGTGCCGGTTGCAGAACCGGCACTAAAGGGCCTTACGAACCGTTGCTATAGCCTGGTTCTGCACTAGTGTATAGTGAGTAAACATGGTCTATGTGGTTGCTTAAATACGAAAATGAAGGATATGTGGTTGCCCTATTGGCCTATGTTTGCAGGGAACACCTCCGAGTGGCCTATGTTTTGTATGAGTGTTGATTCATTTCTGTTTTAGCAAATTTTAGGGGCTCGATATGTCCTATTTTAGCAAAGGTAATGCCGATTTTTTTAATGAATTTTAGCATGACTTGTGCTACAATATAGGAAATATCGAGTACCCTGAATTTACAGGAAAGAGAATGAAACAACATTTTGGGTTGACTTTAGGTCTGTCGGGGCTCCATACATCACAGACAAAAAGTAAGTGAGGGAGAGTGTCCACCATATATGAGATAAGAAGAATGTCGACTGTTGTCGTGGGGGTCACTCTTCCTCTTCTTTCTCGTGATAGACTTTTTGTTAATGCACGGGAAGGAAGAGAAGAGCGGACATCATTGACGGTCAAAAAATCAGTGAGGGAGAGTCAAGGGTTGTCCCGTTTATACTATTTTACCTTAGAGAGAGTAGTAGGTCCTAACTAGCACCCATCATGTGGTAAGAACAATTAACTAGTGTGGGTTATGACTATCATGACGAGGAGTGATGTGCTAGAATGATGAGTTGTGAGATGACTATGATGATGATGAGTAGGACTTGTTATTATTATTATTATTATGACCATGAAGAGTTATTATTATTTTGTTAATGATGATGATGAGTTATTATTATTATGATGAATATGATGATGATGAGTTGTTATTATGATCATGATGAGTTATTATATTGGTGGGTGAAAGAAACGTGGATTAGATTCAAGTGGAGGCAACATGGTGCAGATCCAAAATACTACTAATCCAAACTTGGTCACTTTGGATCCATCCACTTGAATCTGATCAACGTTTCTTTCACTCACTGATATAATAACTCATCATGATCATAATGATATAACAATCTTTAAATTGCGACTGTATGAATACTTGTATAACATACGGTGTATAAATATAGTCTAAAACAAGAGAGAAATGTAATACAGACGAATATTAGTAGTGAGGGGCTAGGGTGTGCTGGTAGTAATTATCAGTAGCGTGGGTTGGAACAAACGCTACTACTATCCGAGTTAGCAATAGTAGGGGTCAGGCTCGTGATGTCTACTACGCAACTTTATTCTTGTAGACTCGTGTTGGGTGATAACCCACAACTGTAGGGGATCACAACAGTTTTCGAGGGTAAGGTATTCAACCCAAATTTATTGATTCGACACAAGGGTAGCCAAAGAATACTCTCAACTATTAGCAGCTGAGTTGTCAATTCAACCACACCTGGAAACCTAGTATCTGCAGCAAGGTAATTTAGTAGCAAGGTAATATGGAAGTAACGGTAACGGTAGCAAAAGTAGCGATAGTGTTTTGTAGTGATTTAACAGTAGCAGCGGAAAAGTAAATAAGCAACAAGTAATATGTGAAAAGCTCGTAGGCATTGGATCAGTGATGGATAATTATGTCGGATGCGATTCCTCATGTAATAGTTATAACATAGGGTGACACAGAACTAGCTCCAGTTCATCAATGTAATGTAGGCATGTATTCCGAATATAGTCATACGTGCTTATGGAAAATAACTTGCATGCCATCTTTTGTCCTACCCTCCCGTGGCAGCGGGGTCCTAATGGAAACTAAGGGATATTAAGGCTTAATAGAGTACCGGACCAAAGCATTAACACATAGTGAATACATGAACTCCTCAAACTACGGTCATCACCGGGAGTGGTCCCGATTATTGTCACTTTGGGGTTGCCGGATCATAACACATAGTAGGTGACTATTGACTTGCAAGATAGGATCAAGAACACACATATATTCATGAAAACATAATAGGTTCAGATCTAAAATCATGGCACTCGGGCCCTAGTGATAAGCATTAAGCATAGCAAAGTCATAGCAACATCAATCTTAGAACATAGTGGATACTAGGGATCAAACCCTAACAAAACTAACTCGATTACATGGTAAATCTCATCCAACTCATTACCGTCCAGCAAGCCTACGATGGGATTACTCACGCACGGCGGTGAGCATCATGGAATTGGTGATGGAGGAAGGTTGATGATGACGATGGCGATAATCTCCACTCTCCGGAGCTCCGAACGGATTCCAGATCAGCCCTCCCGAGAGAGATTAGGGCTTGGCGGCGGCGCCGTATCGTAAAACGCGATAATTCCTTCTCTCTGATTTTTTTTTCTCCCCGAAAGTGAATATATGGAGTCGGGGGAGACGTCGGTGGAGCTACAGGGGCCCACGAGGCAGGGGCGCGCCCAGGGGGGAGGGGCGCCCCCACCCTCATGGACAGGGTGTGGACCCCCTGGTCTGGTTCTTTCCGCAGATATTTTTTATATATTCCAAAATAATTCTCCATTGAATTTCAGGTCATTCCGAGGACTTCTATTTCTGCAAAAAAATAACACCATGGCAGTTCTATTGAAAACATCATCAATCCGGGTTAGTTCCATTCAAATCATGCAAGTTAGAGTCCAAAACAAGGGCAAAAGTGTTTGGAAAAGTAGATACGTTGCAGATGTATCAACTCCCCCAAGTTTAAACCTTTGCTTGTCCTCAAGCAATTCAGTTGACAAACTGAAAGTGATAAAGAAAAACTTTGACAAACTCTATTTGCTCTTGTTGTTGTAAATATGTAAGGCCATCATTCAAGTTTTCAGCAAAGATCATGAACTAACGACATTCAGAATAACTTTCAGGTCTCATGTCTGCTCATATCAATGGCATAATCAACTAGCGAGCAATAATAATAAACCTCGGATGACAACACTTTCTCAAAACAATCATAATATGATATAACAAGATGGTATCTCGCTAGCCCTTTCTGAGACCGCAAAACATAAATGCAGAGCACCTTTGAAGATCAAGGACTGACTAGACATTGTAATTCATGGTAAAAGAGATTCAGTCCCAATCATACTCAATGCAAATTAATAGCAATACATGCAAATGACAACGGTGCTCTCCAACTGGTGCTCTTTAATAAGAGGATGATGACTCAACATAAAAGTAAATAGATAGGCCCTTCGCAAAGGGAAGAAGGGATTTGTAGAGGTGCCAGAGCTCGATTTTAAAATAGAGATGAATAATATTTTGAGTGGTATACTTTTATTGTCAACATAACAACCAAGAATCTCGATATCTTCCATGCTACACACATTATAGGCGGTTCCCAAACAGAATGGTAAAGTTTATACTCCCCCAACCACCAACAAGCACACTCCACGACCATTTGAATCCACGGGGTACCGTCCAAACAAGCAACAACCCTGGGGGAGTTTTGTTTAATTATTGTGATTTGAGCATGGGACTGGGCATCTCGGTTACCAGCCATTTTCTCATGAATGATGAGCGGAGTCCACTCATCATGAGAATAACCCACCTAGCATGGAAGATATAGACATCCCTAGTTGATACATGAGCTGTTCGAGCATACAAAACAAAATTTCATTTGAAGGTTTAGAGTTTGGCACATACAAATTTACTTGGAACGGCAGGTAGATACCGTATATAGGAAGGTATGATGGACTCATATGGAATAACTTTGGGGTTTATGGAAGTGGATGCACAAGCAGTATTCCCGCTTAGTACAGGTGAAGGCTAGAAAGAGACTGGGAAGCGACCAGCTAGAGAGCGACAATAGTCATGAACATGCATTAAAATTAATCAAAAATGAGTGCAAGCATGAGTATGATATAAATCACCATGAACATAAATATCGTGGAGGCTATGTTGATTTTGTTTTAACTATATGCGTGAACATGTGCCAAGTCAAACCACTTGAATCGTTCAAAGGAGGATACTACCCTATCATACCACATCACAACCATTTTAATATCATCTAGGCACACAAGATAGACCATTATAAACTCTTAGCTAATTAAGCATGGCATGAGCAGCTATGATATCTAATTGTCATTGCAAGCATGTTTCATTCATAATAGGCAGAATCAGGAACGGTGAACTATCATATTTACAAAAACAAGAGAGGTCGAGTTCATACATGCTTTTCTCACCTCAATTAGTTCATCATATATCGTCATTATTGCCTTTCACTCGCACGACCGAACGGTGTGGATAATAACAATAGTGCACGTGCATTGGACTAAGCTAGAATCTGCAAGCATTTAATACAAAAGAGAAGACAAAGTAATATGGCTCAAGGTTAAATCAATAATAAAGCATATGAGAGCCACTAAACATTTTCATCTTCTCCTCTGGACCCCCAAAAAAAAGAAAAGAAACTATTTGCACGGGAAAGCTCCCAACAAGCAAAAGAAGAACAAGAAATCTTTTTAGGTTTTCTTTTAATTACTAGTACTACAGGCATGAAAAGTAAACTAGCTAAAAAGACTGCAACTATTTTGTTTGTTTTTCTTAAGGTTTTTCTAACACACAAGAAAAATACTAAGAAAAGAAATGAAACTAGCATGGATAGTATAATGAAAGAGTGTGATCACCCACTACTGGAATAAGTGTGTGAACATGAATGTAATGTCGGTGAGAAATACGTACTCCCCCAAGCTTAGGCTTTTGGCCTAAGTTGGTCTATGGCCAGTATTGGCATGATGGATATCCAAAGTCGTAGTTGGGGTTGTACTGAGATGCAGCGGCTACCGCCTGCCGAGCTGCATCCTGAAGGCGAGCTGCCCTCGTCTTCTCCTGATACTCATTTGCTTCCTCCCTGGTTATAGTATATCTCTCTTTTGCCTGAAAGTCAAAGAAGGTAGGAGCAGGGAGAGCAATATGGACAGTGCGACGCCTGTCAAAGATTAGTCGATACTGGAGGGACTGTTCATCCCTCTCAACAAATTGATGGCGAATCATGGCATGATAATCTAAATAAGCATGAGGCAACTTCGCATCATTCTCGTGTATGGGTACATGAAGATAATTAGCCAAGCGAGTTGCATAAATTCCACCAAACAGATCGCCATTTAAACCATTATGATGTAACCTACGTGCAACAATGGCCCCCAAATTATATTGTCTATCACCTAATACCGCACTTTTGAGGACACTAAGATCTGGTACACACATGTGGCAAGCTTCATTTTTACCATTAATGCATCTACCAATGAAGAGAGCAAAATAATGTATAGCGGGAAAAATGCATGCTCCCTATGGTAGCTTGAGTAACCTCTCTAGACCCCCCCCCCCACAATAATACTAGCTTGAAAGTCTTTATACTCAGATTTGCGAGGTTCACCAACACTACCCCACTATGAGAGTTTACAAGCATAATTAAAATCTTCTAAATCCATAGTATAAGATTTATCATAGAGATCAAACAAGACAGTGGGCGAGTTACGTGAAGATGTAAATTTAAACCTTCTAACAAAGGTATCGGTTAAGTACTGGTATTGGGGGCACTTATCTGACTCGAAGTTCTCAATATCCGCATTACGTACATATGTGTAAAATTCTTCCTTGATACCTGCCCGGATCATACACTCCTCTGACGGCCATTCACAGGGCCGCACTTGAGCTTCCTTTGGTAACTCATCGTCTGGCTCACGTATCACAAGCCTTGGTCCTTGGTTCCTTGAGGAACCACCTTGGAAGATTTTCCTATGCATTTTTTTCCTGAAAAATATCTGAAATTTTTAGTGACTCCAAATAAAAGTGAACCAAACTCAACAAGATTGATAGCAACTACTCCTACAAGTGCCTAGAGACTATATCATGCATTAGAACTACTTGGAACCACATAAATTTGACATGCAAGCTCAAGAACAGGGTCACCAAGGCAGCAAAAATTTGCAATAAATAAAGCACTAGAATAAAAACTAATTGGACCAATGGAGGAGTCACATACCAAGGAACAATCTCCCCAAACAATTTTGTGAATGGAGCTTTGAGCAAGGAGATCGAAAATGGCAGCAAGATGAGCTAGAACTCGTGCTTGAGCTGGATAGTGATTTTTTTGGGAGGAAGAAGGAGTGTGTGGGTGCTGGAGTAAGTGGAGGGGGGGCCACGTGGGGCCCACGAGGCAGGGGGCGCACCCTGCACCCTCGTGGCCAGGTGCTGGCTCCCCCCTGTTGTGTTCTCAGTGCCAAATATTTTTAAATATTCTGGAAAAAAATCATATTTCATTTTCGGGGCATTTGGAGAACTTTTATTTTTGGGGTATTTTTTTATTGTATGGATAACTCTGGAAATAGACAGAAAATACTATTTTTGCTTTATTTAATCTAATTAACAGAAAGTAAAAGGAAGGTACAAAAAGTTGTGCTATCTAGATTCACCCATCTCATGCTCATCAAAAGGAATCCATTAACAAGGTTGATCAGGTCTTCTTAATAAACTCTTTCCAAAAATCATGAAACCGGAGAATTTTCGAATAACACTAGGTTACCTCAATGGGGATATGTATGTCCCCAACAATAAGAATATCATATTTCTTCTTGACAGTAGGAAGAGAAAATTCAAAACCTCCAATAGTAATAATTGAAAATTTTCCAATAGAATTAATACTGTGGACCTGAGGTTGTTTCCTCGGAAAGTGTACCGTATGCTCATTACCATTGACATGAAAAGTGACATTGCCTTTGTTGCATCAATAACAGCCCCTGCAGTATTCAAAAAGGGTCTACCAAGGATAATAGACATACTATCGTCCTCGGGAATATCAAGGATAGCAAAGTCTGTTAGAATAGTAACATTTGCAACCAGAACACATCCTCACAAATACCGACATGTATAGTAGTTGATTTATCGGCCATTTGCAAAGATATTTCAGTAGGTGTCAACTTACTCGAGTCAAGTCTACGATATAAAGAGAGCGGCATACCACTAACACCGGCTCCAAGATCACATAAAGTAGTTTTAACATAGTTTCTTTTAATGGTGCAAGGTATATTAGGTACTACTGGATCTCCTAGTTCCTTAGGTATTCCACCCTTAAAAGTGTAATTGGCAAGCATGGCGGAAATTTCAACTTCAGGTATCCTTCTTTTATTTGTAATAATATTTTTCATATACTTAGCATAAGGATTTGTTTTAAGCATATCAGTCAAACGCATACGCAAAAAGATAGGTCTAATCATTTCAGCAAAGCGCTCAAAATCCTCATCATCCTTTTTCTTGGATGGTTTAGGAGGAAAGGGCATGGGTTTCTGAACCCATGGTTCTCTTTCCTTGCCGTGCTTCCTAGCAACAAAGTCTCTCTTATCATAACGTTGATTCTTTGACTGTGGGTTATCAAGATCAACAGCAGGTTGAATCTCTACATCATTATCATTGCTAGGTTGAGCATCATCATGAACATCATCATTAACATTATCACTAGGTTCTTGTTCATTACCAGATTGTGTCTCAGCATCAGAAACAGATATATCATTGGGATTCTCAGGTGTGTCAGCTACAGGTTCACTAGAAGCATGCAAAGTCCTATCATTTTTCTTTTTCTTCTTCTTAGAAGAACTAGGTGCATCTAAATTAACTCTCTGAGAATCTGGCTTAATTCTCTTAGGATGGCCTTCAGGATACAGAGGTTCCTGAGTCATTTTACCACCTCTAGTCACAACTCTAATAACATTATCATTTTTCTTACTATTTAATTCATTAAGCAAATCATTTTGTGCTTTAAGTACTTGTTCTACTTGAGTGGTAACCATAGAAGCATGTTTACTAATGAGTTTCAGTTCACCTTTAACTCTAGACATATAATCACTCAAGCGTTCAATCATATAAGCATTACATTGCAATTGTCTACCAACATAATCATTGAAGTTTTCTTGCTTCACAATAAAATTGTCAAACTCATCTAAGCATTGGCTAGCAGACTTATAATGAGGAATATCACCTTCATCAAATTTTTACCTAATAATAAAGAAAGTTGGGTTTCTGATCGTCCGTCGTCGCTAGGCACTTTTGCAGAAAAGCCCCTTTGTTTCTCATAATTCAACCCGCAATCCCTTTTTAAATGACTCTAAGAAAACGTTTCATTCTTACAAAAAGGACCCTGTGTTTTTCAGTATTCAACCCGCAGTCACGTCCAACGTGATAAATAACATGGTTTCTGCCCGTACATCCAACCGTCAAGCACGCATGCAAATTCTGTTTGCTCGTGCGTTGATTCCGTTCGATTTTTTGTCCCACCTCACTGCCTTAAAACGATTCTCATCAATTTATATATATCTTTACCCAATAATAAATAAAATTGGGTTTCTCGTCGTCCGT
>LR738714.1:761426630-761480361 GCA_902687465.1 Secale cereale
GTTTCTGGTCGTCCGTCGTCGCTAGGCACTTTTGCAGAAAAGCCCCTTCATTTCTCATAATTCAACCCGCAATCCCTTTTTAAATGACTCTAAGAAAACATTTCATTCTTACAAAAAGGACCCTATGTTTTTCAGTATTCAACCCGCGGTCACGTCCAACGTGATAAATAACATGGTTTCTGCCCGTACATCCAACGTGATAAATAACATGGTTTCTGCCCGTACATCCAACCATCACGCACGCACGCAAATTCTGTTTGCTCGTGCGTTGATTCCGTTCGATTTTTTGTCCCACCTTGCTGCCTTAAAACGATTCACATCAATTTATATACATCTTTACCTAATAATAAAGAAAATTGGGTTTCTGATCGTCCGTCGTCGCTAGGCACTTTTGCAGAAAAAGCCCCTTCGTTTCTCATAATTCAACCCGCAATCCCTTTTTAAATGATTCTAAGAAAACGTTTCATTCTTACAAAAAGGACCCTGTGTTTTTCAGTATTCAACCCGCAGTCACGTCCAACGTGATAAATAACATGGTTTCTGCCCGTACATCCAACCGTCACGCACGCACGCAAATTCTGTTTGCTCGTGCGTTGATTCCGTTTGATTTTTTGTCCCACATCGCTGCCTTAAAACGATTCTCATCAATTTATATACATTTACATTTATATACATGGGAAAGAAGGGAACGAAGGAAGAAGAGGATCCTTGGGCGAGGCAAAGAATTTAAACCAGCGAAGTGAACGACAGGTCAAATCCTGACCAGGAGAATCAGAAGAGGAGCGTTCCGGCGGTGGTTCCAGTGAGCAAATGAGAGAGAGAGAGAGAGGGGTACACGGAGGGGACATGATCTGGCTGCGGGTGGCCCGTCTTGTCAGGAGTCCTCGAGGAGGAGGGTTCCGACGGTGGTCCCTTGACACGGGCGTGACGGGGACGGGATCAAGCTGCGGACCTCTGGATCCGGTGGTCTGGAATGGTGAGCGGCCGCGACTTGACTAATATAGTAGGCTTTTCCTTCACATCAGCCTGCAAAAACACACTCGACAGAATTAGATGGAGAGATGAGCAACTGAGAGAGAGAGAGAGATACACGGAGAGGGAGGGGGAGGGGGTGGGATCTGGCTGCGACGGGCTTCTATGAGAAAGAGACACCAATGACAATATTAACACACGTCGGCAGCCTGGGAACGACGCTCGCCGCGGCAGCCGACTCCTCCCAGCGCGGTAAATCCTGCTGGCTCCGCAACGTTGAAGCAACGGCTGCGCATATCAGTGGAAGCGTATATTGATGGGGATGAGAAAGAGAGATGGAGCAAGAGAAGGAGATGAAGGACACCGACGCGTCTCGCTAGACACGAATGGATAAAAGCGGTAGATGTTACACGTGATGGCCTAATGGGGGGTCTACGCGCCGGCCGCTCGACCACAAGGCTGGACATGGAGAGTATGGAGATATTTTCTTGCGTGTTCGGCCCTTAATAGTGCAATAGAAAAAACATTGGGAATGAATTCAAATAAACAACCTTCGATAAAAAAACTACATAATAAAAAACATTAGAATTCAAATATGCATCTCCAACACCGACACGCAACTGTATGGACCTACATTTTTTTTCATAAATGAAAAACAAACTAGGGGGCTTTGTGGGCGTCTGATCCGCTACTGCACTCGATTCTGACTGCCCTGGCCCATCCGAAAACCCCTCGCTCCCCATGTCCCTTCTCGCCCGAAGTGGCCAGCCCCGCTCCAGCATCGGTGCGGCATTCATGCCAGGTTAGAGTGCCGCAACCTCTCATTGGAGTTCTGACATTGAAGCGGCGGCTCGGCCAAGATGGCCGCCCCGCGCCACTTTATGGTTCACGCGACTCCTTGGCATTCAAAGAACAGTCCATCTTTCCGCGTCCCTACATTAAACATGAACCGTTGCCGAGGAACCTACTCGGGCTCCACCCTTCTGTTTGTCCGCCGCCCACCATTAACCACCCTGCCGCTTGCCATGTCAACCTTCATCTATTTGAACTCCAGCCCCACCATAGCCTCGTCCATCCTTCTCCGCTCCCTTTCTCCTCTCCGCACCATGCCCGCTATGGCCTCCTCGAGCTCCAAAGCCATTTGGGACAGCCTCTCACCCGAGTAGAAGACGGAGATTGCCGCCATTGTTGTCGGCGGGCAGACGGAGGTTGGCGTTGCGGACGTCCCAATGGAGGACGCGACTGACGATGAGCCAGCGCCAACCTCCTCAACGGTCCATGTCGGCATCACCATGGGTGACGCCCGTGCTTACTACACCGAAATGGTGTTGGCCGAGCAGGAGGCCTTGTCCTGGCAGGTGCGGGCCGACCATGAGTGCAACCTCCGTCTCCTCGACGAGCATCGAAGTGCCGTGGAGCACCTCGCCGCTGGCACGACAATCGCGTCGGATGTGGACTAGGCCGAGCAGGAGACGCTGGTCAACTCCTATCGCATTGCCTGCCAAATTCGTCGCGACCGCTGACGGTACCGCCAACGTCAGGCGGAGCTAGAAGTCGTCTTCAAGAAAATCGACGAGGCGGTCGGCGATGTCAGTTTTTTTGCCCGTTACAACGCACGGGCATATGTTCTAATTAAGTCCTGAACCATTAATAAGTGTTAAACAACAAGTAATCCCATCGTTATTTTAATAAACAACAAGAAAGTGCCGGTGCCTATCGACAGAACCCTTAACTTCTAGAATTAAAAAAACATATAGTGAAGGAACATTTAGTTCCTGCAAATAAATTGCATGTGGCGGTGTATTTTGTAAAGTCTGCACATGCCAGTGTGGTTTTCTACTTGGTCAGCCATAAGTCTCCTAATTAAGTACACATATAAATTAAATAAATAATACAGTTACTATTCTCAACTTTAACTAATAAATAGAGTGTAATTAGAAACATATAGTGAAGGAATATTTAATTGCTATCCATGAAAAAGAATACTACATGTTACTAAATATTTTTCAGCAGTATGTCGTATTTTTTAATGTTTTCAGTTGCCAAAGTCAGTGAGGAAAACAAATTTTCTAAAATATTTCTTGAGCATAAATATGGCTTCTATATTTCTAGCACGTGCAGTCGCACGGGTTGATGACTAGTGAAGCTAATTGGAACTGCATGTTCACTCCTCCTCGTGCAGGCTGAGAGCATCTCCAACCATTGGCCCCCTAGGACGCGCCGAAAACCGCCGCCAGGGGGCGAGCCGGCGCTAGTTTCGGCTTGGGTGCCAGTGCGTTCCCGTCGCCGGCCCCCCAGGTCGCCCCAGACGCCGATATCGGCCCATTTTCGGTGCTTTCGGCCCATTTTCAGCGCTTTTCAGCCCATTTCTGGCGCAAAACGGCCAAGGCTCGACGTTCTCGTAGATAGTTCACATAGATAGATAGATAGTTCACATATATAGATAGATAGATAGATAGTTCACATAATCTTAATCCTAAGATAGATAGATAAATAGATAGTTCACATAGTCTTCTCGTACGACCTACTACTACTAGTCATTCTCCGACTCGGACTCTGCCTCGGTGATGTCCTCCTCCGACGTCTCAGCGTAGGCGTCATGGAACCGCTCGTCGGTGGAGTCCCAGGAGGACGCATCTCCTAGCTCGATGTTGAACTTAGCGACCGCCTTCCGCGCTCGCTTGTCCTCGCGATAAGCCGCTCGCTCCTTCCTCCTCTTCTTCCTCTCCGCCCTCTTCTCGGCCAAGAACTGGTGCTCGTCGATGATGTCTTGCGGGAAGTTTTGGCGCCACGTCGCCATGGCTTCCTCATCCATCTCGGCCAAGTTGAGACTGTGCGCCCGCCTACGGTTCTTCCGACGATCTTCGTCGGTTCTAAGCCGCGGAGGAGGCACCAACTCCTGTGCCCGCTCCAGAGTGGGCACGCCCGTGAAGTTCATGTCCCAACGGGAACGCCGGAGGCGCCATGCCGCAGCATCGTACGCGCGGGCGCCCTCCTGAGCGGTGTTGAAGGTTCCGAGGCGGAGGCGCACGTCGCCCGACTGAATCTCGGCGGAGTAGGTGCCGGACAGACGAACCCGGACGCCGCGGTAGCCCGCACCTCCCCGGCGGCGAGGCGGCATGGGGGCGCAGTGCGTGTCGGCGACGAAGCAGCCATCGGCGGTGAACCGCGCAGGACAGTGTGGAGAGTGCGGTGGGGCGATGTGCTGCGGTGTGGCGTTCACCGGCGAGTAGGCTGCTTTTATAGCCGGAGCTCGGGCGGCGAGAGGCGCATGCCAGGCGACGCGTGGCGGCCGCCCGTGGTGCCGGGCGACGCGGCGGTTCGCTGAGCGGCATCAATGGGCAGGCGAAGGCTCGGCAGTGCGGCAGCTTTGGCATTGATTCCCGCGGGAAGCGAGGCAATGAGGACGACAAAGCAGCGCGTCGCTGACAGGGTGGGCCCATCACATTCGCGCCAAAAAATGCCTCGTCCGGCGCCCCCAGGCGACCCCCAGCGCCCCAGGTTCGGGTTGGGTCCGCCGGCGCCAGTTTCGGCTCAATCCGGCGATTTTCGGCGTCCTGGGGACGCGACTGGGCCATTTTTCGGCGCCGGCGCCTAAAAAGTGGCCTGGAGGGCCTGTTGGGGCGCGGCTGGAGATGCTCCGAGGAAGATGGCCATCTCAAACTATGGCGTTCGGTTCTTCAACAACCATGTGGCCTCACGAGAACCTGGGCGCGTGTGGATGCCGACGCCATCATGGGGATGGGGCTGGGCACCGGCGTGTCATCGACGTGACGCGTCGCCCCTGCCATGGACGTATCGACCTTGCTGTGTGATTTGTGGCCAGCTCCTCTCGGCGTGTGTGCGATCACAGTGCCAAGCTCGCCCGAGCCTCGGAGGCAGGCGGTATCTGCGTTTGTAGTGTTATGACAACTAGTGAAGTGGCCCACTCGATGCGCGGGCTAGAATTTTATAATGTTCAATGATGAGAACATATTATTTGATTTGTCCAGAAATGCTGAAATAAAATATGATGACACTTGAAATATAATACTTTTGCGAACATACTTTTCACTTGTATGTGCAATGTTTTATTGGTATATGGATATATGTGTACATTTATATTTACATGCTAATTATGTATACCATACTAACATTTTTCATGACCAGTCCCATCACATACATTATATTTTTGTTATTCTTCTTGCATTTTATCATGTTGATGTGTTATTGTTGTTTAGATAATAATTTCATAGTTCTCATTTTTTGTAGGCATATGTAAGTTTGCTATCGATGTATCTAATTGCCATATTAATTATAATTTAATGATTTTCTACTGTAAGTGTTTTCCAGTTTGGTATATAAAGTTAGAGTGTATTCAAATTTAATACATATCCATTATAACTATCATGTTAGATTTTCTTCTTTGACGTGCAGCAACCAGAACCAATGTTAGCTTGGCTAGATTTCCATGTATATTTATAGAGGACCGCAAGAACAAATGCCTGCCACATGGGAGAGAACTATGGAATGACGGTAAAGACATATGGTCAGTCGGAGGAGAAACTTTTGATCGATCTCACTGGTGGCCCCATCGCCTGGGCAAGCTGCCGCAAAATTAAAGAGACGATGGTTGGCTGGCGCAAAGGATATTGAAGAGACATTGGTGTGCTGTTCTTACACTTGGTGCTACGGCTTGTTTTGGGGCATTTTTTCGATTGGGCACATGATGCAGTCCGCATGTGACGGTGGATAGGATTTTGAAATTGGTTGGTTAAGGTTTATTAATGGAAATTATCCTTAAAATCAACGGTTATATGTTTAGATTTTTTAAGTATAATTTTTTATTTTTTGGTGGTCCCTTAATGTGCTCTTAATATATAATAGGTATGTATTAAGTAACTTAGTGCGTCCCTTTCAGTTTGTATATAATTCCTTATTTATCTCTGTCTATTTTTTGGCACACCAGAAATTTACTTATTCCGGAATTTTTGGCACACCAGAAGTTCTGTACTTCTAAGAAATTTTATTTCTTATTTACACTATATTTTATGTTTTCCACTTTGTTATCTTTTTTCAATTACGATGTATCTCGTGTAGAGTATCAATGCAGGTACACCGTTGCATCCGTAAATAGATGAATGGTTGTGAGACACATATGAGATATACAACTTGTGTTTATCTTAAATTCAGAAAACGTTGTGTGCGACGTGAAAATATAGGACAAAATGATTTGTCTATCGTATTCACACATGCAAGAGGATAAGTTTATTATTGCTTGAGGTTTAATGGGATCATACATATGTTGGCTGCACTAAACGGTTTGCTGCTTTAGATGATCCTCAACATACCAGGGGTATGGATCACCGCTACTTCTCATAGGAGAAAGCATGGAAGAATTATTGCTCAAACTTGCTTGCGCAAACATGATGCCAACATAAATCAATGTATGGATGATTGATCCATCGGTCCATGGATGTAACATCACACATGTGGCCTAGAATAATGGGTAAGAGTCAAAGGCGGAATATTCACGTCATATTGCAATGGTGGATAAATTTACCAGTTAGATATTCGTTTGGTCGCTTCACTCCGCATTGGTGGAAGAGATGCCGGAGTGCTCGATAGGAAATATATTAGGAGGAACTATAGCGTAACAATATGACCAGAGCACTCGATTGAGTTACAGTATTTATTTTTCATGCATCCATATATCTAAGTAAGAATGCATGTAGCATATAGAGAGGCATTAGTCCAAAATAGGGTAGCACACTATCTGGCCAATTATGCTTGTACAGCCTGTAGCACCGCTTGTTGGTTGCAACATGGTCTAGATTTTATTTAGGATCTTGTATTGGCCGATGTAACCCTATGGACATTGAATAAGTCTCTCTATTTACCGCAAAAAAAATAGTCCACGTCCTGTTTAGCCGCAATACATGTATATTTTTTCTTTATACATCCATATAAGCATGTATGCATGTACGCATATGGATATGCACGTGCGCATATAGAAAGGAACATGCCAATGTCATGCATGCATGTAGCTTTGTTTTTAAAAGAAAAGTCCTATGCATGCATGCACGTCACCATGTAGGTTTTATATTATTTTGTGAAGAATTTATACTACTCCTATGCATGCACGTAAGGTCACGCCATATTTTGTGACGTACTAGATGCTAAGGATAAGTGCAGTTTTTTTTTCTGTTTGAGATGAAGTGCTTTTTAGATCTAATCCATTGATTACGTCTTTTAAGTTATGGGTCCACCAAATCATGTTTCTAATTATTGTGGTAATTTCTAGCTTATTTTTCTTTTTCTGATTAACCCGTCAAGCACTTTTTTTTTGAGACAACGTCGCGAAGCTTTATTAATTCATCACAATGTTTACAGGGACGGATGGTAAATTCTCGGGATGACCTAACCACACATGGCGGCCACCACCGAGAGATAAAGCATGCTTCGCTAAGTTGTGAGCTCCTAAATTCATGACTAAAGTTACAAAGATCAAAAACTGAAGAGTGATCTAAAATCTCATGAATGATCGCACCGTAACTCGCCAAATTATCCTTCTGTATGTCCTGTACCACTGCTTTGCAATCCGACGCAACTATAATCCTTCTAACGTGTAGATCATCTGCTAGAGCAAGAGCCTCTCTGATCGCTAGAGCTTCCAGGGTCGGCGGGTCCACAATATGTCTGAACGAGAGAGTGGAAGCTCCCATGAACAAACCTGTTGCATCTCTACATATAACACCAACAGCGCCGAAACCATACCTGGACACAACAGCATCCACGTTGAATTTTGCAATACCTGGTTGTGGAGCTAGCCAGCACCTCCGCCTGGTAATGGGGCACTTTTTATATATAATAGATTACATTGACCTCATGAGAAATATAAGGCCGGCCAGTCCGTTGATTGTGCACTAACTAAATTTGACTAATTCTTTTGACTAATTCTTGAGCCCACCTGTATATTGAATTGAAGTTCCCACTTCATATATCGATTTTCCCCCAGATTTCATTCCTTTCATATCTTGAACTTATAAATATTTTCTTCCTTTTTTCTCGCGCAAAATTTTTAGTGCACGTTTACTCTTCTTAGTTATGGATACTACAGTAAATCTTGATCTAACTTGATGTACCTTGGAGAGAGCAATAAAATGCACATTATATCCTTATGATTGATCCTTATGCCGTCTGGAGGAAGTAGGCCATGGCCATGCCCATGGAGAAAGGGAGAGTGACCAGCAGGGGAGGGAGGTGAGCTCGCCCCACGCACGATAGGTACACCATCGAGCTCCAGCAGGGAGTTTTTATTGAGCATCAGTACAGACATAAGCGCTCATATACACGCGCATACACTCATCCCTATGAACACATGCATGCACACCCTATCTCTATGAGCACCTCCGAGAGACTGAGCCGGCATATCATCTTGAGATTTACGAAGTCATCGTAGGCGCCTCGTCGTCGACGGGAACGTCTCCTCCCACTGAAAGCGCATCGTCGGAAATCCTGGAATAAATCCAGTAATAATGCGAGCACCAGGATTTGAACCCTGGTGGGTTGGGGATATCACTGTCCACCTAACCATCTCAACCACAGGTTGGTTCGCCTCCAGCAGGGAGTTAGGACATGCAGTTGGGGGCGTGCTCGATTGGAGGGGATGGGGACGGCCAGCACGTGAAGGAAAGTAGCCGAAGGGGATGTGTGAGGTAGGGGCCTCGGCACTGAGTTGGGGAGGGATGAGATCAAGGGGAGAGCATGGCGTGCTCTGCCTCTGATGTGTGCGAGAGATGAGATGGTGAGAAGATGTTGCTCTGTGTGTTTCAATGAAAAAAATAGCGCGCTACAACAAAATAGCGCCGAGCTCAAAATATGCTATTAGCATGTTATTTCGCGCTATAGCGTACTATTAGCGAGACGTTGTACATCAATATATTTAGCGAGACAATTCCCAATATGCTATAGCGTGCTATTAGCGACGCTATAGCACATTATTTTTTTCCAGTGGTTTTACTGCTGCCGCTGATTACTAAGCTACACGCGTGTGTTGGCTGCTGATTGCTAGCTGTGCGCGTGCGCTAATTGCTATAGCTGCAGCTTGCTAGCTGGTAAATTGCTATAACATTGTTAAGTGTAAACCGATGCATTGTTGATATTACTTGCTTCTCTAAACTTTTGTTCTGAACCGTCATGTAGTATAAAATGTTTGTGCTTGAGATAGGTATTTGATAGGTACAAAATGTTATAATGCGAATGGGATATAAAGAGTGAGAAGTAGTAGAGAAAGGTGTACATAGTAAACAAAAAATGAGTCCAAAATAATTGATTTAATAAAAAACAAAAACAAAATTGAGTAAAAAAAGTATATCAAAGAAAACACAATGCTAACTAAAGGTTGACCAAATTAAAACATAATTGAATTATTTTTGTGAAGTTTTATTGAATTATTATTATATGTGCGTGGAATGTTGTGTTATGTTGATTTGGTAGTTAAAAGAAATAAATAATGCCCTCGTTGTATAAAGAGACAAATTTGACACTTCCGTTGAATTTTATGGCAACGTTTGAGTTATGCCATTTTCCATCCTAAAGCTTGGACAGCGAGCTAAAGATTTTTAGCTATCAAAGGGGACCAATTTAAATGGTTGAGTGACGTCACGAGAACAAAAATGACATTGAAGATTTTTTTTCCAATCAACCCGTAGCAACGCACAGGCACATTTACTAGTCTATAAAGAGAATTTACCTTTACTATCTGTGTCGGGTTATCAAGACCATGTATTTCTTCAGTAGGCGGTAAATTCTTAACATCTTCATCTTTAATACCTTTTTCTTTCATAGATTTCTTTGCCTCTTGCATATCTTCAGGGCTGAAAAATAGAACACCCCTTTTCTTCGGAGTTGGCTTGGGAGCTGGTTCAAGAAGTGTCCACTTATTTGCATTGGTCAACATATTACTCAATAGTAATTCAGCTTGATCAACTGTTCTTTCCCTGAAAACACAACCAGCACAACTATCCAGGTGGTCTGTGGAAGCATCGGTTAGTCCATTATAAAAGACATCAAGTATTTCATTCCTCTGAAGAGGATGATCAGGCAAAGCATTAAGTAATTGGAGAAGCCTCCCCCAAGCTTGTGGGAGACTCTCTTCTTCAATTTGCACACAATTATATATTTCCCGTAAGGTAGCTTGTTTCTTATGAGCGGGAAAATATTTAGCAGAGAAGTAATAAATCATATCCTGGGGACTACGCACACAACCATGATCAAGAGAACTGAACCATGTCTTGGCATCACCCTTTAACGAGAACGAAAATAACTTAAGGATATAGTAATAACGAATCGTTTCCTCGTTGGTAAACAGGGTGGCTATATCATTCAACTTAGTAAGATGTGCCACAACAGTTTCAGATTCATAGCCATGGAAAGGATCAGATTCAACCAAAGTAATTAACTCACGATCGATAGAGAAATCATAATCCTTATCAGTAACAAAGATAGGTGAAGTAGCAAAAGCAGGGTCATATTTCATTCTAGCATTTAAAGACTTTTCTTTCAGCTTAGCTAATAATTTCTTAAGATCATATCTATCGTTGCAAGCAAGAAAGTCTCTAGAAATTTCTTCATCCATAACATAACCCTCAGGAATAACATGCAATTCATATCTAGGGGGAGAATCTTCATCATCACTTTCATCTATACTATCAGTATCAATATTTGCATTCTCCCTAACCTTAGCAATTTGTTCATCTAGAAATTCACCTAGTGGCACAGTATTATCAAGCATGGAAGTAGTTTCATCATACATAGCAGAAGTGGCATCATCAAGAACATGCGACATATCAGATTCAATAGCAGGAGTAGGTGCCACAAGTTTACTCATAACAGAGGGTGAATCAAGTGCAGAGCTAGATGGCAGTTCCTTACCTCCCCCGTTGTTGAGGGATAAATCTTGGTTTTTGAGTCTTTCAAGTTCTTCATAGTGATCAACAGATATAAATCCCAAGTGACTTAAACAATATAGCTATGCTCCTCGGCAACGGCGCCAGCAAATAGTCTTGATAACCCACAAGTGTAGGGGATCGCAACAGTTTTCGAGGGTAAGGTATTCAACCCTAATTTATTGATTCGACACACTACAAAAAAAGACACATTAGTGACATTTTGGGCCGAACGAATTTTTTTCCTGTCATACTTATGACACTTCTATGACGATAATTGTGACAAAACCCGGTATCATCATAGATGTGGTGGGGTCCTGCTTCTATGACAAAAAATCATGACAGAAAATGGGCTTTTTGTCCTGGGCAGGCTGGAGACGCAGCTGCATGACATTCTTTGGGCCGTCCATGACGAAAAAACCCGTCGTAGAAGCGAGGGCGAGGAAAATATCGGGGTGTTCCCGATTACGGTGGGTGGTCGGGGCCGAGCAATGCGCGTTTCTACCTAGCACGCGCGTGGGTGCGAGGCATTGGGCTCTAACTAAACCCGAGTGAGGCGTTGGGCTCTAACTGAACACGAGCAATTGCACTGCAGGCTACGCGTTACTGAACCCGGGCGATTGATCGATGGCTGTTAACTGAACCCGATCGAGTGATTCCTTCGCTACTGCTGCTAACTGAAGCCGATCGATACTGCCTCTGTATGAATAGTAAGCGTTGCTGGGGCGTTTGGATGAACAATTCCCGGTGGGGGTGGATGAACAGGACCCCGTGGTGTTACCTCTGGATGAACAGGACCCCGATCGATCGAGCCGGTTGGGGCTGGATGAACAGGACCCCGTGGAGGGCTGGATGAACAGGACCACCCCGTGGAGGGCTGGATGAACAGTAGACGGTGGAGGGCTGGATGAACAGTAGCCCGTGGAGGGGTGGTTGAACAGGAGCCCGTGGAGAGGGCTGGTTGAACAGTAGCCGGTGGAGTAGCGCGCGGTGGAGGCTGGATGAACATGAGCCCGTGGATGAACAGTCGCAGGTGGAGGCTGGAGGAGGTTGACGGTGGATGAACAGTAGCCCGTGGAGCTGGAGGGGGTCGACGGTGGAGATGAACAGTATCCCGTGGAGTCCCGTTTTGCGATACACCACACCCCTCCCGATGAACAGGATCCCCGTTTCAACCGTAGCGCTCCAACACAAGTCCGTTTCCTCCGTTTTGCGGTACGCCACACCCCTCCCGATCAACAGGACCCTCGTTTCGACCGTAGGAGGTCCGTTTCCTCCGTTTTGTGGTATGCCAGACCCGTCCCGATGAACAGGATCCCGTTTCGAACGTGGCCGGTCGAACACAAGGACGTTTCCTCTGTTATGTGGTACGCCATGCCTCGTTTCCATTGGCCGTTCCGTCCAAGCCCTCCCGATGAACACGACGGCGCATTCCGTTCCGACCCAGCCGGTTGGCTCCCCATGAACACGGCGATGACACTGTTTCTCCGTTCTGACCCAGCCATGTACACGAGCCCTAGCTGTACGTACGCGCGAGTAGGCGTTCGAGACCCCGCTCGTATGTACGTACGTGGCCGTATTTACTTTCTTGCACCTTGGCCGCTGTACGTACGTGTACATGCTACGTGCGCGCCTCTACTACGACACGTGCGCGCCTCTATATCGACCAGTATGTACGTACACGTTCGCGACCAGAATGACAACGCTACGTACGCTTCGACCAGGTGGGTCCCGACTGTCAGGCACTTCCTTGCGTGCGAAGATGTAGCTGGTGGGTCCCAGCAGTCAGGGCAAACGTTTTTTTCGCGAAATACGGTGGCCCGTCGGGTGGGTCTCCGCTGCTAGGTGGAGGAATAATTATTTTGGGCGTAATAAGGAGGCACTTCCTTGCTGCGGTCGTGGACCCAGCTGTCAGCCTCTCCACGTACAGTACCCTTCCGATGGAAGTCGTTCCTTGAGCACATTGACCACGCCGCGTTGAGAGCACCAGGGTGGTGGACGACGACGAGGCCTAGGAAGGGGACGACGCGGAGCTGGGGAAGACACGGCAGTGGAGGCCCGCGCGGAGAGGAGTAAGATGGTTCACTGGTTCGGCTGCGGTTTGAGGCTGCCGTCGCCGTAGGGCCTGGCCAGAAGTGGGAATAGTAGGGGGCGGTGAGGCCTCCGCGGCAGCACAGCCGGCCACGGGAGGCAGGAGCATGTGGCACGACCGGCGCTGCTTTGGGCGGCTGGAGCAAGAAGACCAGAGGTTGAAGAAGCACTACGGCCGTTGGATGGACATCGTATGGCCACTGGATCTAGAATCGTTCATATTAACTAAGTTGACAAAGCACTCCGTCCCCGTCAACTTAGTAGGCCCACAAGTCAGCCACCCACCAAGGTGGGTCCCAACTAGCAAGGGGAGCATTCATCTTTGTGTGCGTAATAAGGAGGCACTTCCGATGGGTCCGAACTGACAGCGGGGGAAACATTTTTTTCGCGAAATACGGTGGCCCGTCCGGTGGGTCCCAGCAGTCAGGGGGGAACGTTTTTTCGCCAAATACGGTGGCCCGTCCGGTGGGTCCCCGCTGTTAGGTGGAGGAATAATTATTTTCCGCGTAACAAGGAGGCACTTCCTTGCGGCTGCCGTGGACCCAGCTGTCAGCTTCTCCACGTACAGTACTCTTACGATGGAAGTCGTTCCTTGTCCACGTTGGCCACGCCGCGCCGAGAGCACAAGGGCGATGGACGATGGCGAGGCCTAGGAAGGGAACGACACGGAGGCAGGGAAGACTCGACAGTTGTTTCCCACACAGAGGGGTGTACGACTGTACGAGGGTTTACTGGTCCGTGTGCCATCGCCGGAGAATAACAACATGTCTGGGTGAGTAGAGGGATGCCTAGGCCAGCGATTGGAGTACAGTGCGGGCGGTGAGGCCTGCGCGGCTGCACAGCCGACCGCGGGGAGGATGGAGCAGGTAGTCCCGCTGGCGCTTGTTTGAGCGGCTGAAGTAGAAAGAGCAGAGATTGAAGAGGCACGACAGCCGTTGGATGGACATCCAACAGTCACTGCTTGTGTGTCAACCTTTTTTTAGGAAAGCCTCAAATCTGTGGAAGACATCATACAACCCATCTGCCATTATTTCTAATAATTTGCATCCCATTTGCTAATTCTTAAGGTTTTTTTGGAGCCCATATTCTTTCTGTTAGCATTACAGCCCATATTGTTGCCACGGTTAAAAAATGGGACAATTACATTTGAGCCCCTAGTTGTGTCACACCCGTGTGTTTTGCCCCTAAATTCAAAAAACCCTCGTTTTGCCCAAGTTTGTTTGGTCTTCTTATGCTTTTGCCCTTTGACTGTTTGACTTTAAGTTTGAAAACATCATAACGAAATCATACTAACTCAGAAAATGGCTATAAGATATCAAAATGTTCGGAAAAACATCACCCATATGTACACGTCATTTGCATTAATGACAAACGTGTTGAAAATCCAAAAAAAATCATATGATCTCAAACTGGGGTATAGACTTTTCAGCATTGTTGTCATGAATGCAAATGACATGTACTTATGGGTGATGTTATTTCGAACATTTTGATATCTTATTTGCATTTTTCTGAGTTAGTATGAATTCATTATGAAGTTTTAAAAGTTGCGGTCAAACGGTCAAAGGGCAAAAGGATAAGAGGAGCAAACGAGCTTGGACAGAAACGAGGGTTTTTCGAATTTAGGGGCAAAACACACGCGTGTGACACAACTAGGGGCTCAAATGTAATTGTCCCTTAAAAATTATATGAAATTTTCCATATTTTGGTGCGGTCCGAACTATTTTTAATCCTGAAATCTCGAGTCACACTCAAACTGATTTTAAAAATAAATGTATATCAATATAAAATCCAACAAATTGTCCATGCATAAAAATCAATGCAATTTAAAATCTCGAAATGAAAAAAAATGAAACTAATTGCCTGTTCGATGTGTTTTAAAAATGTACAACCCATTTCTCATTAGTGATAGGCCATTTTCTCGGCCAACCAAATGAAGCTCTCCTCGTCTTGAAAGATTTGCAGCCCAATAGGCCTGACAAAGCGACTTACTTGGCAAATCACAAAAAAACTAGGCTGTGACCGTGGACCCAGCTGTGGCCGTGGACCCAGCTGTCAGCCTCTCCACGTATAGTACTCTTCCGATGGAAGTCGGTGATTGACCACATTGACCATGCCGCGCCAAGAGCACCAAGGCGGTGGACGACGGCCAGGCCTAGGAAGGGGACGACGCGGAGCTAGGGAAGACGCGGCAGCGGATGCCCACGCGGAGAGGATTACGAGGGTCCACTGGTTCGGCTGCGGTGTGAGGCTGCCATCGCCGCAGAATAACAGGGGGTGTGGGTGAGTAGAGGGATGCCCTGGCTAGCGGTGGGAGTAGTAGGGGGTGGTGAGGCCTCCGTGGCATCACAGCCGACCACGGGAGGTAGGAGCACGCGGCACGATCGGCGCTGGTTTGGGCGGCTGGAGCAAGAAGACCAGAGGTTGAAGAAGCACTACTACCGTTGGATGAACATCGTACGGTAACTGGAGCTAGAATCGTTCATATTGACTAAGTTGACAAAGCCCTCCGTCCCCGTCAACTTGGTAGGCCCACAAGTCAGCCTCCCACGATGCTGGGTTCCTGTTGGCAGGGGGAGTATTCATTTTTTTGTGCGTAATAAGGAGGCACTTCCTTGCGTGCGAAGATAGATGGTGGGTCCAACCTGTCAGCGGGGGGCACGTTTTTTTTCGCGAAATACAAAGGCCCTTCCGGTGGGTCCCAGATGTCAGGTGGAGGAATCAAAGACTTGAGAAGACGTACAGAACAAGCTAGTGTACCAGTAAAGAGACGTTGCTGAGTTTTAGAAAAAAGAGAGACGTGCCCCTGTAGCTGGTTCGAATCCAAACCTAGACTATGACTATATATGGTGCTATGCTACTCTGCAAGTAATGAAATTGACATATCCAACGTTCGCTTCGCCTCTTCTCTACTTACTCTGCCTAGCATCAGAAGCTCTGGCCGCAGCAACCATGTCCGCTGGCTGCTCGTCCACCTGCTCTTCAGCAGGCAACAACAAAATATGCGCCAAGTCACCACCTGTACCATCGCCTGTGGGTCTCATCACACCCCCGCCGGCACGCGCACCGCAGCCGGTTGCTCATCGCAACCCGCTGCCATTGGTGTGGTGCCACTGCTGCAAATCACGCAGAGTCATCCGTCGCGTCTCAACCACAATCCTCAATCCTGGCCGAGTCTTCTACAAATGCCCGAATCATGGGGTAATAATATGTTTAAGTGTTGTTCTGCTGCTTTCAGTTGCTGATTTTTTTTAATAGTTTGGTTGATGATCTTCCAATTTGATTCGGGCAGAAAATGGAAGATTCGTGTGATTTGTATTTCTGGAAAGTTGCTGATGTGGGGGAGTGCAACTACGCTGATTATTCTGTTAGCCGAGGAATCCGAATACCAGCAGGTTGGGGTGTTGGACAAGTAACTGAAGGAGCGGCAGAAGAGGAAGATGTAGAGCAGAAGGTTAAAGATGCAGTTCCTCTGATCATGGCCAAGCAACAGCTGCTGAACGACCTTGACAACAATGAGGAGATGAAACAGCTTGTGAAGATAATGGGCAAAATTGATGTGCTCTGTAGGATGATTGTCTCTTTATTTGGAGTGTATGTAGCACTCGTGATGTATTTAGTGGCTATGACATGAGCACTTTGCTGAAACTAGTAATGAATGAAACCTGTGTAGGAGGCTGGGCGTAGTGTTGTGAACATCTAATGATTTCTATTAACGGAAATCAGGGGGTATCCCCTTTTGCTCATAAATAAATAAATAGCAGAGGCCCTTTTGGTAATAAATAAATAAATTAGTAGAGGCCCTGTCGGGTCAGCTTTGTTCTCATTCAAAGACGTCGAGCAAATTGCAATCCAACATCAAACTATGTCATCAAATTCAAGTTCCACAGCCAAATATGAGTACAACTAAACAACAATGTAATCATGTTTTAGTCGTCACACAATCACCAAACACAAATCAGCATACATAACAAGTGATGTTCTCACAGGAAAATACTAAACAACATGTTCATCAGGTTTCAGTTGTCATAGCAAACACAATTTCACATAGTAGATAAAAAATGTCTTCTGACAGGAAAATACGACAAAAGCAATGTAATCATCATCCGCAGCAGCAGCGTCAACATCTTCGCCATGTGTATCAGTCTGAATTGTAATTCCCCACGGTGTCATCTTCTTCTTCGTCCTCAACATCCTCGAACGTTGACTTCTTCTTGATCAACTCTTGTATGTCCATAGCATGACATGCAATCTTTTCACTGGCGTCATTGACGTGATGGTTCTCTAAGATATTAGGAACATCTGTGTTATCTTGTACATCAGGAGCAGTGTAAGCATCATCTTGTTGTGCAACTTCATTAAACGAATTCCTCTGCTCAAACCTTTGCAATACTCTCCAGTCATCGCTACGTGCAAATGTGTCTTCCAAGAAAAATATCTGTGTTGCTTGATTTACCAAAATAAAAGGCTCGTTGGTCTGGTACGCCGCCTTGACATTGATGGATTTGAAATAATCATCAGCTCAAGGTTTTGCGATCCTGGAAAACAGGTTATACCAACGACATCACAACATAACCACACACTGATGGTCCTCGAAACTGGAGATATACTGCAACTGAACAATGTCTGTTATGTTAGCATACATTTCAATTGTCTCTTTGTCATACGTATCCGTGCTCATGATGGCACTGTTTTGTGTCTTCCTGCCTTCGTCTCGTGCAAGGGTGTTGTAGCGCACATCTCCAACAATGCAAGATTCATAATGTCTTACCCGAGTATCAGGACCCATTGCTAGTGAGTAAGGGCATCATTAACTGCCCGCCCATCCTCCAGCATCTTCTTAACCTATGGTTAGAAAATAGACAAGTTGATCATCTTATGTACTCAATATATTAAAAAAACTGACAGTGCAATTCAAAAGCTTACATGGCTCTTGAACCATTTCACAAATCCTGCCATAACCAGTTTGTCAATGTTTCTTGGATTTTGCGGTAGTAACTCCTTTTTGTAGATGCTGCACAACATAGTGATCGCATCAAACATCTAAATATATAAGAATGTGCTGCAAGTTTAGTAGATTACGATGTATAAGCTGCAGTACTTAGCACTTACTTGATATAAGGTAGTATCTCAGGACAGTTATTCAACACATACCAAACCATTTTGTCCAAATCTTTAGGTTTGTCCTCTTGTGGACTCTTCCCTGTAACTCAAACAGAATAATCGAAAACATTGAGCCCGAGATTGTCTTCATCCACCTCTTTGCTAAGTTGATCAGTTGTTTCATTGTATTTTGAGCAGAATGTCAACGCTTCTGTAGCAATGTAGGCCTCTGCAATGGAACCCTTGGGTCTAGCTCTGTTCCTAACATAGCCCTTGAAAGTGCCTAGCCGCCTTTCAATAGGGTACATCCAGCCATACTATACTGGACCTCTAAGTAGTGCCTCATCAGGTAGATGAACAGCCAAATGCACCATCACATCAAAGAAGGCTGGAGGATATATCTTCTCAAGGTCGCATATGATAGTTAGTATCTTGTCTCTAAGACGCTCCAAAGCATCTATCCTGACATTTCTACTGCAGAGTTCCCTGAAGAATTGTCCCAACTCTGCAACTGCTCTGTATAAGTCAGGGCGGTCCAATCCTCTAAGGATAACAGGTAAAACCCTTTAAAGTAGGACGTGGCAGTCATGAGTTTTCAACCCTTGTACCTTGTTTCCATCTGCACTGACTCTCCTTTCAGGGTTGGAAGCAAATCCATGTGGGAATCTCACACGTGACAGGACCTCGCATAATTCTTTTCTTTTTACCTTGTCCAAGACGTACACAACTGGTGACATATCCTGTGGTTTACCTTCATCTTGCACCTGCAAATCCTGTCTGATACCCAGGTGTGTCAAATCAATCCTAGATTTTAAGGTATCTTTCGTCTTGCGTTCAATATTAAGAAGTGTGCCGATAATGCTGTCACATATATTTTTCCCGATGTGCATCACATCAAGATTATGCTGCAGATCCAAATCTTTCCAGTACTCCAAGTCCCACAAAGTGGATCTACGGGTAAACAATAATCTCTCTTCTGCCCTGCCACACTTCCTTTTCCCGCTACCATTATCAGGATGGTTTTCTGGTGTAATATGCCTGACCATCTCTAATTCCACTTGCAACTCATCGGCGGTGAGCCTCTTTGGCGCATCACGGTTTTCATGCTTTGCATTGAACACATGTCTTCGGTATTTTCTAGGATGCGGCTTGTCCTTGGAAAGGAAACGACGATGTCCAATGTAACAGATCTTGCTAAGTATTGCGTATGACAACGGATTCCTGTCACAACAAACACATGCATTGTGACCATGTGTCGTTCGCCCTGACATAGTGCCCAAAGCCCGATAATCATGGATGCACCAAATTATAACAACATGCAAAAAGAAATCAGCTGGTGGGCTGCTATATAGGTCTCGAGTGAGAACACCCCTCCATAGCTATTGAAGTTCCTCCACAAGAGGCTCCATGAGCAAATCAAAATCCTTTCCAGGACTTTTTGGACCTGGGATGAGCAAGGCCATCATGTAGTTTGATTCTTTGGGGCAGACATTTGGAGGCATGTTGTAAGGGATAACTAGCACTGGCCACATGCTATATGTGGCGCTCTGGTGGCCAAATGGGTTAAATCCATCTGAAGCTAAGCCAAGTCTAATGTTTCTCGGCTTAGCAGCAAACTTTTCGTGCTTCTGATTTAAGCTTTTCCACTCACTACCATGTGATGGATGGCTCATTACATTCTGATCTCTGTACTCCTGGTTCCTAGAATGCCACAGTACATCCTCTCTTGTTTCAGCATCATGAAACAACCTCTGCAATCTTGGTGTAATTGGAGAATGTCTCAGAACATTATGAGGAATCCTCTTCACAACATCGCCATCTTTCCATCTTGATGATTTGCATTTCGGGCATTCACTTAAGTTGGCATAATCCTTCCGGAACAGAACACAATTATTCTTACAAACATGGATCATATCATATCCAATTCCAACTGCACGAAGGAAATTCTTCATTTTACTGTAGGTGTGTGGCAGCTCAAACGCATCTGGGAAAGCTTTGCGGAAAGCAGCCAACATCGCATCGAATGATTTGTTGGTCATCCGCTCAGATGTCTTCACCTGAAGAAAGGTGACCATAGCTGAGAATACTGACAGTTTTTTCCTGGGGTGACAGCCACGTTGCATTGTTCCAACATACGGGCCCATCGTTTTTCTTATGCAGGTGAAAGTTCACGGAATGCACGAGCATTTCATAGCTTTATTTCAATGTTGGTCAAACTCACTGGCTCCGCCACCACTTCCTCCTCCTCCTCTTCCACCTGAGCATCAGGCAGATCAAGATGGTGATCTGCTGCTTCCACGTAGTCAATAACATTGACGTTCACAGCTTCACCATGATGAACCCACCTAGTATATGTGACCGACATCCCATACACGTGTAGATGATTTTGCACAGTTGACTGGGGTCTTGTAACTGAATTCATACAACTGCTATATGGGCAGAGCACATCTGATTTCGAACCACCGTACTCAGCTCTGATAAAGTTCATGAAGTTTTCAACCCCCTCGACATATGCAGCGGAGAATCTTCGAGCAGAAGTTATCCAAGGCCTGTCCATCTATTATACATAAAAATTAGTTCTTCTACTAGATATTACAGGAAAAACATATATGCTTTTTTATGATGTCCAGAAGAAAATACCTAGGTCGATGTCTAAAGCTATGGCAAGATATTTGGACGAGCAGATCTAAGTAACGAAATATATGTAATGCTAATTCAGCAAACAGATTTGAGGGCTAAATTATGGCTGGCTGTTTCAGCAGTCAATGAGGCCGAGCACACAGCCATCGAACTATCGAAGGCCATCGTAGCAACAAAGATTGAGTATAAAACGGTGTAGAGCTATTTCACCTAACAGATTGACTACTAGACCATGGCAATCTACGTCACAATAAATATATGGCAGGATATTTTAGCAACTAATTGGCCTTGGCATGCCATCTCAGCTAAGCAGATTGAGTGCAGAATAGAGCAAGGAAGCTTCTTAAGCAGAGCATATTGACTGTAAACTACTTCGGCAATGCGCGTACCGACATACACGGGGCCTCAGTCTAGAATGCGCGTATCGTGGGAAAAGCTGACCGCCGTGCGCCTCCACATGAACGTCGCTAGCGATGGTGGTGCTGACCGCCGTGCGCCTCCACAAGAACGTCGCCAGCGGTGGCGGCGCGGCTAGAGGACGACAGTCTACGAGAGCGTACTGTGGGAGCGAGAGGTTCGCCGTGCGTCCCCTCGACGAACCGCGGCGCCGACGTATCAGCGTGGCGGGGAGGGCGGCTTTGGCAGAGCGAATGGAGTGGAGGGGGACGGGGGGGAGGGGGGTTTGGGGAATATTATTGGGTAGTTGGCTGAAAGGCGGTTGAATCTAGAATTTGGGGGGAATTTTTGGGTGGGGGGAGGATTTTCGCGCGGTTGGCGGGGGAGTTTGGCGCATGGTCGGTTTCTCCAAGTGCAGTCCCACATGTCAGTGAAGAGGCAAGCCGAAGCGCGTTCCGCTTGCGTGAGCCGTGTGCAAGACCGAATGTGTGTGGGGTGCAATGCGACCGCGACAGGGGTGCTGTGAGTGTACCGCCTTTTTTCCTTTTAAACTAGGTTCTTCGCCCCCTAAAAAAAAACTTGTTGCTTCGCACGATCCATTGATACTACCACTAGTAATCCGGTAATCCCGACTAAAACGGCGCGGCCGAGTCTTTTCCCGTGCGATATGCTGGGAGGTTGGCTTAGTTGGGTTTTTAGGACGAGTAATGCTACACCTACGTAGTCCTAGTTACGTAATTAACATAATGTGAAACGTGTGAGCTATTGATTGTAGATTGGGAGGAGGGAGGGGCCCACCACCATGAAAATATGGGAAGGAGAGAGAGAGGCAATTTACGTTAACCCTTTCGTAGGTTCCCGTAGATGTGAAATGCGTGAATGTGCATTTGCAGATAAGGCCTTCCCTCGTTCATCCTTTTCTCCCACAAGATATTGATCTTACGTGCAACGCACGGGCATCTTTCTAGTAATCCTACAATATACTATATTATTGTGAAAGTTCATATACACCGGCCGAGATTAATGCAAACACGGCAGATTTTCATAACATTTCGAACTTTTATAGGACAGAAAAATAAAAGAAACCTGACCCTAAACCTATTCTACGGCGGCGACCGACGTCCTCCATCTGCGATCTCCATGTACGGGGGTGGGGTTCAAGACCCGTGAAGTGAAGGTGCGGTCTCCGGCGAGGAAAAGTAGAACACGGGAGACGGACCGGCAAGTTGGCACACCATGCCCTGCCGCCTCCCATGCCCTACTCATCCTCGGAGGAGTCCCCGACCTCGGCGGTGCCGGACGTTGGACGGCGGCAAGTAGGACACGTGGCTGACGGTGCTCCCATCATCGGCCGCCAGCGAGGCCACCGCTTGTGTGGCGACTTGAGCGAGGGTGGCGGCCTCGAGCTCCATCCCCGAAGACAAGCTCTCCCGCAGAGCATTCACACTTGCGGTCATGGCGGATGTGGTGCCAGGTAGTAGGACGATGCACTATGGTGTGGAGGTTAGCTGGGGGTTGCCACTTTATGTAACGCATTCCGGTGAGGCCAAGCGTCCTGGTGCGTCATTAAGTTGCCGGAGTTGGTTCCTCGGGCACCGAGCCTCTTAACGACGGCATACGGACGGACAACATGAATGCGGGCAGCTGGCGCCGGCTAGGAACGCACCGCGCGATGTCGTGAGGGACGAGGGTTTTTGGTGAGCCAGGGTAGTCAGCTGCGGTCGTGGCAACGTTGAAGATGCCCTTTGCTCACATGCGATCGACACATGTCATTGAAAAAGCAAGACGCCACCCTCGGCACACTGAAACCGACCGTGTCTAGCGACGATGAGCGTGTCGCTCACTGCGGTCGCCGTGTCCAGAGGTGGTGCTGGAGCTGCGCCACGTTGTTGGCCCCCACGACCCACATGAACGGTTGCATGTGGCGAGGAGGTCATGGGTCAGCTCCTTCATTGGACTAGTTTGCACTATGTCGTCCCGACAGGTGTGCTCCACATGTCGGTTTCCCTGTTTTCCCGGCCATATTCGAGCATCAGTGCTCCGCGTTGCGCATTAGGCCTTTCACTATGTAGGCCAAGCGAGCCAACTTATTTTTTATTTGAGCCATTCAAGTATAATCATGTGGCGTTTGCTTATTTCTCATTCCTCTCCAACCCTCTTCTCCATCGATCATGTCGCCCTCCGGTCGAGTTCATCCTCCCGCATGCCTCATTTGAACATTCCGCCGAGTATCATTCACATGTGGGCCTAGACCATGCTTGTATTTCCAATGTTTCTTTGTAATTTGTCCGACATGCATACAAACAAACAGTTCGTTTGAAGTTTCAATTTGCCTCCACTACGTGTCGCTTCGCGTCTTAGTTTTCACATCCCATTCGGTTCATGCCCCGACACATGTTGACAAGATCGATTGATGTTCAGATATCAATTGCGTATCATGCAAGGAGATAAAGGTTTGATCTATTTCTATGATAGAAATGACCCGTGGGGGGGGGGGGGTCTGTGGGGATCGGAGGGAGTATATTGTACGTTCATAAGCGAAACAAACGTATTGTACCCACCCATGTCCTCTTTCAATCAATCTCCAGACCCTGAGATGAAATCGAGAGAGAACGAGTGGGGGCATGTGTGATACCTAATCTGATTCAAAATTTTGAACCGGTGATCATAGCATCCGCAAATCATATATAAAGGGTATTCAATGTTCGTTTCGTTTTTGAACGTACAATATACTCCCTCCTAACCTCTCTAGTTTACATATAAGTTTTATGTGTAGTCAAAGTATCTCTACTTTGATAAAAAAGTATCAACATTCAACAACGCCCAATCAATATTGTTAGATTCCTACGTACTCTTAGATTTGTACTCGAGATGGTTTCCAATTTGTTTTCAACCACATGAATGTGCTTGTTCTCGCGCATGCTCTTCCTGCTAGGATTTCACCATGTATAGCCAGTCCAATAGTAACTTTTTTAAGCTCCCTGTCCAATAGTACTAGTGGAGTACTGACAACATATGTACTAGAGTATGCAGTGCTCATAGTTGTACTCCCTCCTTCCATTTATATAGGGCCTATGTGGAGGAGAGAGATGTGAAAAAATAAGGGGAGTGAGCTCTCATGCAAGAGCCTAGCTATGTACGCATTCCTAGTTAAATACGTACAATAAATATGAAGAAAGAGAAGGAGAGGAGTTGGAAAAAAGTACTAATACAATAGCCAACCTTATAATTTTTTTTGCGGGAAATAGCCAACCTTATAGCCCACACTACTGTATCAGTGCGTATAATAGATGATGGCTATAGATGACATCACAGTTCCTTATAGCCATCGACTGGCTATATTATTAACCATGCTGTAATGCGTTTTCAAAATCGCATTTGACTATTGACAAGATTAATAGTACATGAGATGTATAATGTGAAAATTATATCATTGGAAGCTCCTTTCACATACGTATCCCTGCCTTACCCTCCCTTTCGGTCACTTACTGGCGGACCCATGCTTGCTAGGCCCCGCATGTCAGTTACTCAATGGGTTCGGCCACGTCAGGGGATCCTCATTCGTAGTATACCCCCTCTGTTTTTATTTACTCCGCATAAAATGACGCGGGCGAGGGAGGGGGAGGGACATCGCTTTGCTCTCAATTGCGGTCCCACAAGCGAGCAAAAACGCAAGACGAAGCACGTTCCATTCGTTGAACGACGTGGAGGGTCCAGCGTGCCGGGCTGCAACGCGAACGCGACAAGAGCGATGTACAGTCAAAACCGATTAATCGGTCGTCACCGGAACCACTATTCATACCAGAACCTTCGCTGCTCGGCCTACGCCAGCCACTGCCCTAAAACCACACCTAATCTCCAGCCCCTTCCCCCACCTTTCGATCCCCTAGCCCGCATCAAGCGTCCCCTAGTTCACCGGAAAGCCATGGTGCGCCGCAAGATCACGTACTACAAGATGCTGACGCCAGAGCGCCGCGCAGATATCGCGGCGGCGGTCGGCGCCAGAGACCTCCGTTCCCAAGCTCGCTTTGCGGCGGGCCAATCGCCGAATTCTCTGGAGCCAGGGTACGAGGAGGAGGAAGCCGATCCAATGTTCATGGTGGAGGTCGCGGCGCAGAAGGCCCCCGATGGGTATGAGACGATGGACGTCGACTTCATGCCGGCGTCCGAGTACCCCATGGTGCAGGCGGACCAGCGGTTCAACCTGGCGATACTAAAGGAGGACTGGGAGGCAGAGGCTCAACTCGATGCAGAGCGCGCGCATGCCGCTGCCATCGAGGCTCTCCTGCAGGCGGAACCAGATGTCGTGGATGTGAACCGGGCAGCGGAGGCTCAACTTGAGGTGGAGCGCGCGGATGCCGCTGCCATCGAGGCCCTCCTGCAGGCAGAACTGGACGTCCTGGACTTGAACCGAGCGGCAGAGGATCAACTCGACGCGAAGCGCGCGGATGCCGCTCTCATCGAGGCCCTCCTGCAGGCGGAACCGGACGTCCTGGACTTGAACCGGGCGGCGGAGGCTCGACTCAACACGGAGCGCGCGGATGTCGCTGCCATCGAGGCCCTCCTACAGGCGGAACCGGACGTCCTCGACTTGAACTAGGCGGTGCTCTCGTCCGTGCAGAGCGCCCGCACATTCCGCGTGAACGAGTAGCTGGAGGCCGAGGACAACCACGGTGCGAAGACACACGTCGGCAGCTATGACTGGTTCGCACCGGCAGCCAAAGACGACGAGGCCGTCTCATTCCGCCAGCAGTGATAGTTTTTCTTTATGTTGTTGTTTTATGGATCTTTTGCTGTGTAAAAACATATATTGTTATGCAAGTCACCTAACTTGGGCCAGTCTACCATTTCATGCGGTTGAATGAATATCCTACGTCTCCTAACCCTTCTTCCTCACCTCTTCTTCTTCCCCAACAGACCACCGCACGGGCCATACGGATACTCCCCAACATGCGGTTGGATAAACATACTCTATGAACGAAAATTATGTGTCAGCAGTAGGATGGTTGAGTTTGGTTTGTTCACATGCAACATCACGTGTCAGTGAGGGTACGTTCCCTTGGTTGGGTTTGTGGCGTGCAGGAGCGACTGTGCATGTGAGGGTGCAGTGCGACCGCGGCGTGCAGGAGCGACCGCGACAGCCGTGCGCAAGTGTACCTCCTTTTCATTTTGAAAACTTTAGGCAAGCTTGGCAAAAATGTGTGGCGAAGTATGGCAATGGAAGGCCTAGACCCAAACATGATAAGTACGTACTACGTACGAGGAGTACTAATGTTAAAAAAGAAAGGCGGGATTAATCGATACAAATCCTCGTTTCACGTGTCAATTAATGCGTATTTTTTTCTCCAAAGCCCAAAGAGCTAACCATCTCACTCCTCATCGCTTGATTAATGCAGCGCCATACAAACCCACCTTCTCACTTCCGCATGCATGCAGGGGATATTAATGTTCTTGGTTGGTAGTATGAGGCAAACCCCATCAATTTTGCCTCGATTAGTGTTAGTGGCCTTTTGCAAATTGTAATTTTGATATACTGGCCTTGTGTACAAAAAAATGGAGGTTGTAACTACATTTGACTTCCTTCCCCATTGCGGTGACGTCGACGATATCTCGAAAGTTATGGTTTGGCAAAGTGCGTTCGACGGAGAACACCATTGAGGGAGACCATAGTAAGTCGTTCGCAAGTGCCGCCTGCAAGCCGAGACAACCGCCTTATTTGCATCCAGGAAGTCCGTTGAACCAAAGGACGCGTAAATGTACTTGTACTACTCGTACACAATAGCGTCGTCCGTCCAGCTTAGTGCAGTGAGATGGTTTCTCGAAGAAGATGATGGAGAAGCGGTGTCAACGAAGAGTGAAATGATGGTTGCTTCATCTGTGCTTTGTGATTTGGGTCTCACTACTTTGTGATTTGTGATAGAAGGGACATGGGAGTAGACTCTGTCCTCTATACTGTACATGTGTCCAAGCACGGGAGAAAGAGGGGAGACGTTGCATTTTCTATTCCTTCAATCAATCAATCAGGGAGCTTCGGTTCCATCCTTTTGGCTTTGGCAACACCGTCCATAATGGTTCCCACGATTCGAAAAGCTATTTTCACATTTGGCTACACATTGTGGATGCCCTTAAGCGTACCACTTGGTTTTGCTCCTGTGTGCTATCTATACAAATCTCAATTATATTGATCTAAAAAATTATAGAATCAAGATTAGTAAAAAAGAGGTGATTTTGCTAACATGCGGTCCCACATGTCAGTGCTTCACCAAGCCGATCCGCTTCCCACATGAGGCAGAACAACGGCTGAAGCAACTCGTGGTTAACTTGAAGAAGATGAGGGAGAAGCGGATTCAGCAACGAGTGAAATGATGGCTGCTTCATCCCTCCAACTTATTCTTTTTAGCATTATTACTTCGTCCCTCCAACTTAACTGCGGGAAAGGTGCAACTTTGTGATTTGACACCTCATTGCTCATTACTACGCCGGTGCCATGACTGGGTGTGCTTCACCCCGACTGCTTTGCACTGTATTCCGGTATGGCACGTTGACTCGGTAGCTTGATGCCCCACATGTCGGCAAAATGGACTAGAAGATTTATGAAAGCAAGCGCTCCACTCTTACGACGGAGGAGTACACGACACGACGGCCCAGTGAACTGTCAGTTGTACTGTATATAGTACTATAGTTTTGCTGTTTCGCACGATCCATCGATACAAACCCGATTAAACAGGAAAGGGCGGGATTTTTCCGGCGCGGTATATGATAGTGGCCATACATTTCAAAGGCAATTTTAATGTATGCAAACTGAATAATTAAGTAACAATATGATATCTAGTAAACTAAAAACATATATGATTTGTTGTGTTAGAGTGTAGTAGTAGTGTTGTATTGCATAGTTGTTAGATGTAACATGCGAGAACGTGTAGAGATGTAGTTTTGGAGGGCCTACAGAGAGAAAAGCGTAATACATTCACCGAACTTCAGAATAAGCTGATTACAGTCACTATATACATTTAGCGGTGAATATACGGTCACTTGCTCATGGTTCAGCATCCGATTGCACTCTGTTGACCGGCCAAATAGTCTGCGTGGCACCATGTTGACTAGTTAAATTGACCACGTTCCTAGTGGGTCCCACCTGTCAGTTCACACAGGGAAAAGGTCAGATAAACATAAATTTACACATGCATGACAAGACTCCACGCCGTGCGCGGGAATCACCTGGTTGTGTATGTGTCTGTCAGGGCTTGATTTGTGCGCATGCACGTGTAGGTTGGGCACTTGAGCGTGAGAGTGTGTGTGTTGGTCGTGTGGTGTACTGGTGTGTGCATGCATGCGTGCGTGTGTGCGTGTGAGTGTTGCGTGCGTGCGTGGCTGTGTGTGTACGTGTGAGCGTTGCGTGCGTGCGTGGGTGCATGTGTTCGTGTGAGTGTTGTGTGCATGCAGTTCGTGTGTGTATAATCATCACACCAGCTCCTGTGTGTTAAAACAGACGGCTCAGCATACCAATACAAGGCCACCTTGTCCGCTGTGCCCGCGGTCATGACTTCGAACCACCGTCCAATATTTTGTTGTTGTTTGTTTTCATTCTTACTAGCAAGATGCCCGTGCGTTGCACGTAACATCAAAATTCATTTGTATGACTAGTTTATCTTGGGAGAGAAAAGGATGAACGAGGGAAGGCCTTAGTTGCAAATGTGGAGAGGGGTGTGGGTATCTTTTTGCAAAATTGCCATAGTTTCCTTTCTATCCGTCAGATATTGATCGGACGGCCTATATTGCAGGATGGCAGGCACATGATCATCATCGACTATGATTTTTATAAGAGTAGGGATAAAATACACTCTTATAAAAAACAGAGTTGGTGATGATGGTGTGCCTGCCATCCTGCAATATAGGCCATCTGATTTATATCTGACGGATAGGAAAGACACTATGACAATTTTGCAAAAAGATACCCACACCCCTCTCCACACTTGCAAATAAGGCCTTCCCTTGTTCATCCTTTTCTCCCACAAGATAAACTACTCATACAAATGCATCTTGATGTTCTGTGCAACGCATGGGCATCTTGCTAGTATTTTATAAGAGTGTAGATGTAGAGTAGATACAAGCAGACAGGTGGGCCCGATGGTAGTGAGATAATGTGATGCAACACTAGAGGTGCCACGTGGAGCGTTTAACTGGTCAACTAGTCGTGTCTTGAGCAAATACGGAGTTGTACGGTGAGCCCGTGACTGTATAATAACCACCAAACATAAATGGTGACCGTAATGAGTGGATTATGAAGTCCAATGTACGTACCGTGCTTTCGCTTAAAATACAATGATCATCACTGTATATATCTGTCGGAGATATTGACCATGGGTACCCTCGGCAACTACCCTTGGTATTTTAAGACAAACAACAGCCGCCAGGAGCCGACAGCTAGCAGGCGGCAAGGACCCAGCAGGCGGCCACGCCAACACCACCAGCCAGCAGACGGCCCCGCACTCCTTCCCCAGGAAGCACACTGGGGGACCCTTGCGCGGCGGGGGCGTGGCTACAGGAGAACATGTCCTTAGAGGATCTATAAGGGCGTGGCTACAGTGATCGTGTACCTTATGAATATCTCATAAGCGGCGGGTCACTGTAGCCACGCTGCTCGTGACCAAGCATCGGTTAGAGGAGGCCACGATCCCACTACCCGCAAACAGCGGGGACAACAGGCGGCTGGCCCCATTGGTCAGCGGGTAGCTCATGAACGAGCCGCCCCTGACAGATGGCCAGGGGAGACGGCCGCCTGGTAACAGAAGGCAATCCTCACCCTAGAAGTCCGAGCCTCATCAAGATGACAGGACAGGGCGAGGCGGCAGCGTACGGCGGGAGACGATGGCACTGTAGCCACTCCCCTCTTGACAAGGCTGTCGTCAGCTGAGGCACATCTACAGTGAAAGACAATCGCGTAGGGCCCGTAGGCGGCGGGCCCCAACAGACAGGCGGCAAAGCCGGCGCCAGAAGACACTGACGGCTGGGGCCACACCGTCAAGATTACCATTGTACCCCTGGGGGGTAGGCCTATATAAACCCCCCAGGGTCCTCCATGAGGAGGGGTTAGAAGAATACAAGGACGAACCCTAATATAGAGAGATAGGAGGTGGGCTGGCCTTGTTCATCTTCTTCCTTTAAACCACACAGCTCAAGGATCAACCTTGTAGCTACCTTAGTGATATCAGTCATGACGCGGAGCCCCCGCAGAGCAGGACTAAGGGTGTTATCTCCACGGAGAGCCCCGAACCTGGGTAAGATCCGTAGACGTCCTAAGTTCCGCTTTATCCCGCTTCCCGAGCCCGGTGATGTTCTTTTGACCCCATGCATGATAAGCCACCCGTTGGCATATGTCGTCCCAAAACCCCGACATTTGGCGCCCACCGTGGGGCTAGGTGCACCGTCGTCCGGAGACATGTTCTGGACGGGAACCTTGTTTCTCCCTGGCGAGATTAGCCAGTCCGGCATGCCTGCTGGCGTGGAAACCGGGATGCTTTGCGGTGCTGAGGCTGCATGCGCCGCGAGCGGGCTCGCCGATCTGCTCGGCGCCGTCCGCATCCATGATGAACCCTCTCCGGCGGCCAAGCCAGTGGCACCGGAGAGCTTCCTCGTCGAGCTCCTCGACAAGCTCCACATCCTTGACGAGCGCGCCTCTGACGTGGAGTCGGTGGGCTCTTCTGACCCACCGGTAGACATGATCGTCGACCTCGACGCAGGGCCCGTCGACTCCTTCCCCGAGCACGTGGAGATCATCAATGACCCCCTCCCCGTTCTTCCAATCGGCAGCACCATCAGCACCGTCACGGAAGTCCTTGTCACCGACCACGGCGAACCATCTAACAGGACGGGCCCAGACCCGCTCGAGGCCGCTCTGCAGCACCTCGCCGCTCCTGTCGCGGCGGGGGTAGACGGCGAGCCGTTGTAGGCACTCCGCGTTTCGCTCCTCGACAGCGCCAACAAATTGGTTGCCTCCCGACGCCTCACTGAAGCTTACTGCCGCGAAATGGACCGCGCCATTTGTGGCACGTCGGCTGCTGGCGAGCCTAGCCGAGCCGGCGCCGTCCGCGATCGCGGCGGGCTGCTAGCAGACATGCTGGGGGCCCTGCAGCGTATGTACCTCACTCCATCGGAAAACCTAAGGGCTGCCCAGGCGGCAGTCGATGAGATGGGCCACTTAGAGGGAGACGAGCTCCGTTGCATGACCAAGCGTGCTCGCCAACTCCTCGACGCTGCTGGCATGCAGCAGGAGGCCCGTCGCCGGGTATCAGAGGCGGGCGCGCACGCTGACAACCGCCCTTTTCGGCGGGAGCAAGGAGCCACGTCCCGCTCTCCAACAGTCGGCGCCACCAACTGGCGAGACTCGGAGCCCGCTGCCAGCCGCAGCCGGCAGACTCGTGTCACCATCGAGTGCGACGAAGATGGCCGTCCAAGGGCCGTAGAACGGCGAGGGGAGCATCCGCCTCCTCCCAGACGGGAGAGGCGCATGTCTCCTCCACCTGTTGACCACCCCTCTCTGGTGGGCCGCTTGGGCCGCCGCGAGGGGGTTGGGGAGAACGACGCCTGCCACCGCCTGGACCGTCTGGCTCGATCCCAGGCGGTTGAAGAAGAAGATGACCTCGGTCCGGCCTTCTTTGGCCCTCGCATCCGCAATGTGCCTTTTCCCAAGGGCTTCTCGCTCCCTAGAGACACCCACAAGTACAACGGTTCAGTGAAACCAGAGGACTGGCTGGTGGATTACTCCATGGCCGTCAGCATAGCCACCGGCAACAGGCGTGTTGCGGTGAAGTACGTGCCCCTCATGCTCCAGGGCACGGCTCGGACTTGGCTGAACAGCCTTAAGCCCAATAGCATCAACGGCTGGCTGGACTTCATCGACGCCTTCCCTCGCAACTTCACTAGCACCACAAGCGTCCTCCCAAGCCGTGTCAGCTCTCCCTGTGTGTCCAAGGCCCAGACGAGTCGGCCCATGACTATCTGACGCGCTGGGCAGAGCTGCGAAACTCTTGTGAAGGAGTGCACGAGGTCCAAGCCATCGAGTATTTCACGGCCGGGTGTAGAGAAGGCACCTTACTCAAGCACCGGCTCCTGTGCGACGAGCCGGCCATGTTGGATGAACTGCTGAGCATAGTAGACAAGTACGCCACCGCTCACTCCTCCATGAAGACCAAGCTGCAAGTGGATGCTTCTAGCGAGATGACCCCTCCAACTTCCAAGACGCCGACAGGAGAGTCCATCCGGCGCCAGCAGACAAGCGACCAGAAGCGCAAGGCCCACGCTCCGGCTGCCAACAGCCGGCTGGTGGCAGCGGTCGACGGACAGCAGCGAGAAGCTCAAGCAGGACCCAAGCGCCAGAAGGGCGGCAAACCGGTGTGGCAGCCGGCCTTCTCCTTTGATCAAGCTCTAGACGACCCCTGCAAGTTCCACAGTGGCACGAAGCCTTCCAACCACACAACACGAAAGTGTCATTGGCTCACAAGAATTGCGAGGGGAGAAGCTCTGCCACCGCCGCCTGCTGGACAGCCGGCCCCGCCTCCTAATCCGCCGGCTGCCTGTCCTGACGGCCAGGTCCAGGACGAATTCCCAGAGGAAAACAGAGCCTATGTTGTCTTCACCAGCCAGATGGACGATAGGCACATCCGGCTCCAACAGCGCAAAGAAGTCAACACTGTTGCCGTCTAGAACCCAGAATTCATGCATTGGTCTGAAAGGCCTGTCAGCTGGAGCCGAGAGGATCACCCAGCTGTCATGCCATCGCAAGGGGCCTATGCCTTGGTACCGGACGCCACTCTCTCCACTGACAGGCGGGCCTGCCGTTTCTCCCGGGCACTGGTAGATGGCGGCAGTAGCATCAACATCATGTACCGTGACACCATGGAGAAGTTGGGCATCAAAGAGAAGTAGCTTCAGCCTACCAGGACCGTGTTCCATGGCATTGTGCCAGGCCTCTCTTGCTCACCAATCGGCAAGGCCAGAGTCGATGTCCTGTTTGGTGATAAGATGCATTTCCGAAGGGAGCCGGTCTGGTTTGAAGTGGTGAACTTGGAAAGTCCCTATCACGTGATCTTGGGCCGGCCAGCTCTTGCAAAGTTCATGGCAGTCCCCCATTATGCCTACCTCAAGATGAAGATGCCTGGTCCCAAAGGAATAATCACCATAGCCGGGGACTACAAGAAGTCCATTGCATGCGCAACAGCCAGTAGCCGCCTGGCAGAGACCCTTATCGTGGTTGAGGAAAAGCGCCGTCTGGAGCGGCTGGTGGCAATGGCGGGCGAGCAGCCGGCCATACCAGCCGATCCTAGGGAGGCGGAGCCGCAAGGATCGTTCCAGCCAACCAAGGACACAAAGAAGATTACCTTGGACCCGTCTCACCCGGAGCGATTTGCTGTCATAGGATCAAGCCTAGACGTCAAATAGGAAAGCGAGCTCGTCGATTTCCTCCGTGAGCATCGGGACATCTTTGCGTGGTCCCCCAAGGACATACCTGGTGTCCCGATGGATTTCGCCGAGCACAAGTTACACATGAGAGAAGATGCAAAGCCTGTCAGACAGCCGCTGCGCCGCCTGTCAGAAGAGAAGAGAAGAGTCGTTGGGGAAGAAGTCGCACGTCTGCTAGCAGCCGGCTTCATCATGGAAGTCTTTTATCCCGAATGGCTTGCAAATCCAGTCCTGGTGCTGAAGAAGAACAACAAATGGCGCATGTGCATTGATTACACCAGCTTAAACAAAGCTTGTGTTGGAAATATGCCCTAGAGGCAATAATAAAAGAGTTATTATTATATTTCCTTGTTCATGATAATCGTTTATTATCCATGCTATAACTGTATTGATTGGAAACTCAAATACACGTGTGGATGAATAGACAGACTTTGTGTCCCTAGTGAGCCTCTACAGGACTAGCTCGTTGATCAAAGATGACCGCGGTTTCCAGGTCATAGACATGAGTTGTTATTTGATAACGGGATCACATCATTAGGAGAATGATGTGATGGACGAGACCCAAACGTTAACATAGCTTTTGATCGTGTCAGTTATCGCTATAGTTTTCTGCATGTCAAGTATAAGTTCCTATGACCATGAGATCATGTAACTCACTGACACCGTAGGAGTGCTTTGTGTGTGCCAAACGTCGCAACGTAACTGGGTGACTATAAAGGTACTCTACAGGTATCTCCGAGGGTGTCTGTTGAGTTGACATAGATCGAGATTGGGATTTGTCACTCCGTATGACGGAGAGGTATCTCCGGGCCCACTCGGTAATACGTCATCTCAATGAGCTCAAAGTGACTAAGTAGTTGGTCACGGGATTATGTATTACGGTAACGAGTAAAGAGACTTGCCGGTAACGAGATTGAACTAGGTATAGAGATACCGACGATCGAATCTCGGGCAAGTAACATACCGACGAGACAAAGGGAACTGTATACGGGATTGCCTGACTCCTTGACATCGTGGTTCATCCGATGAGATCATCGAGAAACATGTAGGAGCCAATATGGGTATCCAGATCCCGCTATTGGTTATTGACCTGGGAGTGTCTCGGTCATGTCTACATGGTTTCCGAACCCGCAGGGTCTACACACTTAACGTTCGGTGACGCTAGGGTTGTTAGTGAGAAGAGTGCATGGTTACCGAAGGTTGTTCGGAGTCCCGGATGAGATCCCGGACATGACGAGGGTCTCCGGAATGGTCCGGAGACGAAGATTGATATATAGGATGAAAGGTTTCGGAGTACCGGAAGTGTTCCGGGGAGCATCGGGAAATCGGCGGAGTACCGGAAGGGATTTCGGGGGGTCCGGAAGTTGTTCTGGGCCTATTGGGCCACAAAGGGGGACACCACAGCCCTCAGGGGGCTGTGCGCCCCCCCTGGGCCCTCTCCCCATGCGGCTAAGGGGGTGGGACCCCCTAGGGCTGGCCGCACCCCTTGGCCTTGGGGGGCAAGGCACCTAAGGGGGGAAACCCTAGGGCCTGGCCGCCCCCCTGCCCTGGCCGCCGCCCCCTCCCCTTGCCCTGGCCGCCGGCCCCTAGGGGGGAAACCCTAGGGCGCCCTCACCTCTCCACCCCCCCTATATATAGTGGGGCAAAGGGAGGGCAGACAACACAGTTTGTGCCTCGGTGCTGCCCTCCCTCTCCCGTCATATCTTCTTCTCCCGCGGAGCTTAGGCGAAGCCCTGCTGGAGTTCTTCTCCACCATCACCACCACGCCGTCGTGCTGCCGGTTCTCCATCAACCTCTCCTCCACCCCTTGCTGGATCAAGAAGGAGGAGACGTCCCCGAGCCGTACGTGTGAAGAACGCGGAGGCACCGTTGCTTCGGTGCTAGGTCTTCGGCGATCTGAATCGCGACGAGTACGACTCCATCATCCGCGTTCATAACGCTTCCGCTTAGCGATCTACAAGGGTACGTAGATCACACTCTCCCCTCGTAGTTGCATCTACTAGATTGATCTTGGTGAACGGTAGGAAAATTTTTGTTTCCCATGCAACGTTCCCCAACAGTGGCATCATGAGCTAGGATCTTGCGTAGATGCTTTCTCGAGTAGAACACAAAAGGGTTTGTGGCGTTGATGTTTAAATTGCTGCCCTCCTTAGTCTTTCTTGATTCAGCGGTATTATAGGATGAAGCGGCCCGGACCAACTTTACATGTCCACGTACATGAGACCGGTTCCATCGACAGACATGTGACTTTTGTTGCATAAGATGGCTGGCGGGTGTCTGTCTCTCCTATCTTAGTTGAATCGGAAAGGAACAAGGCGGTCCTTGTAGAAGGTTAAATAGCAACTTGAATATCACCGTTGTGGTTTTGCGTAGGTAAGAAGCGTTCTTGCTAGATACCCATAGCAGCCACGTAAAACATGCAACAACAAATTAGAGGACGTCTAACTTGTTTTTGCAGGGTATGCATGTGATATGATATGGCCAATGACATGATGAATTATATTTGATGTATGAGATGATCATGTTGTAATAGTTAATATCGACTTGCATGTCGATGCATACGGCAACCGGCAGGAGCCATAGGGTTGTCTTTAATTTTTGTATGACCTGCGTGTCAATCTTCAAGCGCTTTGTAATGCTTTACTTTATCGCTAAACGGTAGCAATAGTAGTAAGAGCATGGTGGGCGCCGACAACCCCGATGGCGACACGATGATGGAGATCATGATGATGGAGATCATGGTGTGGCGCCGGTGACGATGGAGATCATGCCGGTGCTTTGGAGATGGAGATCAAAAGCACGAGTTGATGGCCATATCATGTCACTTATGATTTGCATGTGATGTTAATCCTTTTATGAATCTTATTTTGCTTAGGACGACGGTAGCATTATAAGATGATCCTTCACTAAAATTTCAAGATAAAATTGTGTTCCCCCCGAGTGTGCGCCGTTGCGAAGGTTCGTCGTTTCGAAGCACCACGTGATGATCGGGTGTGATAGACTCTACGTTCGCATACAACGGGTGCAAGCCAGTTTTGCACATGCAGAACACTCGGGTTAGACTTGACGAGCCTAGCATGTACAGACATGGCCTCGGAACACGGAGGACCGAAAGGTCGAGCATGAGTCATATAGTAGATATGATCAACATGTTGATGTTCACCATTGACACCACCTCATCTCACGTGATGATCGGACTTGGGTTGGTGAATTTGGATCATGTCACGCTCGAATGACCGGAGGGATGTCAATTTGAGTGGGAGTTATAATTAATTTGATTAGGTAATAACTCACTTATCATGAACAATAGTCTAAAACGTCTTTGCAAATTTATGTTGTAGATGGCTCGCGCAGGAGTTCCCCTGAATTTTAATGCGTTCCTAGAGAAAGCTAAACTGAAAGATGATGGGAGCAACTTTGTGGACTGGCTCCGCAATCTGAGGATCATCCTCACAGCTGCCCAAAAGGTTTATGTCCTAAATGCACCGCTAGGTCAACCCCCCGCTCCTGGAGCCTCTGCGGACGATATGAACGTCTGGCAGACGCGTTCGGATGACTATTCGATAGTACAATGTGCCATGTTGTACGGCTTGGAAGGAGGACTCCAAAGGCGTTTTGAACGTCATGGTGCATATGAGATGTACACGGAGTTGAAATTCATCTTTGAGAAGAATGCTAAGATCGAGAGGTATGAGACCACCGATAAATTCTTCGCTTGCAAGATGGAGGAGAATTCGTCTGTCAGTGAGCACTTACTGAAGATGTCTGGGTACTATACCCGCATAGCTGATCTGGGACTTGTGTTCCCGGATGAGGCTATCATTGATAGAATTCTCCAGTCACTCCCTCCAAGCTACAAGAGCTTCGTCCAGCAGTACAACATGCAAGGGATGAATAAAACCATCGCCGAGCTGTTTTCGATGCTGAAAGTCGCTGAGGCAGACATCCAGAAGGAGTATCAAGTGTTGATGGTCAATAAGACCACCAGTTTCAAGAAGAATGGCAAGGGCAAGAAGGGTAACTCTAAGAAGGGTGGCAAAGCAGTTGCTAATCCAGTGAAGAAACCCAAGGCTGGGCCCAAGCCAGAGACTGAGTGTTTCTATTGCAAGGGGAATGGCCACTGGAAGGGGAACTGCCCCAAGTATCTGGCGGACAAGAAGGGGGCCAACAACAACAAAGGTATATATGATATACATGTTATTGATGTGTACCTTACCAACTCTCGTTGTAGTGCCTGGGTATTTGATACCGGTTCGGTTGCTCACATTTGCAACTCTAAACAGGAACTGCGGAATAAACGGAGGCTGGCGAAGGACGAAGTGACGATGCGCGTGGGAAATGGTTCCAAGGTTGATGTGATCGCCGTCGGCACGCTCGCTCTTCGATTACCATCGGGATTAGTTATGAACCTGAATAATTGTTATTTAGTGCCTGCGTTAAGCATGAACATTATATCTGGATCTTGTTTATTGCGAGACGGTTACTCATTTAAGTCAGAGAATAATGGTTGTTCTATTTATATGAGTAATATCTTTTATGGTCATGCACCCGAAGTTAGGGGTTTATTCTTATTGAATCTCGATAGTGATGATACACATGTTCATAACATTGATGCCAAAAAGATGTAGAGTAGATAATGATAATACCACTTTCTTGTGGCACTGCCGTCTCGGTCATATCGGCGTGAAACGCATGAGGAAGCTCCATGCTGATGGACTTTTGGAGTCTCTTGATTTTGAATCACTTGACACGTGCGAGCCGTGCCTCATGGGCAAGATGACAAGGACCCCGTTTTCAGGGACAATGGAACGGGCAAGTGACTTATTGGAAATCATACATACTGATGTGTGCGGTCCGATGAGTGTAACGGCGCGCGGTGGATATCGTTATTTTCTCACCTTCACTGACGACTTAAGTAGATATGGGTATATTTACTTGATGAAGCATAAGTCTGAAACTTTTGAAAAGTTCAAGCAATTTCAGAGTGAAGTTGAAAATCATCGTAACAAGAAGATCAAGTTCCTACGATCTGATCGAGGGGGAGAATATTTGAGTTATGAGTTTGGTGATCACTTAAGAAAATGTGGAATTGTTTCACAGTTGACGCCACCTGGAACACCACAGCGTAATGGTGTGTCCGAACGTCGTAATCGAACCCTATTAGATATGGTACGTTCTATGATGTCTCTTGCCGATTTGCCACTATCGTTTTGGGGATATGCGTTAGAGACAGCTACATTCACTTTAAATAGGGCTCCATCTAAGTCCGTTGAGACAACACCGTATGAACTGTGGTTTGGTAAGAAACCTAAGTTGTCTTTTCTCAAGGTTTGGGGTTGCGATGCTTATGTCAAAAGGCTTCAGCCAGAAAAGCTCGAACCCAAAGCGGACAAATGTGTCTTCATAGGATACCCAAAAGAAATAGTTGGGTACACCTTCTATCTCAGATCCGAGGGCAAAGTGTTTGTCGCTAAGAACGGGTCCTTTCTCGAGAAAGAGTTTCTCTCGAAAGAATTGAGTGGGAGGAAGGTAGAACTTGATGAGGTTATTGAACCTCTGCTTCAACCAGAGAGTAGCGCAGCACAGAAAGATGTTTTTGTGGAGCCTGCAGAGGTTGAAGAGGAAGCCAATGATGATGATCAAGGAGCTTCTGATCAAGTTACTACCGAACCTCGTAGGTCGACAAGGATACGCACTGCACCTGAGTGGTATGGTAACCCTGTCTTGGAGGTCATGTTGTTAGACAACGGTGAACCTACGAGCTATGGAGAAGCGATGGTGGGCCCGGATTCCGACAAATGGTTAGAGGCCATGAAATCCGAGATGGGATCCATGTATGAAAACAAAGTATGGACTTTGGAAGTATTACCTGAAGGGCGGAAGGCCATTCAGAATAAATGGATTTTTAAGAGGAAGACGGACGCTGACGGTAATGTCACCGTGTATAAAGCTCGACTTGTGGCAAAGGGTTTTTCACAAGTTCAAGGGATTGACTACGATGAGACTTTCTCACCCGTAGCGATGCTTAAATCCGTCCGAATCATGTTAGCAATAGCTGCATATTTCGATTATGAAATTTGGCAGATGGATGTCAAAACAGCGTTCCTTAACGGTTTTCTTAAGGAAGAGTTGTATATGATGCAACCGGAAGATTTTGTCGATCCAGAGAATGCTGAAAAAGTATGCAGGCTCCAGCGTTCCATTTATGGGCTGGTGCAAGCATCTCGGAGTTGGAATCTTCGCTTTGATGAGGTGATCAAAGCGTTTGGGTTTATACAAGTTTACAATGAAGCTTGTATTTACAAGAAAGTGAGTGGGAGCTCTATAGCGTTTCTAATATTATATGTGGATGACATATTGCTGATTGGAAACAATATAGAATTTTTGGATAGCGTGAAGGGGTATTTGAACAAGAGTTTTTCGATGAAGGATCTCGGTGAAGCTGCTTTCATATTGGGCATCAAGATCTATAGAGATAGATCAAGACGCTTGATAGGACTTTCACAAAGCACATACCTTGATAAAGTTTTGAAGAAGTTCAAAATGGATCAATCCAAGAAGGGGTTCTTGCCAGTATTGCAAGGTACAAAGTTGAGTAAGACTCAATGCCCAGTGACTGCGGAAGATAGAGAAAAGATGAGTGTCGTCCCCTATGCTTCAGCCATAGGCTCTATCATGTATGCAATGCTGTGCACTAGACCAGATGTCAGCCTTGCCATAAGTATGGCCGGAAGGTTTCAAAGTAATCCTGGTATGGATCACTGGACAGCGGTCAAGAATATCCTAAAGTACCTGAAAAGGACTAAGGAGATGTTTCTCGTTTAAGGAGGTGATCAAGAGCTCGTCGTAAAGGGTTACGTCGATGCAAGCTTTGACACTGATCCGGATGACTCTAAGTCTCAAACCGGATACGTATATATTCTCAACGGGGGAGCGGTAAGCTGGTGCAGTTCCAAGCAGAGCGTGGTAGCTGATTCTACATGTGAAGCGGAGTATATAGCTGCCTCGGAGGCGGCAAAGGAAGGTGTCTGGATGAAGGAGTTCATGACAGATCTTGGAGTTGTGCCTAGTGCACTGAACCCAATGACTCTGTTCTGTGACAACACTGGTGCCATTGCTCCAGCCAAGGAACCAAGGTTTCACAAGAGGACCAGACACATAAAGCGACGCTTCAATTCCATCCGCGATTCAGTCAAGGAGGAGGACATAAACATTTGCAAAGTACACACGGATTTGAATGTTGCAGATCCGTTGACTAAGCCTCTTCCACGGGCTAAGCACGATCAACACCAAGACTCTATGGGTGTTAGATTCATTACCTTGTAATGCTAGATTATTGACTCTAGTGCAAGTGGGAGACTGTTGGAAATATGCCCTAGAGGCAATAATAAAAGAGTTATTATTATATTTCCTTGTTCATGATAATCGTTTATTATCCATGCTATAATTGTATTGATTGGAGACTCAAATACATGTGTGGATGAATAGACAGACTTTGTGTCCCTAGTGAGCCTCAACAGGAGTAGCTTGTTGATCAAAGATGACCGCGGTTTCCAGGTCATAGACATGAGTTGTCATTTGATAACGGGATCACATCATTAGGAGAATGATGTGATGGACGAGACCCAAACGTTAAACATAGCTTTTGATCGTGTCAGTTATCGCTATAGTTTTCTGCATGTCAAGTATAAGTTCCTATGACCATGAGATCATGTAACTCACTGACACCGTAGGAGTGCTTTGTGTGTGCCAAACGTCACAACGTAACTGGGTGACTATAAAGGTACTCTACAGGTATCTCCGATGGTGTCTGTTGAGTTGACATGGATCGAGACTGGGATTTGTCACTCCGTGTGACGGAGAGGTATCTCCGGGCCCACTCGGTAATACGTCATCTCAATGAGCTCAAAGTGACTAAGTAGTTGGTCACGGGATTATGTATTACGGTAACGAGTAAAGAGACTTGCCGGTAACGAGATTGAACTAGGTATAGAGATACCGACGATCGAATCTCGGGCAAGTAACATACCGACGAGACAAAGGGAACTGTATACGGGATTGCCTGAATCCTTGACATCGTGGTTCATCCGATGAGTTCATCGAGAAACATGTGGGAACCAATATGGGTATCCAGATCCCGCTATTGGTTATTGACCTGGGAGTGTCTCGGTCATGTCTACATGGTTTCCGAACCCGCAGGGTCTACACACTTAAGGTTCGGTGACGCTAGGGTTGTTAGTGAGAACAGTGCATGGTTACCGAAGGTTGTTCGGAGTCCCGGATGAGATCCCGGACGTGACGAGGGTCTCCGGAATGGTCCGGAGACGAAGATTGATATATAGGATGAAAGGTTTCGGAGTCCGGAAGTGTTCCGGGGAGCATCGGGAAATCGGCGGATTACCGAAAAGGGTTTCGGGGGTCCCGGAAGTGTTTCTGGGCCTAATGGGCCACAAGGGGGGACACCACAGCCCTCATAGGGCTGTGCGCCCCCCTGGGCCCTCTCCTCATGCGGCTAAGGGGGCTGGACCCCCTAGGGCAGCCGCACCCCTTGGAGTGGGGGGCAAGGCACCTAGGGGGGGAAACCCTAGGGCCAGGCGCAGCCCTTGGCCGCCGCCCCCCCTCTGCCCTGGCCGCCGGCCCCCCTAGGGGAAACCCTAGGGCGCCCCCCTCTCCTCCTTCCCCCTATATATAGAGAGGTAGAGGGAGGGCAGCCAACACACGTTTTGTGCCTCGGTGCTGCCCTCCCTCTCCCATAACATCTTCTTCTCCCGCGGTGCTTAGGCGAAGCCCTGCTGGAATCCTTCTCCACCATCACCACCACGCCGTCGTGCTGCCGGTCTCTCCATCAACCTCTCCTCCACCCCTTGCTGGATCAAGAAGGAGGAGACGTCTCCGAGCCGTACGTGTGAAGAACGCGGAGGCACCGTTGCTTCGGTGCTAGGATCTTCGGCGATCTGAATCGCGGCGAGTACGACTCCATCAACCGCGTTCTTAACGCTTCCGCTTAGCGATCTACAAGGGTATGTGGATCCTACTCTCCCCTCGTAGTTGCATCTACTAGATTGATCTTGGTGAACGTAGAGAAAATTTTTTGTTTTCCATGCAACGTTCCCAACAGTGGCATCATGAGCTAGGATCTTGCGTAGATGCTTTCTCGAGTAGAACACAAAAGGGTTTGTGGCGTTGATGTTTAAATTGCTGCCCTCCTTAGTCTTTCTTGATTCAGCGGTATTATAGGATGAAGCGGCCCGGACCAACTTTACATGTCCACGTACATGAGACCGGTTCCATCGACAGACATGTGACTTTTGTTGCATAAGATGGCTGGCGGGTGTCTGTCTCTCCTATCTTAGTTGAATCGGAATAGAACAAGGCGGTCCTTGTAGAAGGTTAAATAGCAACTTGAATATCACCGTTGTGGTTTTGCGTAGGTAAGAAGCGTTCTTGCTAGATACCCATAGCAGCCACGTAAAACATGCAACAACAAATTAGAGGACGTCTAACTTGTTTTTGCAGGGTATGCATGTGATATGATATGGCCAATGACATGATGAAATATATTTTGATGTATGAGATGATCATGTTGTAATAGTTAACATCGACTTGCATGTCGATGCATACGGCAACCGGCAGGAGCCATAGGGTTGTCTTTATTTTTGTATGACCTGCGTGTCAATCATTAAGCGCTTTGTAATGCTTTACTTTATCGCTAAACGGTAGCAATAGTAGTAAGAGCATGGTGAGGCGCCGACAACCCCGATGGCAACACGATGATGAAGATCATGATGATGGAGATCATGGCGTGGCGCCGGTGACGATGGAGATCATGCCGGTGCTTTGGAGATGGAGATCAAAAGCACGAGTTGATGGCCATATCATGTCACTTATGATTTGCATGTGATGTTAATCCTTTTATGCATCTTATTTTGCTTAGGACGACGGTAGCATTATAAGGTGATCCTTCACTAAAATTTCAAGATAAAAATTGTGTTCCCCCCGAGTGTGCGCCGTTGCGAAGGTTCGTCGTTTCGAAGCACCACGTGATGATCGGGTGTGATAGACTCTACGTTCGCATACAACGGGTGCAAGCCAGTTTTGCACGTGCAGAACACTCGGGTTAGACTTGACGAGCCTAGCATGTACAGACATGGCCTCGGAACACGGAGGACCGAAAGGTCGAGCATGAGTCATATAGTAGATATGATCAACATGTTGATGTTCACCATTGACACCACCTCATCTCACGTGATGATCGGACTTGGGTTGGTGAATTTGGATCATGTCACGCTCGAATGACCGGAGGGATGTCAATTTGAGTGGGAGTTATAATTAATTTGATTAGGTAATAACTCACTTATCATGAACAATAGTCTAAAATGTCTTTGCAAATTTTGGTTGTAGATGGCTCGCGCAGTAGCTCCCCTGAATTTTAATGCGTTCCTAGAGAAAGCTAAACTAAAAGATGACGGGAGCAACTTTGTGGACTGGCTCCGCAATCTGAGGATCATCCTCACAGCTGCCCAAAAGGTTTATGTCCTAAATGCACCGCTAGGTGACCCCCCCGCTCCTGGAGCCTCTGCGGACGTTATGAACGTCTGGCAGACGCGTTCGGATGACTATTCGATAGTGCAGTGTGCCATGTTGTACGGCTTGGAAGGAGGACTTCAAAGACGTTTTGAACGTCATGGTGCATATGAGATGTACACGGAGTTGAAGTTCATCTTTGAGAAGAATGCTAAGATCGAGAGGTATGAGACCACCGATAAATTCTTCGCTTGCAAGATGGAGGAGAATTCGTCTGTCAGTGAGCACTTACTGAAGATGTCTGGGTACTATACCCGCATAGCTGATCTGGGACTTGTGTTCCCGGATGAGGCTATCATTGACAGAATTCTCCAGTCACTCCCTCCAAGCTACAAGAGCTTCGTGCAGCAGTATAACATGCAAGGGATGAACAAAACCATCGCCGAGCTGTTTTCGATGCTGAAAGTCGCTGAGGCAGACATCCAGAAGGAGTATCAAGTGTTGATGGTCAATAAGACCACCAGTTTCAAGAAGAATGGCAAGGGCAAGAAGGGTAACTCTAAGAAGGGTGGCAAAGCAGTTGCTAATCCAGTGAAGAAACCCAAGGCTGGGCCCAAGCCAGAGACTGAGTGTTTCTATTGCAAGGGGAATGGCCACTGGAAGCGGAACTGCCCCAAGTATCTGGCGGACAAGAAGGGGGCCAACAACAAAGGTATATGTGATATACATGTTATTGATGTGTACCTTACCAACTCTCGTTGTAGTGCCTGGGTATTTGATACCGGTTCGGTTGCTCACATTTGCAACTCTAAACAGGAACTGCGGAATAAACGGAGGCTGGCGAAGGACGAAGTGACGATGCGCGTGGGAAATGGTTCCAAGGTTGATGTGATCGCCGTCGGCACGCTCGCTCTTCGATTACCATCGGGATTAGTTTTGAACCAGAATAATTGTTATTTAGTGCCTGCGTTAAGCATGAACATTATATCTGGATCTTGTTTATTGCGAGACGGTTACTCATTTAAGTCGGAGAATAATGGTTGTTCTATTTATATGAGTAATATCTTTTATGGTCATGCACCCGAAGTTAGGGGTTTATTCTTATTGAATCTCGATAGTGATGATACACATGTTCATAACATTGATGCCAAAAGATGTAGAGTTGATAATGATAATACCACTTTCTTGTGGCACTGCCGTCTGGGTCATATCGGCGTGAAACGCATGAGGAAGCTCCATGCTGATGGACTTTTGGAGTCTCTTGATTTTGAATCACTTGACACGTGCGAGCCGTGCCTCATGGGCAAGATGACAAGGACCCCGTTTTCAGGGACAATGGAACGGGCAAGTGACTTATTGGAAATCATACATACTGATGTGTGCGGTCCGATGAGTGTAACGGCGCGCGGTGGATATCGTTATTTTCTCACCTTCACTGACGACTTAAGTAGATATGGGTATATTTACTTGATGAAGCATCAGTCTGAAACTTTTGAAAAGTTCAAGCAATTTCAGAGTGAAGTTGAAAATCATCGTAACAAGAAGATCAAGTTCCTACGATCTGATCGAGGGGGAGAATATCTGAGTTATGAGTTTGGTGATCACTTAAGAAAATGTGGAATTGTTTCACAGTTGACGCCACCTGGAACACCACAGCGTAATGGTGTGTCCGAACGTCGTAATCGAACCCTATTAGATATGGTACGTTCTATGATGTCTCTTGCCGATTTGCCACTATCGTTTTGGGGATATGCATTAGAGACAGCTGCATTCACTTTAAATAGGGCTCCATCTAAGTCCGTTGAGACAACACCGTATGAACTGTGGTTTGGTAAGAAACCTAAGTTGTCTTTTCTCAAGGTTTGGGGTTGCGATGCTTATGTCAAAAGGCTTCAGCCAGAAAAGCTCGAACCCAAAGCGGACAAATGTGTCTTCATAGGATACCCAAAAGAAACAGTTGGGTACACCTTCTATCTCAGATCCGAGGGCAAAGTGTTTGTCGCTAAGAACGGGTCCTTTCTCGAGAAAGAGTTTCTCTCGAAAGAATTGAGTGGGAGGAAGGTAGAACTTGATGAGGTTATTGAACCTCTGCTTCAACCAGAGAGTAGCGCAGCACAGAAAGATGTTTTTGTGGAGCCTGCAGAGGTTGAAGAGGAAGCCAATGATGATGATCAAGGAGCTTCTGATCAAGTTACTACCGAACCTCGTAGGTCGACAAGGGTACGCACTGCGCCTGAGTGGTATGGTAACCCTGTCTTGGAGGTCATGTTGTTAGACAACGGTGAACCTACGAGCTATGGAGAAGCGATGGTGGGCCCGGATTCCGACAAATGGTTAGAGGCCATGAAATCCGAGATGGGATCCATGTATGAAAACAAAGTATGGACTTTGGAAGTATTACCTGAAGGGCGGAAGGCCATTCAGAATAAATGGATTTTTAAGAGGAAGACGGACGCTGACGGTAATGTCACCGTGTATAAAGCTCGACTTGTGGCAAAGGGTTTTTCACAAGTTCAAGGGATTGACTACGATGAGACTTTCTCACCCGTAGCGATGCTTAAATCCGTCCGAATCATGTTAGCAATAGCTGCATATTTCGATTATGAAATTTGGCAGATGGATGTCAAAACAGCGTTCCTTAACGGTTTTCTTAAGGAAGAGTTGTATATGATGCAACCGGAAGGTTTTGTCGATCCAGAGAATGCTAACAAAGTATGCAGGCTCCAGCGTTCCATTTATGGGCTGGTGCAGGCATCTCGGAGTTGGAATCTTCGCTTTGATGAGGTGATCAAAGCGTTTGGGTTTATACAAGTTTACAATGAAGCTTGTATTTACAAGAAAGTGAGTGGGAGCTCTATAGCGTTTCTAATATTATATGTGGATGACATATTGCTGATTGGAAACAATATAGAATTTTTGGATAGCGTGAAGGGGTATTTGAACAAGAGCTTTTCAATGAAGGATCTCGGTGAAGCTGCTTTCATATTGGGCATCAAGATCTATAGAGATAGATCAAGACGCTTGATAGGACTTTCACAAAGCACATACCTTGATAAAGTTTTGAAGAAGTTCAAAATGGATCAATCCAAGAAGGGGTTCTTGCCGGTATTACAAGGTACAAAGTTGAGTAAGACTCAGTGCCCAGTGACTGCGGAAGATAGAGAAAAGATGAGTGTCGTCCCCTATGCTTCAGCCATAGGCTCTATCATGTATGCAATGCTGTGCACAAGACCAGATGTCAGCCTTGCCATAAGTATGGCCGGAAGGTTTCAAAGTAATCCTGGTATGGATCACTGGACAGCGGTCAAGAATATCCTAAAGTACCTGAAAAGGACTAAGGATATGTTTCTCGTTTATGGAGGTGATCAAGAGCTCGTCGTAAAGGGATACGTCGATGCAAGCTTTGACACTGATCCGGATGACTCTAAGTCTCAAACCGGATACGTATATATTCTCAACGGGGGAGCGGTAAGCTGGTGCAGTTCCAAGCAGAGCGTGGTAGCTGATTCTACATGTGAAGCGGAGTATATAGCTGCCTCGGAGGCGGCAAAGGAAGGTGTCTGGATGAAGGAGTTCATGACAGATCTTGGAGTTGTGCCTAGTGCACTGAACCCAATGACTCTGTTCTGTGACAACACTGGTGCCATTGCTCTAGCCAAGGAACCAAGGTTTCACAAGAGGACCAGACACATAAAGCGACGCTTCAATTCCATCCGCGATTCGGTCAAGGAGGAGGACATAAACATTTGCAAAGTACACACGGATTTGAATGTTGCAGATCCGTTGACTAAGCCTCTTCCACGGGCTAAGCACGATCAACACCAAGACTCTATGGGTGTTAGATTCATTACCTTGTAATACTAGATTATTGACTCTAGTGCAAGTGGGAGACTGTTGGAAATATGCCCTAGAGGCAATAATAAAAGAGTTATTATTATATTTCCTTATTCATGATAATCGTTTATTATCCATGCTATAACTGTATTGATTGGAAACTCAAATACACGTGTGGATGAATAGACAGACTTTGTGTCCCTAGTGAGCCTCTACAGGACTAGCTCGTTGATCAAAGATGACCGCGGTTTCCAGGTCATAGACATGAGTTGTCATTTGATAACGGGATCACATCATTAGGAGAATGATGTGATGGACGAGACCCAAACATAAACATAGCTTTTGATCGTGTCAGTTATCGCTATAGTTTTCTGCATGTCAAGTATAAGTTCCTATGACCATGAGATCATGTAACTCACTGACACCGTAGGAGTGCTTTGTGTGTGCCAAACGTCACAACGTAACTGGGTGACTATAAAGGTACTCTACAGGTATCTCCGAAGGTGTCTGTTGAGTTGACATGGATCGAGACTGGGATTTGTCACTCCGTATGACGGAGAGGTATCTCCGGGCCCACTCGGTAATACGTCATCTCAATGAGCTCAAAGTGACTAAGTAGTTGGTCACGGGATTATGTATTACGGTAACGAGATTGAACTAGGTATAGAGATACCGACGATCGAATCTCGGGCAAGTAACATACCGACGAGACAAAGGGAACTGTATACGGGATTGCCTGAATCCTTGACATCGTGGTTCATCCGATGAGATCATCGAGAAACATGTAGGAGCCAATATGGGTATCCAGATCCCGCTATTGGTTATTGACCTGGGAGTGTCTCGGTCATGTCTACATGGTTTCCGAACCCGCAGGGTCTACACACTTAACGTTCGGTGACGCTAGGGTTGTTAGTGAGAAGAGTGCATGGTTACCGAAGGTTGTTCGGAGTCCCGGATGAGATCCCGGACATGACGAGGGTCTCCGGAATGGTCCGGAGACGAAGATTGATATATAGGATGAAAGGTTTCGGAGTACCGGAAGTGTTCCGGGGAGCATCGGGAAATCGGCGGAGTACCGGAAGGGATTTCGGGGGGTCCGGAAGTTGTTCTGGGCCTATTGGGCCACAAAGGGGGACACCACAGCCCTCAGGGGGCTGTGCGCCCCCCCTGGGCCCTCTCCCCATGCGGCTAAGGGGGTGGGACCCCCTAGGGCTGGCCGCACCCCTTGGCCTTGGGGGGCAAGGCACCTAAGGGGGGAAACCCTAGGGCCTGGCCGCCCCCCTGCCCTGGCCGCCGCCCCCTCCCCTTGCCCTGGCCGCCGGCCCCTAGGGGGGAAACCCTAGGGCGCCCTCACCTCTCCACCCCCCTATATATAGTGGGGCAAAGGGAGGGCAGACAACACAGTTTGTGCCTCGGTGCTGCCCTCCCTCTCCCGTCATATCTTCTTCTCCCGCGGAGCTTAGGCGAAGCCCTGCTGGAGTTCTTCTCCACCATCACCACCACGCCGTCGTGCTGCCGGTTCTCCATCAACCTCTCCTCCACCCCTTGCTGGATCAAGAAGGAGGAGACGTCCCCGAGCCGTACGTGTGAAGAACGCGGAGGCACCGTTGCTTCGGTGCTAGGTCTTCGGCGATCTGAATCGCGACGAGTACGACTCCATCATCCGCGTTCATAACGCTTCCGCTTAGCGATCTACAAGGGTACGTAGATCACACTCTCCCCTCGTAGTTGCATCTACTAGATTGATCTTGGTGAACGGTAGGAAAATTTTTGTTTCCCATGCAACGTTCCCCAACAGCTTGCCCTAAAGACCCGTTTGCTCTGCCGCGAATAGATCAAGTGATCGACTCCACAGCCGGATGCGAGCTGCTGTCTTTTCTTGATGCTTATTCGGGGTACCACCAAATCAAGCTTGATCCAGCTGACCGCCTGAAGACCGCCTTCCTCACGCCGTTTGGGGCCTTCTGCTACCTGACCATGACGTTCGGCTTGAGAAATGCCGGCGCCACCTTTCAGCATTGCATGCAGAAGTGTCTCCTCAAGCAGCTTGGCAGGAACGCCCATGTTTACGTGGATGATATTGTGGTGAAGACAGAGAAGAGAGGAACCCTTTTGGAGGATCTCCAGGAAATGTTTGAGAACCTGCGCCGCTTTCGGATTAAGTTAAACCCAGAGAAATGCGTCTTCGGGGTACCGGCCGGCCAGCTCCTTGGCTTCCTAGTATCCGTACGCGGCATCGAGTGCAATCCGGCGAAGATCAAGGCCATTGAGAGGATGGAACGACCGACCCGCGTGCGGGATGTCCAGAGGTTCACGGGGTGCCTGGCATCTCTCAGCCGTTTCATCAGCCGGCTGGGAGAAAAGGCACTCCCCCTGTACCAACTAATGAAGAAGACCACGTGCTTCGAGTGGAACGACCAGGCAGACGAAGCTTTCCAGCAGCTCAAGAGACTGCTGTCCACCCCGCTTGTCCTGGCGGCGCCAGCAGACAAGGAACCCATGTTCCTTTACATAGCCGCCACCAGCCGGGTGGTCAGCACTGTCATTGTGGTCAAGCGCCCAGAGGACGGCAGAGCCTTGCCCCCCCAGAGGCCTGTTTACTACTTGAGCGAAGTACTGTCAGCATCCAAGCAGAACTACCCCCATTACCAGAAGATGTGCTACGGCGTGTACTTCACCGCCAAGAAACTCAAGCAGTACTTCCAAGAGCATTCTGTCACGGTCGTCTGCACGGCCCCGCTTGCTGAAATCATGGGGAACAGAGATGCCTCAGGAAGAGTGGCCAAGTGGGCCATTGAGCTGGCCCCCTTCACCATCTTCTACCAGCCGCGCACCACCATCAAGTCGCAGGCATTGGCCGACTTCCTCGTCGATTGGACCGAAACCCAGTACCTGCCGCCTGTGCCAGACTCAACCCATTGGCGGATGCACTTTGACGGGTCAAAGATGAGCACCGGCCTGGGAGCCGGCATCGTCCTCACCTCCCCAAAGGCGACAAGCTCAAGTATATCTTGCAGATCCACTTTGCCGCCTCCAACAACGTGGCCGAGTACGAGGCACTCATCTACGGGCTCCGGATGGCCAAGGAGATTGGCATCTGTCGAGTGCTGTGCTACGGTGACTCGGACTTGGTTGTCCAGCACTCGTCTAGGGACTAGGACGCCAAGGACGCAAACATGGCAAGCTATCGCTTCCTTGTCCACCAGATCAGTGGACACTTTGATGGCTGCGAGTTCCTCCACATACCGCGGGCCGATAACATGCAAGCCGACACCTTGGCACGAATCGGCTCCACCCGCCAAGCAATACCAGCCGGCGTATCCCTCCAATGCTTGCGCAAACCATCTATCAAGCCTTCACAAGAGTCGGAGTCAATCTTCATACCAGCCGACCCCAGGGCAGGCGGCCTCGCGGCTTCGGCTGCTGGCCCAGAGACTGCCCCAGCAGACGAACCACCTACGGCCGCGCCAGCTCCTAGCCCGGGGACTGCTCAAACAGACGGCCAGGAGGCGCCGGCTCCAGCAGACGGACCACCTACAACCGCGCCAGTTCCTGGCCCGGGGACTACTCCAACAGACGGCCAGGAGGCGCCGGCTCCAGCAGACGACTCTGGGGCTTCGGATACACAGCAGGCGGCTCAGCCCAGCCCTCCGCCTCCCAGCCCAACCGCCCTGGTCTCTCTGGCCTAAGCAACTGGAGTCTCAGCGCCGTCTTGGGCACAACCAATCCTCACATTCCTGCTCAAAGGAGAGCTGCCAGCAGAAGAAACTTTGGCACGACAAGTTCAATGCCGAGCCTCAGCATACACCATAGTCAACAAAGAGCTCGTCAGAAGAAGTGCAACGGGCGTCTTCCAGCGCTGTGTAGAAGCAACAAAAGGGATGGCTATCCTGAAGGACATTCACCAAGGGGAATGCGGCCACCACGCGGCCTCAAGGTCTCTCGTAGCCAAAGCTTTCAGCCACGGTTTCTTTTGGCCGACTGCTTTGGACGATGCCAAAGATTTGGTGAGAAAGTGCAGCGGCTGCCAGCGCTTCAGTTCCAAGCAACAGTTGCCGGCCTCTGCACTCAAGACTATTCCGATCACTTGGCCATTTGCCGTCTGGGGCCTGGATATGGTAGGACCTTTCAAGACTGCCAGAGGAGGCCTGACACAGTTGCTCGTGGCAATAGATAAATTCACCAAGTGGATCGAAGCCAAACAATCAAGAAACTCAATGGCCCAACAGCTGTGACATTCATTGCAGACATCACAGTCCGGTATGGTATACCGCACAACATCATCACCGACAACGGCACAAATTTTGCCAAGGGCGCACTTGCCCGTTTCTGTGCAACACACGACATCCGATTGGACCTAGCGTCCGTTGCCCACCCACAGTCTAACGGCCAAGTCGAGCGAGCCAACGGCCTTATCCTATCCGGCATCAAGCCCCGGCTGGTCGAACCTTTGGAGCGGTCAGCCGGCTGCTTGATCGAAGAATTGCCGTCTGTCCTGTGGAGCCTCAGAACCACTCCGAACAAATCCACCGGTTTCACTCCTTTCTTCCTCGTGTATGGGGTCGAGGCCGTCATCCCAACAGATGTTGAGTTTGACTCGCCTCGCGTCACCATGTACACGGAAGCTGAAGCCAAAGAAGCACGCGAAGACGGCGTGGACCTGCTGGAGAAGGCTCGGCTGGTAGCACTCAGCCGCTCCGCCATCTACCAGCAGGGTCTCCGCCGCTATCACAGCCGGCGAGTCAAGCCACGCTCCTTCCGCGAGGGAGACCTTGTGCTTCGGCTGATCCAGCGAACAACCAGCCAGCACAAGCTCTCGGCTCCTTGGGAAGGACAGTTCATCGTCAGCAAGGTACTAGGCAACGATGCCTACTACCTCATTGATGCCCAGAAGCCAAGAGCGCGCAAGAGAGACGACTCAGGCAAGGAGTCGGAGCACCCATGGAACACAAATCTTCTTCGTCGCTTTTATAGCTGAAAGACAGTATGTGTCGTGCTATCTAAAGTTATTTTGAGAATCAATGGGACCCCCGAGGAGTTCTCGGGGACTACCCAACCCTTTATCTATACGATAAGAATTATGCCTGTCAATGATTGTGGTTCACTCCTTTGTCCGGCACCGGCGCCTAGCAGACGGCCCGGGGACTGGCCGCCTAGCCCTATGTCTAAAAGAAATTTTCCTTAAAAAGTCAGACAAGTAATGTGATGGCATTCAAGCCCTCTCCCACATCAAATCACAGACTCGCAGAACGCGGCTGTCCGACTGGCAGGAGCTAAAGGCAAGAAAGGGTGCCCACTTGAAAAATGGCTAAGGAAAAAGGACATAGGGCCAGCCGGCCCTTCACACGTGCGGCTGGCTGTCAAACAGCCGGCCAGCCAGTTCTGGGCTTAGCCAAGCCGCTTTCCAGAGGGCAGAATACTTGCCTACCCTGAAAGAAGCCAAGCCCCTGACCCAGCCACGGAACCACAAAGTGGCCTTCTGGCTGGCAGGGCGGTAGTTCAGGGAGACGGCAAGAAGAAAATCGCCACAAGGAAACTAGGGCAAGGCTAATCCTAGGATTCGGAACAATTGCATAAAGACCATGCATCATTAAAAAGAATATTTACATCCAAAAGGCCCCGAAGGCCGCCTTGCAGTAATAACTTACGGATACGCCCAGCGGGTGGAATTGTTCGGATTAACCCTACAAGTCTTACAGGAAAGCAGAAGACACAAAAGAGAAAACTTAAGGTGTAGCAGGCTGGGCAGGTGGCACGACGGAGCCAGCTTCCGGGGGGGGGGGGGG
>LR738714.1:761486447-761571937 GCA_902687465.1 Secale cereale
GTGGGAGAGATATCACGAGAAATGAGAGTGGTCTAGAGAGAGAGAGAGAGACGAATATGACATCACGGCGAGAGATTCCCTTGAGTGTGTATATGCAAGGGGGAGTGGATCGAGGCATCAGGAGAATATTTTTTGTGTGTGTGGTGTCTGTGTTGGTATGTGTGGGTGTGAGAAGATAATGAGACGTGGGGGCGGAGGGTGTGTCACCGCGTGAGGTCCGGTGGGTCGAGGTGAGGCCCTTCGTTCGGTTCCGTCCTGCGCCACATTGGTCGGCCCGTGACGCATTTAGGGAGACCCATGGATAACTAGTCCTACAAGACAAAGATAGCATAATTGTGAAGGACTCTATGGCCACTGACAAAGCCGGCTAGGATTTGTAACCCTAGGTTCTCGGACTAAGGTTACCCCTTTATCTCTGATATAACTATTCATCCAACCGAACTTTAAGGGGCATCCTACAGAATGCTCTGCTAGAATCATACTCGTCGAGTAGGAAGAGAGGTGTGAGACAATGAGTGAGAGACAGGCCTAAAGATAATGTGCGTACATGAGACACTTAGGCAGGTCTATGTATATAGAAAGGGTCGATGGGGATGGTGCGTGTGTATGCTTGCGAGAGGGCGAGTGCTTGTGATAAAGGTTTGTGAAAACAGTCGTAAATGGTTACGAGAGGGAGGGAGGGTTTTATCGAGAGCATGTGCGCGAGAAAGACACCTTGAGAGAGAGTGTGTGAGCATGTGTGAGAGACCACCGATGGAGAGTGAAACTACACGTACAAGACTGCTGTACACATTGATTAAAGATATAAATTGTATCCAAATATTAGGATGGGATCATGATATTTGCAATTCGTGTTAGGAACGGTCATTGATCCATCAGACATCTAGATTCATCGAATTTGAGCAGGTCTATGTTATTATTCGACACAATTGATCCACATAGTTAGTATTTTAAACTCCAGACAATGAATTGCTTTAGCAATCGAATATAAACGTGAGTATAGTTCATGTTGTGTGTGTAAAGCACATTATACATACGAAAGTTACACAATGAACATTATAAATAGCTACCTATGAACTAGCATACATTTGAATTCAACTTATTGTGGTTTAAAAAATCGAATTCAACATGAAGTAAATTCAATTATTTGAATTTGATATCATGGCATTTGTAAATCATACCTAAATTATAGGGCTCCAATCTTTGCTCTAATTTTGTACATAATAGCATATGTAGTCGTGTACAAAATAGATTCTAATTTAGCTCATCCATTCCAAAATAATCGTAGTTATAGGATTTTCAAGTGTCAAAATTTCAAAAAGAAGCGGATAATTTAATGAGGTTTTCAAACATACAAGGTCAAATTTAACGTTGTCTATTTAGGTCAATCCTCAAAGTTCAAGAGTACTCTAAACGTGAATGTTTGTGTTTCAAAATTTCGAACACAAATGAGTACAAGTGCTTGAGATAGCGGCAAAGAGGAAGAACAAAATGATGCAGAAGTTCCTGTGTACCTCGTGCGCACGGGGGTTAGACCCCGTGGGCATGGGGGTCCCGTGCGCACGGTACACGACCGTGGGCATAGGGCCCCGTGCGCACGAGGGTTAAAAACCCCCGTGGACACGGGGGTTCCCGAGTAGCATCCACTTCCAGATCGGGATCTAGGAGTGGGTGCGGTGGAGGAACCTTATGAACTTATGCACACGATTCGTCCTAAGCAAGGAGGCAATGCTATCCTAGAAGATAGAAACCCTAAGAACTTGATAGGCATCCATGGAGGAATAGGAAGAAGAGGGGGAAGGGACCAACTGGAGGAGGAGCCCATCCCGAAGAAGATCCACGGAGCAAGGACCCCGAAGGATCCCGGAGGAGCTCCGGCGAGCGGATGTGACGACGGCGGTGCTGGAGGCTTCATGGGGAGTGGCGGGGCCGACTGGGTGGGAATGAACCCAAGCCCGCGCACGCCACGCCTCTCCGGGGCCAGGAAACGCAGACCCCGTGCGCACGGGCTAATTGAAACCCGTGCGCACGAGGGTCCCGTGCACGTGGTACAGAGCCCGTGGGCACGGGGTATTCAGGAATTTTGACAAGAGTTACTTTTTGAAGGAACGACTGAGTGTCAACTCTTACCATGTCTTCGCAAGGAACTTGGTCTATGTTTCTGAATACGTCGCGAGAGAAATTCTATCACTACGAGAGGGGAATATGTAGAGCACTTGTACAAGAAGAGACAAAAATACACCCAAGACAAAACAGAGAAAAATAGAAAGCCAATAACAAAATACACAAGAAAAACGGACAGAACCCTCAAAGGAGGGCGGTGGCCGAGGCCACCATGTTTGAGTTTCTTTGGTATGGCACCGCGAAGATATGAACCTTGGGCCCAAGATCAATACTCATCTTTGAAGCACAAGTGCCACCAACAAGTGGCTAATGTGAAAGATTTTGTTCAATTTATGCACCTCTAGGATAAGATAACTCATGAGTTGAGCTAGCTCCCCCTAAACATGTGCCTACACCTAATCAAGATATTACATGAGGGTGTGTGCATGAGCAAGAATTTCAACCCGAGTTACTTATATCGACGATATTTAGCTCATGCCTTAACTCGCGGAATCTTGCTTCTTCAAGTGGCTTGGTGAAGATGTAGGCTAGTTGATTGTCGGTGTTGACATGGAGTAATTCAAAGTTTCCCTTGGCCACATGATCCCTAATGAAGTGATAACGAATCTCAATATGCTTGGTCTTGCTGTGTTGAACTGGATTCTCAGCGATCTTGATTGCTCTTTCATTGTTACACCAAAGAGGCACTTTGTCACATTTCACACCATAATACATTAAAGTTTGCCTCATCCACAATAACTGAGCACAACAACTTCTGTCAGCAATGTACTCGGCTTCAGCCGTCGAGAGGGATATACAATTTTGCTTTTTTGAAGACCAACTCACCAATGATCTCCCTAGGAATTGACATGAACTGGAAGTGGACTTGCAGTCAACCTTGTCTTCGGCCCAATCCGAATCCGAGCATCTCATGAACTCAAACGAATATCCTTTGGGATACCAAAGGCCCAAGTTTAGGGTATGAAAAAAATATCGAAGGATTCTTTTCACTGCCGAATAGTGGCTCTCCTTAGGAGCGGATTGAAATCTTGCACACATACACACACTCCACATAGTATCCGGTCTAGATGCACAAAGGTAAAGCAAGAAACCGATCATGGAGCGATATACCTTTTGATCCACTTCTTTAACTTTGGGATCAAGATTTAGTTGAACATTAGTGGGCATGGGTGTCTTCATTGGCTTGACATCTTGCATTTTGAAACTCTTGAGCATGTCTTCAATATAGCGAGATTTGTTGATGAAGGTTCCTCCTCTCAATTGCTTCAATTTAAAACCGAGGAAGAACTTCAATTCTCCCATCATGCTCATAGCAAATTCCTTGGTCATAAGATTCTCAAACTCAACGTTAATATCATGGTTAGTGGACCCAAAGATAATATCATCAACATATATTTGGTAAACAAACAACTCTCCTTTTACCCTCTTTGTGAAGTGAGTGGAATCTATTACCCCAATCTAAAATCCTTTCTCGCTTAGGAATGCCATAAGATGATCATACCAAGCACGAGGTGCTTGTTTGAGTCCATATAGTGCATTATGGAGTTCATAAATGTGAGAGGGGTGATCGGGGTCCTCGAAACTAGAGGTTGCTTGACATACACCATCTCCTCAAGAAGACCATTAAGAAAAGCACTCTTCACATCCATTTAAAATTTAAAATCATGATGAGAGGCATAAGAAAGCAATATGCGAATGGATTCGAGACTGGCAACAGGGGAAAAAGTTTCACCAAAGTCCAAACCTTCAACTTGAGTGAAACCTTGTGCCACTAACCTTGCCTTGTTCCTTATTACTTGTCCATGTTCATCTTGTGTGTTCTTGAAGATCCACTTTGTTCCAATGACATTATGACGCTCTTTGGGTATTTACACAAGGGTCCACACTTTGTTGCGGGTGAAGTAGTTGAGTTCTTCATGCATGGAATCTATCCAATTTGGATCGTCAAGTGCATCTTCCACCTTAAGGGGCTCAAGACACGAGACAAATGAGTGATTTTCACAAAAGTTTGCCAAACGTCTACGAGTAGTTACCCCCTTTTTATGCTTCCATAGATGTTCTTGGTGAGATGTTGAAGATGCTTTAACTTGGCGGCCAATTTTTGCTCCTTAATTGCAAGCTCTTCTTCACTTGGTTTTGGACTTGATGAAGAAGCTTGACCTGGATATTGTTTTAACCTTGGAGACACCCTTCTCTTCGCAACCACAAGTTCTTGCTCATTGGGAGGTGACGATGATGAAGACACTTGCGGTTGGGGTTTATCTTGATCTTGATCACGAACCTGAGCTTGATCTCGAGCCTCAGTAATTGGTTCTTCACCATTTGAATGAGCTTTCTCTTGATCTTGCTCGGAAATATGAGGGACTTGATCTTGTTCTAGGTACATGATCTCCCGTAGCATCTTGTTCAAGAGGTGCCGGTGATGACTTCCCTTGTTGACACTCCACAAGAGGGGATCTTACTCATTCTTCTTCTACTTGGACTTAGGGTGTTTCTTGTGGACGAATGTGGCCTATCCCCATCGTCCTTATAGCTTGTGAAGGAGCCTCCTCATCTACAACACTAGGAACAATTTGCTCCACACCAGAGTCGTTATCTTCATCAAACTCCACATTTACCATTTCCTCAATGCATCCGGTGGATTTATTGAGAACTTGGTAAGCATGATAGTTTGACGCATATCCAACAAATATGCCCTCATTATTTCTAGGTTTAAACGTAGCTAACCGGGATTTCTTGTTTATAATGAAACACTTACAACTGAATACCCAAAAGTATTTGACATTAGGCTTTCTCCCGATTAGGAGATCATATGGGGTCTTGTTCTTGAGCTTGCGAAGATAAAGCCGGTTTGAATCATGTCACACGGCATTGATGGCTTCGGCCCAAAGCTTGTATGGAGACTTGTACTCGTCAAGCATGGTCCTAGCCATCTCAATAAGAGTCCGATTCTTTCTCTCTGCAACACCATTTTGTTGGGGAGTGTATGGCGTGGCATATTGATGCTTTATCCCCTCTTCACTCAAGAATTCATCCATCATATAGTTCTTGAACTCGGTGCAATTGTCACTTCAAATTGCCTTGATCTCACAATTGTGTTGTCGTTGAGTTTCTTTGGCAAACTTGATGAAGGTTTCTTGAGTTTCAGCTTTGGCCCTAAGAAAAAAACACCCAAGTATTTCTTGTAAAATCATCGACAATGACAAGGAAATACATCCTCCCACCCAAACTATCATAAGTTGGAGGCCTAAAAAGATCCAAGTGGATAAGCTCGAGGGCCCTCAAGGTTGTGATGATAGTCTTCACTTTATGAGCTTTTTCATGTAGTTTTCCGGCAATGCAAGCACTACAAGGACGATCTTTGGCAAAAGACACATTATTTAGTCCAAGGATGTGCTCCCCCTTTAAGAGAGCTTGTAAATTTCTCATGCCAACGTGGGCAAGACGTCGGTGCCATAGCCACCCCATGCCAGCCTTGGCCATTAGGCATGTTGCAAGATGGGGTTTCTCTTTTTAGAAATCAACCACGTAAAGGTTGTCTTCAACATTCCCAACAAAGATCACTTTGATATTGCTTCTCTTAAAGATAGCCACACGAATTCACTGATATGAGAATCATAACCGGCACGTGCCAATTGAATTGTTGAAAGTTAATTGCAGTGAAGTGATTGGACAAGCATGACATTTGAAAGAGAGGAATCATTAGAGATTACCACCTATGCCAAAGCCAATACCTTGCCATTACTATTGTCACCAAAGGAGATGTTTGAAGAGGCCTTGAGCGAATCAACGAACTCCACAAGCATCCCTTTCTCCAGTCATATGATTGGTCCATCCACTATCGATCACCCATTGTTTTCCACCGGAGATATAGCCCTACAAGAGTCAAGCTTTCGTTTTAGGTACCCATTGTTAAATGGGTCCTAGAGAATTAGCAACAACGGTCTTAGGAACCCAAATAGTCCAAGCGTAATCATCATAGTTAGTGCGAACAAATATTGCAAAAGTATAGCCATTATTTCCTCTCATGAGGACATAAGATGGATTGTTCTTGCCGGCAAAATCTTTGGGAATGGCCTTGTCCCTAGTGACCTTGCCATCCCCAACAACCCCTTTTTCCTTTTACTTCTCCTTGTTCCCTTCTTGCACAAACACTAACTCTTGCGAAGAAGGGGATGTCGGACCAATCTTCTTCTTCTTGCTTGTGTTGTTGTTCTTACCTTCCTTGGATGCGGGATCAAACCCAATTCCCTCCTTGGAAACACACTCCTTTTGGTTTCTGAAGAGGTCATTGAGGTTTTTCTCTCCTTGAATGCAAGGCACTAGCCCTTTCTCAATTTGAGCCTTCAACTTCTTATTCTCCTCTTGGAGAGAGGCACAATCATGAACAAAGTTAGCAGAACAAGAAACATCATTTATCTCCATATGAGGTATAGAAGTAAGTGGATTAATGGTTGTAGCTTTAAGTTGAGCATAAGACTCGGTGTGGGCAATGAGGTCACCTTTGACAACCTTGGAACTAGTCACAAGGTACTCATGTTCCTCCACAAGTCTCGTGTGATCAAGTAGAAGCTTTTCAATCCTAACATTAAGGGCATATTTGTTCTCAAGAGCAAGTTTCAAAGAGTCATTGGTTTTAGCAAAGTCAATTTGATGAACTAACAAGGCTTCCTCAAATGATTCTTGTATGACACTCTCTTCACGTACTTCGTGCTCAAGGAGTTCGACTATCTCTTTTTCCTCGATGAGGAGGTTTTCAATGTTCTCAATAAAATCATCGCGTTCGGCGAGTGACTTAAGGAGATCGCCAAAGAGAGCACGAGCTTCACCATGAAGAGTTTTCATGAAATCCATCAGGGATTCCTCATCATTATCCACGCCCTCATCACACTCATCCTCCACTATCTCACATGAGACATTGGGGGTGTAGGTGGCGTGTATTTGTGGTTTGGACTTTGCTTTTACCTCTTTGGCAATAAGGCACCAATGAGTGAAGGGCTTGTCCTCGTTAGGAGAGTCGTAGAGGTCGGTGGTGGAGGAGGAGGTAGTGGCATGCATGGCAATGGCGGCCGTGCCCACTTGATCGTCATCACCATCATCTTCATCTCCGGACATGTATTCTTCATGGACAAGAGCCTTGTCATCCTTCCTTTTTGCAAACTTGGTGAGCTTCTTCTTCTTGAGCACAAGATTCTCAGACTTGTCTTCATGTCTCTCATACGAAGAATCATGCACAAAGTGTCTTGGGCTGTCACAATTGTAGCATTTCCTTCGACCAAACGACGTTCCTTGAAGATTCTTCCCTTTGTTTGCCATGGTCCCAGAGTACTTTTTGACTAAGAGAGCCAAGTCTTCCGAAAGTCATTTGTCGGGCATGAAGTGCCAACATCTTCCTCACAAGTCTCTTCACTTGTTTCTTCATCCCTTGAAGGTTGACTTATCACTCTCTTGGCCTTTAAAGCAAGATTGGAGTTCTTGGTTGCTTGAGCAATTGCAAAGGTCTTCTTGGACTTGGTCTCGAAAAGAACATGAGTGGAGAAAGTGGAGACAACTTGAGGCGCGGTCAAATTGTGATAATCTGGTCGTTGATGTATCATCATGACCATGGTATGTTCCATGAGAACTATAACATCTATGAACTTGTCCTTGATGAATTCATCATTTGCCCAAGTGCACCCAAAGGTTCTCAAGTTGAGCACAAGGGATTTTAACCTTTGGTACCCCTCTTCCACGGACTCACCCTCATTCCTCACAAAGAGATTGAGTTCATGCTTGGTAAAAGCCAGTCGAGATCTTCGAATAGCTTCATCTCCCTCAAGAGTCTCCTCAAGGCAATCCTAGATTTCCTTGGCGGTCTTAAGGAGCACAATGGAGTCACTATAGTCTTCGGTCATAGCGTTGCACAACATGTTGTGGGCGGTAGCATTGAGTTGATCATCAACAACTTCTTCTAGAGTGAGATTAATTGAGTCCTTGGGGTTGAATCCATTGACCACAATCCACCAATGTTGTGTTGAAGCACTGCGAATATGAGACTCCATATCTAGCTTCCATTTAGCAAACACATTAGCTTTCAAAGGGGGCGGAGGCCCAACAGGATTAATGCGAGGATGATGCAAGGGTTGCGGTGAGTAAAAGGGTTCCACAACATTGTACTTGGGAACTTGAGTATGAGCCGGAGATGCAAGAGGTTCTCTCGAGTCATCCGCATCATGAATGGCATTTGGATCAAATGAGTTTGATGCGAATGTCGAGGGCTTTAAGCGAGCATCAATTTCCTCCTTGGCCGAGGAACGAACTTCTTTCAACATAGAGGCTTTGAGGTCTGAAAACATTGAAAGAATATCGGTCGTGGTCAAAGGAGCACCCGGGTTAATAGGAGCGGCGGGAGCAACAACCGAGGCACCAAGTACCTCGGTCGCGGCGGGGACTAGGTTTTGACCATCCTCCGCAATGAGTGCGCCACCTCCCTCATTCCCTAGATAGACCATATCCTCTAAGGTTGTAAAACCTTATATTAGAGAACAAGGCTCTGATACCAATTCTAATCTTTCTTGTCAATTTTAAGGTTTAGCGTATAAATAGGGTTCACTAGATATGCAACTAGGTGAACACAACCTATATGACAAGCAAGCTTAAATCAAGATATACTAGGCAACAATCTAATTAGCAAGCCAACAAGCATACAAGGCAAAGTAAGGTGCGGGAAAGGATTAACCACAAGTGAGGCGAGGACGCGGATTTTATCCCGAAGTTCACTCTTAATTGGGGAAGAGCTACTCTCCATTTAGAGCGGTGCCGGAGCCAAAGCTTGCGGAACGCCATGAAGGCTCACCGTATTCTCTTTCGAGGCACCCCCAACGGATGAGCCTTGAATCACTTGGGGTTGGTCTTGAAGGCAACCGCCACACCTTTACGAACTTCTCCAGAGCACAGCACAAGCAAGGAATCTTCCGGAGGAACTTCTGAACCGCCTATGTGATGCCCCGAGACCGATGCTCTAGTTACCTTCTTTTTATTTTGTTGGTGTTGTGTGTTTCAATTGTTTGTTTCCTTGGTCATGATCTATTCCCACGTGGGTTCTATCTTATGGCTTCATTTTGTTACTTTGTTGTTTTACTTATTGCATTGCCATGCCCATAATTTTCATATTGCATTGTGCCCTTGTCATTTTTCCATTTCAACATGCTCATCATGTGCATTGTGAGGTCCATCTTGTTGTGCTTGCACTATGTTTATTTTGTTGCTTGCCCTATGCATATGTCCCATACAACACCCATCATTCTTCTTCTTCCTCTTATTCTTTTACTTCTTCATGCAAGTGCGTTCTTTGCTGCCTCCAATAATGTTCATTCTTTTCCTACAAATTCTAGACCATGCCTTATACCTCTCTGTCAAGTTTCATCTCTTTTAAAGTTGTTTTGGTTGGGCTAAGAATTTACTCAAGTTTAAATCAAATTCAAACTGTTTAATTTTTCTGTCTCTAAAAGTTGTCAAAACAATTTTATCAAATCGTGCATGTTTCCAGGAGCATGAGGATATTCTGATATATTCCAAATTATTTCCCTATGTCCCCCTTCTTTTTCTTTTTTGAAATCTGTTTATTATAAAATAGATAAAAGGGAACTACCTTTCCTTATCTAGGCGCTGCACTTGGGCCTTCACAGCATCAGGGGCCCAACAGCAGCCTCACAGCGCAGCCCACCAGTCCTCCAGCACAGGTTGTCCCCTACCTCTGTACGGTGTACATCTAGGGGCGCCACGTCAGCCGCCTCTGTGATTTGACGGCCGGAGTTCCTCCCCACGCCCTATAAAACCTGCCTCCCGAACCCTAGGCTCCTCCTCCTTCCATTTCCCCCCCTCCTCTCCTTCCCTTGCCGCCACCCACGCAAACCTCTCCAACATATCTATAATTTTTGATTGTTCCATGCTATTATATATATGATGTTTTGGATGTTTAATGGGCTTTATTATACACTTTTATAATTCTTGTGACTAACCTATTAAGCCAAAGGCCCAGTCCAGATTGCTGTTTTTTTGCCTATTTCAGGGTTTCGCAGAAAAGGAATATCAAACGGAGTCCAAACGGAATGAAACCTTCAGGAGAGTTATTTTTGGAACAATATCTTCACGAGAGGCTTGAAGACCAAGGCAGAGGGGACATGCGGTGCCCATGAGGGTCCAGGGCGCGCACCCTCCCCCTGGGCGCGCCCCCACCCTCGTGGGCCCCACGTTGCTCCACTGGCGTACTCCTTCCTCCTATATATACCCATGTACCCTGAAAACATCGAAGCAATAGAGAAAACCCAAATTCCACCGCCGCAACCTTCTGTTCCCGTGAGATCCCATCTTGGGGCCTATTCCGGAGGTCCGCCGGAGGGGGATCTTCCACGGAGTGCTTCTACATCAACACCATCGCCTCACCATGAGTTGTGAGTAGTTTACCACAGACCTTCGGGTCCATAGTTAGTACCTAGATGGCTTCTTCTCTCTTTTTGGATCTCGATACCAAGTTCTCCTCGGTCTTCGAGGAGATCTATTTGATGTAATCTTTTTGTGGTGTGTTTGTCGAGATCCGATGAATTGGGGGTTTATGATCAAGATTATCTATGAGAAATATTTGGTTCTTTTCTGAATTATTTTATGTATGATTATAATATCCTTGCAAGTCTCTTCGAATTGTCGGCTTGGTTTGGCCTACTAGATCTATAGTTCTTGCAATGGGAGAAGTGCTTGGCTTTGGGTTCAATCTTGCGGTGTCCTTTCCCAGTGACAGTAGGGGCAGCAAGGCATGTATTGTATTGTTGCCATCGAGGATAAAAAGATGGGGTTTATATCATATTGCTTGAGTTTATCCCTCTACATCATGTCATTTTGCTCAAAGCATTACTCTGTTCTTATGAACTTAATACTCTAGATGCATGTTGGATAGCGGTTGATGTGTGGAGTAATAGTAGTAGATGCATAATCATTTCGGTCTACTTGTCTCGGACGTGATGCCTATATATAATGATCATGCCTAGATATTCTCATAATTATTCGCTTTTCTATCAATTGCCCGAAAGTAATTTGTTCACCCACCGTAGAATTCTGCTATCATGAGAGAAGCCACTTGTGAAACCTATGGCCCCCGGGTCTATTCTCAACATATCAATCTACAATCTACTTTACTTTGTTGTTTTTACTTTTTGTTCTTATATGCAAAAATACCAAAAATATCAAACTATCCTATCTATCAGATCTCACTTTCGGAAGTGACCGTAAAGGGATTGACAACCCCTTATCGCGTTGGCTGTGAAGTTCTTATTTGTTTGTGCTGGTGCGAGGGACTCGCGCATGTCTCCTACTAGATTGATACCTTGGTTCTCAAAAACCGAGGGAAATACTTACGCTACTGTGCTGCATCACCCTTTCCTCTTCGAGGGAATACAACGCAAGCTCGAGAAGTAGCTGGCAAGAAGAATTTCAGGCGCCGTTGCTGGGGAGGCTTACGCAAAAGTCATATACCAAGTACCTATCACAAACCCTTATCCTTCTCATTACATTTATTTGCCTCTCGTTTTACTCTCCCCCACTTCACCCTTGCCGTTTTATTTGCCCTTCTTTTGCCGTGTGTTTATCATTCGCTTGCTTCTTGTTTCCTTGTGTCTTGGATTGCTTGCTTGACACCACGTCTAGCACACCTATCATTATCAATACTCCTGAGAGTGAGGTTCTTAATTTTAAACAAAGGGAGGAGGAAAATCTAAAAGAAGCCTGGCATAGAATTTGCAATGCTCAAAATAGATCTACAAGGAAGCTTTCCACTTCCGTGCTTCTTCACAATTTTTATGTTGGCATAACTCCATGGAATAGATATATTTTAAATACCATTACCGGAGGGAATTTCTTGGGTAGCCATACTTTTGATTCTTATAATGCTATGACTGAATTATTTGGTTCACCATCTCTTATGGTTAATGGGACTGTTTTAACTCTGGAACATGTTATACAAAGGCTTGAAATCATTGAAAACAAAGTTGCTACTGTAGAGTTGGTTAAGAATTTGGATAGAAAGATCCACGGCCAAATTACCCATTATGGATCCAAGGTAGGGGTTATTCTGATTTTTTTTAAGGAAAAGGAACCCATAGTTAAAGAGAAAATAGATCAAGATTCCACTAGAATCGATAAACTTGAGGATATTATTACTAATGTGGGGTCTGCTCTTTCTGCTATGAAAACTACTTCAAATCCTTCTACCACTAAATTGGCTAAGCTTATGTATGTTCCTAAAAATAAGGATGAATCATATAGTAAGGGAATCGCAGATCTTAAATCTATAAGTGTTCATCCTAATTTTCTCACTTTCGTAAGAGAACCTTTTGATACGAATGAATTCCTTGATTTCTTGCCCAACAGTTTGATTATCAATAGGAATAAAGAAGTTCCTAAGAATTATAAGTGCTTAATTAAAGAATTGTTTTCCAAAGATGGCAATACCTAGATCTATCCTTGTATCGTGCCTAGCTAGGGGCGTTAAACGATAGCGCTTGTTGGGAGGCAACCCAATTTTAGTTTCTTTGTTTTTTTTCTGTTTAGGAATAAATATTGCATCTAGCTTCTGTTTAGATGTGTTTTGTGTTTTAATTAGTGTTTGTGCCAAGTAGAACCTTTGGGAAGAATTGTGTGAAGTTTATATGATCTTGCTGTAAAAAATAGAAACGTTAGCGCTCACTAAGATAGTCACCAGATTTTACTGGAGAGTGATATTTAGTTGATTCTTTTTGCAGATGATTAATATAAAAATTCCTCACATTTACCAATTTATTTCAATATTTTTGTATTTATAGAAGTATGCGAAAGTTACAAATTACTATAGACTGTTCTATTTTTCGTGTGTTGTTTGCTTATTTTGATGAATCTATGAGTAGTATTGGAGGATATGAATCATAGAGAAGTTGTAATACAGTAGGTTTAACACCAATATAAACAAAGAATGAGTTCATTACAGTACCTTTGAGTGGTGGTTTGTTTTCTTATACTGTCGGGGGAAACTGTCCGCCCACGAACACCTATGGGACCGGAGCCCCTTCTACGTTGCGGTAAGGGAGCGGAGGGAGCACGGAGAGCAGATCGAGGAGCACACGCGGGCAGTTTTACCCAAGTTTGGGCCGCGCGAACACGTAAAACCCTACTCCTGCTTAGGTTGTATTGAGTTCTTGAGCTCGGGAGCTTGAAGATCTACAGTACTAGCTACACCGAGCGAGGGAGTTGTCTAAGTTTCGAACCCCCTCTACGTTGTGCATGGGCCTCCTTTTATTGCTCGAAGGGGTCACCGATAGGTGTCAACATAGAGGAGGGTAAAAGTGTAAATTTGGTGGTAGTTGTAACAGTGCATGAACAGTATATGAACAGTGGTCTTCACCTAACTTTGACAGTGGGGGACAAGGGCATTAAATGCCCGTCGCCGTCGCCCCAAAAGCGTCCGTCCATGCTTCTCCGTTGCCACGGCGGTAGCCTCGTCACCGTGGCTTGCCATCGTGTGCCCCAGGCTGCACAGCCGTCTGCCACGTGCCCTTGGAAGGGCCCCAGGGCGACGCGTGGGCAGATGAGCTGGAGCGCGGGCACACAGCGTAGGTTTCCCCGGCAAGCACCTTGCCGGGGTCGTGATCTTGCCGGGCCCCGGAAGCTTGTCGCTCTTCGGGTCCTGCCGGGGCGCATGATGCACCGAGACATCTCTTGAGGTATGTGTTCCTTGGCCTTCCTGGCAAGCTCCTCTTGCCAGGGTCTTGTGCTAAAGTGATAACCTTGAGCCTGGTGCGGCCTTCCCGGCAAGCTCCTCTTGTCGGGGCCTTGATCTTCTGACTTGTATACTTTGTTCTTGAATGTCTTCATAGGGACCAGAACGGTTCTTGGCGAGCACGTGGTAATCCCTGCCACGGGAAGCTGCTACTGCCCGTGCACAAGTTGGGGTACTAAGGTACCCCTATCTTAGTACACCGACATATACTGACGGAGGTCACGAGATTTTTGGCTAAGTTTTGTGTTGTGAAGTTTTCAAGTTTTGAGTATTGCTTTGATGGACTATGGAACAAAGAGTGGCAAGAGCCTAAGCTTGGGGATGCCCAAGGCACCCCAAGGTAAAATTCAAGGACAACCAAAAGCCTAAGCTTGGGGATGCCCCGGGAAGGCATCCCGTCTTTCGTCTTCATCTATCGGTAACTATACTCGGGACTATATTTTTATTCACCACATGATATGTGTTTTGCTTGGAGCTTCATGTATGATTTGAGTCTTTGCTTGTTAGTTTTCCACAATCATCCTTTCTGGACACACCTTTTTGAGAGAGATAATTATGGTCTAGAATTTGTTAGAACACTCTATGTGCTTCACTTATATCTTTTGAGCTAAATAGTTTTTCTCTAGGGCTTCAGTTATATCTTTTAGCACACGGTGGTGATTTTATTTTGTAGAAATTGTTGATCTCTCATGCTTCACTTATATCCTTTTGAGAGTCTTTTAGAACAGCATGGTAATGTGCTTTGGTTATAAAACTAGTCCTAATATGATAGACATCTAAGATGAATGTAGTAAAAACTTTCATACAAAGTGCATTGAATATGATGAGAAGTTTGATACTTGACGATTGTTTTGAGATATGAGGATATTGATATTAGAGTCATGCTAGTGGAGTTATTATGAATTTGAGAAATACTTGTGTTAAAGTTTGTGATTCCCGTAGCATGGACATATGGTGAACCGCTATGTGACGAAGTTAGAGCATGAGGTATTTGTAGAGTGTCATCCTTTGTGTGGAGGTTGGGGGCGCTTGATGGTTAACTCCTACCAACCTCTCCCCTAGGAGCATGCGTTGATTGCTTTGTTTTGATGACTTGTAAATTTTTGCAATAAGTATATGAGTTCTTTATGACTAATGTTGAGTCCATGGATTATACGCACTCTCACCCTTCCACCATTGCTAGCCTCTCTTGTACCGCGCAACTTTCGCCGGTACCATACACCCACTATATACCTTCCTCAAAACATCCACCATATACTTTCCTCAAAACAGCCACCATACCTACCTATCATGGCATTTCCATAGCCATTCCGAGATATATTGCCATGCAACTTTCTACCGTTCCGTTCTTATGACACGCTTCATATTGTCATATTGCCATGCATGATCATGTAGTTGACATCGTATTTGTGGCAAAGCCACCATGCATAATTTTTCATACACGTCACTCTTGATTCATTGCACATCCCGGTACACTTCCGGAGGCATTCATATAGAGTCATACTTTGTTCTAGTATCGAGTTGTAATATCGAGTTGTAAATCAATATAAGTGTGATGATCATCATTATTAGAGAATTGTCCAAAAGAAAAAAAGGAAAAAAATAAAAGAAGAAGAAGGAAAGGCCAAGAAAAAGAAAGGCCCAAAAAAAAGAAAAAAGGGAGAAAAAAGGAAAAGAAAAGAAAAGGGACAATGCTACTATCTTTTTCCACACTTGTGCTTCAAAGTAGCACCATGTACTTCATGATAGAGAGTCTCATGTTTAGTCACTTTCATATACTAGTGGGGATTTTTGTTATAGAACTTGGCTTCTATATTCCAACGATGGGCTTCCTCAAATGCCCTAGGTCTTCGTGAGTAAGCAAGTTGGATGCACACCCACTTAGTTCCGTTTGTTGAGCTTTCATACATTTATAGCTCTAGTGCGTCCGTTGCATGGCAATCCCTACTCACTCACATTGATATCTATTGATGGGAATCTCCATAGCCCGTTGATACACATAGTCGATGTGAGACTATCTTCCTCCTTTTGTCTTCTCCACAACCACCATTCTATTCCACCCATAGTGCTATATCCATGGCTCACGTCGATGAAGAGGGAGCATAGCCAGTTGAAAGGTTTTGGCCCGTTGATACGCGAGAAAGTTGAAAGGTTTGAAAAAATTGAGTATGAAAACAATTGCTTTGCTGAAACCGGGGTTGTGCATGATATGAATATTTTGTGTGATGAAGAGGGAGCATAGCCAGACTATATGATTTTGTAGGGATAACTTTCTTTGGCCATGGTACATTGAGAAGACATGATTGCTTTGTTAGTATGCTTGAAGTATTATTGTTTCTTATGTCAATATAGACTTTTGTCTTGAATCTTTCGGATCTGAACATTCATGCAACAATAAAGAAATTACATTGAAATATATGTTGGTTAGCATTCCACATAAAAAATTCTGTTTTTATCATTTACCTAATCGAGGACGAGCAGGAATTAAGCTTGGGGATGCTTGATACGTCTCCAACGTATCTACAATTTTTTATTGTTCCATGCTATTATATATGATGTTTTGGATGTTTAATGGGCTTTATTATACACTTTTATATTATTTTTGTGACTAACCTATTAACCCAAAGGCCTAGTCCAGATTGCTGTTTTTTTGCCTATTTCAGGGTTTCGCAGAAAAGGAATATCAAACGGAGTCCAAACGGAATGAAACCTTCGGGAGAGTTTTTTTGGAACGATATCTTCACGAGAGACTTGAGAACCAACACAGAGGGGACACGTGGTGCCCACGAGGGTCCAGGGCGCGCCCCCTCCCCTGGGCACGCCCCCACCCTCGTGGGCCCCATGTTGCTCCACCGACGTACTCCTTCCTCCTATATATATCCATGTTCCCTGAAAACATCGAAGCAACAGGGAAAACCCTAATTCCACCGCCGCAACCTTCTGTTCCCGTGAGATCCCATCTTGGGGCCTGTTCCGAAGCTCCACCGGAGGAGGGATCTTCCACGGAGTGCTCCTACATCAACACCATCTCCTCACCATGAGTTGTGAGTAGTTTACCACAGACCTTCGGGTCCATAGTTAGTACCTAGATGGCTTCTTCTCTCTTTTTTGGATCTCAATACCAAGTTATCCTCGGTCTTGAAGGAGATCTATTCGATGTAATCTTTTTGCGGTGTGTTTGTCGAGATCCGATGAATTGTGGGTTTATGATCAAGATTATCTATGAGAAATATTTGGTTCTTTTCTGAACTGTTTTATGTATGCTTATAATATCCTTGCAAGTCTCTTCGAATTATCGGTTTGGTTTGGCCTACTAGATCTATAGTTCTTGCAACGGGAGAAGTGCTTGGCTTTGGGTTCAATCTTGCGGTGTCCTTTCCCAGTGACAGTAGGGGCAGCAAGGCACGTATTGTATTGTTGCCATCGAGGATAAAAAGATGGGGTTTATATCATATTGCTTGAGTTTACCCATCTACATCATGTCATCTTGCTTAAAGCATTACTCTGTTCCTATGAACTTAATACTCTGGATGCATGCTGGATAGCGGTCGATGTGTGGAGTAATAGTAGTAGATGCAGAATCGTTTCGGTCTACTTGTCTCGGACGTGATGCCTATATATAATGATCATGCCTAGATATTCTCATAATTATTCGCTTTTCTATCAATTGCTCGACAGTAATTTGTTCAGCCACTGTAGAATTCTGCTATCATGAGAGAAGCCACTAGTGAAACCTATGGCCCCCGTGTCTATTCTCAACATATCAATCTACAATCTACCTTACTTTGTTGTTTTTACTTTATGTTCTTATATCCAAAAATACCAAAAATATCAAACTATCCTATCTATCAAATCTCACTTTCGTATGTGACCGTAAAGGGATTGACAACCCCTTATCGCGTTGGCTGCGAAGTTCTTATTTGTTTGTGCAGGTGCGAAGGACTCGCGCGTGGTCTCCTACTGGATTGATACCTCGGTTCTAAAAAACTGAGGGAAGTACTTACGCTACTATGCTGCATCACCCTGTCCTCTTTGAGGGAATACAACGCAAGCTCGAGAAGTACCACTCCCCGGCGGGACCCAACAAGCAACCGCCGCCTTCTTCGTCCGGAGCCTCGCGAGCCTCGTCATCGCCTTCCTCGACTACGCACGCGTCCACACGGTCCCCGTAGCTCCTTCCACGATGTCCTCTACATCGTCTTCTTCCTCCGACCAAACTAGCACCGTCGGTCAGTGCCTACCCCGCCGTGTCCGGTCAGCCTCGACCACGTACGACTCCAGCAACACCCTCTCGGTGAGCAGCCGCTCCTCCCATCCCCTCTCTGATTCATTTCCGTTGGCGTAGTCCTTTTCCCGAGCAAGCGGACGCCATGCCTGCCATGAATGAGTTCCTGGAGCTCGCCCCCCTTGTGTACACATGCTCGCGCACACACGCACGCACAATCACGCTCTGATCCACACCCATCACCCATCGCTCGCCCATGTACACGCGCCCGTGGCACCCGCACACATCTACACCGCGCACGCGCATGCCTGCTTGCTGCGCCATGCTCGCCTCTGCGTCGTTGTGCGCCACAGTCGAGACGAGCTCCGGCCTCTCTCCTTTGCTCCCAGGAACACCCTATTCTCTTGCCTGCTTTCTCTCTCTGCACCCCGCTATAGATGTGGTCATTTAATGTGGTATGCTCTATATTATCACAAAAGAGATCAGCCGAACTGGCTAGCACAGCAAACCTCCACCCATGATATCCTGGGTTCGAAACCTAGGTGGACTTTTTTTCTTTTAATTTTGCCTCCAGTATATTTGCCTTTGTGCCTATGACATCCCGGTCCCATTTGTCATCCTCTTTGTCCACATACACCGCTCCATAGCCACACCCCTGCCACCTCAGTACCCGGGCCCTCTCGTCATTCACTGTGGCTGGCCCAGCATGTGTACCTTGTTGTTTTTATTTTGTTTTGCATATTCACAGAAATGCCATCATTTTGATTTGTGTATAGCTAGTTCTCCATGCATCCAAATAAAACATGTCATATATGCTAAATGCTCAGAATTTCATGTAGATTAATAATATGCAACTCTCATCCATGTTAAACATGCTTAACTTGCTGTTTGTTTAAATTTGTTTAAATAGCATGTTAAAATGGTTTATTTCATAACTTAATAACCGTAGCCCCAAATTTAATAAACTTTATATGTAAATGGGGTGGAAAAATGTGTAGATTAACTTGGTGCAGTTACTTTAGTTGTTTAACTTCAATTAAATATATTTTTAGGCAGAACAACACCAAGATCAATAATTGCACATGGGGATTTTCCAGAATTGTTGTTTGTTGTTTCCGGCCCCATTTAAATTGCCTAGTTAGATGGTTTCTTTATGCTTCATATCTTGCCACGATTTGCATCATGTAGCCTTGCCATGCATCATACTTGGTTGAGCGTCATGTCTTGTTATGTGTGGTGTGTTTACCGTGTTGTTTGCTTCTTCTCGTTAGTGCTTGTTTCGTTGCGATCGTGAGGATTCGTTCGACTACGCTTGGTTCGTCTTCGTGGCTTCTTCTTCGTCTTCTTCATGGACTCGTTATTCTTCCTTGCGGGATCTCAGGAAAGATGACCGTCACCTTGGATCTCATTACTATCATTGCCATTCTAGTTGTCTCGATGCTATCACTATATGTCGCGCTACCTATCTATTTGTTGTCAGCCTCTCCTTGTTGCCATGAAACAACCTCTAACCTTTGACACCATCCCCACAAACCGTTGTTTGGCTATGTTACCACTTGCTCAACCCCTCTTATAGCGTTGTTAGTTGCAGGTGAAGATGAAGATTGCTCCATGTCGGAACTTGGATACTTTGGGAATATCAAAATATTTACTATAATTAACACACCTATATACTTGGCAATGGGTGGAAGGCTTGGCCTTTTTCTCGGTGTTTTGTTCCACTCATGCCGCCTTAAGAACCGATAAACCGGTGTTATGTTCCTTGATATTGCGTTCCTAACGCGGTTGGGTATATGGGGACCCCTTGACAGTTTGCTTTGAATAAAACTCCTCCAGCAAGGCCCAACTTTGGTTTTAATTTGCAACATAGTAAAAACTTAATTAATTAATTAATTTGCATAGGGGGTCACGTCCCCTAGGATTCTTTTCTACATACAGGGAGGGGTTAGTGCCGATGGTGTTGGTCCCAAACTAGAGTCGTTTGCGGCACCGCCCCTTGGCAACTTGGGGTATTTGGTCGATGTACATTGTGCTCATCCGGCTGTGGCCTGAGACGAGATACACGCGGCTGATGGGCCTCTAACCCCTCGTTGGTTACCCCAAGTGGAAGGTGTAAGATGCAGTGTTGTGGAAGTTTTTCCCTTAGCAAAGATGCCAAGGATCGAATCCCCAGAGACTCCTAGGTTCAACAAGTAGGTGTCAATTGCTACGGCGCCAGATATTAGCAGTCAACGTGGACCTGCACACAGATACAAATAACTTTGCTCCCAACGAGTACAGAGAGGTTGTCAATCCCTCCGGCCTTGTAGTTCACAAAGGATTAAAAGCAATGATAGTAGTGATAGATAATGTTTTGCAATAGTAAATAATAACAAAAAGTAAATATCGGACGTGATCAATGATGGTAATATGGACCGGAGTCTCATGATATTCACTAGTGATGTTTCTCTCCCAAAAGACGATAAAACAGCTATGTGAGGTAAACAAATTACAGCTGGGAAATTGACAGGACCACGAACGCAAACCAATGCTGACTACATTGCAAGAAAGGTTGAGGTTCAAAGCATGGGTGGTACGCCAAAGTAAGTAGACCGAAATCCATCAATATCTACTACTAATCATCCACCTTGAGATATCTATCCAGAACATCTCGCTGGTATTAAGTTGCAAGTCCCACCCATAGTGTAAAGTCAATGCAACAGACAACTGCATTAAAAGAACTTTGCCTAAAGTAAACAATCCTTGCACCCGCGGGCAGAAGCACCGTTGTTTTCCCCCTTGTGGCAACAGCACATCCCCTAGACTCATGTTTCTGTCACTCAAACTAGTCATCGAGGGGCATGAACCCACAATCGAGCATAACGTTCCCTCTTGGAGTCACTACCTACTACTTGGCCAAAGCAATAAATAACAACGGAGAACATGCAAGAATTACTTATGAACATAAATATAAAAGAGGTAGATCAAATATATTACTCAAGATCAATCTGAACATAATCTCATAATCCATCGGATCCCAGCAAACTCAACATAGCAACAGCATAAGGATTACATATGTGCCTCGATCATGTAGGGCAGCTCACGAGGACTAATTAGTGAAGCACAAGAACGGGAGGAGAACATCACATAGCTACTGGTCATGGACTCATGGTCCAAGGGAGACTACTCACGACTCATCCGGGAGGCGTCCATGGTGGTGGAGAAGCTCCCGGTGGTGATCCTCCCCTCCGGCAGGGTGCCGGGAAGAGTTCTCCTGGTGCTCCCGATCTTGGAAGCGACGGCGGCGGCGGAACAGAGATGGGATCGCGAAAAGAGTTCATGTTCTGAGGGTTTCGGAGGACGCTTTAAATATATGCCAAAGGGAGCTTCGGGGGCCCAGGCGCCCCCCCGGCGCGGCCCAGGGGGGGGGCGCCGCCAGGGCGCCTGGAGCCCTGGTGGCCCCCCCCCCCCGGTTGTCCTTCGGACGCACTGTTGTTTCCGGAACGCTGATTTTTTATATAATTTTTCTGGATTTTTCCTGGCAGTTCTCGTAACGTGAAAACCTGAAATACTAAAACAGCCGAAAACAGAAACTGGCACTGGGGTGCACTGGATTAGTAGGTTAGTCCAAATATGATCAAAAGTGTATGGAAGTGTATAAATATCATAGCAATATCACCCAAAAGTGGCATGGAGCAAGCAGAAATTATAGATACGTTTGGGACGTATCAACATCCCCAAGCTTAATTCCTGCTCGTCCTCGAGTAGGTAAATGATAACAAGAATAATTTCTGTGGTGACATGCTATTAACCATATAGGACTTTTTTTTGTAGTCATATGACAAAAGCTTACTGAGACAATGAATCTATAGTAATTAAGTTGCCTCATGAGAAAATCACAAATGACTGAAAGTTTTACAATATGAAACTGAAACATCAAAAAGATTTGCAATGAATATGATGTGCAAATATGATAAAGTGATATCTAGCTTGCCCCCTTTAGTGAAGCAAAACATAAATGCAGGGGCACCTTCAAGGTTTAAGTGATGACTAGATACAATGATTTCAGAATAAACGATATCACAATCATGCAAAAGACAATGCTACTTTGGGACAATGCACATTACACTCAGAATGACAATCATGCTCTCAGTAGTTGGTGCTTGAAGTGCTAGAGCTTTTTATTTTGAAAACATAGAAGCAATTTTGTCAATGGTAGTAGTACTTCATATGTGTCATGCATAAGACATCCTATAAGTTGCAAGCCTCATGCATCAAATACCAATAGTGCTCGCACCTTGTCCTAATTAGCTCGGATTTCCATGGGTTATCATTGCATTACATATGTTTCAACCAAGTGTCACAAAGGGGTACCTCTATGCCACCTGTACAAAGGTCCAAGGATATAAATCGCATTTGATTTCTCGTTTTTGATAGATCTCAAATTGAGGACATCCATACCGGGACAACATAGAAAATAGATGATGGACTCCTCTTTAATGCATAAGCATATTCTCATAAGAGATTGAGGATTAATGTCCAAGCTAAAATTTCCACCATGATACATGGCTTTGGTTGGCGGCCCAATGTTCTTCTCTAACAATATGCATATTCATTCAACCCATGGTAAATCACCCTTACTTCAGACAAGACGAACATGCATAGCAACTCACATGATATTCAACAAAAGTGTGACAGTTGAAGGCGTCCCCAGAAACATGGTTACCACTCAGCAAGCAACTTATAAGAAATAAGATACATAAGCAACATATTCTTTACCACAATAGTTTTTAAGCTACTTTCCCATGAGCTATGTATTGCAAAGTTAGTTCGCTTAGTACAGGTGGAGGTTAGCAAAAAGACTGGGAGCGAACAGCTAAGAGAGCAATGACGGTCATAATCATGCAGAGCGACAAACCAATATTGAATCAGGCATGGAAGTTATATGGCTACTCAGAAATAAAAGATCATCAAGGCTTGACAGACTTTCTTTACAGTCTTAAATATGCGTGAGCATACGCCAAGTCAATCAAAATAAATTCTCGAAGGAAGATATTACTAAACCATACCACATCATAGGCAAACAAATCATGTTGGTACTCCAATAACACATTGGGAACCCCCCAGCTATTTGAGATTAACCGTAAGAAAACCTGAACTACTAAGCGCCATCATGCAAGTAGCATCTTTATCATAGACACATTAACCAATGCAACGGAAGCAAACTCTCTTAATAAGGTGAGCATGATAATTAAAGAGAGTTCAAGCAACCAACTAGACAAAAGCTCTTTGAAAAGATAAGCATGAATACTAAGAGCAGAGCATGATAGTAGATATTAAAAGACAAAGAACACACACAGCAAAGATAGACATGAAAATTCTATGTTATGTTCTAGGTAGAAGTGGAGCGTGTTTCTCTCCCACATAAAGAATGCTGAGTTCTGACTCGTTATGAAAAACTAAAAAGGAAACTAAAAGCAAGACGCTCCAAGCATAGCACATAACACATGAAGTGATAAAAATATAGTGGAACGAAAGACGAACTGATAATGTTGATGGAGAAGGGGATGCACGGGGGCATCCCCAAGCTTAGACGCTTGAGTCTCCTTGAATATTTCTTGGGGGTGCACGGGGGCATCCCCAAGCTTGAGCGCTTGACACTCCTGAATCTTTTTTATCATCTTCCCTCGCACACTTGAAAACTCCCTTCATACATAACTCATCATAATCTGATTAGCGAGGTTAGTACCCTTAATAAAATAATTGTACCTTGCTGGAAATAAAGATATTCTTGAAGTTCAACTGTTTCTCAAGATTGCCAAAAGGTTTTTGCAAAGGAAAAGCAAGTTCTTGATTTGCAAAGTGAAGGAAAGGCAAAACAGGACAGAATCTGTGAAAAACAGAACAGCAGGTAGTAATTGATCTGTTCGGGATACTTCTGCAACTCAAATCAAAACACTCAGAACAGACGCACGAAAGACAATTATATAGAGAACGCTGTCGAAAAAATTCATACCAAAAAGATTATCTGGTGATTTTATACGAATTTTTCTATCCAAGGACAGAATCTGTTTCCTGGACAGCACCTCACAATTTTTGAACTTTCTAGCAATCAGAGGCTATACTTGGCACAAATATGAAAAGCAAAGATACAATGATGATGCTACAGCAGTAAACAACATCAAGACACGACAAAAGCAAAAAATTTATTCATGTGGGCTGCTTCCCAAAAGCGCTTTCTTTTATGCCTTTAAGCTAGGAATAATGCATAGAGATCAAGTTGTATCAATTGAACCATCATCAAGATCATCAAAAAGCTCTTCAATAATACAACTAGTCTTAAGAGGACTCTCAAACAAAGGCCTCATAGAGATACTTCTAGGTAGAAGACCAAAAGGATAAAAGTCAAGGGAAGATTCATTTATAAATTCATCACATAGAGGTGTTTCTTCCAAAGTCTTTACAGTTTCAACCCCTTTGGCAATAGATGGATTACTTTTAGAACGGGGAGCCTTTGGAACGTGAACGAACTTAGGCTCCCGCTTTGCCGGAGTTTCTACCTTTTTGGTTTTGATCGAGGAGAAAGTAGTTCCTAGGGTATCAAATATTTCCTCAATCTTGTCTATCCTAGAAGAGTCCAAGTCATGGAATTTGACGGTCTCCAAAATTTTAAAAAAATTATGCATGGAGCTATCAAGTCTATTCAAATTCCCTTGGATCTTACGATCCAATTCATTCATCTTATTAATGCTTGGCATCTCTAGCTCTATCCTTTCAAGTTTTTTCATAATGTGAGCTAGGGTGATGTCTTCTCGAATGCTAACAACAGGGAGATTCCCAACAAGATTTTCAATAATACTAAGAGACTCCCAAACTGGGGCCTCTAGGAAATTCCCATTGATTGCAGTATCTAGAATAAACCTATTCCAAGAAGTAATTCCAACATAAAAATTTCTAAGCAAGATAGTAGTAGGTTGCTTCTTGGTGGCTCTTTTTTGTGAATCATTAATTCTATACCAAGCATCTTTCAAACTTTCCCCACCTCTTTGTTTGAAGGTGAGAACTTCTGCCTTGTCAAAGACAAAAGGACCCGACATAATGACAACTAAAGAACGAGATAACTATTTTTGTGATTTTCGATAAAAGGTACTAAAGCAAAAACTGAAAGGTAAACTAACAAGACTAAAAAGCAAAGGTAAAAGATAGCGTGCAACTCCCCTATCCTGAAGAGTGGAGTCCCTGGCAACGGCGCCAGAAAAACTCCTTGATGGGCCTCTAACCCCTCGTTGGTTACCCCAAGTGGAAGGTGTAAGATGGAGCGTTGTGGAAGTTTTTCCCTTAGCAAAGATGCCAAGGATCAAATCCCCAGAGACTCCTAGGTTCAACAAGTAGGTGTCAATTGCTACGGCGCCAGATATTAGCAGTCAACGTGGACCTGCACACATATACAAATAACTTTGCTCCCAACGAGTACAGAGAGGTTGTCAATCCCTTCGGCCTTGTAGTTCACAAAGGATTAAAAGCAATGATAGTAGTGATAGATAATGTTTTGCAATAGTAAATAATAACGAAAAGTAAATAGCGGATGTGATCAATGATGGTAATATGGACCGGAGTCTCATGATGTTCACTAGTGATGTCTCTCTCCCAAAAGACGATAAAACAGCTATGTGAGGTAAACAAATTACAGCTGGGCAATTGACAGGACCACGAACGCAAACCAATGCTGACTACATTGCAAGAAAGGTTGAGGTTCAAAGCATGGGCGGTACGCCAAAGTAAGTAGACCGAAATCCATCAATATCTACTACTAATCATCCACATTGAGATATCTATCCAGAACATCTCGCTGGTATTAAGTTGCAAGTCCCACCCATAGTGTAAACTCAATGCAACAGACAACTGCATTAAAAGAACTTTGCGTAAAGTAAACAATCCTTGCACCCGCGGGCACAAGCACCGTTGTTTTCCCCCTTGTGGCAACAGCACATCCCCTAGACTCATGTTTCTGTCACTCAAACTAGTCATCGAGGGGCATGAACCCACAATCGAGCATAACGTTCCCTCTTGGAGTCACTACCTACTACTTGGCCAAAGCAATAAATAACAACGGAGAACATGCAAGAATTACTTATGAACATAAATATAAAAGAGGTAGATCAAATATATTACTCAAGATCAATCTGAACATAATCTCATAATCCACCGGATCCCAGCAAACTCAACATAGCAACAGCATAAGGATTACATATGTGCCTCGATCATGTAGGGCAGCTCACGAGGACTAATTAGTGAAGCACAAGAACGGGAGGAGAACATAACATAGCTACTGGTCATGGACTCATGTTCCAAGGGAGACTACTCACGACTCATCCGGGAGGCGTCCATGGTGGTGGAGAAGCTCCCGGTGGTGATCCTCCCGTCCGGCAGGGTGCCGGGAAGAGTTCTCCTGGTGCTCCCGATCTTGGAAGCGGCGACGGCGGTGGAACAGAGATGGGATCGCGTAAAGAGTTCCTGTTCTGAGGGTTTCGGAGGACGCTTTAAATATATGCCAAAGGGGGGCATCGGGGAAGCTTTGGGGGGCCCAGACGCCCCCCCCCCGGCGCGGCCCAGGGGGGGGGGGGCGCCGCCAGGGTGCCTGGAGCCCTGGTGGCCCCCCCCCCCGGCTGTCCTTCGGACGCACGGTTGTTTCCGGAACGCTGATTTTTTATATAATTTTTCTGGATTTTTCCTGGCAGTTCTCGTAACGTGAAAACCTGAAATACAAAAACAGCCGAAAACAGAAACTGGCACTGGGGTGCACTGGATTAGTAGGTTAGTCCAAATATGATCAAAAGTGTATGGAAGTGTATAAATATCATAGCAATATCACCCAAAAGTGGCATGGAGCAAGCAGAAATTATAGATATGTTTTGGACGTATCAGCGGCTACTATCAGGGTGTTGACACGCCGAGAGGTCTTGCTGGACTTGTTTTACCATTGTCAAAATGTCTTGTGCACCGGGATTTCGAGTCTGATCGGGTTGTCCCTAAGATAAGGTTTTTTACCTCTATTTATCGTGAGAGCTTGTGATGGGCTAAGTTGGGACATCCCTGCAGGGTTATAATCTTTCGAAAGCCGTGCCCATGGTTATGTGGCAGATCAAAATTTGTTAACGTCTAGTTGTAGATAACTTGACAGAGGATCCGAAATAAAATACACCAACCGCAGAAGTAACCGTGACCGTCTCTTTTCATTTTGAGAAGAGAACACGGTGTGGTTATGTTTGACTCGTAGTTAGTTCAGGATCTCTTAGCGATCATTACTAGTTTGCGACTGTTTATGTAGATGCTCATCTTATTCTTGTACTCATCAGTTAGCCACCATATAATGCTTAGCCGCTGCTGCAACCTCACGACTAAACCTCTCCCTACCCTTTAAGCTTTGCTAGTCTTGATACCCGTGGTTATGGGATTGCTGAGTCCTCGTGGCTCACAAATACTACAAGAACAGTTGCAGGTACAGGTTTCCGATGACATGACGTGAGAGCGATGTTTAATTGTGTTGGAGTTCTTTCTTCCTCTTCGTCAGTCTTGGGATTGGTTCCTGGTCGGCAACCTGGGATAGCAGGATGGATGTCGTTGTGCTTTTCTTCTTTTCATCCGTAGTCGGATGTCTTGTGTATAATGTATTGTATTCATGTGGCTTTTGTATGACTTGTATGTATCCCCATCTATTTATGTAATGGTACAATGTAATGCTATCCATCTTGCTAAGCGCCCGAAATGCGGTTGTGCCCCAATCACGAGGTGTTCACGTGATCGGGATAGAATCGCATCTTGGGCGTGATAGCCTAGGAGCCCAAGCTCCAAGAGTAACAAGTCCATGGGGAAGAAATGTCGCGGGGAACATGCTTTGGTTTGGTCAAGATATAGATTGGGTCTTCCTCTCCCAATCCCCAAAGTTTCAACATGTTTGGGTGGAGGGATTGAGAGTATTGAGCAAAATGAGGTGTTGCAATGGTGGAGCTCAACAAGACATTAGGGTTAGGGATGGAGGAAGAAGGGGGGGGGGTTATAGTGTTTGACTCGGGGTTGCCGTTTCTGCCCGTTGGACCCCGTGCGCATGGGGTACTCAGAGACTTTCACACCACCCCGTGTGCACGAGGGTCAAAAGACCCCGTGCGCACGGGGTACTCAGAGAGTTTACGTAGTACCCCATGCGCACGGGGGTCAAAAGACCCTCATACGTCCATTTTACATCATGTTTTCTTATTGTTATTTATGATGTTTTTATGCATAATAATGCTTTTTGGAGAAATTCTAATGCCTTTTCTTTCATAAATTGCAAGGTATGCACCAAGAGGGAGAATTCCGGCGGCTGGAAATCTAGACCTGAAAAAGCTATGTCAGGCCACCTATTCTGCACAACTCCAAACAAGCTGAAACTTCATGGAGAATTTTTATGGAATATTTGAGGATTATTGGAGTAAATAAGCACCAGAGGGGGCCCACCAAGTGGGCACAACCCACCTGGGCATGCAGGGAGGCCAGGCGCGCCCTGGTGGGTTGTGCTCACCCATGCCCACCTCTGGTGCCCCCCTTCTGGTATATAAGTCATTTTGACCTAGAAAATAAATAAGGAGAGGACTTTCTAGATGGAGCGTCGCCATCTCGAGGCGGAACTTGGGCAGGAGCACTTTTTCCATCCGGTGGAGCGACTCCATCGGGGGAACTTCCCTCCCAGAGGGGGAAATCATCGTCCTCATCATCACCAACAACTCTCCCATCTTTGGGAGGGCTATCTCCATCAACATCTTCAACAACACCATCTCATCTCAAACCCTAGTTCATCTCTTGTGTTCAATCTTGTTACCGGAACTATTTATTGGTGCTTGTGGGTGACTAGTAGTGTTGATTACATCTTGTAGTTGATTACCATATGGTTTATTTGTTGGAAGATTATATGTTCAGATCCATTATTCTATTTAATACCCCTCTGATCCTGAGCATGATTATCATTTGTGAGTAGTTACTTTTGTTCTTGAGGTCATGGGAGAAATCATGTTGCAAGTAATCATGTGAACTTGATGTGTGTTTGATATTTTGATAGTATGTATATTGTGATTCCCTTAGTGGTGTCATGTGAGCGTCGACTACATGCCACTTCACCATATTTGGGCCTAAGGGAATGCATTGTGGAGTAGTAATTAGATGATGGGTTGCAAGAGTGACAGAAGCTTAAACCCCAGTTTATGCGCTATTCCGTAAGGGACCGATTGGATCCATAAGTTTAATGCTATGGTTAGAATTTGTTCTTAATACTTTTCCCATTGTTGGGGATGCTTGCTGGAGGGTTAATCAGAATTAGGAGGTTTGTTCAAGTAAGAACTGCACCTAAGCAGCGATCCACCCACATATCAAATTATCAAAGTAGCGAACATGAATCGAACCAACATGGTGAAAGTGACTAGATGAAATTCCCGTGTACCCTCAACAACACTTTGCTTATTATAAGAGACCGTTTTGGCCCGTCCTTTGCTTCAAAAGGATTGGGCTACCTTGCTGCACTTTTGTTACTACTACCATTACTTGCTCGTTCCAAAGATATCTTGCTATCAAACTACTCTGTTACTTACAATTTCAGCACTTGCCGACATTACCTTGCTGAAAACCACTTGTCATTTCCTTCTGATCCTCGTTGGGTTCGACACTCTTACTTATCTAAAAGAGCTACAATTGATCCCCTATACTTATGGGTCATCAAGTCTATTTTCTGGCTCCGTTGCTGGGGAGTGAAGCGCCTTTGGTAAGTGGAAATTGGTAAGGAAACATTCATATAGTGTGCTGAAATTTATTGTCACTTGTTACTATGGAGAACAATCCTTTTAGGGGTTTGTTCGGGGTATCTTCACATTGACCGGAACCACAATTACCTACCCCGCAACCTACTACACCTACTGAAAATATTGAATATGAAATTCCTTCGGGTATGATAGAACAACTTCTAGCTAATCCTTATGCAGGAGACGGAACCGAACATCCTGATATGCACTTGATATATGTGGAACAAATTTTTAGATTGTTTAAGCTTGCAGGTTTACCCGGAGATGAAGTTATGAAGAAGGTTTTTCCTTTATCTCTGAAGGGAAAAGCATTAGCATGGAATAGGCTATGCGATGATATTGGAGCTTGGAACTGGAATTGATTGAAACTGGAGTTTCACCAATTTGTTTATCCTATGCATCTAGTTCATCTGGTCGGAATTACATATATAATTTTTGGCCTCGTGAAGGAGAAAGTATCGCTCTAGCTTGTGGGAGCCTTAAGTTAATGTTATATTCATGCCCCAATCATGAGCTCTCAAGAGAAATTATTATTCAGAATTTTTATGCTCGGATTTCTCGTAATGATCAATCCATGATCGATACTTCTTGTACTGGTTCCTTCATGAAGAAGACTATTGAATTCCAGTGGGATCTTTTGGAAAGAATTAAATGCAACTCTGAAGATTGGGAACTCGAGAAGTTAAAGAGTCGGGTATTAAGCTTAAGTATGATTGTGTTAAATCTTTTATGAATACCGATGCTTTTCAAAAGTTTAGCACTAAATATGGATTTGACTCTGAGATAGTAGCCTCCATTTGTGAATCATTTTCTACTCATGTTGATCTCCCAAAAAAGAAGTAGTTTAAAAATACCCCACCTATTAAAGAAGAAATTAAAGAACCAGTACTACCTAAGGAAGAAACTATACTTTATAATGTTGATCCAGTTGTTCCTACTACTTATATTGAAAAACCACCTCACCCTGTTAGTATAAAGGAACATACCAAAGTTTCAACTGTTGTTAACAAAAGTTATATTAGAACACCTAAACCAGATGAACAAATTAAAGTAGAACCTAGTATTGCTATGGTTAATGATCTTTTCGAAGAAAATGTAGACATGCATGTTATTTACTTATGTGAAGAAGTTGTTAGAATTGCCAAACCTGATAAAAAGGATAAACACAGACCTGTTGTGGGCATGCCCATTGTCTCAGTTAAAATAGGGGATCACTGTTATCATGGTTTTTGTGACATATGTGCTAGTGTGAGTGCTATTCCCTACTCCTTATACCAAGAAATTATGAATGACATAGCACCCGTAGAGATAGAAGACATATATGTTACTGTTAAACTTGCTAATAGAGATACTATATCACCAACTGGAATTGTTAGAGATGTTGAAGTCTTGTGTGGGAAAATAAAATACCCTACTGATTTTCTTGTTCTTGGTTCCCCACAAGATGACTTTTGTCCCATTATCTTTGGTAGACCTTTCTTGAACACCATTAATGCTAGAATAGATTGTGAGAAACAAACTATCAGTGTTAGTTTTGGTGAGGATTCTCATGAATTTAATTTCTCCAAGTTTAGTAGAAAGCTTCATGAAAAAGAGTTGCCTAGTAAGGATGAAATAATTGGTCTTGCTTCTATTGTTGTGCCTCCTACTGATCCTCTAGAACAATATTTGCTAGACCATGAAAATGATTTACATATGCATGAAAGAAATGAAATAGATGATATTTTCTTTGAACAACGTCCTCTACTTAAACATAATTTGCCTGTTGAAACTCTAGGAGGTCCTCCTCCACCAAAAGGTGATCCTGTGTTTGAATTAAAACAATTGCCAGACACTTTGAAATATGCTTATCTTGATGAAAAGAAGATATATCCTATTATTATTAGTGCTAACCTTTCAGAACATGAAGAAGAAATATTACTGAAAGTTCTAAGGAAGCACTGAGCTGCTATTGGATATACTCTTGATGATTTAAAGGGCATCAATCCCACTCTATGTCAGCACAAGATCAATATGGAACCTGATGCTAAACCCGTTGTTGATCATGAACGTCAGTTAAATCCGAAGATGAAAGAAGTGGTAAGAACGAAAATATAAAAACTTCTGGAAGCTCGTCTAATATATCCTATAGCTGATAGTAGATGTGTAAGTCCTGTTCATTGTGTTCCTAAGAACGGAGGTATTACTGTTGTTCCTAATGATAAGAATGAACTTATTCCACAAAGATTTGTTACATGCTATAGAATGGTAATTGGTTTTAGAAAATTAAATAAAGCAACTAGAAAAGATCATTACCCTCTGCCTTTTATTGATCAAATGCTACAAAGATTATCTAAGCACACACACTTCTTCTTCCTTGATGGACACTCTGGTTTTTCGAAAATACCTGTTTCTCAACCTGATCAAGAAAAAACCACTTTTACTTGTCCCTTTGAAACTTATGCTTATAGACATATGCCTTTTGGTTTATGCAATCCACATGCTACCTTTCAAAGATGTATGAATGCTATATTCTCTTACTTTTGTGAAAAGATTATAGAGGTTTTCATGGATGACTTCTCTGTTTACGGGAAGTCTTTTGATGATTGTTTAAGCAATATTGATCTAGTTTTGCAGAGATGTGAACAAAAAAATCTTGTCTTGAATTGGGAGAAGTGCCACTTTATGGTTAATGAAGGTATTGTCTTGGGTCATAAGGTTTCTGAAAAGGGTATTGAAGTGGACAAAGCTAAGGTTGATGCAATTGAGAAAATGCCATGTCCCGAGGATATCGAAGGTATTTGTAATTTCCTAGGTCATGCTAGTTTCTACAGGAGATTTATCAAAGACTTTATTAAATTTCTAGGTCTCTTAGAAACCTTTTGCAAAAGGATGTTACTTTTGTTTTTGATGATGATTGTTTAGAAGCCTTTGAAACACTCAAGAAAGCCTTAATTTCTGTACCTATTGTTCAATCACCTGATTGGAACTTGCCTTTTGAAATTATGTGTGATGCTAGTGATTATGCTGTTGGTGCTGTTCGAAGACAAATAGTTGATAAGAAAATGAATGTTATTCATTATGCTAGTAAAACTCTAGATAGTGCTCAAAAGAATTATGCTACTACTGAAAAAGAATTCCTAGCAGTGGTGTTTACTTGTGACAAATTTAGATCTTACACTGATGATTCAAAAGTAATTGTTCACACTGACCATGCTGCTATTAAATATCTTATGGAAAAGAAAGATGCTAAACCTAGACTTATTCGATGGGTTCTCTTGCTACAAGAATTTGATTTGCATATCACTGATAGAAAAGGAGCTGAGAACCACGTAGCTGATAATTTTTCTAGGCTTGAAAATGTGCTTGATGACCCACTACCTATTGATGATAGTTTTCCTGATGAGCAGTTAGCTGTAATAAATGTTGCTGATAATACTCCTTGGTATGTTGACTATGATAATTACATTGTTGCTAAACATTTACCACCTAGCTTTACATACCAACAAAAGTTATTTTTTATGATTTAAGACACTAATTTTGGGATGACCCACATCTTTATAAAGAAGGAGTAGATGGTATTATTAGACGTTGTGTACCTGAGCATGAACAGGGACAAATCCTTCAGAAATGTCACTCCGAAGCATAGGGAGGGCATCATGCTGGAGATAGAACTGCTCACAAGGTATTTCAATCTGGATTTTATTGGCCTACTCTCTTCAAGGATGCCTGTAAGTTCGTTTTATCTTATGATGCGTGTCAAAGAATAGGTAATATTGGTAAGCATCAAGAAATGCCTATGAATTATTCACTTGTTGTTGAACCATTTGATGTTTGGGGATTTGATTAGATGGGACCTTTTCCTTCCTTTAATGGGTATACACATATTTTGGTTGCTGTTGATGATGTTACTAAATGGGTAGAAGCTATTCCAACCAGTAGTGCTGATCACAACACCTATATTAAAATGCATAAGGAAGTTATTTTCCCAAGGTTTGGAGTTCCTAGATGTTTCATGACTCATGGTGGTTCACACTTTATTGATGGTGCTTTCCATAAAATGCTTGCTAAGTATGATGTTAACCATAGAATTGCATCACCTTATCATCCTTAGTCTAGTGATCAAGTTGAGCTTAGCAATAGAGAAATAAAATTAATTTTGCAAATGACTATCAATAAGTCCAGGAAGAATTGGTCTAAGAAATTAGATGATGCACTTTGGGCCTACAAAACAACTTCTAAAAATCCTATGGGTATGTCTCCTTATAACATGGTTTATGGAAAAGCTTGTCATTTGCCTCTTGAATTAGAACATAAGGCATATTGGCAAATCAAGGAACTCAACTATGATTTCAAACTTGCCGGTAAAAAGAGGTTATTTGATATTAGCTCATTAGATGAACGGAGAACCCAAGCTTATGAGAATGCCAAGTTATTTAAAGAAAAAGTTAAAAGATGGCATGATAAAAGAATCCAAAAGCATGAGTTCAAAGTTGGAGAATATGTTCTTTTGTACAACTCTTGTTTCAGATCTTTACAGAAAAACTCCTCTTTAAATGGGAAGGCCCCTATGTCATGAAGGAGGTTTATCGGTCTGGAGCTATCAAAATAAATAATGCCATAGGTACTAGGTTGTTAACGGGCAACGAATAAAACATTATATCTCAGGTACGCCCATTAATGTTGAAAGCAATATTAACGAAACTTTGACACTGGAAGAACACATAAAAGAGTCCTTCCGGAATACTCCAGAATCGTGAAAATAAGGAGGTGCGTGATACGGTAATTAAACGGACTCCGGAAAATCCGCAAAAATATTTTTTGTCAATTTTGGAAAATTTAAAAAATTAGGAAAATAAGAAACTTCCAGGAAGCGTACCCTGGTGCGCACAAGACACCAGGGCGCGCCTGGCTTGCTAGGCGCGCCTAGGTGGGTTGTGCCCACCTGGGGCACCTTCCGGACTTCGTTTTTCTTCCGTTTGCTTGTTTCCCAAGATAAAAAATTATATACCCCCCGAACCTATTGACCACCGTATCATGGAGAAATCTTCTGTTTTCTTTTCCTTGCTGTTTTCTGACAGATTCAGCTAGACCAACACCATGTCGCCCCCACCCTTCAACACTGGAGGAAAAGACACAGGGGTGGTTCAGGAGGATCTAAGGAGTGATGAAGCTGAAGAGGTTGCTATGGAGGAAGAGGAGGAAAATACTTTTGGGGTTCACTCTCCGGCCTCCGAGAGAGGCACACTAGCTGGCGTCTCCACTCTCCCTAATCCTCATCAAGCCATGGGATCATTAAACAATCCACTGAGCTTGGAAGTGCAATGTCGGTGTCAAAACCGGCAGATCTCGGGTAGGCGGGCCCAAGCTATGCGTCTAAAGACTAATGGTAACAGGAGATAGGGACACAATGTTACCCAGGTTCGAGACCTCTCGATCGAGGTAAAACCCTACTCCTTCTCGATTGGTATTGATGAATATGTGTTACAAGAGTTGATCTACCTCGGGATCGTAATGGCTAAACCCTAGAGCACCTACGTGGATGTAATGATTCTGTCGTTAGCCTCTACAGACTAAACACTCCAGCTTATATACACGCCGGAGGGGGCCTAGTGTTATAAAGGTGACTTGGGGAGGAAGTAATAGCTACATCCAGACATCATGCCTGCCTTTCTACGCACATAGGAGTCCTGACCGAATACGGGGGAGAGTCTTCTGCCTCTATCTTCGCGGCCCATCAATACGGCCCAACTTCATCAACCCGGACGCCTGAGGACCCCTAAATCCAGGACTCCCTCAGTATCCCCCGGACTTGCCTTCAAGGACGAGATTGTGTCCGGCTTCATGTCTTCGGTCTTGCGTGGCAAGTCCTTCTGGCTGACAGTTCGGCTTTATATAATATTATATTCCGTCAATTACTTGCCGCCATCGCCTTTGCCTCTACGTGTCCAACGAATGCGAACCGTTTTGGTATTTTTGCAATTAGCCCCTTGACTGTGTAGGGAAGGCGCCTATATAAGGAGACTATATCTCAGATGCCATTCCTTTCCATTCCACGCGGAAAATCCCTAGTGCATGCCACGAAAAATCTTCAAACATGGTCGGCGTTCCCAGCACTTCCTCGCGCCCTCACGGCCCTCGAGCGGGCGATTGGGAAAGTTGCTCCGTATCCCATGCGCATTTGAGAAAGCTTCAAACGCATGGATATCTTCCTCCCGAGGATCTTGTCCCCGTCCGGGCCGGATTAACTTCCATCGACAATCAAGCCCTAACAGAGAATTTTCCCAACCCCTCCAGTGGAGAGCGGTTATGCTCGTCTTCTTCCTTCTAAGAGGCGTAGGATTTCCCATCCATCCCTTCCTTAGGGGGCTCCTGGAGTTCTATGGTCTTCAACGGCATGATTTCATGCTGGGGTCTATCCTGCACACTGCGGGATTCGTCGCTTTATGCGAATTATTTCTGGGTTGCGAGCCTCATTTCGAGCTGTGGCGGAAGTTCTTCTGCCTTGTCCCTCGCTTCCACGAGGGATCCATATTCAAGGTTGGCGGCGCCGAAGTATGGTGCATAGGAGTGGGAGGTTATCTGTGCAGCACTCCAAAGAAGGCATCCGAAGAGTGGCCTTCGGAGTGGTTTTATATCGAGGACATTGCCTTGCCGGATCCAGTTCAGCAAGGCCTCCCCAAATATTTCAATGCTCCTCCGAAGAGGTTTTTCAACTGGCGTCCCCGCAGTCCCAGAGAAGAAGAAAGTGCGGAGGTCAGAAGACTGGCCAACAAGATCATATTGCTCGCTAGTTCAGGACTGTCAATAATTGAAGTGACGGCGATCTCAACAAAGGGATGCGGGCAGCCTCTCCAAGCTAGAGGATTTCCTATGTGGCCTTATAATGGCCAGGATGATGCCTCACGCTGCTTACGGCTGGGTCCTGACGACCCTGCCGCTCTAGCCGCCATTCTAGCAGATCTTTACAAGGGAGAGAAGCAAGACTTTATTCGCTTGGAGTGCCGAGAAGGTTTCTCTATGTACAATCCTCCCGACTGGGTAAGTCTTTCTCTTGACCGCTATTCTTACTCGTTTTTCATTGTAAGATGTATTGGCCAAATTGAATTTGGTTATTACCAATAGGAGTGGAGGAAGGTGATCGCGGGGATTAACAGCCCCGCCCCACAGGCAGAGGACCACTTTTGAATCGTGGGCCCTGAATACGATGAAGATCCGGACGTAGCCATAGAGCTAGAAAATGGAGTTTTCTACCAAGCCACCCATGACAGCGTCGAAGTGGCTATCATAGCCGATTATTCTGACCTTCTTCCTTCCTCTCACGTAAGTACCCAGGACATACCACCCCAAAGAGAAGATTCCCAACGTGCCTCACCCATCGCGCTTTTTCATGCTCAAAAAGGGGCAGCGCTCCTCACGCCAAACCGTGCGAAGAGCGTCATCCCAGAGGGCGACGCTTGCATCGTGTGAGGCCTTGAAGCAAAAGAGGACCATGAACACCACCGAACCTTCGAAGAGGTATGTTTGTTTTAACATATACGAGGTGGTGAAGCCGGTATTACAACTTTCCGCCTTGTTATTCGTTTTAGGAGGAACATACACCAAACTATGTCCGGGAATCCTGCAGATCAAGCTCCCACCAATCCGGCATCAAGCCCGTCTACGAGGACAAGGGTCAATGCGGATGCAGCGCCGGATTTTCCTCTTCAAGAGGATTCGGATGAAATGTCCGCCATCCGAAACAGAGGTCGCGATGGTTCACCGGCGGTCAAAAGCAGGCATGCGTGACCCAACCTTTTCTGAGGATGCGTTTATTGCCCTCTGTTCTACAGATGCTTATATCCGAGCCGCTCAAGACGGACTCGCTGGAGCCACTCACCATCTTTCAAAAGATATGCGGGTAAGTCTTAATTTAGTGTTCCCATGCCAGTAGCCCCCGGGACTCAAAGCTATTGTTCCAACTGATTTGAGGATCGTTGTGTTTTGCAGGCACTCCAAGAAAATAATAAAATCTTATCCAAGGAGCTGAAAGAATGCCGGATCCAGCTGACGACTGTCACCACCGAATTGGAAAATTCGAAGAAATCCGAAAAGGATACTGATGGTAAGGACAATAGTGTCCGGACAATATGATATTTGTGTCGATCAATAGTCTCTAAGTACATATTGATTGAAATGCAGCAACATGGACGACCGACCAATGGGAGAAGAAGCTAAAGGCTGCTCTGGCAGATAAAAAATAATCCGAAGGGGAAACAACTGCTGGTAAACGTGTATGAAAAATATTTAATAGGTAAAATTAACATCACATTTTTATTCTACACATCTTTTTAATAAAAATTTCATATACAATATGTTAAAATCGAAGTTACGGTTTAAAAGATATGTATCATTTAGAAAATCATTTGTTTGAATTAAATATATTACAAAATAATATTTAAAAATACTTAAAAGTTAAAAATAATCTCATATTCATATTCTACATATTTTTCTAATCAAATTTCATATATAACATGTTCAAATCGGAGTTACGGTTTAAAAGATATGGATAATTTAAAATAAACATTTATTTGACTTAAATTTGATCCGCAAATGAATTACCTAAAACATCAGGGGGGTTTTCGAAAAATGTAAAATAACGGTTCGGGTATGACTTAAATCCGGACTGCGGGTTGGTTTCAAGAAAACATAGGGTCGTTTGTGTAAAATACGAAAAAAAAACGATTCGTTTTAACTTAAAATAGGACTGCGGGTTGAATTCTCTGAAGTAGAGGGACTTTTCTGAAAAATTCCATGACGGACGAGAAGCAACACAATTTTCTTTATTATTAGGTAAAGATGGTAGGAATTACCATAATTATGAGAGGAATTACTAGGAAAAGGCCTATAATTAAAGTTTCCTCTATAAGCATTGTTACCAAAATTATTCCTACCAACAAAATTCACATCCAAAGATCCATCATTATTTTCAATCAACGTGGATAAAGGCATATCATTAGGATCGGAAGAAGCACTCTTAGTAGCAAATAATTTCATAAGTTCATCCATCTTTCCACTCAAAACACTTATCTCTTCAATAGCATGCACTTTTTTACTTGTAGATCTTTCGGTGTGCTATTGAGAGTAGTTAACCGTAATATTATCTAGGAGTTTGGTAGCTTCTCCTAAGGTGATTTCCATGAAAGTGCCCCCCGCGGCCGAATCTAAAAGATTTCTAGAAGCAAAATTCAAGGCAGCATACAAGTTTTGTATAATCATCCATAAGTTCAAACCATGTGTAGGGCAATTACGTATCATTAATTTCTTTCTCTCCCAAGCTTATGCAACATGCTCATGATCTAGTTGCTTAAAATTCATAATATCGTTTCTAAGAGAGATAATCTTAGTGGCAGGAAAATACTTAGAGATAAAGGCATCTTTGCGCTTATTCCATGAATCAATACTATTTCCAGGCAAAGAGGAAAACCAAGTTTTAGCACGATCTCTAAGTGAAAACGAAAATAGCTTCAATTTAACAATATCATTATTCGTACCTCTCTTCTTTTGGATTCGCACAAATAAACAAAGTTGTTCAGATGGGTAGCGGCATCTTCACTAGGAAGGCCAGAAAATTGATCTTTCATGACAAGATTCAATAGAGCAACATTAATCTCACAAGATTCAGCATCTAAGATAGGAGCAATCGGCGTGCTAATAAAATCATTATTGTTGGTATTGGAGAAGTCACACAATTTGGTATTGTCTTGAGCCATAGTGATAGGCAAGCAATCCAACACACAAGCAAACAAGAGGAAAGCGAATGGTAAAACACACAGAAAAAGAAGGGCGAATAAAACGGCAAGGGTGAAGTGGGGGAGAGGAAAATGAGAGGCAAATAATGTAGTGCAAGGGATAAGGGTTTGTGATAGGTACTTGGTATATGACTTTTGCGTAGATCTCCCCGGCAACGACGCCAAAAATTCTTCTTTCTACTTCTCGAGCTTGCGTTGTATTCCCTCGAAGAGGAAAGGGTGATGCAACGCAGTAGCATAAGTATTTCCCTCAGTTTTTTAGAACCAAGGTATCAATCCAGTAGGAGATCACGTGCGAGTCCCTCGCACCTGCACAAACAAATAAGAACCTCGCAGCGAACGCGATACGGGGTTGTCAATCCCTTCACAGTCACTTACGAGAGTGAGATTTGATAGATATGATAAGATAATATTTTTGATATTTTTGGTATAGAAATAGAAAGTAAATAAAGCAAATAAACAACGGGAAAGGAAATTGGCTAGTTGATGGGAAAGTAATATGATGAAGATAGACCCGGGGGGCATAGGTTTCACTAGTGGCTTATCTCATGATAGCAGAATTCTACGGTGGGTGAACAAATTACTGTCGAGCAATTGATAGAAAAGCGCATAGTTATGAGAATATCTAGGCATGATCATTGTATATAGGCATCACGTCAGTAATAAGTAGACCGAAACGATTCTGCATCTACTACTATTACTCCACACATCGACCGCTATCCAGCATGCATCTAGAGTATCAAGTTCATAAGAACAGAGTAATGCCTTAAGCAAGATGACAAGATGTAGAGGTATAAACTCAGGCAATATGATATAAACCCGATCTTTTTATCCTCAATGGCAACAATACTATACATGCCTTGCTGCCCCAACTGTCACTGGGAAAGGACACCGCAAGATTGAACCCAAAGCCAAGTATTTCTCCCATTGCAAGAACTATAGCTCTAGTAGGCCAAACCAAACCAATAATTCGAGCATACTTGAAAGGATATTACAATCATACATAAAAGATTTCAGAAAAGAATCCAATATTGTACAAAGATAATCTTGATCATAAACCCACATTTCATCGGATCTCGACAAACACACCGCAAAAATATTACATCGAATAGATCTCCTCCAAGATCGAGGAGAACTTTGTATTGAGATCCAAAGAGAGAAGAAGCCATCTAGCTAATAACTATGGACCCGAAGGTCTGTGTTAAACTACTAACAACTCATCAGAGAGGCTATGGTGTTGATGTAGAAGCCCTCCGCGATTGATGCCCCCTCCGGCGGAGCTACGGAACAGGCCCCAAGATGGGATCTACGGGAACAGAAGGTTACGGCAGTGGAATTAGGGTTTCTTCATGTTCCCCGATGTTTTTAGGTATATGGGTATATATAGGAGGAAAAAGTACGTCGGTGGAGCAACGTGGGGCCCACGAGGGTGGGGGCACGCCTACCCCCTGGGCGTGCCCTGCCCCCTCGTGGGCACCTCGTTTCTTCTCTGACTTGTACTCCAAGTCTCTCGTGAAGATATCGTTCCAAAAATAACTCTCCCGAAGGTTTCATTCCGTTTGGACTCCGTTTGATATTCCTTTTTTGCGAAACACTGAAATAGGCAAAAAACAGCAATTTGCACTAGGCCTTGGGTTAGTAGGTTAGTCCCAAAAATAATATAAAAGTGTATAATAAAGCCCATTAAACATCCAAAACAGAATATATAATTGCATGGAACAATCAAAATTTATAGATACGTTGGAGACGTATCGAATTACCAAAGCCACCCAGGGATAGTTGCACTTCCAATATCCCCCTTTTTGGTAACTGATGACAACATATAGATCAAAGCTTCGACAAATGATAATAAGATTTAAATACATCTTCGCTTTGGGATGTATGTGATAAACAAGAGCTCCACCTAAATTTGTGCATTTTTTAAGATTTGCGTTTGAATGCAAATGCACAATCGATTAGGATCATGGGTTACTCTTCCATGTCACATACATCTTGGTGGGGCGCTCAAAATGATATAAACTAAAAACATGCACTCATCACCAAGCAAAGTGAATGATCATATAAGGATATAAGAGATAATATCATCCAAGCAAGCATTAAGGTAGCATATGATCAATCACATGAGCAAACAAGTATCTCACACACGGACATAGAGTATAAAGCAAACGCACAATAAAGTTCAACCAAAAGCAAGAGAGACCAAAGAGGTAAAACACTCTCTCTCGAAGCCGATGATCTATTCATATTTATCCCCCTTTGGCAACAAGTTACCAAAAAGTTTGAAAATGCATAGTGCTATGCGTCTCTCAGGCTCGATCTTTGGTAGGTGGTGTAGAGAGAACTCCAAGGACGAAGGCTTCACATGACGTAGTTGGAGCTGGTGGAGTGGTTGCCGGAGGTGGCACTGAAGGTGTGGCTGCTGGTGCTGATGTAGTAGCTCTCGTATCAGGCACTGGCACTGCAGCAGATCTCTGACCTCGAGGCACTCGCTGAAATTCATCTATGGTAGTCTGTCCTCTCCTCTCCTCTGCTTCCTCCTGGAGCTTCCCAACTGCAGACTGTATCTCTGTCACTTTTAGATCAAGACCATAGAACTAAGTTTCGATGATCCTCTCCAAGCTCTCCTGATTCTGAGTCAAGGTGGCCAAGCCCTTCTCAACCCTCATAGTTGCTTGAATCAGATATGCCATTTGGTCTTGTTTGGAATTGAGGGTCATTCGAGATGCCTGTGCAACACTTGGCATCTTGGTAGCTTTCTCAGCTCTGGCTTTCTCTCTCCTTTCATGTGCTTGCACTGATGATGGTTCATTTTCATCCATGACAACTGTGTTGTCCTCAAAATCAGGCACCAAGGGAAGATATTCTCTGTCCAATAAGTATGTGCCTGTGCCCATCTTGGAGTTGATGAGCATCTGGATGTGTGGAGCATACCCACATGATCTCTTTTGGTCTGCATCAGTCCTCTTAATTGTCTCTACATTCAGGCTCATAACTTTGAACTTCTAAGGCACATCAAATATATGCAGCATGTTGATTGAATGTCCTCTGATCATCTTTTGATCTCCAGATTTGGGCAACAATGTATGCCTCAAGATTGTGTTGATTGTGGCTAGACCAGAAAGCAAGTGATGTACAGATCCAAACTTATGTGTCTCCAAGTCATCATCAGGGATCTCCTTGTACATATTCACCATAGAGTTGTGGTCTTGCTTCTTCTTGGCATACACATCCAAATCATCTTCATGCTCTTCAGGGGCTTTGATTAGCTTGGCCCACTCATCAACAGTTGACTGGTACCTTGTACCTTCAGACATCCACACAATCCTACCATCTGGATAAAAGTGAGCTGTAGAGTAGAATTGCATGATGAGTTCATCATTCCACTTTGTCAACTTCTGAGCCACAAACTTGTCAACACCACATGCTTTGAAGCTTTCATGCACATTGGGAAAATAATCTTCATTCTCATCAATGAAGTCCCAGTCCACCCTCTTCATAGCACACACTATGGGCTTCTTGTCGAGCAGAATCGTCTCATAGAAGTCTTGTTGTTCCTTGGTATGAAACCTGTAGTGCACAGCAGTCCTTCTCCTTACAGCATATGGATCATCTTGTCTCCATTTTCTGAGACCTGCATCCTTCCTCAATTTCATGTCTTCTGCTACTGGATGAGCATCATTGTGATCAGGGATCTTGGGATTTAACTTTTCGAGCACTTGGGCCTCATCTTCTTCAACAACCTCACGCACTGGGGCCTTGTTCTTCTCTGAAGCTGGAATGTTTCTTGTGCTTCTCTTGGGTGCAGACTTGGTGGCTTGGGCAGCTTTGGGAGCAGTCTTGGGCTTTGAAGGGGTAGCCCCAGACTTGATAGCATCTCCCATCAGCTTCTGAGCTTGAGGAGCTGGTGCACCAACCTCTACTTCTTCTTCTGCAGCTTCATCATCATCCCTCATGGATGGCTTGCCAATCACTCTGGCTGTTGTCTTTCTAGCTCTCTTCTTAGTACCTGCTGGCTAATCATCTCTGGACTCAAGTGTGAACACCATAGTCTCTTGAGTGGATGATCTAGCCTTTAACATAGGAACGCTCTTGGCAGGGACCTTCTTTTTCTGACCTGGCTTTGGTGCAGCAGCTGTGCCATACTCCTTGCTAAGCACCTTCTTCTTTGAAGTGGCCTCGTCAGCAACAAAATCCTCATCCTCAATATCCGAGGTTCTCTTCTTTCTGGTCTTGGTAGCTGCCTTGGGCAAGTTGCTAGGTGTGCTCCTGCTACCCTCATCGCAGCTGCTAGAGGGACTAGTGCCCTCACTCAAGTTGACTTGCTTCTCAGACAAATTCTGGCTATCACTCTGGTCAGACATCTTGGCACTTCAAACTGAAAACTGACCCTATGAATAGATGTAGATGAGGTAGAGTGGATGAGCAGCACAAAGTGCAGAATGTTTGCAAAACAGATGACTCAAAAAACTTAGTTTTAGTTCTCTATAGAAAGCATTTCAGAGCTACCGATTTGTTAAACTCGGTGATACCGAAGCAATTCTGGAGCCTGAACTAGTGAACTCGGTCAGACCGAGTCACAGTTCGGTGGCACCGATATTGCTCGGGTTTCATAGAGAGTAGAACTCGGTCACACCGATTTTCAATTTTCGATCAGACCGAAAATCACTTGTGCAATGGCCTAAGCCAAATCGGTGAGACCGATTTCTACAAATCGGTCGGTCCGAGATGAGTTCGGTGGAGACCTAACCCTAATTTTTTTGAATCAAAACTACTTTCTACGGAGTTTCTGCTGGATAGGAAGATTTCAAACATGGCAAGAATCATGGCAAAGCTATGTGCTACGAATCGGAGTTAAAGAATAGCACAAAGGGTCAAGTTCATACCCTAACTCGGCGGTGAACTTGCTACGGCGACAACAGCGGTTGAGATTGCCGTTGACGGCGATGGAGACCAACGGCGGGAGGTCACTTGCGACGAGGAGACGATCCGAGGACCCGATGGGGCAGAGCAGGTTATGCGCGGGCGAAGAGTTTCTGAAAGTTATCGAAAATTCAACCCGTCGGTATATATAACCTGACCCTGTCGGTGCGACCGAGTCGAACAACTCGGTGGCACCGAGATGCAAAACTGCTAGCAGTTACTGCAACTTGGTGTGACCGAAAAGTTCAATCGGTTGCACCAGGATTGAAAACCTAGATCAACTTAGTGAACTCGGTGTGACCGAAGTGGATGACTCGGTCATACCGAAATGCACAAAGTGGTTTTGGAAGTTTAAGTCTATGATGAATCGAGGACTCCGAGTGCTCCTCACACAGAGTGGTTCGAATCTGACTTGATCAAACTTTGTGATGTAGCATGAATAGAGTTTGAGACGAGAAAAGCATAGATAACTAGAGGGAGTTCTTAGGCATTCTTGTCTATCCATTTGGCAAAATAAAAAGAGCCAAACAATCAAAGCAACAAATGGATGTCCTCGAATGAGAAAAATATGCATTCAACATGCTCACACAATAAGATAGCAAATGAAACATGTGGCAAAGCATGCACAACCATTCTAGCATCTATCAAGCAATTGGCAATGACTAGGTCATCTATATATGAGTATATTGACTTAGGAGTCAAATGAGAACATTTAATCGTAGGTCATACTTATCATTTAAGCACAAGTGGGGTTACCACTTTTACATAAAGCATTGTTGTGTTCACATCATTATAGTTGCTTTAGCTGAACTGATTAGAGTAAAGCTCCCCCTAGATGTGATATCCCCCTAAGAGGGATAAACTAACCTTGGGTTTTGTCGATGATGACTTCATGTAGGAGTTAAAGATGTCGATGCTCAATGTTGATGTAGATCATTTGGAGCAATCCATTGGAGTGAGTTGCACTTTCAATACCTACACGGGTTAGTCCCACAAGGAACAAACAAGGATATCCATAGACATAGAGTGAATTGCACATATTATGATGTGCATGAAAGCATTAGATTACCTTGTCCCTTGTCTTACCAACAAGAGGGTTTGTGACTCCTTGAACTAGTGCAAGATATGGAAGTTGTTTGCGCTTGTCCTTGCCAAAAGATATGAGTGAAGTATGTTGGCAGAGTCACCCTCAAGAACTCTCTAGTTCTTCTTCTTCAGGGTCCACACCATCTTGATGGGAATCCTTGGAGTTGTAGTCGTACTTGATGAAGTAGAACTTGATGTAGTCTTGGGAACCCACTTGACCAAGGCCTTAGGAACTTCTTCAAATGTATCAATCTCTTCTTGAAGTTTGTCCTTGCCCGTTAGCTTGTGGTGGGAGATCATCTTGTGCTTGTGTCCCTTGAAAAGAAGTAGGATCATACTTCTCTTGTTGAGGAACAAACTTCATCTTGGGGTATTGATCTTCTTCCCACTCAACTCCATTGGCATTGAACTTTCGTTCAAAACCAACACCTTGATTCTTTCGGTGTCTTCCTTGCTTGCGTACAATTTCCTCAAATTGTTTACTCCCGGCAAGGCTGTTGTAAACACCTTTATCTATAATTCCCTTCAATAAGCTATTTTCTTGCTCAAGTTTAACTTGGCTAAGAGAATCAATAGTGGAATCAAGAGAACTACTAGAAGCAACAATATTGGATTTAGCATGATTATTGTTACTACTAGATGAAGAAACATTCTTGTTCTTGTTGCTAGGTTTTACTTGTGGCATGTAGGTAGACAAGAGTAAACGCTTGGCAATGTAAGAAGAACTTTTCTTGCGAAGATCACCATTGATTGCCTTTAAGAACTCATGCCCTTGCTCAAAGTTGAGCTTTTCAAAGCGTAATTTCTCATGAGTCCTCAAAAGTTCTCGATGATCTTCCAAGGTAGTTTCATGAGCTAACTTGAGAGTGTTCAATTCTTTAGTTAAATGCTCGATCTTCTCCTTATCATTGTCATTCCTTTTATCTTGATTAGCATGATTAATAGCAATTTCATCATAGGTTTCATCACTTGCTACCAATAAGTAAATCATCATCTCCTAGCAAGTCATCTTCATCACTATTGAAATCAAGATACTCGGGGTGTGATACCTTAGGGCCTTTAGCCGTGAAGCATCTTCCAATTCCTTCATTTGGTGAGTCAAATATGTCGCAGGAGTTGGTTGACACAAGAGCAATTCCGGCAACACCTTCATCTTGAGTATCTACAGAGTCGGAGTAGTAGCTTCTCTCGGAGTGGTCATTAGAGTCGAAACCGGATACCCATTCACCAACATGAGCTTGATGTCTTCGTCTTGTATAGCTCCTTGATGATTTGTCCTTCCTTTCCGAATCTTTGCTTCTCCGAGAAGGTCTTAGTTCATAACGGCGATATCTACTCCTTCTCTCTCTTGGTGGTGATTCTTCTCATCTACTTCTCCTTTTAGGTGAGTCTTCTCTTCTCTTGTGGGGAGCCGTACACTCATTCGAGTAGTGTCCGGGTCTTCCACAATTGTAGCAATTCCAATCACGACTTGAAGATCTCTTGTCATTGTAGGACCTTGACTTGGAACTTCTCCCTTTGCTTCTATTCTTATAGAACTTGTTGAAGTTCTTCACCATTAAGCTCAATTCTTCATTGAAGATTTGTTTCTCACTTGATGATGTAGGAGCATCACATGAGGCTTTGTAAGCACCACTAGACTTGTTGTGGAGCTCTGCTTTATCTTTGAGTGACATCTCATGAGCAACAATTCGTCCAATGACTTCCGTTGGCTTGAGATCTTTGTAATTGGGCATCATTTGGATCAATGTGCAAACTGTGTCATATTTTCCATCCAAGGCTCTTAGGATCTTCTTGATGATGAATCTGTCGGTCATCTCTTCACTTCCTAAGACGGCCATCTTATTTGTGATGAGAGGAAGGCTAGAGTACATTTCAGCGACACCTTCACCATCCTTCATTTTGAACTTGTCAAGTTTAATTTGAAGCACATCTAACTTGGATTCCTTGATGGAGTCGGTACCTTCAAAGAAAAGATGGTTGTCATCCCCTATGCCTCGGCCATAGGTTCTATTATGTATGCCATGCTGTGTACCAGACCTGATGTGAACCTTGACATAAGTTTGGTGGGGAGGTACCAAAGTGATCCCGGAATGGAACACTAGACAGTGGCGAAGAACATCCTGAAGTACCTGAAAAGGACTAAGGATATGTTTCTCGTTTATGGAGGTGACGAAGAGCTCATTGTAAAGGGTTACGTCGATGCTAGCTTCGACACAGATCTGGATGACTCGAAGTCACAAACCGGATACGTGTATATTTTGAATGGAGGGGCAGTCAGTTGGTGAAGTTGCAAGCAAAGAATTGTCGCGGCATCTACATGTGAAGCGGAGTACATAGCTGCTTCCAAAGCAGCGCGGGAAGGAGTCTGGATGAATGAGTTCATCACCGACCTAGGAGTTATTCCAAGCGCGTCAGGCCGGATGACTCTCTTCTGTGACAACACTGGAGCTATTGCCATTGCCAAGGAGCCCAGGTTTCACAAGAAGACCAAGCACATCAAACGTCGTATCAACTCCATCCAAAATTATATTCTAGATGGAGACATAGATATTTGTAAAGTGCATACGGATCTGAATGTCGCAGATCCGTTGACTAAACCTCTTCAACGAGCAAAACATGATCAACACCAGAACTCTATGGGTGTTCGATTCATCACAATGTAACTAGATTATTCACGCTAGTGCAAGTCGGAGACTGTTGGAAATATGCCCTAGAGGCAATAATAAAATGGTTATTATTATCTTTCCTTGTTCATGATAATTGTCTAGCGTTCATGCTTTAATTGTATTATCCGAGAACAGTAATACATGTGTGAATACATAGACCACAACATGTCCCTAGTGAGCCTCTAGTTAACTAGCTCTTTGATCAATAGATGGTTACGGTTTCCTAACCATGGACATTGGATGTCATTGATAACGGGATCACATCATTAGGAGAATGATGTGATGGACAAGACCCAACCCTAAGCCTAGCACAAGATCATGTAGTTCGTATACTAAAGCTTTTCAAACGTCTAGTATCCTTTCCTTAGACCATGAGATTGTGCAACTCCCGGATACCGTAGGAGTACTTTGTGTGTGCCAAACGTCAATGTAACTGGGTGGCTTTAAAGGTACACTACGGGTATCCCCAAAAGTATCTGTTGGGTTTTCACGAATCGAGACTGGGATTTGCCACTCCGTATGACAGAGAGGTATCTCTGGGCCCACTTGGTAAGACATCATCGTAATGAGATCAATGTGACTAAGGGGTTGGTCACGGGATGATGTGTTGCGGAACGAGTAAAGAGACTTGCCGTAACGAGATTGAACAAGGTATCGGCATGCCGATGATCGAATCTCGGGCAAGTACTATACCGATAGACAAAGGGAATCGTATACGGGATTAATTGAATCCTCGACATCGTGGTTCATCTGATGAGATCATCGTGGAACACGTGGGAGCCAACATGGGTATCCAGATCCCGCTGTTAGTTATTGGTCGGAGAGATGTCTCAGTCATGTCTGCATGGTTACCGAACTCGTAGGGTCTACACACTTAAGGTTCGATGACGCTAGGGTTATAGGGAATAGATGTACCTGGTTACCGAATGTTGTTCGGAGTCGCAGATGAGATCCCAGACGTCACAAGGAGTTCTGGAATGGTCCGGAGGTAAAGACTTATATATGGGAAGTCATCATACGTTCACCGGAATAATTCGGGGGGGTACCGGTATTGTACCAGGACCACCGAAGGGGTTTCGGGGGCCCACCGGGAGGGTCCACCTGCCCCGGAGGGCCCTATGGGATGTATTTGGAGAGGGACCAGCTCCTAAGTGGGCTGGGCGCCTCCCCCTAGGGCCCATGTGCCTAGGGTTTGGGGGAAAACCCTAAGGGGGGCGCCCCCCTTGCCTTGGGGGGCAAGGCACCCCCTCTGGCCGCCACCCCCTCCCCAGATCTCATCTGAGGGGGCCGCCCCCCTCTCCCTTGCCCCTATATATATGTGGGGGGTGGGAGGGTAGCCGCACCCAAGCCCTGGAGTAGCCCTCCCCCTCTCCCAACTACTCCTCCTCTCCCGTGGTGCTTGGCGAAGCCCTGTAGGATTGCCACACCCCTCCATCACCACCACGCCGTCGTGCTGGTGCTGGACGGAGTCTTCCCCAACCTCTCCCTCTCTACTTGCTGGATCAAGGTGCGGGAGACATCACTGGCCTGCATGTGTGTTGAACACGGAGGCACCGTTGTTCGGTTCTTAGATCGGATTCGGCCGCGATCTGAATCGCTTCGTGTACGACTCCACCGACCGCGTTCTTGCAATGCTTCTGTGTCGCGATCTTCAAAGGTATGAAGATACACCCCCCTCTCATTGCTAGTTAACTCCATAGATAGATCTTGGTGATGCATAGGAATTTTTTTGATTTTCTACAACGATCCCCAACACAGGGCACTCCACCTCCTTCTCCGGGTGCTCAGGTGCGTGGCGGCACTCCACCTCCTTCTCCGCCTGCGCCGGCGTGTCCGAGCAGCCCGCCTCCTCCTCCGCCTCATCAGCAAGGCGGGAAGAGAGCTGCCGCCGCTCCGGCTGCTCCGGTGTGTGGTAGCACTCCGCCTTGTACTCCGCCTCGTAAGCAACAAAAGAAGGCAGCCGCAGCCGCTCGGACTGCTCCGGCGTCTAGCAGTACAACCAGAGGCAGGAGGCAATACAAATATGTTCCATCTCTCAAGCCTTTAGAGAAGTTAGCATACGAGAGGACCGACGAGGAGAACACGGAGATCTCTAAATCCGAAGTGAAGGACCTTTTTGCAAAGAAACCTCCACCTCCAAAGGAGAAATAGATCCGGTGAGAGCGAAGCGCACTATTGATGCCCAAAAGAAACCACCACCGTCTCCGCCGAAAACCAACTATGAGCGCATTATTGAAAAGTCATATGTCGAAGCGGAGCGGTCGGGAAGTACTTGCAGTGATCGAAGGTTAGCACAATGAAAAAGTGGGAAAAAAAATCCCCAGCTTGGCGAACAAGAGAACCAATCGTGCCCCCCACTCAAGGTGCCTAGCGACAACGTCCCTAATCATCCTGGTAGAACATCGTCCCTAATCATCCTAATTATCCTCACTATATTATGCAGATTGAAGATCGTCGAATGCAGAAAAGTTGATATCTATGATATTGGGTTCATTAACACAAATCTCGTAGATGATTATCAGGTTAAATTTCATGCCAAAGAAGACGAGGCCAACTTGCTATGATCATTGATAATAAATAAAACAAATATAAAATACTCTTTCCTTACAGCTTCAAGAGAGTGTTACTGTCTTGTGCATATTCGGTTTCCCTTAATTATTACTCGAGGTTATAGTAATTAATGTAATTGATGAGTTATATGCATGTGTGCGCAGTTTCCACTATATTCTCCTAGAGATTCAGCTTGAGCAGGCACTAGTAACCGTCTTAGACTCGAGACGAAAAGATCCCGAGGACTATGCAGACATGTCTAAAATTCTCAACAAATAAGTTCAATCGATCATTATCGCACCATATTGGAAACTTTGTTCATTTCCTGATATAAAGTAATTGTTTTCTTTGTCTTGCAGGGTTTGGAAAGCATTCACCCAAAAAGTTCCGGCACTGCCGCGGGATCTGCGATGGATTTACCCAAAAGTAAGTACTACTAGCTAGCTAGTTCCGCGCGTCTCCCGTTGACTCTTACTATACATTCATCAATGCCATTTATAATGCTTCATTATCAGTTTGATTGACCTCTATTTCTCGTAAAGTGCTTGTGGCAGGAACCCGGGAATAATTATTGTGGATACTACGTTTGCGAGTTCATCTACAACGCGACGGCTAAGAATAGGCGGGGCTGCTCTAAAAGACAATTTGATATGCGTAAGCAAAAATATTCACAATTTTATTTTATTACCATCATTTCTGTTGAGTTTCATTCATATATATGTATTGACCCCCTTCTTCAAATTAGACGTTACAAATGCGGAATGAACTCCTACCGCAAGATCGCATCCGAGCAATTCAAGAGGAATTGGTGGGATTCTTTCTTGACCACGTCATCAATAAAGGCGGAGAATACCATGTGGAAGTTGAGTTAAGATGTTAGGGTATTAATTGTAATGGATCTTACACATTGTATATATATATATATATATATATATATATATATATATATATATATATATGTAGCGAGTAGCATCACTTCTCTCTGTATATGTGACGATCTTCTGTACTTGATGGTTTCCTTCATTTGCTTACTAGCTAGCGTGTCGAGTCCTCTCGATCTATACGTATAGTACGTAGCGTCGACCAAGCACGGAGATAAGACAGGACACTTCTCTCTATTAGCTAGCTAACACAATATATGAAACCCCTAAATTAACCCTACAAAACCCCCCAAACCCCCTCCCCCCCTTCAGAAAAAAAAAACTAGCCCCTGCACTGTTGACGCGTGGAAGCTTATTTGTCCCGGTTGGTGCTACCAACCGGGACAAAAGGGCCCCCTGCCTGGGCAAGCCGCAGTGGCCACGTGGAGGCCCATCTATCTCGGTTGGTATAAGTACTGAGACTAAAGGTCTAGGGCATTTGTATCGAATGTTTAGTCCCGGTTCCCCAACCGGGACAAATGGCCCTTATGAACCGGGACAAATGGCCCTTTTTCCACTAGTGCCTGCTTGTCTATGTATATTTGGTGTTCTTGAGCTGTTGAACTGGATACTATGCGTGCCTGTCCAAAAAGTCTGAATCCTCTCCTAGTACGCCTCGGGCCTCCTTTTATATGACAAAGGGGAAAGTAACTACAGTGTACAAGGTTATCTCCTGACATCATAGGACAAACGTATTTAATGCGCCACCTATGTGTCCTCTAGCTTTATCGGTGACGCCAATGAAGCTTGTCCCGCCCGTTGCCACCTCACCTCGCTCCGAGATGCGTCCAGGCTAACAAGGCATGCGGCGCCACGTTGGCTGCTGGCTGCTGTGGTGGCAGGTTCTTTAAGAAGATTTGCATGCCACCACGCAGGTGCTTTGCTAGCTGGCTCGGAGGCAGCATGTTGCCACGTAGGCACTTGTCCAATTGGCGAGTTGGTCATCGCGTGGGAGTGGCCGTGGGGCAGCAAAACCTTGGTGGGCGTGTGATATGTCTCCAACGTATCTATAATTTTTTATTGTTCCATGCTATTATATTATCCTTCTAGGATGTATTATGGGCTTTATTATACATTTTTATATGATTTTTGGGACTAACCTATTAACCCAGAGCCCATTGCTAGTTTCTGTTTTTCTCCTGTTTTAGGGTTTTACAGAAAAGGAATATCAAACGGAGTCCAATTGATGAGCCAAATTTTTATGATTTTTTCTGGACCAAAAGAAGCCCCCAAAGCAAAAGAGTTGGGCCAGGAGAGCCATGGGCTACCCTCGAGGGTGGAGGGCGCGCCCTGGGCAGGGGGCGCGCCCCCCTATCTCGAGGACGGCCCATAGCCCCCCTTTGCTTGGCCCCGACTCCAAAAATTCCTATAAATACTGAAACCTTCGGAAATTAACCTAGATCGGGAGGTCCGCTGCCGAAAGTCTCTGGTGCCACCAAAAACCAATCTAGACCCTGTTCTGGCACCCTGCCAGAGGGGGGAATCCCTCTCCGGTGGCTATCTTCATCATCCCGGTGCTCTCCATGACGAGTAGGGAGTAGTCCACCCTCGGGGCTGAGGGTATGTATCAGTAGCTATGTGTTTGATCTCTCTCTCTCTCTCTCTCTCTCTCGTGTTCTTGAGATGGCACAATCTTGATGTATCGCGATCTTTGCTATTCTAGTTGGATCTTCTTCTCCCCCTCTACTCTCTTGTAATGGATTGAGTTTTCCCTTTGAAGTTATCTTATCGGATTGAGTCTACAAGGATTTGAGAACACTTGATGTATGTCTTGCACGTGTTTATCTGTGGTGACAATGGGATATCATGTGATCCACTTGATGTATGTTTTGGTGATCAGCTTGCGGGTTCCGTGACCTTGGGAATCTATGCATAGGGGTTGGCACACGTTTTCGTCCTGACTTTTCGGTAGAAACTTTGGGGCACTCTTTGAAGTTCTATGTGTTGGTTTAATAGATGTTTCTGAGATTGTGTGATGCATATCGTATAATGATGCCCACGGATACTTGAGGTGACAATGGAGTATCTAGGTGACATTAGGGTTTTGATTGATTTGTGTCTTAAGGTGTTATTCTAGTACGAACTCTATGATAGATTGAACGTTACTATGGACTTTTGAATAGATTGATTAGAAATAATAGCTTTGAGGTGGTTTCGTACCCTACCATAATCACTTCGTTTGTTCTCCGCTATTAGTTACTTTGGAGTGGCTCTTTGTTGCATGTTGAGGGCTAGTAATATGATCCAATTATGTTATCCTTGTTGAGAAGAACTTGCACTAGTGAAAGTATGAACCCTAGGCCTTGCCTACTATCATTGCAACACCGTTTATTCTCACGTTTACCACTTGCTACTTTGCTGTTTTTATATTTTCTTATTACAAAAACCTATATCTACCATCCATATTGCACTTGTATCACCATCTCTTCGCCGAACTAGTGCACCTATACAATTTACCATTGTATTGGGTGTGTTGGGGACATAAGAGACTCTTTGTTATTTGGTTGCAGGGTTGCTTGAGAGAGACCATCTTCATCCTACGCCTCCCACGGATTGATAAACCTTAGGTCATCCACTTGAGGGAAATTTGCTACTGTCCTACAAACCTCTGCACTTGGAGGCCCAACAACGTCTACAAGAAGAAGGGTGCGTAGTAGACATCAGCGTGGGCCTGACTGTTGGCCCGCAAATGCCCCGGCAAATCCTTGCCGGGGTCTTGTGGCTGTCCCTGGCAAGGATCTTGCCGGGGGTCTTCGGTCGTCTCCGGCAAGGCTCTTGCCGGGGGTCTTCGTCTTCTGGTCCCGTGTCTAGGTCTGCAAGCCCTTGGTCCCACAAAGATCTGCATGCTAATACGTAGGTGCCCCTGAATCTTGGTCTTGACGTTGTCAATGGTGTTAGAGCTCTCAGACCCAAGGGTGGTGGCCTTGCTGGTGGTGGGCAAGTTTCCCCGACAAGGCTCTTGCCGGGGGAGGAGTCCACCTTGCCCCTCTGTCCTTCATGTCTCTGGCTTGAGAGTTGCCTTGTTAGTCTCGTGCTTATCCTTCTTCTGTACCACCAAGTGTGGTCGTATGCGTGGATACAACTGCCCGCGCACAAGTAAAGGGGTGCAAAAGGACCCCTACTTTTGTACACCGATAGGAACCCCGGGGCCTGGGCCACACATAAGCGCAGAGCGTTGTTGGGCCAGGCCCAGAACGGTGCGCGGGCACGCGTTGTAGGGTTTTAACTACGGTGATTCCTTCGCCCGTTGCGCTTCCCCATGACTCGCATTGGACACGTGACATGGGGGGCGTGCGGGGAGCGGTTGCAGCGTGCTTGCGTCACGTGGCGGTGAGTAGTAAAAAGGAGGCCCGCGCCTTCCCCATAAAAAGAGGAAACCGCACGGGCGTTGCTCATTTACCCTCTGCGTCTTTTCCAATCTTGGAACCGCCGTCGCCCTCTTCTTCTCCAAGCGCAAACCGGAGTTCTCGCTTCTGCTCGCCGCCACCGTGCCCTCATTGCCCCTGACCCCTTGCCCCCTCTCAGCCGCCATGGCGCCCAAGGTAGGCAAGGGCAAGGGAATGGCCAAGGACGTCGGGGGGAAGGAGTCACCGGAGAGCGCGTTGGTGGAACTGCGGACGCAGTTCCCACTCTTCGAGCCGACGGTCGACGCGCTCACTCTGAGGGACAAGTTCAGGTGCCTGTGGGGGAGGGAGAAGACGGGGCATCCGGCCACGTGTGTTATCCCTACCTCCTGCTTCGCCAAGGGCGGTCCAAATCGGTACCCCTTCTTCGTCGATTACTTCTCCTGCGGGCTCTACCCCCCTTTCTCGGATTTCTTCAGCGATGTCATGTACACCTATGGCTTCCGCCTTCTGGACCTCACGCCGAATGCCATGGCGTGCATGGCCTACTTCGCCCATCTCTATGAGGGCTTTGCCGGAGTGCTCCCTAGCACGACGCTCTTCCGCTACTACTTCACTCCTCGCATCCAGCCCGGGGGCGCCATCATGGGCTGCATCGCTTGGATTCTAAAGTAGTAGATCAAGGGCGCGTACCCGGAGGGCGCCACAAAGGAGAGGTTGGAAGAGTGGTGAAGCCGGTGGTGCTGGATCGAGGAGACGGATCCGCCAGAGTTCTGTCGGGTCCTTCTGCAGCTGCCAGTCTGTATCAAGGACTGGGGCGATCTCGACACCAACGACCAGAAGCTCACGATCGCCACCACCAGGATCCATCGCCTTGCCGCGACCGGGCTCACCCTTGAAATGATCGGGGCCGATTTCATTCGCCGCCGGATTGCCCCACTGCACAACAAGAAGAGGCCGGCCTAGGATTTTAGGAATGTGGCCGACATCATGAGGCTCCGCCCTGGTCTAAACCACAACTTCACAGTGTTGCAGCATGCCCATCTTTGCCAGAGGATCTTCCAGCTCAGGGTCGACAAGGCCGGCCGGGTCGAGAGGACCGGCAAGGCCGGCAAGGCTAAGAAGGTCGTCAAGGCCAACGGGGCCACCAAGCTCGACAACCTGTTCGGGTTGCCAGCGGGGGTGCTCCCGCTGAGCAACAACTCTTGCCAGAGCGCCATCATCGCCATGATGCCAGTCTTCGATGCGCATGGCCTCGATCCGGCCTGGGTCGAGCCAAAGGTGGAAGTGGTACAGGCATTCTTCGACAACTTGTTGGAGAAGTACGTCTGTGATGAATCGCAGCTTATCCGCGACACTACCGAGGAAGAGCTCGCTTACATCGCCGCCGGGACGGAGGAGGCAGCTCACGCCGAGGAGGCCGGCAGCTTCGGCACCGTGGAGGACGAGGACGATGTGGCCGTGGAGGAGAAAGAGTTCACCCATTGGGCGGGGCCCGCCGGGGAGGCCAGTAGCGCCGGCGCTGGAGCTCCCTCTATTGAAGAAGCGGTCGAGGAGTCGGCCGAGGAGGAGACCGATGCGGATGACCCCCCGGTCCCGGGGAAGAGGCGCGTCTTGCGGCGGACTGGCTCCGGTGAGCCGGTCCGGCCCGGTATGACCACACAGCGGCAACAGACCCGGGTGCCGCCTGCACGCCAAACGAGGGCCGCGTCGGCGAAGAAGGCCGCGGTCGCCGCTTCTTCCTCGTCTAGGCGCTATAGGACCCCATCCCCTTCTCCTCCGCTTGTCGACACCGCCTCGGAGGTCGATTTGGATCTCGGGTCCTTTAGCCCGAAGAGGAAGAGGAGGCCAAAGGAGGAGGAGGACGAGTAAGAACTTTGCCCCTCACCATCTCTTATCCTTCCGCCCACACTGTCCATCCCTGACTTGATTTAAATTTTGCAGCGACATGGAGACGCTGGCCCAGAGGGCAGCGAAGAGGACGAAGGCCTCAAAGGGTGACGAGCCCCGACGAGCGCTCCACGCACGCCGGCATTGGTGGTGATCAGTCCGGAGAACAGCCCTCAGCGCAGCCCCCACTCCAGCCCCCAGCGTGAGTCCATTCTCCACTCCCCGCTTGCGGGCGTTGGGGCGTGTTCTCTTGATGTTCACCTTGCCGGGTTTGCAGGAGGGGAGCGGCAACCGATGGAGCCGCTGAGGGCCGCCCCCAAAACACCGTCCCCGGCAACTACGCCACCCAGAGGGGTGTCGCCGAAAAGGGCATCCACTGCCGAGCCCATGCGCATGGAGGAAGAGGGGGCGAGCACGAGCGCTGGTGGCTCTGCCCCGGCAGCGGATGTTGGCGGGGAAGGAACCACCTCTCCTCGGCCCAGCACGGGTTAGTCGCCCGCTTCCCATCCCCTGTCATCTCCGCCATGTGATGCTCTTTCTTTTCTTCGTTCAGAACCTCTTGGTCTCGGCCTCGCCTCATCTTCCCTTCTGGTTTCCAGGCTCTCCCTTGGCGGACCGAGCGGACATCAATGCCATTATCGAGGAGGTGGTCAAGGATGTTGAAGCCAAGGCCACCGAGATCGCAGCTGGGGAAGCCGCCGCGTCCGCCACCGAGGAGGCCACGGAGGAGCCTGCCGGGGAGACCGGCGAGGTGTCTGCTGGGGAGGCCGGCAAGGCTGCTGCCGAGGAGGCCGCCAAGGGGCATGCTGGGGACCCCGGCAAGGCCGCTGCCGAGGAGGCCGCCAAGGGGGCCGTCGGGGAGGAGGTGGCCAACGACCAGACCTCCTCCTCCGCAGCTCCCGCCCCGGGCAAATATTTGAAGGTGGGCGACGATCTGTTCGTCCTCCTCTCATGGACGGCAAGCACCAGAGCATCAGCCGAGGGGGAGATCTTTGATGATGAGGTCCTCGCCACGGCTGGGCTTCAGGTTGTCGATGAACCAAGCGCTAGTGACGGCGGTTCTCAAGTTCAGGCGCTCTACTGTGCCCGCCAGTACAAGGTGAACTCCAAGATGGCGGCCATGGACAAAGTGGAAGAAAATTTTGAGGATCGCGTCGCTTAGACGCAAGTCTAGTTCAACGAGGCCCGGGATGAACTGAGTGCCATCCAGGACCATCTAGACCAGCACAAGCGAGAGCTCCCCTGCAACTGGCTGACATCGAGAAGGCCCAGGAGCTGGCGAAGCAGCAGGCCACCAAGGACGAGGCTGCCCGGACGCAGCAGAAGGCTCTTTGGGACACCCAAGAGGAGTGTTGGGGAACGTAGCATAATTCAAAAAAATTCCTACGCTTCACCAAGATCAATCTAAGGAGTCATCAAGCAATGAGCATAAAGGAGTGCATCTACATACCCTTTGTAGATCGCAAGCGGAAGCGTTCAAGAGAACGTGGATGATGGAGTCGTACTCGTCGTGATACCTATCACCGAACGGACGGCACCTCCGCGTTCAACACACGTACGGTGCAGCGACGTCTCCTCCTTCTTGATCCAGCAAAGGGGAGGACAGGTTGATGGAGATCCAGCAGCACGACATCGTGGTGGTGGATGCAACGGGAAAACTGCAGGGCTTCGCCAAGGACCTGCGGGAGGAGGGAGAGGTGTAACGGGGGGAGAGGCGCCAGGGGCTTAGGTCCGGCTGCCCTCTCTCGCCCCCACTATATATAGGGGCCAGGGGGGCGCCGGCCCTAGGAGATGGGATCTCCTTAGGGGGCGGCGGCCAGGGGGGAGACTTGGCCCCCAAGGCAAGGGTGGCGCCCCCCACTCCTAGGGTTTCCAACCCTAGGCGCAGGGGGGAGGCCCAAGGGGGTGCGCCAGCCCACTATGGGCTGGTCCCGTTCCCCCTACGGCCCATGGGGCCCTCCGGGATGGGTGGCCCCACCCGGTGGACCCCCGGGACCCTTCCGGTGGTCCCGGAACACTATCGGTGACCCCCGGAACTCTCCCGATGGCCGAAACTGGACTTCCTATATATAATTCTTTACCTCCGGACCATTCCGAAGCTCCTCGTGGCGTCCGGGGTCTCATTCGGGACTCCGAACAACATTCGGGTTACCGTATGCATATATCCCTACAACCCTAGCGTCACCGAACCTTAAGTGTGTAGACCCTACGGGTTCGGGAGACACGTAGACATGACCGAGACGACTCTCCGGTCAATAACCAACAGCGGGATCTGGATACCCATGTTGGTTCCCACGTGTTCCTCGATGATCTCATCGGATGAACCACGATGTCAAGGATTCACTCAATCCCGTATGCAATTCCCTTTGTCTATCGGTACGATACTTGCCCGAGATTCGATCGTCGGTATACTGATACCTTGTTCAATCTTGTCATGGCAAGTCTCTTTACTTGTTCCGTAATCCATCATCCCGTGACTAACTCCTTAGTCACATTGAGCTCATTATGACGATGTCTTACCGAGTGGGCCCAGAGATACCTCTCCGTCATACGGAGTGACAAATCCCAGTCTCAGTTCGTGCCAACTCAACAGACACTTTCGGAGATACCCGTTGCGTACCTTTATAGCCACCCAGTTACGTTGTGACGTTTGGCACACCCAAAGTATTCCTACGGTATCCAGGAGTTGCACAACCTCATGGTCTAAGGAAAAGATACTTGACATTGGAAAAGCTTAAGCAGTACGAACTACACGATCTTGTGCTAGGCTTAGGATTGGGTCTTGTCGATCACATCATTCTCCTAATTATGTGATCCCGTTATCAGTGACATCCAATGTCCATGGTCAGGAAACCGTGACCATCTGTTGATCAACGAGCTAGTAGCTAGAGGCTTTACCAGGGAGTCAGGGACATGTTGTGATCTATGTATTCACACATGTATCACTGTTTATGTATAATACAATTCAAGCATGAATAACAGACAATTATCATGAACAAGGAAATATAATAATAACCATTTTATTATTTCCTCTAGGGCATATTTCCAACAGTCTCCCACTTGCACTACAGTCAATAATCTAGTTACATTGTGATGAATCGAACACCCATAGAGTTCTGGTGTTGATCATGTTTTGCTCGTGGAAGAGGTTTAGTCAACGGATCTGCGACATTCAGATCCGTATGCACTTTACAAATATCTATGTCTCCATCTTGAACATAATTCCAGATGGAGTTGAAACGGCGCTTGATGTGCTTGGTCTTCTTGTGAAACCTGGGCTCCTTGGCAATGGCAATGGCTCCAGTGTTGTCACAGAAGAGAGTCATCGGGCTTGACGCGCTTAGAATGACTCCTAGGTTGGTGATGAACTCCTTCATACAGACTCCTTCCTGCGCTACTTCGCAAGCAGCTATGTACTCCGCTTCACATGTAGAATGCGCCACGACGCTCTGCTTGCAACTGCACTAGCTTACTGCTCCACCATTCAAAATATACACGTATCCGGTTTGTGACTTGGAGTCATCCAAATCTGTGTCGAAGCTAGCATCGACGTAACCCTTTACGGCGAGCTCTTCGTCACCTCCATAAACGAGAAACATATCCTTAGTCCTTTTCAGGTACTTCATGATGTTCTTGACCTCTGTCCAGTGTTCCATACCGGGATCACTTTGGTACCTCCATACCAAACTTATGGCAAGGTTCACATTAGGTCTGGTACACACCATGGCATACATAATAGAACCTATGGCTGAGGCATAGGGGATGACACTCATCTTTTCTCTATCTTCAGCCGTGGTCGGGGATTGAGCCGTGCTCAATCTCATACCTTGCAATACAGGCAAGAACCCTTTCTTGGACTGATCCATATTGAACTTCTTCAATATCTTGTCAAGGTATGTGCTTTGTGAAAGACCAATGAGGTGTCTCGATCTATCTCTATAGATCTTGATGTCTAATATGTAAGCAGCTTCTCCAAGGTCCTTCATTGAAAAACTCTTATTCAAGTAGGCCTTTATGCTCTCCAAGAATTCTATATCATTTCCCATCAGCAGTATGTCATCCACATATAATATGTGAAATGCTACAGAGCTCCCACTCACTTTCTTGTAAATACAGGCTTCTCCCCAAGTCTGTATAAAACCAAACGCTTTGATCACATCATTAAAGCGAATATTCCAACTCCGACATGCTTGCACCAGCCCGTAGATCGAGCGCTGGAGCTTGCATACCTTGTTAGCATTTTCAGGATCGACAAAACCTTCCGGCTGCATCATATACAACTCTTCCTTGAGGAAGCCATTAAGGAATGTCGTTTTGACGTCCATTTGCCATATCTCATAATCATAGAATGCGGCAATTGCTAACATGATTCGGAGGGACTTCAGCATCGCTACGGGAGAGAAACTCTTGTCGTAGTCAATCCCTTGAACTTGTCGATAACCTTTAGCGACAAGCCGAGCCTTATAGATGGTCACATTACCATCCGCGTCAGTCTTCTTCTTAAATATCCATTTATTTTCTATGGCGTGCCGATCATCGGGCAAGTCCACCGAAGTCCATACTTTGTTTTCATACATGGATCCTATCTCGGATTTCATGGCTTCAAGCCATTTGTTGGAATCCGGGCCCGCCCTCGCTTCTTCATAGTTCGAAGGTTCACCGTTGTCTAACAACATGATTTCATGACAGGATTGCCGTACCACTCTGGTGCGGAACGTGTCCTTGTGGACCTTCGAAGTTCAATAGTAACTTGATCTGGATCTTCATGATCATCATCATTAACTTCCTCCCCTGTCGGTGTAGGCACCTCAGGAACAATTTCCCGTGCTGCACTACTTTCCGGTTCGGGAGGGGTGACTGTCACCTCATCAAGTTCTACTTTCCTCCCACTCACTTCTTTCGAGAGAAACTCTTTCTCCAGAAGGGATCCATTCTTGTCAACGAAGACCTTGCCTTCGGATCTGAGGTAGAAGGTGTACCCAATCGTTTCCTTTGGGTATCCTACGAAGATGCATTTTTCCGATTTGGGTTCGAGCTTTTCAGGTTGAAGTTTCTTGACATAAGCATCGCAACCCCAAACTTTCAGAAACGACAGCTTTGGTTTCTTGCCAAACCAAAGTTCATACAGTGTCGTCTCAACGGATTTTGACGGAGCCCTATTTAAAGTGGATGCGGCAGTCTCTAAAGCATAACCCCAAAAAGATAGCGGTAAGTCGGTGAGAGACATCATAGATCGCACCATGTCCAATAGAGTACGATTTCAACGTTCGGACACACCATTACGCTGAGGTGTTCCAGGCGGTGTCAATTGTGAAACAATTCCATGGTTCCTTAGGTGTGTGCCAAATTCATGACTTAAATATTTACCCCCACGATCCGATCGTAAGAACTTTATTTTTTTGTCACGCTGATTCTCAACCTCATTCTGAAACTCCTTGAACTTTTCAAAGGTTTCAGACTTGTGTTTCATTAAGTAGACATACCCATATCTACTCAAGTCATCTGTGAGGGTGAGAACATAATGATAGCCTCCGCGAGCTTCAATACTCATTGGACCGCACACATCGGTATGTATCATTTCCAATAAGTTGGTTGCTCGCTCCATTATTCCGGAGAACGGAGTCTTGTCATCTTGCCTAAGAGGCATGGTTCGCACGTGTCAAATGATTCATAATCAACAGACTCTAGAAGTCCATCTGCATGGAGCTTCTTCATACGTTTGACACCAATATGACCAAGGCGGCAATGCCACAAGTATGTGGGACTATCATTATCAACTTTACATCTTTTGGCATTAACACTATGAATATGTGTAACATCATGGTCGAGATTCATCAAAAATAAACCATTGACCAGCGGGGCATGACCATAAAACATATCTCTCATATAAATAGAACAACCATTATTCTCGGATTTAAATGAGTAGCCATCTCGCATCAAACGAGATCAGATACAATGTTCATGCTCAAAGCTGGTACTAAATAACAATTATTAAGGTTTAAAACTAATCCCGAGGGTAGATGTAGAGGTAGCGTGCCGACGGCAATCACATCGACCTTGGAACCATTCCCGACGTGCATCGTCACCTCGTCCTTTGCTAGTCTCCGCTTATTCCGCAGCTCCTGCTTTGAGTTACAAATGTGAGCAACTGCACCGGTATCAAATACCCAGGAGCTACTACGAGCGCTGGTAAGGTACACATCAGTAACATGTATATCATATATACCTTTGATGTTGTGGGCCTTCTTATCTGCTAAGTATTTGGGGCAGTTCCGCTTCCAGTGACCCGTTCCCTTGCAATAAAAGCACTCAGTCTCACGCTTGGGTCCATTCTTTGGCTTCTTCCTGGCAACTGGCTTACCGGGCGCGGCAACTCCTTTGCCGTCCTTCTTGAAGTTCTTCTTACCCTTGCCTTTCTTGAACTAAGTGATTTTATTCACCATCAACACTTGATGCTCTTTCTTGATCTCCACCTCCGCTGATTTCAGCATTGAATACACCTCGGGAATGGACTTCTCCATCCCTGGCATATTGAAGTTTAACACGAAGCTCTTGTAGCTAGGTGGGAGCATCTGAAGGATTCTGTCAACGACCGCTTCGTCTGGGAGATTCATTCCCAACTGAGACAAGCGATTGTGCAATCCAGACAATTTGAGTATGTGCTCGCTGACAGAACTATTCTCCTTCATCTTACAACTGTAGAATGTGTTGGAGACGTCATATCTCTCAACCCAAACAATTTGAGTATGTGCTCTTGGAACATCTCATATGCTCCGTGGTGCTCAAAACGCTTTTGCAGCCCCGATTCTAAGCTATAGAGCATGCCGCACTGAACCAGGGAGTAATGATCACAACGCGACTGCCAGGCGTTCATAACATCTTGGTTTGCCGGGGCGGGAGCATCACCTAGCGGTGCTTCTAGGACATAGGTTTTCTTGGCAGCTATGAGGATGATCCTCATGTTACGGACCCAATCCGTATAGTTGCTACCATCTTCTTTTAGCTTGGTTTTCTCTAGGAACGCATTGAAGTAGAGGGTGACATGAGCGTGGGCCATTTGATCTACAAGACATATTGTAAAGAATTTAGATTAAGTTCATGACAATTAAGTTCATCTAATCAAATTTAATGAACTCCCACACAGATTGACATCTCTCTAGTCATCTAAGTGATACATGATCCGAATCGACTAAGCCGTGTCTGATCATCACGTGAGACGGACTAGTCATCAACGGTGAACATCTTCATGTTGATCGTATCTTCTATACGACTCATGTTCGACCTTTCGGTCTTCTGTGTTCCGAGGCCATGTCTGTACATGCTAGGCTCGTCAAGTGAACCCTAAGTGTGTTGCGTGTGTAAATCTGGCTTACACCCGTTGTATGCGAACGGTAGAGCCTATCACACCCGATCATCACGTGGTGCTTCAGAACAACGATTCGTAGCAACAGTGCCCAGTTAGGGGAAACACAGTTCCTGAAATTTTTAGTGAGAGATCATGTTATTTACTACCGTCATTCTAAGCAGATAAGATGCATAAACATGAGAAACATCACATGCAATCAAATAAAGTGACATGATATGGCCAATATCATTTTGCTCCTTTGATCTTCATCTTCGGGGCACCATGATCATCTTTGTCACCGGCATGGCACCATGATCTCCATCATCGTGTCTTCATGAAGTCGTCTCGCCAAATATTACTTCTACTACTACGGCTAACGTTTAGCAATAAAGTAAAGTAATTACATGGCATTATTCAGTGACACGCAGGTCATACAATAAAATAAGACAACTCCTATGGCTCCTGCCGGTTGTCATACTCATCGACATGCAAGTCGTGATTCCTATTACAAGAACATGATCAATCTCATACATCACATATATCATTCATCACATCTTCTTGGCCATATCACATCACATAGCACATGCTGCAAGAACAAGTTAGACGTCCTCTAATTGTTATTGCAAGTTTTTACGTGGCTTCTATAGGTTTCAAGCGAGAACGTTTCTTACCTACGCCAAAACCACAACGTGATATGTCAATTTCTATTTACCCTTCATAAGGACCCTTTTCATCGAATCCGATCTGACTAAAGTGGGAGAGACAGACACCCGCCAGCCACCTTATGCAACTAGTGCATGTCAGTCGGTGGAACCAGTCTCACATAAGCGTATGTGTCGTGAAATTAGCACGACAGATGTCCGGTTTAGAGGACTTAGGTGTGGAGCCATCGCGCGGGTTAGCTTGAAGAGGTTAAAGCACACAAAGAACACAGAGGGTTTATACTAGTTCGGCCCCTTCGATGAAGGTAAAAGCCTAGGTCTAGTTTGGTTTGGTATTGCTTGGGCGTCGATGGACAGGTAGCAGATTGCTTGCCTGTGTCTCGACGGGTTGTTGCTTGTCCTTGAACCATCGTCGGGTCGTCCCTTTATATAGGAGGCAACGCCCGGTCCGGTTTACAGAGTCCCGAGGCCGGTTCATAATCGTGTCCGCCTCGGTCTCTACCCTTTCTACCTTATACCTCAGGTTACATGATAGGACGGTTCACAAACCATAAACTTTACATATGGGCCCTAAGCCTTGATGGGCCGTAACCTCTACTAGGCGTATGATAACATAGCTACATTAATATAATCTGGATCTTCCTAGCCGGTTTATACCTGCTAGTAATATCCCTGACATTAAGCCCTAGAGTGATTTGAACTTGTTCATGTCAGTCTTCTAAATCCTGCATAAATTTCCTCCTTGTAGCTTCTCTGCTTTGTAAATCGGCTATGACGTCATCTCCAGAAATCATTTTATTATGTCGTGACATCACCACCGCATTTATCGCTCACAGCTGTTTGTTACCTTTGTTTAAAGCCTATCCCGAAAATCGAGGCGACAATGGAATCTTTATCCAGTCTCTGACCTCCTTGATTCCCGCGCTTGCCGTTTCACCTCACCAGTCTTTATAAATACCGCTGAGCCCTATTATTTTCCTTCCTTCCGTACTTCTTCTTCCTCCGTCGCCCGAAGCTCCGTCGCTGCCTTCCAGCTCGTCGCCGTCGTCTAGCCAGGCCGCTGCATCACCCTGAAATGTGTCCAGAGTACTTCGACGCCGTCTCCTTCTTTCTCAGGTATTCCTTTCTTCTCGCTGTAGATCTTTAATCTAGGGTTCATCCATGGCTTCCGCCATGAAACTCGAAGCTTTGCTATTCGCCCTGTAGGTTATACTTGCAGTAGATTCAAACCCTGGATTTGTTTCAAACGCGTCCCCGCTCCATAGTTTAAACTTAGATTCGGACCTTAGACTCAACCCTTAGATTTATTTGATCTGTAGAAATCCTTCGTAGTTCTTCCTGTATCCGACTCGCGTATATTTCATCTTTTTCTTACCGCTCAGATCCATTTTTACTTTAGCCTTCTGTAGAAACTTGTTTCTTCGTCTTGATAGATCTGTAAGTTACTCACCGGTTTAACCAATCATATACTCCTCTTGCAAAGAATTAACCATGAGCTCGATGATTTAGCCTCCTCTTTTTTGTTATCATAAACCGGTAGCAGTTCGTTTCACATCTGCTTCCGGGTTGCCAATGCCATTAGTCCCCTGTCTGAACCGTCAGATGGCTGCCAAGAAGTTCGTACTTTTTCAGCGTTTTGCTTTTGCTCAGATGGCTGCCAAGAAGTTCGTTTGTTGCAACTGGGTTCCTTCCCGCATTACGGAGGAGGACTTAACCAACGCCGCTTCAATTGGTATTCTAGGCCCCCAAGCGGTTCTGAAATGGCGGGCCCCAGGAAATGAATGTCCTCCTACCCCTAAGGAAGGAGAAGTCATCGTTTTCTTTGATCATATGTCCCGGGGCTTTAGCCCTCCCGGTTCAAAAAATTTCCGGGATGTGCTGGCTGCTTTTCAGCTCCATCCTCAAGATATAGGCCCGAATTCTATATCAAACGTCTGCAATTTTCAAGTCTTCTCCGAGGTATACCTTCAAGAAGAACCATCAGTGGATTTGTTCCGAGATTTTTTCCACTTAAACCGGCGGACAGAGTTTACTGCCGGACCACATCAAGAGCTGGGCGGTGTTAGTATTCAGAAAAGAAGAAATGTGGTCTTTCCTCGCGCTGCTCTCCATACACACCCCAAGGACTGGAACTAATCCTGGTTTTATTGCAAAGATACCTCGCCTGAAGGAGAAAATCCACTGCCGGGTTACCGCGAACATCGTCTTCCTGAGGATCATCCCCTGCCGCAGCGCCTTAGTTCCTCAGAGCGGGCCCGGTTTGCCCCTCAGCTTGCCAAGCTTAAGGCCTTTATGGCCAACGGTTTGACCGGAGTAGATTTCGTTCGTTGTTGGCTTGCCTGGAGCATCCTTCCTCTGAGACGGCGCTCCGGTTTGATGTATGAGTATACCGGAAAGACGGATGACCCTCAACGCCACATTGACATAATGCTTCCTGAGAAGGAAGTCACTGAATCTGCAAAGAAAATGCTCAACATCTCTCTGGAAGAGTGCAGTCAGACCGGATTGGCTCCATACTATGAGAACAACAAACTGCCAGCAGTAAGTTTTTTCTGACCTCTTCTGTTTGTTTCTAATCCGTCCATATCAATTATCTTCTATTTATCTTTCATCTTCTGCACAGGCCAACAATCCTTTTTGGAAAAGAAAACCTCAAGACAAGTCAGGCAAACAACCACGCCGGAAGACATGCGCTGTCAAGAAGAAGAAGGCGGCCGCTGCCTCCGGTTCACATCTTGAGGAAGATGATCCGGATTCTGAGGTATGAGTTGATCCTAATATGTTTTGATCTCTCTTTATCCAAATCTATGTTAACAGTGTCTTTCCATGGGATTTGGCTAAAGGAAGTAAAGCGGCAGAAGTTGAGGTAATCTCTCTTTCTTCAGACTCTGAACCGCCGGTGCCCAAAATTCGTCGGGCATCCCGGAAGTACCCTTTTTCTCATCCTTACGCTCAACTGGACCCCAAATTTCTTTTGAAGAAGCAGCAACATGAAGCCCGCCGGACTATGCGCCATAGTGGCCATGTAGTAGAATCTTCCAGAATATCTCTCACTCCGGCTCGCAGGCGCCGCTCTGAGGTTTTACTTTTTCCAACTCTTCTCCATCCAAAGGCCAGACTTATACGCAAACCGCTTAAACCGTCTGATCCTAACTATCACTTTTTTTATGTGACTGGGACTTGTCTGAAATTCTCTTTTGATACTTCAACTGCCCATTAGCCCCCAAGTGTCAAGTGGATAACTTGTTTATGTGCTTGAGACTTGTCTTAATTTCTCTTTTGATACTTCAACTTCCCATTAGCCCCCAAGTGTCAAGTGGATAACTTGGTTATGTGCTTGAGACTTGTCTTAATTGTCGTCTACTCCACTTGATTTTCTTGTAGGCTGACTTGACCCGGAGGGCTGCAGAAGTAAATGAGCTCCGGAATAGACTTGCTGTCACTGAAACTGCTTCTGCCAAAGCCAAAGATGAGCTGGCGCTGAGCTTAACCAATGCTAAAAAATTGAAAAAGGATTTTGAAGCGGAGCGGACAGCCTGGGAGGTGCAGAGGAATGCTCTTGAAAAAAGAGCAAAGGAGCTGACCGGCTTAAGACAGCAAATAGAACTTATGACCTCTGCCATCTTTGGTAAGCACTTAATTTACACTAGTCGTCAACCCGTGCATTTGCACGGGCTAGTTTATTTAATGCTTAATTGGCATGAACATTATAAAAATACATTTATTATTCTCGTTGAAGTATTTCAACATTTGGTTTCCTATGGGTAAGTTTCTATATTGCCATGAAAAGTTTGAGATTTGTTGTTCATATTCCAGTTTTGTACAAAACTCTGTACATCAAATTTTCAGATGCATTACTTAACTTTTTACCTGCCATATGAATTTCCAATAAAAATAGTGTCATTAATAATCAAATTTACAAAATAATGGTCTATGCATGTTTAAGAAAAATGCTAGTGTGTAAAACATCATACTGTTTCAATTGTTGCTTCTGCATTTACAAACTTGTTCCATGTGTTAGAAGTCAAATTACTACATTAAAACATGTAGGACGTCATTATTTTATTTAATAAATAGTAAATAAATAACTTTTCAGATTTCTATTAGATTTCTGTTACTTACACTCTTAATGTGCCCCACACTATTTTTAATCAGATATTCGTTGTGAGAGGTATAACTTAATTATATAAATAATAAATAAATAAACTTTATATTCTCGCAAGAAATTTAGTCCATGTCTATGGAGTTATGTTGTAAATTGGAGATGCAGTACCGTGTAAACTATGAGATTCTTAATAGAGACAGCTGTCATGTAGCCCAGTAACAAAGATATGGGGAAAAAAGTGTTTTGTAATCTCATTACAATTGCAAATAAAAATTATCAAATGGTGAAAATAAAATATTTCAACAGAAATTTAGTAACCTCTTTATAAAGTTGATAGCATATTAAAGGAAAGCAACAATCAGTTCACGTACTGGATTGGCCTTCTTTGTTTACCCAACAATTTAGAGTAGTGTCACATGCTATTGCTTCCCCAACAATTTCCATGCATAAAGAATTATAAAAGTTTGAATAGATGGAAAAAGGAAGAAAACAAATCAAGGTCCATCTTGGTTATATGACCTACAGGACAACAAAAAATGGGAAGATGAACCCCTAACTAAGTGACATCCACGGAATGTTGTTGCCAACATTGATAGACTCCTTCGTTAAACTTATATGCAGTACATACTCATTGATTTATAAGAATATCTGAGAGTCATAGCGCCGCCCAAATTAAATCTGCTCCACGTGACCAAGAATACTCCAACGGATTAACATGTGAAATCTATGCATATGAGTCAATATAAAAATCTATGCGTTCGAGTTAATATACCGAGAGGACAATCTGAGAATCCAAATAATTAAATCAGATAGTCGTTGGTGTGTTAAGATCCGACAAAAATAATAATGAGACTGTCTATAACAGGACCAACATACGACAAATTATTTAGGAGTAAGCATTACCTTATGCATGTTGCCGGCATGCATTATTTTGATTTGTTCTATCACGTCAAGGTTGAAGCCTTGTGAATATAGTTTCTGGTACGTACTTCCTTGTAACACCTGCAAAGAACAGCGGCGTCATGGATCACTTTTTAATTCCATATACCATGCCGTGTGTCCCTGGTCTGTTTTAGGTTGTGCTGCTAACTGTTCTTGCATTGCACTGCCAACGTGCGTCTTGATCATTATAAAAATTTAATAAAAACACATTACATATCCCACTTCTGTCCTGGAAAACTTATGCGATGAAATCATTGGCGATGCTATAAAGGGACCGAGGTGTTTTTGTGGAATAGATATTTAACCAAATACTACATGACAATGTTGTAGCCTTCACTCCCAACCATTATGGATTAAGCTTACAATTAGAACGATGTTAAAAGAGAAATTTAATTTTCCAATATAGTCTAATAGCATGGACGATCAAAATTATATTGAGTAAAATCTCCACAAAGCAGCACCTGCTTTAAAATCAAATTAGATTGAGTTTAAAGCCCACAAAGCAACAACAGTTTGAAGAAATCCAGAAATAGTACATAGTAGGATGAAATTGCTTTGAGCTAAAAGGTACTTTCCACCTTTCCCAAGTGAATATCCAATGGAAAACATACCTCAAAAGGGACAGTAGAGGAACCTTCCAGAAGCGACCTGTTCCATGGTTGTTCATTGTGGTTCGCCGGCTGGGCATCCGCAATAATAATGCAAGTATGGAAGTGTGGTGGGATTAATTGGGCGCAGCACACGACATCTTCCCTGTGGTGGTTAGGCGGCGGCTACATCCCGAGGACGGTGGTTGGATTGAGATCAGAGATGGGGTGCATGGCGACACCATATGGAGGAAGGAGATCGAGGAGAAGCGACCTGTTAATCTTGGACGTGGGCTGCATGGCGGCAGCGGTGGCCTGTCCGTCTTGGACATGGGAAAAGAACGCCACAGATCAGAGGGGTGCATCGTGGCAGCGGCATGTGGAGGAAGGAGATCGAGTAGAAGCGACCTGTTCGTCTTGGCCTGCGGCGTGAGTACCGTGTGCAACTGCAGAGAATCGTGGGGAGAGGGCAAGATATTAGGAGTCCTTATTTTTCAACATACCTAATTAAGCTAGATACGCCACGACAGGAATTGCAAATTGTAATTACCTACGTGACCAGATTGGATTTGGTTTTCTCTAGCGTGAGCAGATTGAACTTGTTGCTTTTTTTTACGTGACCATATTGGACAGCATTACGTGCAATGTTTTATGGATTAATGCTGAGGCTTGTAAAAAAAAGATTATGATTGTTTTTTAGGATTGATCTACACCGTAATAACTTGGTCCCACCAGATTAACGGCTCCTAATTTCTGATTAACGTGAGAATTTCTAGAGAGTCTCTAATTAGTATAGGTATAGATATGCTCTCATCTCTGCAATCTTTATTCTGCTCCGGTTTAACTGTAATAATCATATGCAGGGCGACGCATCACCCATCTTGGGGATGATCTCCGGAAGAAACTCAAGGCCTCTTATACTCTGGTTGAGCAGCTGTATTCCGGTGCTCAAAGGATTATAAGTGCGATGTCCCATCACAAAGCGGCCCCCACTACTATCCAAGGTACTTTGGAGAAGCTTTCTATACTGGATGTACGCTTGGAAGAAGTGAAGAAATCTGCTGCACGGGCTGGTTCTCTTGTAGCACTGACTAGAGCCAAGGCATGGGTTCCGGACTTTGATCCGGAGGAAGCTATAAACAGGTACCCCGGTAACAAGGAGGATGGATCTGCCTTCTCTGGCAAGGACCTTCGTGCTTTAACTAAGGAAATGCGCCCTCTTGCCAGCAAGCTTGCCGATGAAGCGGACCTGACCAGGTATCATCCAGCATATGATTTAGAGAATGAGCGGGTGGACCGGCCGGTTTATGACACCGAGAATCTAATCCCACCAGTGCGCGCCCATACTTTCGCCCCAAATATTGATCCGTCCGATCTCATTACTGAGGAGATGTACTTCCGTGCACTATCCAAGATCGACTGGCGCGTTCCTAATTTTCAACCGCTTCAAGAAGACGAAGAAGTTCCGAAACAAGCCGATCCTCAGCCTTCACAGTAGGAAGAAGAAGCATAAGCCTCAGTTTAACTTTTAGCTGCTGTAATCTGTTGCCGAAAACTTTAATCCGTTCAGGCCTGCAAGTGCCTTGTAATAGGATAGTTCGAAACATTTTCTGTCTTAATCCGGATGTCACAGCTTTGATTTGGCATCTGCCAATTTTAATCCCTTGTCTGCTATGGTTGATCCTTTATATTACATGTATCTGCATAGACAACGCTAAGAAAATGTCCTGGCGGTTTACCACCGGACTGATTATATTGCTCTCATAGGCATATATATTGAACGAGTATCTGCTTTATATCCAAAAATACTTTCATACCTTTAATTAAGCATGCTTGACATCCTTAATCCGGTGGACATTGTAGATTCTAAGGAGGCTCTTGGCCCTGTTGGTGTTTGCCCAATGATTGTTCCGGGTTATAGTAACCACCGGTTTAAATCATGCTGGTGCGCTATGACCCAGACTTTTGTAAATACGTGATCAACTTTGAAGTTGCTCAGTTCTGGATCAAAAAACCATAGAAAACTTTTGAAAAATCACAAAACACAAAACACCATTGCAAATAAGACCATGTAGTCGAGGCTTTTTGCGAGCTGCCAGGCTCCATATTTGCCAATCAATGGATGCGACCCAAAGGGTTATGATTCATTTTGCCAATCAATGGGTGCAATCCAACAGGAGCAATGATTTCTTTTGCCAATCAATGGATTTACTCCAAGGATCAAGAACGTTTTTCTTTTGCCATCAAAGGATGTACTCCAAGGGGCAAGAACTTTTTCTTTTGCCATCAAAGGATGTACTCCAAGGGACAAGAACTTTTTTCTTTTTCCATAAAGGATGTACTCCAAGGGGCAAAAACTTTTTCTTTTTCCATCAAAGGATGTACTCCAAGGGACAAGAACATTATTTCTTTTGCCATCAAAGGATGTACTCCAAGGGGCAAGAAATTTTTCTTTTGCCATCAAAGGATGTACTCCAAGGGACAAGAACATTTTTTCTTTTGCCATCAAAGGATGTATAATCCAAGGGGCAAGAACATTTTTTGCCAATCAATGGATGTAATCCAAAGGGTGCTGATGTGAAGACGATCATATAAACCGGACCAGAAGGGATTTAAGTGAGGATTCGAATGTGATCCGTAGCCCCCTAGTGATCCTGGAGGTAGGGTTCCTATGAAGGAGTTGCACTTGAAAGGCAAGTCCTGTTTGGTCCCTTATAGAATTGTCATGCATAGCAAAATAGACTGTTCAAAGTATCTGTGTTAACTGTCATAAGACACTTATTTAGAAGAAAAAAGGCTGATCCCCCGGTTTACCAGGGGTGCCGGTTTATTTATTAATCATAATATATATAGGATACATGAAGCGGAGCTCATGGCTCAAGTGTAGTAAGGCCGCAGGAGGGCAATGTTCCACGGCCTCTTCGTCTCTTCTTCTGATGTCTGTGAGTCTTTGTGTTCTCGAACGTCCACCAGGTAGTACGAACCGTTGTATAGGTTCTTGTTGACCATGAAGGGCCCTTCCCAAGGTGGGGATAGCTTGTGCATATCTGTCTGGTCCTGGATAAGCCGGAGTACTAAGTCCCCCTCCTGGAACGTCCTGGTTTTAACCCAGCGGCTGTGATATCTGCGCAGGTCCTGCTGATAAATTGCAGATCGTGCTACTGCTATGTCGCGCTCTTCATCCAGCCGGTCCAAGTTGTCCTTTCTTGCTTGCTCATTGGCTGCTTCAACATAAGCTGCCACCCGTGGTGAGTCGTGGCAGATATCACTTGGAAGAACCGCTTCAGCACCGTACACCATGAAGAAAGGTGTGTAGCCTGTGGACCTGTTCGGTGTAGTATTGATGCTCCAAAGGAGAGAAGGTAACTCCTCAACCCAGCACCCTGGTGTTCTTTGCAAGGGAGTCATAAGCCGGGGCTTGATACCTCGCAAAATCTCTTGATTGGCCCTTTCAGCTTGACCATTGGATTGAGGGTGAGCTACAGAAGACACATCTAGGCGAATATGCTCCCTTTAACAAAACTCTTCCATCTCTCCTTTAGATAGATTGGTGCCATTGTCAGTGATAATGTTGTGTGGAAAGCCAAACCGGAAAATTACCTTCTTGATGAATTTAACCGTTGTTGCCGCATCACACTTGCTCACAGGTTTTGCCTCAATCCACTTTGTAAACTTATCCATTGCGACCAACAGGTGAGTTTTTTGATCTTGGGATCGTTTAAAAGGCCCAACCATATCAAGGCCCCAAGTCGCAAATGGCCAAGTAATTGGAATCATCCGCAGCTCCTGTGCCGAAACAAGAGCACGCCGTGAAAATTTCTGACAAGCATCGCATTTCCGGACTAGATCCTCCGCATCAGCATGGGCTGTCAACCAGTAGAACCCATGACAGAAAGCTTTATCTACCAAGGATTTTGAACCGGCGTGATGACCACAATCCCCTTCATGAATCTCTCGAAGAATGTCACAGCCTTCTTCGGATGATACACACCGCTGAAACGCTCCAGAAACGCTGTTGTGATGAAGTTCCTCGTTTACAATTGTCATGGACTTGGACCGCCGGATTATCTGCCTTGCTTCAATCTCATCATCTGGCAACTCTCCTTGGCTCAGGTACGCCAAGTAAGGGAGTGTCCAATCCGGAATAACATGAAGTGCCGCAACCAGTTGCGCTTCTGGATCAGGAACAGCCAAATCTTCCTCCGATGGTACCTGAACTGATGGACTGTGTAGCTCATCCAAGAAAGTATTCGGTGGCACCGGTTTACGCTGAGAACCCAGCCGGTTTAGAGCATCAGCTGCTTCATTTTTCCGCCGGTCTATGTGATCCACCTGATATCCCTTGAAACATCCTGCAACTGCTTCGACTTCTCGCCTGTAAGCTGCCATGAGAGGGTCTTTAGAGTCCCACTTGCCAGATACTTGTTGCGCCACTAAATTTGAATCACCAAAACACTTGACCCGGCTCAAGTTCATCTCCTTAGCCATCCGCAGGCCATGAAGCAGTGCCTCATATTCGGCCGCATTGTTCGTGCAAGGAAACATTATTCAGAGGACATAACAAAATTTTTCACCTCGTGGGGAAGTTAACACAACTCCAGCCCCTGAGCCTTCTAATTGCTTTGAACCGTCGAAGTGAATAGTCCAGTATGTATGATCCGGCTTCTCCTCTGGTGCTTGTAATTCTGTCCAATCATTGATGAAATCTACCAATGCTTGGGATTTGATAGCAGTACGTGGCACATACTTCAATCCGTGTGGACTAAGCTCAATGGCCCACTTTGCTACTCTGCCAGTTGATTCTCTGTTCTGGATTATATCCCCCAACGGAGCTGAACTGACAACAGTTATTAGGTGGCCTTGGAAGTAGTGCTTCAGCTTCCGGTTTGCCATTAACACGCCATACACCAGCTTCTGCCAGTGTGGGTACCTTTGTTTTGACTCAATTAGAACCTCGCTGACATAATAAACCGGGCACTGAACCGGATATTCCTTGCCTGCTTCTTTGCGCTCGACCACGATTGCCATGCTAACTGCCCGGGCATTGGCGGCCACGTATAACAGCAGCGGCTCCTTATCGACAGGGGCAGCAAGGACCGGTGGTTTTGCTAATTGCCGCTTCAAGTCCTCTAACGCGGTGTTTGCAGCATCGCTCCATATAAACCGGTATGTTTTCTTCAGCATCTGATAAAGCGGAATTGCCTTCTCTCCCAAACGGCTGATGAATCGGCTTAATGCTGTAATCCGGCCAGCGATACGCTGGACATCATTGATACAAGCTGGTTTAGTCAAGGATGTGATTGCCTTGATCTTCTCTGGATTGGCCTCTGTTCCTCTGTTTGATACCAAGAATCCGAGGAACTTGCCAGCTGGAACACCAAAAACACACTTCTCTGGATTAAGCATCATCTTATAGACCCAGAGGTTGATGAAGGTTTCCCTTAGGTCCTATATCAGCGTCTCTTCCTTCCTCGACTTTACAACAATGTCATCCACATAAGCATGAACATTTTTCCCTATCTGCCCTTTAAGACAGTTCTGTACGCAACGCTGGTAAGTTGCTTGGGCACTCTTGAGCCCAAAAGGCATAGACACGTAGCAAAAGGCTCCAAAGGGGGTTATGAAGGATGTCTTCTCCTGGTCCTTAATTGCCATCTTGATCTGATGATACCCTGAATATGCATCCAGAAAACTTAGCCGCTCACATCCCGCCATAGCATCAATGATCTGATCAATACGGGGGAGAGCAAAAGGATCGGTTGGACAAGCCTTGTTTAAGTCTGTGTAATCCACACACATCCTCCACTTTCCATTTTTCTTTAACACCAGAACCGGATTAGCCAACCACTCCGGGCGGAACACTTCAACTATGAACCCTGCGGCCAAAAGCCTGGCCACTTCTTCACCAATAGCCTTGCGCCTTTCTTCATTGAAGCGGCGCAAATACTGCTTGACCGGTTTGAACTTCGGATCAATATTAAGACTGTGCTCAGCGAGTTCCCTCGGTATACCTGGCATGTCAGAAGGTTTCCATGCAAAGATATCCCAATTCTCACGGATGAACTCGATGAGCGCGCTTTCCTATTTGGGATCAAGGTTAGCGCTGATAGTGAACTGCTTGGATGAGTCGCCTGGCACAAAGTCAACTTGTTTGGTTTCCTCTGCCGATTTAAACTTCAACGCCGGATCATGCTCTGTAGTTGGTTTCTTTAACGGGGACATATCTGCCGGATCAACGTTGGCTTTGTAGAACTTCAATTCCTCCGTAGCACATACTGCCTCTGCATAAGCAACGTCTCCTTCCTCGCACTCCAATACGATCTTGCGACTTCCGTGAACCGTGATGGTTCCTTTGTGACCCGGCATCTTGAGCTATAGATAAACATAGCACGGTCTAGCCATAAACTTGGCATAAACCGGACGTCCAAATAGGGCATGATATGGGCTCCGGATCTTTACAACTTCAAAGGTTACTGTCTCTGACCTGGAATCCTGTTCATCTCCAAAGGTAACCTCTAGATCAATTTTTCCAACTGGGTAAGCCGATTTACCTGGCACCACTCCATGGAACACCGTATTGGACTGTCTTAGCTTCTTGTCCGTTAACCCCATGCGACGGAAAGTCTCGTAATATAAGATGTTGATGCTGCTGCCGCCGTCCATGAGTACTTTAGTGAATTTGTAGCCACCCACCTGTGGTGCCACCACTAAGGCCAACTGGCCCGGATTATCAACCCGCGGCGGGTGATCCTCTCTGCTCCACACAATAGGTTGTTCCGACCAGCGCAGGAAACGTGGTGTTGCTGGTTCAACTGCGTGTACCGTCCGCTTTAGGACTTTTTGATCTCATTTGCACAAACTCGTAGTAAACACATGATACTGTACACTACTTAGCTCCTTCGGATTACTCTGATATCCGGATTGTTGCTGCTGCTAACGCTGCTGATTGCCTTGGTTATTGTGACTACCCTGACCATGCTGGTCGTTGCCTTGGTTATTGTAACCGCCCTGACCATGCCGCTGGTGGTTTCCTTGGTTGTAGCTATTGTTGCCGCCATGATTCCCTGATCCGGAACCATTACCCTGGTGACCCGGACCATGAAAACTGGGACCTGAGCCGCCGCCCGGTGGTCCGTTGTCAAATTTGGCCTGCCTCATGGCCTCTACCATGACCCGGCATTGCCCCCATGTATGTTTAGCTGGGCGTTCCTCCGTGCTATGCTTCGGGCAAGGCTCGTTCAACTGCTGATCCAGATTAATGAATCCTCCGCCGCTCCGTGGAGGTGGTCTACCCTTGCGGTGTTGAAAGTTTCCTTGAACATTGGTACTAGCCACAAAATCAGAGCTGCCTTCTGCCTTTCGCTTACCATTGAAGCTTGTTCCTGTCGGATTAGCCTGCGCCGGTTTACCAGCCTTGTTTGCTCTCCCGGACTTGTCTCCATCCACTTTTGGGTATTTAGTGTTGTCAGAGTCCCCATACTTCACCAGAGCGCTCATGAGTGTCCCCATGTCATTACAATCCCGTTTGAGCCGTCCCAACTTCAGCTTCAGAGACTCGAACCGGCAATTGTTTTCCAGTGTCACTATTGTCGTACTAGGATTGATGCTATTGGAAGAGTGTAGGATTTCTGACACTCGCCGGACCCAGGTGCTCGTAGGCTCCTGTTCTCCTTGAACACATGCCGCCAAGTCCACTATTGACATCGGTTGCTTGCATGTGTCTTTGAATTTTTTGATAAACTGGCGACACAGCTCAGCCCATGATCCGATGGAGTTAGGTGGTAAGCCCTTTAACCATGTCCGGGTTGTACCCTCGAGCATCATGGTAAAATACTTCGTGCACACCGCTTCATCCACCTCTAGCATCTCCATGGCCATCTCATAGCTCTCAGTCCAAGCCTCTGGAGCTAGATCTGCCGTATAGTTAGGCACCTTGCGCGGACCTTTGAAGTCCTTGGGTAGCCTTACACTTCGTAAAGCGGGAACAAGACACTGTACTCCAAAAGAACTCGCTCTAGCTCCCGACTCTGCTGTGGTTGGGTGAACCGGCGTCGTTTGACGGATATCCTCGCGGGCAGTAGGTCTGGCCCGGTTCATCGCCTCCTGGGCGTGCGCCTCTGCTCCCGCCGGATTATCTTGCCTGTGATGGTGACGTCTCCGCTCGCTGCTGGACACCTCCGGTTCATCCCTATGCCTAGTGTAACTCCTGTTGTGTCGTGGTGTTGAATGAATTCTTTCCCTGCTATAGGAGTACGCCTGCTGCTGTGTCAACGCCGTGTCCAGCAATTCCTTGACCCTGCGTGCTTCCATCGCCACGGGGGATGTTCCCTCAATGGGTAAAGCGGCCAGCCGTGAAGCGGCGGCGACAATGTTATCCAGGGGGTTTGAGTAATGGCCAGGAGGTGTGGGGACGTGCGGCGTGGGTACAACCCGACGATTTTGCTCCGCGGTTGGTTGTTGAACCGATGCGCCTGTTGCTGGGGCTCCCCTCCGGTTTACTTCTAGATTATTGCTGGCTCCCGCTCCTGGCGTGCCAAAGAGATTCATCGCCTCATAGACCGGCGGTAGACTAGTCTGATACCTTCTGTTCCTTACTTCCTACGCAGAGGCCTGATCAATCCTGAGCCGGAAAGCTTGGGAATCCAGCTCTACTTGCCTTGTCACTATCATGGCTTTCTCTGCATCCAGATCCCGTTTGGCTTGCTCAATCTGGCCCTTTAGCTGAAGGATCTCTGCATCATGTTGCGCCTTGTTAGCAGGAGCCACCTCCGCTATTGCTCGGGCTGTCAACTCCTCAACCAAGGTGGATAGAGCGTCAGATGGTGAGGGGGCTTGGTTGCACGCCCCTGCACCAGCTACCTCTGCTGTGAACGCCCCGGTCACCGTGGGCTGCTGCGCAGATTGTGATCCGGCCATGAAGACAGCCACCCGGTTTGGCGGATCAAAGGGGTCTGGAATACTGTCACCATCGGATACACCCCCGGATCGACCGTCCCGCAACATATACAAAGATTCGGTCTCTCTGGATGAAGATTCATCGTCGGAGTATACAACTGTCTCGCCACCAGAATCCAATCCGTCCTCGGCTTGGACTCCATGTATTGCTCCAACGAAAACACGCTTCATGGCAGGCTGAATCCGGGCCGATCTCGCACGCTGAGCCGGCTCGACGATGTTGGGGAAGATATCCGGCTCAGGTCCCGGTTCACCAATCTTGCCGATGAAGACGTGGATGCCGCCGAAGGGGACCCGGTACCCGTATTCGATTTAATCGGCCTCAGGGCCCCAGCCTGCGTCATCGATGTAGATCCGGCCGCGGCGACTCTTGGTCATCCGGCCGACCGCGTAACCCTTGAGTCCTTCAAAGCTGCCCTTCAAGAACTTGAAACCATCGTGCGATAGCCCCACGGTGGGCACTAACTGTCGTGGAATTAGCACGGCAGATGTCCGGTTTAGAGGACTTAGGTGTGGAGCCATCGCGCGGGTTAGCTTGAAGAGGTTAAAGCACACAAAGAACACAGAGGGTTTATACTAGTTTGGCCCCTTCGATGAAGGTAAAAGCCTACGTCTAGTTTGGTTTGGTATTGTTTGGGCATCGATGAACAGGGAGCAGATTGCTTGCCTGTGTCTCGACGGGTTGTTGCTTGTCCTTGAACCGTCGCCGGGTCGTCCCTTTATATAGGAGGCAACGCCCGGTCCGGTTTACAGAGTCCCGAGGCCGGTTCATAATCGTGTCCGCCTCGGTCTCTACCCTTTCTACCTTATACCTCAAGTTACATGATAGGACGGTTGACAAACCGTAAACTTTACATATGGGCCCTAAGCCTTCATGGGCCGTAACCTCTACTGGGCTTATGATAACACAGCTACATTAAAATAATCCGGATCTTCCTAGCCGGTTTATACCTGCTAGTAATATCCCTGACAGTACGTGTAAGGTCGGTTCGGTCCGCTTCATCCCACGATGCCGCTGAATCAAGATTGGACTAGTAGCGGCAAGAGAATTGAACAAATCTACGCCCACAACTTGTTTGTGTTCTACTCGTGCAAGATGCTACGGAAAGACCTAGCTCAGATGCCACTGTTGGGGAACGTAGCATCATTCAAAAAAATTCCTACGCTTCACCAAGATCAATCTAAGGAGTCATCTAGCAACAAGCATAAAGGAGTGCATCTACATACCCTTTGTAGATCGCGAGCGGAAGCATTCAAGAGAACGTGGATGATGGATTCGTACTCGTCGTGATCCCTATCACCGATGATCCCAGCGCCGAACGGACGGCACCTCCGCGTTCAGCACACATACGGTGCAGCGACGTCTCCTCCTTCTTGATCCAGCAAAGGGGAGGAGAGGTTGATGGAGATCCACCAGCACGACGGCGTGGTGGTGGATGCAACGGGAAAACTGCAGGGCTTCGCCAAGGACCTGCGAGAGGAGGGAGAGGTGTAACGGGGGGAGAGGCGCCAGGGGCTTAGGTCCGGCTACCCTCTCTCCCCCCCCCCCCACTATATATAGGGGCCAGGGGGGCGGCGGCCCTAGGAGATGGGATCTCCTAGGGGGGCCGGCGGCCAGGGGGAGACTTGCCCCCCAAGGCAAGGGTGGCGCCCCCACCCCAAGGTTTCCAACCCTAGGCGCAGGGGGGAGGCCCAAGGGGGTGTGCCAGCCCACTATGGGCTGGTCCCCTTCCCCCTACGGCCCATGGGGCCCTCCGGGATGGGTGGCCCCACCCGGTGGACCCCCGGGATCCTTCCGGTGGTCCCGGTACACTACCGGTGACCCCCGGAACTCTCCCGATGGCCGAAACTAGACTTCCTATATATAATTCTTTACCTCCGGACCATTCCGGAACTCCTCGTGACATCCGGGATCTCATCCGGGACTCCGAACAACATTCAGGTTACCGTATGAATATATCCCTACAACCCTAGCGTCACCGAACCTTAAGTGTGTAGACCCTACGGGTTCGGGAGACACGTCTACATGACCGAGACGACTCTCCGGTCAATAACCAACAGTGGGATTGGGATACCCATGTTGGTTCCCACGTGTTTCTCGATGATCTCATCGGATGAACCACGATGTCAAGGATTCACTCAATCCCGTATGCAATTCCCTTTGTCTATCGGTACGGTACTCGCCCGAGATTCGATCGTCGGTATACCGATACCTTGTTCAATCTCGTCATGGCAAGTCTCTTTACTCGTTCCGTAATCCATCATCCCGTGACTAACTCCTTAGTCACATTGAGCTCATTATGATGATGTCTTACCGAGTGGGCCCAGAGATACCTCTCCGTCATACGGAGTGACAAATCCCAGTCTCGGTTCGTGCCAACTCAACAGACACTTTTGGAGATACCCGTTGTGTACCTTTATAGCCACCCAGTTATGTTGTGACGTTTGGCACACCCAAAGTATTCCTACGATATCCGGGAGTTGCACAACCTCATGGTCTAAGGAAAAGATACTTGACATTGGAAAAGCTTAAGCATTACAAACTACACGATCTTGTGCTAGGCTTAGGATTGGGTCTTGTCCATCACATCATTCTCCTAATGATGTGGTCCCGTTATCAATGACATCCAATGTCCATGGTCAGGAAACCGTGACCATCTGTTGATCAACGAGCTAGTAGCTAGAGGCTTTACCAGGGACACGTTGTGATCTATGTATTCACACATGTATCACTGTTTCCGTATAATACAATTCAAGCATGATTAACAGAAAATTATCATGAACAAGGAAATATAATAATAACCATTTTATTATTGCCTCTAGGGCATATTTCCAACAAGGAGGATCTCGAGGCTCGTGAGCGGGCGCTTGCCGCCGCGCTTCACGACAAGGATGAGGAGATCGAGAAGCTCGTCGTGCAGCGGACTCAGGCGCTGGAGTAGAAACACAAAGATGCTCTTGACGCTCTGGCTCTGGCCCAGGCCATCAAGGTGGAGGAGCTGAAGCTGGAGCGGGAGGGGCTGAAGGAGGAGATCTTGAAGCTGACGGATGAGTGGGACACGAGCAGCTGCGCACTGGCGGATTTGTAGGTCACCGTCTTCGACAAGTCCAAACTGCTCTTCAACGCCAACGTCTCCATCAACGATCAGAAGCTGAAGTTGGACGCCTCGAAAGATACGCTCTCGGAGGTCAGGGCCCATGAGGAGACCCTGACCAAGGCTCTTGAGAGCGAGAAGCAGCTGCGGCAAGATGACGCCAGCACCCACAATGGCTATGTGGACAGGGTACAGCTCTGGACCGACGGCCTCGTCGACATCGCAGAGAGGCTCAGCAGGCAGCTATCCATCATGGGCATTCCGAACATCAAGTACACTCAGGAGGCAAGCATAACCCCCAGCGCCAGGCTGACCTTGTTCTTCGGGCGCGTCCTTGAGGCCATGGAGCAGCTCCGCTCCACCTGAGCAACTTATTTGGCCAAAGAGGCTCGGAAGCTCTGCCGGGGCGCCCTGACCAAGGTTCTCACCAAGATGGCATTCTGGAACCCCGACGTCAACTTCGCCAATGCGCTTGAGAGTTGCCGGAGGATGCGGAACTCGCGGCACTTGAGGAGCGTATCGAGCCCATCATCAGCTGCATCGACGAAGTCAATAGGGTGGAAGGACAGCGCCGGGACTAGCCACCCCGCTTCTTATTTCCTCTACGAGTTCATGCCCAAGACAAATTTATCTTAAGTTAGAACCACGGCGACCAATGATGTAATATAACTTCGCAGTATTTTGAAACAGTGCATGTTATCTTCCCGTTTGATATTTCTTTATATGTACGCACCCTACGCTTAGTTGGATAGGCTTGTCGGCGCGTAAACACGTGTCGTGGCGCTTTGAGGATGGATCCTTAACATCCTGCCGGGGGCGCTTGCTGTCGGGCAAGCCACCTTGCCATTCTCGGCGCAACCGCTTGAACTGTTGGGTGGACTCGAAACAGAATAAGGGCGTTGCCAATAGTGAAAAGGCTCGTTTGCGTGCAGGTTCTCCATACAAGGAGCGGGATCTTTCGATCAAAATAACCCTATAAAAAGGAAATTGCTCAAGTTTTTGCATGACTTAGCTTTTTCGTTGCCATGGAAATGGAGGTTGCGGCTGCAGAGGACACCGCTCGCCTGGCTGACGGCACCAGAGCAATGGGGATGATGTTGACCTCCTCCCCGCCGCCTTCTTCTTCGCGGCCATCACGCTGGAGGAGGTGGTGCGTTCACTCCCATACCAGATTTTCACAACCTAGCGCCCCCTACCTGGCGCGCCAAAGATGTCGGGGGAACGACACCTATGGGATCCCGGGGACCCCTACTACGGTTGGCGGGGCGTTGAGCTGTGCAAAGAGCAGGTCTAGTCGATCAACGAGTGGGAATTTTTACCAACGTTTGGGCCGAAAGAGATGCGTAAAACCCTAGTTCTGCTAGTTTGTGTATATTTGGTGTTCTTGAGCTCTTGAACTGGCTACTATGCGTGCCTATCCAAAAATTCAGAATCATCTCCTAGTACGCCTTGGGCCTCCTTTTATATGACAAAGGGGTTGCCACAGCGGCACACAGGTGGTGGAAAGTAACTACAGTGTACAAGGTTATCTCCTGACATCATAGGACAAACGCATTTAATGCGCGGCTATGTGTCCTCTAACTTTATTTGGGACGGCAAGGAAGCTTGTCCCGCCCGTTGCCGCCTTACCTCGCTCCGACATGCGTCCAGGCTGATGAGGCATGCGGCGCCACGTTGGCTGCTGGCTGCTGTAGTGGCAGGGTCTTCACGAAGATCTGCATGCCACCATGCAGGTGCTTAGCTAGCTGGCTTGGAGGCTGCATGTCGTCACGCAGGCACTTGTCCAATTGGCGAGTTGGTCGTCGTGTAGGAGTGGCCGTGGGGAAGCAAAACATTGGCGGGCATGGGCCTGATGACTGTGGCCCTGTAAACGCCCCCGGCAAGGGGTCTTGCTGGGGTCTTGTGGCTTTCCCCGGCAAGGATCTTACCGAATGTCTTCGATCGTCCCCGGCAAGAGTTCGTCTTCTGGTCCCTTGTCTAGGTCTGCAGGCCCTTGGTCCCACAAAGATCTGCATGCCACTACGCAAGCGCCCGTCAATCTTGGTATTGACGTTGTCAATGGTGTCAGAGCTCTCAAATCCAAGGGTGGTGGCCTTCCTGGTGTTGGGCAAGTCGAGGCCACGTAGGCCGCCCCGGCAAGGGCGTTGCCGGGAGAGGAGTCCACATTGCCCCTCTATCGTTCATGTCTCTAGCTTGAGAGTTGCCTTGGCAGTCTCGTGCTTATTATTCTTCTGTCCCGCTAAGCATGGCCGTAGGCGTGGCTACACCTGCCAGCGCACAAGTAAAGGGGTGCAAATGGACCCCTACTTTTGTACACCGACACGGCTGGAGATGCTCTAAGCTTTGGGATGCTCCATGGAACCCCAAGGTAATATTCAAGAAGTATCAAACAACTAAGCTTAGGGATGCCCGATAGGCATCCCCTCACTAGTAGATAAAGGGTCTTTAGCCCCGGTTCATTTGGGCCTTTTAGCCCCGGTTCTGGAACCGGGACAAGAGGGTCGGTACTAATGCTCTGACCCTTTAGTCCCGGTTCAATCCAGAACCGGGGCAAAAGGGTGTCCACGTGGCCTGTGCACCGAGTCCAGGCAGGAGGGGCTTTAGTGCCGGTTGGTGGTACCAACCGGGACCAAAAGGCATCCACGCGTCAGCATTTCTGTGGCTGTGGTTTTTGTTTTTTTTTTGAAAGGGGAGGGGGGTTTTAGGTTTTGGGGG
>LR738714.1:761580687-761605221 GCA_902687465.1 Secale cereale
CTCTTCACTTTTTCTTCGCTTGTGTCATTTGCTTATTGCGCCGTAACCATGGATAATCTTCATCGTTTATCAGGATGCTTGGGTCAGCCTTGACTTTGAAGGGAGGAATTTCATGAAACTTTTCATAATCTTCAGACATGTCTGTCTTGCCCTCCACTCCCAGGATGTCCCTTTTTCCTGAAAGAACTATGTGGCGCTTTGGCTCATCGTATGATGTATTCGCTTCCTTATCTTTTCTTTTTCTCGGTCTGGTAGACATGTCCTTCACATAGATAACCTGTGCCACATCATTGGCTAGGACGAACGGTTCGTCAGTGTATCCAAGATTTTTCAGATCCACTGTTGTCATTCCGTACTGTGGGTCTACCTGTACCCCGCCTCCTGACAGATTGACCCATTTACACTTAAACAAAGGGACCTTAAAATCATGTCCGTAGTCAAGTACCCATATGTCCACTATGTAACCATAATATGTGTCCTTTCCCCTCTCGGTTGTTGCATCAAAGCGGACACCGCTGTTTTGGTTGGTGCTCTTTTGATCTTGGACAATCGTGTAAAATGTATTCCCATTTATCTCGTATCCTTTGTAAATCAATACAGTCGAAGATGGTCCCCTGGACAACAAGTACAACTCATCACAAACAGTGTTGTCACCTCTGAGACGTGTTTCCAACCAACTGCTGAAAGTCCTGATGTGTTCACGTGTAATCCAGTCGTCGCACTGCTCCGGGTGTTTGGAGTGCAGACTGTTCTTGTGTTCATCGACATACGGGGTCACCAATGTAGAGTTCTGTAGAACTGTGTAGTGTGCTTGAGACCAAGAATAACCGTCCCTGCATATTATTGAGTCCCTTCCAAGCGTGCCTTTTCCAGTCAGTCTCCCCTCGTACCGCGATTTAGGGAGACCTATCTTATTAAGGCCAGGAATGAAGTCAACACAAAACCCGATGACATCCTCTGTTTGATGGCCCATAGAGATGCTTCCTTCTGGCCTTGCGCGGTTACGGACATATTTCTTGAGGACTCCCATGAACCTCTCAAAGGGGAACATATTGTGTAGAAATACGGGCCCCAGAATGACAATCTCGTCGACTAGATGAACTAGGACGTGTGTCATGATATTGAAGAAGGATGGTGGGAACACAAGCTCGAAACTGACAAGACATTGCGCCACATCACTCCTTAGCCTTGGTACGATTTCTGGATCGATCACCTTCTGAGAGATTGCATTGAGGAATGCACATAGTTTCACAATGGCTAATCAGACGTTTTCCGGTAGAAGCCCCCTCAATGCAACCGGAAGCAGTTGCGTCATAATCACATGGCAGTCATGAGACTTTAGGTTCTGGAACTTTTTCTCTGCCATATTTATTATTCCCTTTATATTCGACGAGAAGCCAGTCGGGACCTTCATACTGAGAAGGCATTCAAAGAAGATTTCTTTCTCTTCTTTCGTAAGAGCATAGCTGGCAGGACCTTCATACTGCTTCGGAGGGATGCTGTCTTTTTCGTGCAAACGTTGCAGGTCCTCCCGTGCCTCAGCTGTATCTTTTGTCTTTCCATACACGCCCAAGAAGCCTAGCAGGTTCACGCAAAGGTTCTTCGTCACGTGCATCACGTCGATTGAAGAGCGGACCTCTAGGTCTTTCCAGTAGGGTAGGTCCCAAAATATAGATTTCTTCTTCCACATGGGTGCGTGTCCCTCATCGTCATTCGGAACAGCTAGTGCGCCGGGGCCCTTTCCGAAGATTACATGTAAATCATTGACCATAGCAAGTACGTGATCACCGGTACGCATGGCGGGCTTCTTCCGGTGATCTGCCTCGCCTTTGAAATGCTTGCCTTTCTTTCGACATTGATGGTTGGTCGGAAGAAATCAACGATGGCCCAGGTACACATTCTTCCTGCACTTGTCCAGGTATATACTTTCAGTGTCATCTAAACAGTGCGTGCATGCGTGGTATCCTTTGTTTGTCTGTCCTGAAAGGTTACTGAGAGCGGGCCAATCGTTGATGGTCACGAACAGCAACGCCTTTAGGTCAAATTCCTCCTGTTTGTGCTCATCCCACGCACGTACACCGTTTCCATTCCACAGCTGTAAAAGTTCTTCAACTAATGGCCTTAGGTACACATCAATGTCGTTGCCGGGCTGCTTAGGGCCTTGGATGAGAACTGGCATCATAATGAACTTCCGCTTCATGCACATCCAAGGAGGAAGGTTATACATACATAGAGTCACGGGCCAGGTGCTGTGATTGCTGCTCTGCTCCCCGAAAGGATTAATGCCATCCGCGCTTAGAGCAAACCATACGTTCCTTGCGTCCTTTGCAAACTCCTCCCAGTACTTTCTCTTGATTTTTCTCCATTGCGACCCGTCAGCGGGTGCTCTCAACTTCCCGTCTTTCTTACGGTCCTCACTGTGCCATCGCATCAACTTGGCATGCTCTCTGTTTCTAAACAAACGTTTCAACCGTGGTATTATAGGAGCATACCACATCACCTTCGCAGGAACCCTCTTCCTGGCGGGCTCGCCATCAACATCACCAGGGTCATCTCGTCTGATCTTATACCGCAATGCACCGCATACCGGGCATGCGTTCAGATCGTTGTATGCACCGCGGTAGAGGATGCAGTCATTAGGGCATGCATGTATCTTCTGCACCTCCAATCCTTGAGGGCATACGACCTTCTTTGCTGCGTATGTACTGTCGGGCAATTCGTTATCCTTCGGAAGCTTCTTCTTCAATATTTTCAGTAGCTTCTCAAATCCTTTGTCAGCCACAGCATTCTCTGCCTTCCACTGCAGCAATTCCAGTACGGTACCGAGCTTTGTGTTGCCATCTTCGCAATTGGGGTACAACCCTTTTTTGTGATCCTCTAACATGCGATCGAACTTCAGCTTCTCATTTTGACTTTCGCATTGTGTCCTTGCATCGACAATGACCCGGCGAAGATCATCATTTGGTTCCTCTTGATCTTCAGCAGCTTCACCCGTTGCAGCATCATTGGGCACATCGTCTGGTTCCTCTTGATCTTCACCAGCTCCCCCCATTGCAGCATCACCGTATTCAGGGGGCACATAGTTGTCATCGTACTCTTCTTCTTCGCCGTCTTCCATCATAACCCCTATTTCTCCGTGCCTCGTCCAAACATTATAGTGTGGCATGAAACCCTTGTAAAGCAGGTGGGAGTGAAGGATTTTTCGGTTAGAGTAAGACATCGTATTCACACATTTAGTGCATGGACAACACATAAAACCATTCTGCTTGTTTACCTCTGCCGCATTTAGAAACTCACGCACGCCCTTAATGTACTCGGAGGTGTGTCTGTCACCGTACATCCATTGGCGGTTCATCTGCGTGCATTTATATATAATTAAGTGTGTCAAAAACCATTACAGAACATCATAAATAGATAATTAAGTGACCAAATGGATAAAAGTTCATCATCACATTAAAACCAAAGTACATACATATATAGTTCTCATCTAACAACATATAGCTCTCCATACACATCAAAACTATGTAAAACATTTCAACGCGAAAACAAATGCTATCATAATCGCAACCAAGGTAACAATTGATCCAACGGCATAATGATACCAAGCCTCGGTATTAATGGCATATTTTCTAATCTTTTTAATCTTCAACCGCATTGCATCCATCTTGATCTTGTGATCATCGACGACATCCGCAACATGCAACTCCAATATCATCTTCTCGTCCACAATTTTCTTTATTTTTTCCTTCAAGAATTTGTTTTCTTCTTCAACTAAATTTAACCTCTCGACAATAGGGTCCATCTTGATCTTGTGATCATCGATAACTTCCGCAACATGCAACTCCAATTCCATCTTCTCCTCCTCCATTTTTTCCAATTTTTTCTTTAACGAAATGTTTTCCTCTTCAACTAAATTTAACCTCTCCACAAGAGGGTCGGTTGGAATTTCCGGTTCAACTACCTCCTAGACATAATAAAACATCTATGCATGTCAGGTTGGTCGGCATAACTATCATAAGCACTAAAACAAATAGTTATAAATTAAAGATAATATTCCACATCCGAATCGTAGACCGGACGAGGGCCCACGTGGGCGGATATCAAAACCATCGCACTATATAATAACAAGCAATAATAAACGTAAGAAAATTAGACAAATATCTATCTAAAGCAATAATAAAAGTAAGAAAAGCATGGACATAACAAGAGGCTCACCACGGTGGTGCCGGTGACGAGATCGGCGGGGGCGATCGACGGCGGCGAAGACGGGGACGGGACGTGACGGACCGCTAAACCTAGACAAATCTCGGAGAAAATAGAGCTTCGAGAGGAGAAAAGCTTAACTAGTGTGGCTCGGGCATTCCACCGAACACGTTGTGTGCATAGGAGGTGAGCTAGAGCACCACTAACCCCTCTCCCCCTCGGCCAGAAAAAAAAACAGAGCAGTGAGCTCTGCTCTTGAGTCAGGGGGTTTATATAGGCAACTCACTGGTCCCAGTTGGTGCTACAAACCGGGGCTAAAGGGGTGCCTTTGGTCCCGGTTCATAAAACAACCGGGACCAATAGTGGTGGGCCAGGAGCAAGAGACATTGGTCCCGGTTTTTAGCTCCAACCGGGACCAATAGGTCCAGACGAACCGGGACCAATGGCCCACGTGGCCCGGCCGGCTCCCTGGGCTAACGAACCGGGTCCAGTACCCCCATTGGTCCCGGTTCTAGATTGAACCGGGGCTAATGGGCTGGACCAATGCCCTGTTTTCTACTAGTGCCTCTTTGCTTGCTTTGCCTTTTAATTTTTCACAGTCATCCTTGCTGGACACACCCATTTGAGAGAGCCAAAATTATGCTATGATTTATTAGAATCACTCTTTATGCTTCAGTTAATTTTTTGAAAGCTATGGAATTGCTCTAGTGCTTCACTTATATCGTTTTGAGCATGTGGTGCTGTTATTTTGACGAAATATGCTCTCATGCTTCACTTAGATTATTTTGGGAGTTAGTAATTTTTTTTAAGAAATCATCTCATGCTTTACTTATATTATTTTGAGAGATGAAACTTTGAAGAAATATGTGCTCTCGTTCTTCACTTCAAATTTCTTGAGAGCTTATTATTAGCAATGGCAATTTGCTTTCAAAGAATTTGGTCCCAAAGTGATATTGTAATAATTTTGTGGTATGATGATGGTGATATGTCAGTTATGTTGGTGAGTACTTATGCTTTAGTAAGAATATTGGTGTTAAGGGTTGTGATTCCCTATGCAAGCACATTAAGTCAATAGTCATGCAATGAACTTACATCCTACTTGTGTTGTATTGTTCGGTGTTAGTTACGTTTAATGTTCTTTTATGATGATTTTCATTCCTTGGTTGGTCGCTTCTCAATCTATTTGCTAGCCTTCACTTGTAGTAAGCGGGAATGTTGCTTGTGCATCCAAATCCTAAAACCCAAGTTGTGCCAAATGAGTCCACCATACCTACCTATATACGATATTTCCATGTCGTACCAAGTAAAATTGTATGTGCGAACTCTAATTTTCAAAATAAACTTCTACTTCTCTTTTGTGTACCTGTACCGCTCATGAAGCAGTGAGGGTTGGCCGATATTTTTCATGCTAAGTAAGTTATTCTCAAGAGGAGTGTTTATTCACTTGTCATTGCACGAGAGTGTGGCGGTAATAGGGATGCCCAGACCTGAAAAGCAAAATAATATTATAATAAATTCTTTTGGTATGTGTTGGTATGGAAGGAACCCGTCGATACGGCTAGCCATGTATTGTGAAAGGATGGTGGAAAAGGAAATAAACTTTATTTTATGTTTGTGAACCGCCTATGATTTATTTAGCATGGAAGATATTGGGAACTCTTAGTCATTTTCGTTGATAGGAAAAGCATGCCACCCAAAATAATTTGATCTCCCAATTTAAGCTTTGAGCTCTCGCACCTCTACAAATCACTGCTTCCCTCTATGAAGGGCCTATCTATTTATTTTTATGCAATTTTTATTTTTATTGAGTCTCCACCTTCTCTTATAAAGCACCAACTACGGAACACTACTATCACACTTGAGCATTGGATGTAGCTAATATTTGGATGTGTTTCAGGAATGGATCAAATATTGAGCATAATGGACTAGGGATACTTTCTTTAGCGTTGATATTTTGAAAGTCATGGTTCCTTGTTGATATGCTTGAGTAATAAAGTCTTCATGTCAAATTATAGACAATTGCTTTGAATAATCTAAAAATTCCATATGTCCATGCTACAAAGAAATGAATATAAGATGAACATCTTAGGCAGCATTCCACATAAAAAATTCTGTTTTTTTATCATTTACCTACTCGAGGACGGGCAGGACTTAAGCTTGGGGATGTTGATACCTCTTTAATGATTGTTCAACGCTATTATATTATCATTCTTTGATGTTTTACAATTATAGTTTTTTGCAACTTAATATCATTTTTTGGGACTAACCTATTGACATAGTGCCCAGTGCCCGTTGCTGTTTTCTGCTTGTTTTTGACTTTGCAGAATATCAATATCAAATGGAGTCCAAATGCCACGAAAATTTTTTGGAGATTTTTTTGGACTATAAGACATCCAAAGAGTCAAAGAAGTGCATGAGGGAAGGCCCATGGGGCCCACGAGACACCAGGCGCCAGTCCACGGGCGCGCCCTGGTGGGTAGTGGAGCCCACGTGACTCTTCAGAGAACTATTTGATGTAACTCTTTTTGTTGTGTGTTTGTTGGGATCCGACGAATTGTGAGTTTATGATCCGATCTATTTTTATCCATACATGATTATTATAGCCTTGTATTTCTTCTTCGATATTTCGGTTTTATTTGGCTAACTTGATTGATTTATCTTGCAGTGGGAAGAGGTTCTTTGTAATGGGTTAGATCTTGCGGTGCTCAATCTCAGTGACAGAAAGATACATGACACGCATGTATCGTTGCTATTAAGGATAAAATGTTGGATTCTATTTCTACGTTAATAGACCTTGTCTATATCATGTCGTCGTTCTTAAGGCATTACTCTGTTATTTCATGAACTTAATACACTAGATGCATGCTGGATAGCAGTCGATGTGTGGAGTAATAGTAGTAGATGCCGGCAGGAGTCAGTCTACTAATTTTGGACATTATGCCTATATACATGATCACTATCTTGGATATCGTCATAATTATTTGATCTTCTATCAATTGCCCAACAGTAATTTGTTTACCCACCGTATGTTATTTTCTCGAGAGAAGCCACTAGTTAAACCTATGGTCCCGGGGTCCTCATCATATACTCTCAGATCTATATTTCTATTTGCGTTTACAATTTATTTGCTTCTTTTATTTTAGATCTATATTATCAAAAACCCGAAAATATATCACTACATTTTATTTGCTTTTATTTTATTTGCATCTATCAATCTATCTTTTTATCATACTAATTTACCCAAGAGGGATTGACAGCCCCTCTACGCGTCGGGTTGCGAGGATTTGTTGTTTGTGTGTAGGTGTTGTCTACATAGCTTGCTTGGTTCTCCTACTGGATTGATAACCTTGGTATCATAACTGAGGGAAATACTTACCGCCGATGTGCTGCATCATCCCCTCCTCTTCGGGGAATTTACTGACGCGGTTCACAAGTAGCATCTATCTCTGTGAAAGTAAGAGAAAGGGCTTGTATTGTGTTATTGTCATTGAGAATACAAAGATAGTTAGCTAATTGCCTCGGTGCAAAGCTCAAGGTAAACAGAATATATTATCAGCATTATTTCAACTTACTTAATCCCATACTCTGTTTTATTAGTAATACTTCCAGATGTATGAAGAATTTTGGCCTTGGAATGGGGTATTAGCTATAGATTCCTGCTTTTAAGCTGTCTATTGATATAAAGACCTAGTGGCTATATGGAGTCATGACATGCATAATTAACCATAAACACTGCCATTTAATCGATACGAAATTGTATTTTGGTTACCACGCCTATGCTATTTTGAGAGATGTCACTAGTGAATGTATGGACCCCGGTCCTTTAATCCTCATAAGTCATAAATACAATTTCTTTTCAACTTTTTATGCTTTTTGAAATTCTGAATCTTTTATATTTGCATACAAATTCATTCGTAGACGCAGATACATTAATCCTCGTAACTAGCAATTCTAGTGAGGTTGATACCCTCGCTTGACAAGTCGGGGACTAATGACAAAGATTCTTGGTTGAAAGCAGGGCTGACCATTGGACTCATAGAAGAACTCTGCAAATTGATATCGTTGCTTCCCATTGAGGGGGGATTCTTCGCTTGCGAGTTGCCACAAATCTTTGATCTTGTGGGTCCAACATTTTTTTTCCTAATATACCAAGGAAACATCAAGGTGCAATGGAGAAGAAGAGGCCCCACCATCGCGTGCTGCCGCCTAGGGCATGGGGTCGCCGACGAGAGATGTTGAGGATAAAGCTCGAGAGGTGGCAGCGACGACCCCCTCCTCCGCGCATGTTGCCTGGGAGAACTACACGAGGCCAAGCATGTTCTTTTTTATCCAATTTGTTATCTTGTGCAACCGTTCATCATTTGGAGACTCTAAGCCCGCTGGTTCATGATCCGGATCTACCTGATTTCCATCCGAAGCTCATAGTGTCTCTGTCCAATCTTTTATTTGTTCCACCATTGCATGTTCTTCATGACGGTCCTACCGTCCTTATTCATGAAGCCATCATAGAGTATATTTTAGTCACGTCAGTTCTTAGGTATTTAGAAATTTTAGTCATGAGAACATATTATTTTGTTTGTTTACATAAAAAAGGGACCAAATGTGTTGACATTGCAAATTGAGACTTTTGAGAACATAGGTTGGCCTTAGGTATGTTTGGTTTTCTTCTTTACATATGAACACGTATGGTATTTATTCATCATTTAACTGTTTATTATGCATGACATAGTGTTTTTTAAGACGACTCACATTGTCAAATTATATTTTGCATAAATTTCCAACAACTTCAATAAATATATGTTACTTTGATTAAAGGGTACAAAATATGTGCACTAGTAGAAAACGGGCCTTTAGTCCCGGTTCCAGAGGGCCTTTAGTCCCAGTTCTGGAACCGAGACTAAAAAGTCGGGACTAAAGCCCAAAACCTTTAGTCCCGGTTTGCTCCTGAATCGGGACTGAAGGATCTCCATGTGGCCGGTTTCTGAAGCTCCACCTTTAGTCCCGTTTGGTAACACCAACCGGGACTAAAGGATTTTTTTTTAAATTAGGTTTTCCAGAATTTTTTTTGAATTATTTGACAATTTAATCTCTAATAAACCCTCGTCACTGTTCAAGTACGTGCCAATCATTCCAAATAATCTAACTTCCCGGCTTGTCACCCATCCTCTCACTACTCCAAACTAAGCACGCTTAACTTTCAAGTTCTATTCTCCCTAGTTTCCAAGTCTGCACTTGATGTTTTCCTGACAATAGTAAGTTGTCAATCCTATTAACCCTTAGTAGTTGAACTTGAGCATGAAGCACCGTTTGAGTTTGAAACTATTATTCTAAAAAACAATAATTAATTAGTAACACTAATATTTCTTGAATAAGTAGTTTGACCACAGTTTCACCAAAAATTCAAAAAAAACTTAAATTTGAGGATAACTTTTTTTCCTTTCAGAATTTGAGGATTCTAAAAATTTGCAAAACGGAACAGGATTTCGTGCTGGACATTTTGATATATTATACGTTTTTCCGACATCGTATGCAAAAGTTATAGCCGTTTTACTTTTTCATAACACTTTTTTGCAAAACATGTAGAAATTTACGCTTTTTAATTTTTCTAACTAGTAGATGCAGTAACATAACTACATCTCGATGGATTTTATTTTTTGAAGTTTTACCATTTTCCTTTGTTTTTTTCAAAATTGAAATGGCGATAGGGGGAGCGGTAGAATTTGATGGTGTCCAACAGAATCATACTACAACATAGTGTCCACCCAATCCTATCGTCGACTGGATCTGCTAGCACCGTCCCAGGCAGAGTCACAACTAAGGTTAACCAAGACAGGGTCACGTTCTATTAAAGTGGCAAAAAGAATTACTTTTAATATAACAAAACTAATTCTATCAACTATCTAAACAACGATTGATACAAAACTTTAGCAAAATTAATATTAATTAATTATAAAAAATTATCTACTGTTGTCTAACAGAAGCATACTACAACATGTTCAAATCTACAGAAAGAACTAACTACAAATAATTGAAAACAACAATTAAAGGACTAAAACAACTATATAAGCAAAACAATATTGTTTAAATTAAAATGGTAATATAAATTATTCTAAAAATAACTAAAAAAACATCTTATTGTGGCAACAATCTAACATGTGACTAGGAGCAAAAAGAATTAAATTAAAAACTATTTTTAAACTCAAATTATTCACAATCTAGGGTTTGAAGCAAATTTGAACAAATTCATATTTAAATCATTCAAGTTTGAAAATTTAATCTTTAATCACCCCTCGTCACGGTTCAAGTATGTGCCACTCATTCCAAATCATCTAACTTCCTGGCTAGTCACCCATCCTCTCACTACTCCAGCCTAAGCACGCTTAACTTTCAAGTTCTATTCTCCCTAGTTTCCAAGTCTCGACTTGTTGTTTTCCTAACAATAGTAAGCTGTTAATCCTATTAACCCTTAGGAATGAACTTGAGCATGAAGCACCGTTTGAGTTTGAAACTATTATTCTAAAAAAAAATTAGTAGCACTAATATTTCTTGAATAATTAGTTTGACCATAGTTTGACCACGGTTTGACAAAAATTCAAAAAAATCAGGATAACTTTTTTCTTTTCAGAATTTGAGGATTCTAAAAATTTGCAAAACGGAACCGGATTTCGTGCTGAACATTTTGATATATTATATATTTTTCCCCACATCGTATGCGAAAGTTATAGCCGTTTTACTTTTTCATAACACTTTTTTGCAAAACATGTAGAAATTTATGCTTTTTAATTTTCCTAACTAGTAGATGTAGTAACATAACTACATCTCGAAGGACTTTATTTTTTGAAGTTTTATCATCTTCTTTTATTTTTTTAAACTGAAATGGCGATAGGGGGTAGAATTTGATGGTGTCCAACAGAAGCATACTACAACATGGTGTCCACCCAATCCAACCGTCGACTACATCTGCTAGCACCGTCCCAGGCAGAGTCTTAACCAAGACAGAGTCACGTTCTATTAAAGTGGCAAAAAGAATTTCTTCTAATATAGCAGAAATAATTCTATCAACTATCATTAAAGGCAAAACAACAATTAATACAAAACTTTAGCAAAGTTAATATTAATTAATTATAAAAATGTATCTACTGTTGTCTAACAGAAGTATACTACAACATGTTAAAATCTACACAAAGAACTAACTAAAAATAATTGAAAACAACAATTAAACGACTAAAACAACTATATAAGCAAAACAGTACTGTTTTAATTAAAATTTTGATATAAATTATTCAAAAAATAACCAAATAAATCTTACTGTGATAACAATCTAACATGTGACTAGGAGCAAAAAGAATTAATTTAAAAACTATTTTTAAACTAAAATTGTTTAAAATCTAGGGTTCGAAGCAAATTTGAACAAATTCATATTTAAATCATTCAAATTTGAAAACTAATGGCACAAACAGAAACTAGACAAAATTTTGAATCTAATGCAAAAAAGAATCACTCAAAAACATTAAATATCCTGAAAGATATAAGCAATTTAAAACAGAAATTAAACACAAAAAACGAATGGAAAAAGAAAAAAAAAATTATAAACCCTTTAGTCCCGGTTCGTGGCTCCAACCGGGACTAAAGGTGTGACCTTTAGTTCCGGTGGGAGCCACCAACCGGGACTAAAGCCTCAAGCCCCTTAGTCCCGGTTTGTGGCTCAAACCGGGACTAAAGTTCCCATTTGAACCGGGACTAATGCCTGCCCAGCGCCGTAGCCGGTCGAACCGGGACTAATGCTCACATTAGTTCCGGTTCGTAATGCAACCATGACTAATGCTCTTTTCTGTACCCAACCAAAGCCCTGCTTTCTACTAGTGATGGTTTGTTAGCACCATTGTTTTCAGAAAAAATATTTTGGTTAGTTAGCACCATTGTTCCAGAACGTTTCAATTATGACCAAAGGGTACAAAATATATGGAAAAACTCAAAGGCTGGAAGGATATCTGGAATTTACAAATGCAATGTCTACAAATTTCGAAGAGTAGTCCTTCTTATTCACAGTATTGGTGGATTAATTCTAAATAAACATATTTCATATATTTGGTTTTGAAATTTTAACTTCATTCAAGATTGTTCAGTTTATCTTGGGAAAAACTAAATGGTAGTACTGTGAACAACTAATTTTAAATAGTAAATTTGTTTATTAATGCATGATGCAACCGTTATTTAGATATTAAAATTTTCATTTAAACACACTAAATTAACGTGCTTCTAACACACATGAAAATTTACTTGCCTTAGTTTATTTATTCTAGAGCAAAGTGTCCCGCACAAATGCGCTAGCAAGATGTTTGATATGTTTAAGTTGTTTTGGATTCATCGTTAGAGTGTGGATTCATTGTTTGTTATGATGAATATAAAATATGTTATATACTTGAGCGTAAACATTATTGATGATTTATTTTTGTAAATTTAAGGTGATATATTGAGAACACTATCATGGTGTTTTTCCTATCTGTGAAAAGTATAAGCAAGACCAGTCAAACTAAGAGTTTATTACTTTTATATTTATAAAGTACCAGGAAGTAACATTACATACTTTTCGTAAACGTAACTGACTGGTATGGATATTTTTGTTATTATTTTAATGGTTAATATTAATAGTTTTTTCTTTGATATGAAATCCAGTCGAACATCAGGTAAAACTTCAGATTTTAAATTTTTATTATATTTATAATAATTACATTTAATAATTGGTAAGATTCTATTATGGTAATATTATGGTTTATGAACCCGAGGAATTTATGTTAAGAAAGATACATGAGTAAATGTATTATGGTGAGATTCTTGTAACACTATATGTTATTACCTTATTCTGTTGACTCCATTTGTGGAATAACTATTAATATTTGAGTTTGTTTTTAGAATTTATCTAGTCTTTACTTTCATATTACAAAATACTATAAGATGAGAGATACTTGATGACATCCACTCCGTTTCGTAGCCATTAATGGTTACATTATTGTGTCTTATAACGTCCCAAATTGGTTCCTAGAATCCTCAATACATATAACAACAAGTATGTAGTGGATTGAAGCACATGTTTTTTGATTGATATTTGTTGTTGGTCCTACTGTGATTTAAGCACACTCCATGCGACTGGGGCTTTAGAAGTAGTATTTTGTAGTGGATAAAGACATGTAAAGTCACAACACTATTTGTGGAGAGCATTGTGAGGGTGACAAAGCATTGGTTGTTCCTATTTTTTTACAATTCAACGGAATAATTACTATATGAGATGTTTCAAATTGTAATATTCAGAATTAAATTTGGCATCATGGAAAGTGCATTCACAACGCCTCAGTTTTTTATATTTAATCATTATTATTATTATAAGACGTAATGTCACAAGATCTACAGCCAAACAGGGGATTAAAAGTTCAAGTTGTTGTACCAGCATTATTATTTCTAACCTAATATAAATATATATTTTCTCAGTTAGAAATCTAACCAACCATAGATACTCCCAAGTATCCTGGTATATGAAGTTGGGCTGAACGTCCAATCGACGGGCCTTAAAAAGCTAGCAAACACGCCGACGACGTATACATGAACGCCAAGGCAAGTCTTCATGCCATGATATGAATGCATACATCAGGGAGATTGGAATCTGAGGTCGTGCATGTGATCGAGCTGGGAGGACCGCTCGATCAATAGTAGGTACGAACAAATCATGGTAGCGGTGGCGTAAGATGAAGCTAGGTGAAATGCAGCATGTGGCTCCAAATGGAATGACCGACCGTAGGTAACGCGGTGACGGGCGTTGGAGGAAGCTACTCCTTGGTCTCTTCTTTCCACACCTTTAGATTAGAAGACACGCTGAAGCATTTGCCCAGTTATATGACTCAAGAAATTATAACAGCCTAAGCGTACAATGCATGCATTCATGTATAAAAGGTATTAGGCTGTATCCTATGCAACGGCCATGCATGCAAGGAAGTATGTATACACACATGCATGCGTATAGAAACTAGAAAGAAATGCCCACATTATGCATGTAGCTTTATTGTTTTATTAGGAAAGTCCTATGCACGCACAACACACATGGATATGGAAATAAATCTGTCCAGGTCATCACGCTATTATGTTTAGGCAATGTGAACCAATAGTTTTTCTTCGTAATGGCAGTGGTGGGTAATTTTTACACATAAAACATATCTAATGGCTATAATACTACAGTCTATTAAATGAATGGTTGGATGTTTCTGATTTTTTTGGGATTTTCTAGAATATTTCTCTTTTTTTTGGTGAGTCTGTCAAGTACTTTTTATATATAATAGATAGATGTGACACAATAGAAGGCACTAGAAAAACAATTTGTATTGAAACAAATGCAATAAAGAGCTGCCACTTAGTATAACCTATTGAAACCGACCTTAGGCATTTGCGACATGAGAGATTTTTTTTGGCCGGCACGGAAATGCGATGGGTAAATCACCCCCTTATGTGATATTCGATTTGGGAATCGCAACCGTTCGATTAGCCATTTGCAATTGTGGGAGCTAGCTAGCCGATTAATCACACCGTCTGCGGCCAGGCTGGTAGTGCACATGCATATGTGTGATGAAGAGTTGCGCACGTGATGTCAAGTAAGGCGTCACCCAACATGTGTGCATAGGAAGAAGAAAATGATCTAATGTATTAATTTTTTTTCAAGATTTCCATATTCCAGGCTCACCGGAGCCCAGTCTCCAAAACTTCACTCTTTTCAATACCCACTTGTCCATTCTCATGGATGCATATAGTCTAGCTAATTACAAAATGTATTACAAAGTCACCAAATAATGGCCTTACAAGAAAGAAGGAAAGACCAACAACATAGAGACACTCGAAGGAAAGAAAGATGTAACATGCCAACCAAGACAACAATATATGCTAACAAGCCTACCATTGACATCATCCAAATCGGGACATAAATCCATGTGAGAATTAAAACACCTGAATTCAGTCCCTCCCACCCCCATGCTGACTGCGAATCTCGAAACCAACATGCTTATGTGCTGTTGAGATGGAAACACACATCTAGACTGACCCACTTATTAGTTATTGTCCTTGAAGCCTATAAGGAGGGGCTGTTTCTTTTCATCCCACTTGTTCAACCTTTTCTGTGCCTCCTCTACCTGAAGGATATAGAAAAATTAACCAGTACAGTTAAGTAGTGTAATATTTTTTTAACGCATATCAGTTTGCATCAAACATATACTCTCAAGAAGGTTGTGAATCATGTGATGGAGGAATGGTGATAAGCAAGCAACATGTGTGCATGTTACATTTATGACAACATATATGGCAACAACGAAAGCTAGATTGTATCCTTGGTCGTCAGGGAGTTAATTTAGTATTCATCATTCACACTTTTGTACAAAAGAATGGAAATGTAAATTCAACTTTCTGCACTATAGGTTTAATAACAAGAAATACCTCTTTCGTCCAGTCAGTTCTTATGGTGACCCACAATAGAATGGCTGTCTGCAAGGCCGTTCCCCCAATCAAACCACCCCAAATACCCTGCAAGTAGGCATACGATTCCATCCATATATGTTAGAACACATAACTGAAGATTTTGTCATCATGGAATATATATGAAAATTTCTCAGACAGATACATCACCTTTGCACCAAGATTGAAGAAAAAACCAAGAACAACACCAAGTGGAACGCCTACGATGTAGTAAGAGCCGACATTCACATAAGCAACAAATTGTTGCCATCCACATCCAACAGCAACACCTAATGTTGCCATACATGTTAGTACATTTCAATCATTATGAAATGTGTGGTACCTCAAGAGAGAAAATATGCATCACAAAACATGGTAGACTTGTTTCCCTCATTTGTACCTTTAGTTTTTTTCAACTAAGGGCCTACACCTTGTATTACCCTATTCTTTTCTTGTATTTTGATACTACAAAAACTGATCAAATCTTCGTACGGAAACCTACTATATCCCTAAAATATATGTTATCTCGGTATGGAAAAAATTGCATCTCAATACATGATAGACATGTTTCCCTCATTTGTACCTTAATTCTCTTTTTCCTAAGGGCCTACATCTTGTAGGATCAATTCTTTCATTTTTGCTTTTCTTATGCGAAAATATTGTACCACGTTCTTTTCTTGTACATAATACTACAAACACTAATAAAACCACGGTAGGAAAACCTACTATAGTCCTAAAAAAGCATGATAGAACTATAAAGGAGTAGCCTGGAACTAGGGAGAGAACTTTGAACTATAAATAAATTGGAGCTATGTTTAACACATATGACGCCGTTGCCCCAAAAATATAAAAGTCTACAGCCATTTCAAATATAGGTGTAGGTCATCTCGCATACTCTGGTACGTTTGAATTTAGGAGCTATGTAAAAAATATAGATTGAATAAAAAAACTGAAATTGCACATGAATTGTAACGTTAAAAAAACGGAGATGGGCTCCTATTGTTTTAATAATGCACCTGCCATCTGCCCTTTTTATAATTTTGTACTAATGGACTAGTCGAGAATCAAGAAATCGCATGTTCTTCATGTAGAAAGTGTCTAAAATTACCTGTCAGTACAGGTTGGATGCCACCGAGAACGAGCGTGACGGCGAGAAATGGGCAGAGATCTGCCACCGCATCGGAAACTGCTTCACCATCTGTAAACAAGTAGCTGACGTGGTTGTGAAGGCAGAGGATCACAACAGCAAGGATGGTTGAGATTGTTGCAGAGAGCCCGGTCACGACCCACACAGAAAAAAATGCTGACTTCGGGTTGCCGGCGCCAAGCTCATTGCTCACTCTTACACTGAAGTGAAAATGTATCAATTAATTAGTTAGAGAACTTACCTAGTTGTCAGTAGGCAATGCTAATGTTTATCAAGGCCTTTGAGTATAGACTTGCGAACCTTGCAGCGGCATTGAACCCAACGGAGATCATGAACACCCAACCATAAATCGTCATACTGTACCGGCCAAACGCACACATGAAATTTAATCAGCACCTACTCTGAAGATTGATTACTAGGAACTACAGCAAGTCTAAATGTCCAATGATTCTCACCATATCGAGAGGGAATCCAGGGCAATCTCAGGGTTGGGGAGCAATCCTGCAATGATCACCAGCACCTGAAAGTACCATGTCTCAAGGCACAGCATCACAGCAGACGCCGCGGATAGCTTGAAGAAACTCGGCAAACCGGAGAAGGCCCGCCAACTGAACCCCGTCCACGTGTGCCGGCATGTCGGGCTGACGACGATGTACACAAATTGCGCGGCGACCATGATCCACCAGCTCACGCTCAGCACCAACGAGGCACCAAGCAGCCCAAGGCCAACCTTGTATATGAGGACCCAACTCATCAGCACATGTAGAATGAGTGTTGCTGTCGAGATGTAAGCACTTGGCAGGACGATGCTCTGCGCCTGCAGGAACTTCTGGATCGGGAAGTTGACGGCGTACGCGAAGATCTGAGGAATCAAGCCGTACACGAAGATCGACGCGGCGCGGGCAATCTCCGGTGACTGCCCCATCAACAAGAGGAGTGGCTCCGAGAAGGCGTACATCACAGCAAGTGGTATGCCGGTTAAGCCCAACAGAATGACAGAGCGCTGTAGGTAAATTCCGAGCATGTCGTACTTGTGTGCACCGTACGCCTGCCCGCAGAGGGTCTCCACTGCACTGCCCATACCCAGCTGCAAAAATGTCGTAACTGTTAGGATTGTTACAAATTGCGTTCTAACTCACTTGTAGTTTAGATTTATATTATATTAGGAGTACTTGGCAAAAAAGGGAAAGACACAACTGGTAGCTGTTATTATTTTTAGAATATGGAATGTGATTATGGTTCTCAATGATCTACCCAAGTACACTGTGCTGCAGCAGGACATATTTAGTTCTGTTCCTAATTGGTCTTCATTTGGAGTTTCATAGAGCTTCATCTCTCTTGATCTAATTCATCATTATGAGTTTCATATTGTTCCCTCCGTGTTCTCTAATTTGTCTTCTTACATAATTTGCAAACCGATTTTGTATGTTTCTTAGGAAAAGAGCATGTGAACGTGTTTGATTTGCTTGGTTTCCAAGCAGTCTTCTTATACTGCCAGTATAACATTAAGTAAAATGTACAAAAACATATGAAACGAACAAAATAGCTCATAAAATTAATGAATTGACAAATAAGGAATATGTTACCAAATGACACAAAAACATCTATGAAAAATAATGGACATTAAACAGTGAAGAAAAAAATGTTGAGCAACAACCAAGGAAACTTATGAATCTCAAGAAGCTCTCACTGAAAATTCAAATCCACTTAATATAGTATGTGTGTCTCGCATGATTACAGAGTAGGTGCATCTGGTCGCCTAGTCCAGATTTCCATTAATGTGCAGCGTCCTTGGAAATTAATGAGCAGACAGCTACAACGTCATGATTCGTACTAGTACAACTAAGTGGGGTCGAAATTGCATTTAGAGTTTAGGTTAGTGGAAAAACATTCCAAATGACAAAGGAAAGGCAAACTGGTATAGCAATTATTACTTTTCAGAATATCGAATGCGATTATGGTTCACAACGATCTACCAAGGCACATCCTTAATTTTGTTCGTCTTTTGTCTTTATTTGGATTTTAATGGATCTTCACCTCTCTTCATCAAATTCATAATTATGAGTTTCATATTGCTCCTTCCATGTCCTCTAATTACTATTCTAACATATAGCTTGGAACTTGATTTTGTATCGTTCTTGGGGAAACATCATGTACAAGTGTTTCTAGTAAAACAAAGAAAGATATCCAACTGGTTCACCAGTAGGTGGATGCAAGTTTGATTTACTCGGTTTCCAGGAAGACTTCTTATATAGCAGTAGTACTACACTAAGTAAACTCTACAAAAATATGTGAAACAAACAAAATAGATTTTCAGATTAATCAATTAACAAATAAGAAAAAGGTAAATAACATGAAAACATTCAATGTTTTTTTTTTTGAAATTACACAGTGAAGAAAAATTGTTGATCAACAACCAAGGGGACTTATCAATCTCAAGAAGCCCATTGAAAATTCAAAGACGCTTATGATGCGTGTCTCGCATGATTAGAGAGGAGGTGTATCCGTTCCCTGAGTCCAGATTTCCATTTATGTTCAGCGTCCTTGGAAAATTAACAAGCTGACGGCAGCATCATAATACGTACCACAACTAAGTGGGGTTGAAATAGTACTTTAGATTTTTGGTGACATGGGATAGCGCTATTTATCAAAAAATACATAACATTATTTTTAAGTAGGGTGACGCATCGGTGCTGACGAGGCATATGAATCCATCAACCTTTCACCCATAATAAATGAGTTTGGCTCTTGTCCCACCTACGCAATCAGTTACTGTAATTGATTGGTTGTTGATTGAGAGAGAGAGAGAGAAGAATATATAAACAACGACAACAACAGTCCAAAATTGATGGGACAGGTCACGTCATTAGGCAAGCAATGCTCTGCTTAGCTAGGGATAAAAATATAAGGCTGGTCACAATGGGCAGGAACATAAGATAGTAACATACACACTTATCTAGATTATGTTACTACCTCCACAGTGAGTAGGAATATGTAGGTAGTGTCATACAACGATGCATTTATTAGCTTATAGACTCATTGTTTCTTGAAGTGTGTGATGTTCCGATAACTTAGCTAGTTACCGCAAGCACCCCACTCTTCATTAAATATGTACCACATAAGCAACGTTGTATTGAAATATGTGATGCTACTCCTAAATTACACCTCATTGTGACCAGCCTAAGTATATATTCAGCTCGCGTACGGCGTGCTCTGCTTAAAACTTGGGGCAAATGATGATTGATGATAGGTTAAAGTCATGCATTGACTTGCCGGGCACACTACACTAGTAGAGAAAAGAAATAATTGTATTGCTTATTTACAAATTAATAAATATAGGGCCCTAGTGTTTTCTCTTAAAAAAAGGAAGCTGCTATAGTAGACGGAGAGCCCTACCGTTTTCTTTGAATAAAAGAAGTTATTACCTAAACACATTAGATGTTTTAGGCTAGGTTTTATAAGCTAAACTAGCCTAAAAAATGTCCTATATTTTGATACGGAGATAGTACTCCCACCGTTTGTAAATATAAATCATTTTTAGAGATTTTAATATGAAGTACATATGAAATAAAATGAGTGAATCTAAACTCTCTATATGTAGTCCATATTAAAATTTCTAAAAGACTTATATTTAGGAACGGAGGAAGTACTATATTAGATGGAGAGTGAGGGGTCATGTCGGTTTTGACCATTACACACCTGCCACATATTACACATAATACAAGCCATGAGTCGCTGATTTGTTCCAAATAGGCCAGCCAACCAGAGACTTGTGGCGAAGGCCACTCCATCCATGTTCCCACTAATCACCAAGTATTTTTTTTCTTTAAGAAAACTAATCACCATGTAATCCAGCATTCCTTCCGTTTCATATATATCAAGTGTGGACTGATTTAGCCTCCGTCTAAGCAGTAGGTGGGCGTTGGCCATCAGCTAGCCATGGATGGTACCCACTGATTAGGAGAGGAGAATATGCCTATGTATAGTAGGCGCGCGACGACAAGAGTCCAAAACAGATAGATGGTCACGCCGGATATCAATTGTTGCTACCACTAGAAACCAAACCATCCAAATCTAACCATCCGATTGGCCAGGATTCTTGCTATCAACAGTGCATTTACGTAACGTGGTCATAGTCAGTGCATATCCTGATTGACATTTATGTATGTAAGGGCATCTTCAAGAGAGACCCGCAAAGCTCCGGTATATGTCCGACTGGACATATGTGTTTACTTTTGCAATCTAATGGGAACCTATATTTGTCTGTGAAACTGTCTGATTGTCTAAATTCCTGTATTTGGAAACAAACGTGGGACATGCAGTTGATCAATTACATACATGTCCCTCTCTTCTCTCTCCTCCCAACCACAAGTGCATGGTTCTTCTCTTCTCTCTCTCACCACATGCATGGTCCCTACGTAATTTTCCTCCTCCCAATAGGATACTTTGTAATTCCTCATGAACATGTCCACAGTCCACGTCCAAACATAAAAACGGACATATACCAGAGCAATTTGCGGCTCGGGGTTGAAGATGCCCTTAGGTGGTCACAGTCTTAGAGACAATAGAAAGGACAGGTTGCCCTCCGACCAACGAGATGGATGAATGGAGAGGCCGCACGTCGCTTTGGACCCCTGCCAGGTGCACGGCGCAGGGACGGCCCAGCTAGAAAGTGAGTAGGTAGGACGGGGCCGAAGGGGCGGTGCCAAGTCGCCATGAATGAATGACTGGCTTGTGCCAAATAGGCCTGCCATGTGTCATAGATCTGTCGCGAAGGCCAGTACTAGTGTACTCCCACCAATCTAATCTGTGAGTCACCAGAATCTAATCCACTGCTTACTGTGACAGGAAACCGTACTTTGGGTGTGTATGTGGCCATCAGGGGACTGCGTGCCTGCAAGATCTACGACCGTCGTCGGAGCATGTGCTCTCAGCTCTCGGCGATCTAAGCCGAACATGTCGATCTACCCGAGCATGTGCTGTCTCTCAGCAGCTCTCAACGAGCATGGGCAGAGAGAGACACAAACGCTGCTACTTCTCGTGGGCTGATGCTGATCCACCCCATGGAAGCACTGCGGCTACGTATATGGAGATCATAAGGGAGAGTACGCACGTACCATGATGCCGTAGGCGAAACTCTGGACGCCGGTGTTACCGAGCGAGGCGGCGGCGAGCTCCAGGTTGCCCAGGTGGCCCGAGAAGATCTGCGTGGACATGGACATGATGAAGTTGATCATGTACACCGCCACCGCCGGCGCCGCCAGCCGCGACAGCAGCCGGAGCTCGACCGCCCCCGCCGCCCACGCGCGCTCCGCCATCGGCGCCGACGTGTCCGTCAGGATGCTCTCCAGCCGATGCGCCTGCCCATGCTCGTCCCCGCCGGCCATGACGCTCGTGAGGTTTGGTAGCTAGGATAAGGGAGTAGGGCAGCGGGCGTGGAGCTATGGCCAATAACAAGCCGGAGTAGCTCGTATATATGGTGTATGTCCGTGTGTCTTGTCTCTCGATCGGCGTTGACGCCCCGGTCGCCAATACTACATATTACGTAAATAGTGGATTGGCTGTTTCGATTGGTTTCTTGCCATAGCTAGTAGAGTACGAGCAGTTGGTGCATTATTAAAAACAGGCTACATCTTGCAGGCCTGGATTCGCGCTGACAGTGGGACTCCCCCCACGCTCTGGCTCTGGCCCTGGCGCTGGCATGACCACTGCCTGCCGGCCTTCCAAGTCGCCGTCCACGCACGCCCACGAGGTTCGCGCGGCTGCTGTCGCTGGGCCACTTGCTGACAATGGTAGCTGGTGGTGATTGCCTCTGACACACCGTGGCGAGGCCTTTTCAAGGCGATGGGCGGTCAGTTCCCGACCTAGTCCGGTGGCTCTCCTTCATCACCCGACCCGTGGGGGAGTGTTTGTATATGGACGCCATGCATGTGGTGTGCGGCGACATGATGCGCCTACACATGGGAACGAACATGCTCTTCGGCTGTTTTAGCCAGCTTCATGTTGCATCCGAAAACGTAGTTTCCATAGCAATTATGGTTGGACATACATCGCACTAGAAACACTGATTAAGTGGTCGGGTGGATCTTCTGTTAACTTTCTATATCACTAGAATCTTTCCTTGGTTAGGAGATAATATTATTTGAGTGCTCTGCTCATCATGCTATTAGCTGCTCTTGTAAATATCCATGATATTATTTATTATACATTGCACCTGAGTAAATATATTATCAGTTTTGCTAAGTCTTAGTCGACTGAGACGTCCCGGTCCACAAAGTCAGTTAAGGATCTCGGATCAAATACTTGAAAAAAAATTAAAATCCCAAGTTGAGACGTCCCGGTCCATGATACTCCCTCCGGTCCTTTTTACTCTGCACATTAGGTTTGTCTGAAGTCAATCTTATTCAACTTTGACCAAGTTTATACAAAAAATTATTAACATTCACATAACAATACTAGTATCATTAGATCCATCTCGAAATATATTTTCAGATTATATTTATGAGATATTATAGATGTTATTATTTTCTAATATAAATTTGGTCAAACCTAACAAAGTTTGACTTCAGACAAAGCTAATGTGCGGAGTAAAAAGGACCGGAGGGAGTATATCCCTTAGATCTTGCATGGAGATTCGTACAAAACCTTTTCTTTAGGTTTTTTTTTCTTATATACTGTATCACTTGACCGGGACTTGGTTAGGTCTCTATCCACTGAGACCTAGACACACATATATTTTTATCTTTCTCATCTTATCCAGATTATTTTCTCCTAAAATGTTAAACTAATAAGAAATATCTCTACATTGATTTAAGCTGAACACTCAATCCTAAGATGGTTTTATTTATCGAAATGGATGATATAATTGGTGGCTTTCAAGGCTCGATGATGAAACATTCCCCCGTCTCTCGCGTGGCCAGCAGGGATGGTGCTCAATCCATCCTGATCCACCAGTGCGCGAGTAGGTCATGGCCGGTGTGTCGTGGGAGTCAGCGTTTGTTGCTAGTTAGCGACAACGAGGGCCATTGGGATTTATGACGTGGGTAATCGATCCATAGTAACATGTCGTGGTGGCGAGCATCAACGGTTGGCGATTTGAGGTGGTGAGATGTGCGGTCTTGTGTCACTTCTCCTTTGTTGTCTCCACAACAATTGTGGGGGTCGTGCGCAAACGTGGCATGGTTGCGTCTTCTCTGGCTAGACAGGTGTGACCGGGCTGATAGAGAGGTGGATGGTTAGAGCATCTTCAATAGAAGATGTAAATTTGGACATGTTAAAATTTACATCTTGGAAAAGTGCATTTTGCATCTCCAAAAAGAGGCAACTCCAATAGATAATGTATATTTGTGGTGTAAAAGTGCAAATCCAATAGATGATGCAAATGAAGATGCAAACTAGTCCAAGTGCGGCATGGCGGCGGTGCGGCTACAGACCGAGCGGCAACGATTGAGCTTCGAGAAGAGCGCCAGCGGCCGAGCGACGAGGAGCGGCACGGTGCCCGAGCCTCTGCCTTCAAATGCAGTGGCGGGAGCTCGAATGGACGGCGGCGGGTGCTTGAATTGGGCGGAGGATTAACGGCTGCGGGGGATCAAATTGGGTGTCGGATTAACGGCGTCGGGACGGCGCAAGAAGCTCGAAAGCGGCGGCAGCGTGGAGGCGGGTGTGCGGCTCGAATCCGGAAACAACATGGTGGCAGG
>LR738714.1:761614382-761643919 GCA_902687465.1 Secale cereale
CCCCCCCCCCGCCAAAAAAAACCAGCCCAAACGTCTTGGTTCTCCAACGCCCCTCAAACCCAGCCAGTATGTACAAATAGTTTTTCTTCATAGTGGCTATGGTGGGTAATTTTTACACGTAAAACATATCTAATGGCTATAATACTACAGTCTATTAAATGAATGGTTGGATGTTTCTGATTTCTGTGGGACTTTCTAAAATATTTCTCTTTTTTTTGGTGAGTCTGTCAAGTACTTTTTGTCCTCTCTCTTTTTGAATTGTTTGGATTGCTTATCACAGATGTCACATGATTGTGTGCACGTCCTCTTTTTTCAATAAACATCTGCCCATGTCTTTCTTAGATGCGACCACGTCCTAATAAGCTGAGGCACAGAACATTTTTTCGTTATACTAAGGCATTGGTGGATGCCACATCCTTAAAAAATTAAAGATTAGCCCACTTTTTTTACATCCGCCCAAGTTCTAATGTGGTGAGGTGCGAAACATTTTTCTTTTTACAACAATGGCAGCGGTGGATAATTTTACAGTAAAAACTAATCTGATAGTTATTAAATATTCTGACGGTGGGCGTGGAGGCAGATGCGTTCTATTCACGGCTATGAACGTATTTTGGGTCGCTGATGTGCCCACGGGAACGATTGCTCCTGAACAGGAGAAGGCGTCCAGGGAGGCCACCGTCGTATTTCTCGAAGCACTTCTTAGCGTGATCAAGATAAACTGGTCGACGCATATTTACATGTGCCTGTCGCCAAAGACTTGTGGGAGGCGCTCGAATCTAAATTCAGGGCCACCAATGCTGGGAGTGAGATGTATACTATAGAGCAGTTCCACGATTATAAGATGGTTGAAAACCGTCCTATGCTGGAGCAGGCTCATGAGATAATATGCATCGTTAAGGAGATTGAACTTCTGAAGTGCGAGTTACCGGGCAAATTTGTCGCGGGCTGCATAATCGCTAAGCTCCCTAATTCCTGGAGGAACTTTGCCACTACTCTGAAACATCAGAGGCGTGAATTCTCAGTGGAGGATGTCATTGGCCATCTGAGTGTTGAGCAGAACTCAAGGGCAAAGGACTCGAACGGGAAAGCGATCGAAGGGACTTCTGTCGCCAACATGGTGAACCAGAGGAACTTCAACTCCCACAAGCCCAAGGGAAAGAACGGTGTCCAATACAATACCGACTTTAAGAAGAAGGGTAAGAAGACCTTCAAGAAGAATAAGAAGGATGAGGGTTGCTTTACTTGTGGTTCGGTTGAAAGTTGGGCAAACAAGTACAAGAAGCCAGGACATGACTCCAAGTCTGTCAACATGATTGTGAGCAACAATGAGAATGGTGCATCTGGGTACGGTAATTTATTTACCGTTTTTTCAGTGTTTCAGCCCAACGACTGGTGGGTGGACACAGGTGCAGGTGTTCATGTGTGTGCTGACATTTCATTGTTCACTTCTTACCAGGTCATAGGCCACGGGTCCGTATTGATGGGGAATGGCGCGAGTGCTTCTGTTCATGGTGTTGGCACGGTCGATCTGAAGTTTACTTCGGGAAGGATCGTGCAGCTGAAGAACGTGCAGCATGTCCCCGCCATCAAGAAGAACCTCGTTAGTGGCTCCCTTCTATGTAGAGAAGGGTTGAAGTTGGTTTTCGAGTCTAATAAATTAGTTGTTACGAAATATGGACTCTTTGTTGGAAAAGGTTATGAGAGCGGAGGAATGTTCCACCTTTCCCTCGCAGATTTTTGTAATAAAGTCGTGAACCATATTCATTTGAATGTTAATGAATCAGAAGTATGGCATTCATGTCTTTGTCACATTAGTTTCGGTGTTATGAAGCGGCTAGCTAAGTTGTATTTAATCCCGAGTTTCACTTTAGCCAAAGGTTCTAAGTGCCTTTCATGTGTGCAAGCTAAGCAACCTCGCAAGCCTCACAAGGCCGCGGAGGAGAGACACTTGGCACCATTAGAACTCATACATTCTGATCTTTGTGAGATGAATGGTGTGTTGACTAAAGGTGGAAAGAAATAATTCATGACATTGATAGATGATTCCACTAGACTTTGCTACGTGTATCTGTTAAATACTAAAGATGAGGCTCTACACTACTTTAAAATCTATAAGGCAGAAGTTGAGAAACAACTTGAAAAGCAAATTAAACGAGTCAGGTCAGATCGTGGTGGAGAGTACTTCTCGAGTGAGTTTGATTCCTTTTGTGCGGAACACGACATTATTCATGAGAGGACGCCTCCCTATTCACCCCAGTCAAACGGGATTGTCGAGCGAAAAAACCGTACTCTAACTGATTTGGTTAACGCCATGTTAGATACGTTGGGTTTATCCAAGGCATGGTGGGGGAAGGCTATATTGACGGCATGTCATGTCCTGAATAAAGTTCCGATAAAGCACAATGAGATCACTCCCTATGAGAAATGGGCGAAGAGAAGGACAACACTCTTGTACTTGCGTACTTGGGGATGTTTGGCGAAAGTCAATGTGCCGATCCCCAAAAAGCGCAAGCTTGGACCGAAGACTGTGGACTGCGTTAATTTGGACTACGCTAAGAATAGCGTTGGCTATAGATTTCTAGTAGTGAAATATGAGGTACCTGACCAAAAGGTTGGTACAATAATGGAGTCTAAGGATGCTACATTCTTCGAGGATATATTTCCTATGAGAGATATGCAAAGCACTTCTAGACAAGAATCTGAGGAGACTCCTGAGCCTGCCATTCCTATGGAATACTATGAACAAACACATGATGAAAATCCTGAGGAGGATGACGAGGAAACCCTTGGTAGGGGCAAGAGACAAAGGACTGCAAAGACCTTTGGTGATGATTTCTGCGCGTACCTCGTGGATGATACTCCCACTTCTATTTCAGAAGCGTATGCCTCTTCAGAAGCTGACTACTGGAAGGAAGTGGTCCGTAGCGAGATGGATTCCATCATGGCTAACGGGACATGGGAGATTACTGAGCGTCCCTATGGTTGCAAACCATTGGGAAGTAAGTGGATGTTCAAAAAGAAGCTTAGGCCCGATGGTACGATTGAAAAGTACAAGGCTAGGCTTGTGGCCAAGGGCTATGACAAAAAAGAATAGGAAGATTTCTTTGATACTTATTCACCTATGGCCAGACTGACCACCATTCAAGTATTACTCTCGTTGGCGGCCTCACATGGTATTCTTGTCCACCATATGGATGTTAAGACAACTTTTCCGAATGGAGAGCTAAACGAGGAAATCTACATGCAACAGCCAGATGGCTTTGTGATAGATGGTCAGGAAGGATAAGTGTGTAGGTTGATAAAATCTTTATATGGCCTGAAACAAGCACCTAAGCAATGGCATGATAAGTTTAATACAACTCTGACATCTGTTGCCTTCGTTGTTAATGAAGCTGACAAATGTGTATACTATTGCCATTGTGGGGGCGAAGGAGTTATACTGTGCATGTATGTTGATGACATACTGATATTCGGAACCAACCTCAAAGTCATTGAGGAGGTCAAGTCATTTCTATCTCAGAACTTTGAGATGAAAGACCTTGCTGTGGCTGATGTTATCTTGAACATCAAGCTACTGAGAGATAATGAGGGTGGGATTACACTTCTGCAATCCCATTATGTTGAGAAGGTGCTAAGTCATTTTGGATACTCGGACTGCACACCATCTCAAACACCATATGATCCTAGCGTGTTGATTCGAAAGTCCAAAGGCACGGCTATAGATCAATTGAGATACTCTCAAATCATTGGTTCACTTATGTACCTAGCTAGCACTACGAGGCCTGACATCTCTTTTGCTGTGAGCAAACTGAGTCGGTTTGTATCAAAACCAGGTGATGTACATTGGCATGCTGTTGAAAGAGTTATGTGTTATCTAAAGGGTACTACAAACTATGGACTTCACTATACCGGATACCCGTTGGTACTTGAAGGGTATAGTGATGCGAATTGGATCTCTGATGCTGATGAGATGAAGGCCACAACTGGGTATATTTTTACTCTTAGAGGTGGCGTTGTTTCCTAGAAGTCTTGCAAGCAAACAATCTTAACGAGATCAACAATGGAAGCAGAATTAACAGCATTAGGCACATCTGGTGTCGAAGCAGGATGGCTTCGAGATCTTTTGATGGACTTGCCATTGGTTGATAAATTGGTTCCGGCTATCCTTATGAACTGTGACAATCAGACTGTCATCACCAAGGTGAAGAGTTCAAAGGACAACATGAAGTCCAACAAACACATAAGAATGAGATTAAAAGATGTCAGAAAATTGAGAAACTCTGGAGTAATAGCGTTGGAATATGTCCATACGGCTAAGAATCTGGCAGATCCCTTTACAAAAGGGCTATCACGCGTTGTGATAGATAATGCATCGAGGGAGATGGGTATGAGACCCACATGAGTTGCCATGGTGGTAACCCAAGCTATGTGATCGGAGATCCCATGAAGTAGGACCTGGAAAAACAAGCCAGTGGTGAACCGATGAGAGTAACTATACTAACCACTCCGTTGGAGATGCAATACTCTCGATACTGTATGGGAGGATGACTATTGTCTCAATGTGTTCCAAAGCTTATGCAAGCAAGATGCTATCCTACAGAGCGATATTTGGAGGAACACACATATATGAGCCCGACTGCTGGTCACAGTCTATGAGATTGTGAAAGTGCAACTAATCCCCGGGTGGTTTTGGTAATTAATAACAACATATATATCATTGAACTAATAGTTACTTGAGAATCATTTCAGAGAAGTTCAGTGATATGGGTATGGAAATGTCTGAAGAAGTGGACCCCTCAAAATGCTAAGGCAAGCATTGGCAAAAGCTCAAGACTCCATTTTTGGTTTAGTGATCAAAGATCACATTGAGTCATAGGAAAAGCCAATACTATTAAAAGGGGATGAGGTTGTGTTGATGATCTGGTTGCTCAAAGTGCTTAGTGATATATCTCCTTCAACTATCAGCAACTTTCACTACTATACACACTCATAAGTAATCTCGGACAAACCGATTCTTCCAACTCAGTCCCACCGAGATGAACCACCTCAGCCATAAGCCAAACCCTAGAAAAATCGGTCAATCCGAGTTTGAGTTCGGTCTCACCGAAATACAGGCTGCCAACCTTCTGTAACCATTTGTCATCATTTCGGAATATCCGAGTTGTTGATTTCGGTCCCACCGAAACTGGCAAGTTCCTACCTTTACTCAAATCGGACAAACCGAGATGGTATTTTCGGTCCCACCGAAAACCCCAACGTTCACTATATTTGAACTTTCGGTCTGACCGAGTTTCAACTTCGGTCTCACCGAGATTGCTCAATTATGTGTGTAACGGTTGGATTTTGTGTGGAGGCTATATATACCCCTCCACCCCCTCTTCATGCGTGGAGAGAGCCATCAGAAAGAACTACCACTCCTACCTTACACTTTCTGAGAAGAGAACTACCTACCCTTGTGTTGAGATCAAGTTGCTCCATTCCTACCATATGAAACTTCATTTCTAACCTTCCCAAGTTGCTTTCCACTCAATCCTTTCTTCCACCACAGCCATATCAGTGAGGAGAGTTGAGTGTTGGGGAGATTATCATTTGAAGCACAAGAGCAAGGAGTTCATCATCATCTACAACATCTATTACCTTTTGGAGGGTGGTGCCTCCTAGATTGGTTAGGTGTCGCTTGTGAGCCTCCGTCATCGAGATGTGGAGTTGAACCAAGAAGTTTGTAAGGGCAAGGAGATCGCCTACTTCGTGAAGATCTACCCCGAGTAAGGCTAGCCCTCCGTGGGCGTAGGCCATGATGGAATAGACAAGGTTGCTTCTTCGTGGACCCTTCGTGGGTGGAGCCCTCCGTGGACTCGCGCAGCCGTTACCCTCTGTGGGTTGAAGTCTCCATCAACGTGGATGTACGATAGCACCACCTATCGGAATCACAAGAAAAATCTCCGCGTCTCCAAATTGCGTTTGATCTTCTCCACCTCTCTTTACTACATGTGCAATTTACTTTCCGCTGCTTATACTCTAGAATTGCATGTGTAGGGTGATACTTGTCTTGATCATAATTGTAAAACTGCCAAAAACTGTTCATGATCAAAAGGCAGAATTTTTATATTTACAAGTAGTCTAATCACCCCCCCCTCTAGACATACTTTCGATCCTACAAGTGGTATCAGAGCTTTGGTCTCCATTGTTTTGGTTTCCATTGCATTGGACTCCATAAGCTTGGTTTCACAACCTAGGAGAGTATGGCGTCTAGTGAGGGTAATTATCGTAGAGGTCCTTACTTTGATGGTACAAATTTTGCTAGTTGGAAGCATAAAATGAAAATGCATATTCTTGGTCATAACCCAGCCGCATGGGGCATTATTTGTGTTGGTATGCAAGGTGAATTCTTCGAGGAAGGAAAAGTTCCGGATCGCGAAGCTACACCGGAAGAGTTGCGGATGTTGCAAAACAATGCTCAAGCTTGTGACATTCTCTTCAATGCTTTGTGTCCCAAGGAGTTCAACAAAATCAGTCGTCTTGAGAATGCTAAAGAGATTTGGGATACTTTGGTTGAAATGCACGAAGGTACCGAGTCTGTGAAGGAATCAAAGCTAGATATTCTTCAAGGTCAACTTGACAAATTCAAGATGAAGGATGGTGAAGGAGTCGCTGAAATGTACTCTAGGCTTGCTCTCATCACAAATGAGATTGCCGGCTTAGGAAGCGAAGAAATGACCGACCGATTCATCATTAAGAAGATTCTCAGAGCTTTGGATGGAAAATATGACACCGTGTGCACTTTGATCCAAATGATGCCAAACTACAAGACTCTCAAGCCAACTGAAGTCATTTGAAGAATTGTTGCTCATGAGATGACACTTAAGGATAAGGAAGAGATTCACAACAAGTCAAGTGGTGCTTACAAAGCTACAAGTGATGCTCCCACAACCTCAAGTGAAAAGTTAATTTCCAATGAAGAGATAAGCCTAATGGTTAAGAACTTCAACAAGTTCTACAAGAATAGAGGCAAAGAAAGAAGCTCAAAGTCTAGATCATATGATGAAAAGAGATCTTCTAGTCGTGATCGAAACTGCTACAATTGTGGAAGACCCGGACACTTCTCAAATGAGTGTACGGCTCCCCACAAGAGAAGAGAAGAATCTCCAAGAAGAAGAGCAAGAGATGAGTCACCTCGGAGAGAGAGAAGGAGTAGAGATGATCGTTATGAACGAAGACCCTCTCGGAGAAGCAAGGATTCGGAGAAGAAGGACAAGTCATCAAGGAGCTACACAAGAAGAAGACATCAAGCTCATGTAGGTGAATGGGTCTCCGGCTCCGACTCCGACAATCAATCCGATGGAAGCTATCACTCCGACTCCGACTACAGTCAAGATGAAGGTGTTGCCGGACTTGCTCTCGTATCCTCCAACTCCAACTCCTACGACTTATTTGATTCACCAAATGAGGGAATTGGAAGATGCTTCATGGCTAAAGGCCCCAAGGTAACACACCCTGAATTCATTGACTTTGATAGTGATGAGGATGACTTGCTTGGTGAAGATGAGCTCTTGCATGATAAATCTAGTGAGCTTAGTAACGATGAAAATGCTAGTAGTCTTTATAGTCGAGAAGAGTCAAATGACAATGCTATGAAGGAGATTGAGCGTCTAACTAAAGAACTAAACACTCTTAAGTTAGCTCATGAAACAACTCAAGAAGATCATAGAGAGCTCCTAAGATCTCATGAGAAGCTACGCTTCGAGAAGCTCACTCTAGAGCAAGAACATGAGTTTCTAAAAGCGATCAATGAAGATCTTCGAAAGAAGAGTTCTTCATATCTTGCCAAACGACTTCTCTTGTCTAATTTCTTGCCACCTATTAAGACTAAGCATGACAAGCATAAGAAAAATTCTTCCTCTAGTAGTAACAATAACCATGTTAAATCTAATATTGTTGCTTCTAGTAGTTCTCTTGATTCCACTAACAATGTTTCAAGCCAAGTTACACTTGAGCAAGAAAATAGCTTATTGAAGGAAATCATAGAGAAAGGTGTCTACAAGAGTCTTGCCGGAAGCAAGAACTTTGAGGAAATTGTTCGCAAACAAGGAAGGCACCGGAAGAATCAAGGGATTGGTTTTGAGCGAAAGTTCAACGCCGAAGGTGTTGAGTGGGAAGAAGGTCAATACCCTACTCCACAGTTTGTTTCACAAAAGGAGAAGTATGATCCTACTTCTTCCAATGTGGAACAAGCTCAAGATGACCTTCCACCACAAGACCACAAGCTAAAAGCCAAGGACAAGCTTCAAGAGGAGATTGATGCATTCATTGAAGCACCTCAAGCCATGGTCAAGTGGGTTCCCAAGGACACATCAAGTTCTACTTCGTCAAGCTCAACTACAACCCCAAGGATTCCCATCAAGATGATGTGGATCCCGAAGAAGAAGAACTAGAAGGTTCTTGAGGGTGACTCCGCCAACATACTTCACTCACATTCATTTTGGCAACTTGTGCAAACAACTTCCACATCATGCACTAGTTCATGGAGTCACAAACCCTCTTGTTGGTAAGTCAAGGGACAAGGTAATCATTGCTTTCATGGACATCATCCTTTGTGAACTTCAATCTATGTCTATGGATATCCTTGTTTGTTCCTTGTGGGGCTAACCCATGTAGGTATTGAAAGTGCCCTAATCCAAAGGATAGCTCCCAACTCTTGATGATCTACATCAACATTGAGCATCCACATCTTCAACATCTACATGAAGTCTTCTACGACAACCCAAGGTTAGTTTGACCCTTTAAAAGGGGTTCTCACATCTAGGGGGAGCTTTGCTCTAAAAATTGAGCTAAAGCATCTTCAAATGATGTGAACACATCAATGCTTTATGTAAAAGTGGTAACCCCACTTGTGCTTAAAGATGAGTATGACCTATGATCAAATGTTCTCATTTGACTCCTAAGTCAAGATACTCATATAAGGATGACCTAGTCATCGACAAATTGTGTGCTAGTAGCTAGAGTGTTGGTTGTGCATGTTTGACACATATTTCATTTGCTATCTTATTGTGTGAGCATGTTGAATGCATGATTTTATCCATTCGAGGACATCCATTTGTTGTTTTGGTTTTTTTTTTGCCAAATGGATGGACAAGAATGCCTAAGCACCTCCCCTAGCTATCTATGCTTTCTTGTCTCAAATTCTATTCATGCTCATATCACAACTTTGAACAAGTCATTTTCGGACCCTCCGAGTGAGGAGCACTCGGAGCCACCGATCCGTCTAAGGCTGACTTCCAAAACCTTCTAAGTCAATTTCGGTCAGACCAACTTCTCCCACTCGGTCCAACCGAAACGCTTAGACTGATCTAGGTTTCATCTCGGTGAAACCGAGTTATAAATCTCGGCGTGACCGATATGTGTAACTGCACAGCAGTTATCCATTTCGGTGTCACCGAGTTTTTCAACTCGGCCCCACCGACAGCATGGGGATATAAATACTGAGGGCAACGCGCGATTATTTCTTCAAACCGTTTCGCCCCCAAGTCCCCTGCTGCCGTCGCCCTGGTCTCCGGATCGTCGCCGTCGTCGCCTGTGCGCCCTCGCCGCAGGTCTCCGCCGCCGTCAACGGTTTTCTTCTCCGCGCCGTTGCCGCCGTAGAGGGACTCTACCAAGTTAGGGTGAGTCTCGATCCCTCTCGTGCTCCCCATCTGACTCATTGCACGATTGGTTTGCCCTGCATCTAGCCACGATTGGAAAATTCCTTAACATCAGATCGGTTCTAGTTTCGAGCGAAATTCTTAGGTTTAGGTTTCCACGGAACACATCTCGGTGAAACCGAATTTAATTTTTCGGTGTGACCGATTTGGCCTCTGGCCATTGCACTGCACTTTCGGTCTAACCGAGTTGTGCAAATCGGTGTGACCGAAACTCAGTTTTAGTGAAACCCTAGTTTATCGGCAGGACCGAAACCCATTTCGGTCTGACCGAAAGTGGTGTGTAAGTTTCTGTTATACACTTCGGATTCACCGAAACTGAAAATCGGTTTGACCGAAATGCATTCTGTGAAAACTCAAAACTAAGATTTGAACTCATTTTTTTTGCAAAAACCTCTGCAGTTGTGATAACTCTTCTACTCTGCCTATACCTTATCTATTCACAGGTTGTCAGCCATGTCAGATGCCAGTGACAGCCAGAACAGGTCTGAATCACCTTTTGCAGAGATTCCTGAGGCAGATACTAGTCCTGAGGCTAGTAGTCCTAGTGATGATGGTGAGAGGAGTACCCCTAGTGGCTTGCCTCCTGCAGCCACCAGAACCAGAAAGCAGAGAAATTCTGATGATGAGGACTCTGACTTCATTGCTGAGGAAGTAACCTCCAAGCCCAAGAGAAAAGTTGTTGCCAAAGAGCACCAAGGGCTTCAGTCGAAGAAAGGCACCAGCAAGGTCAAGCAATCAGCTGTTGCCAAGAAGCTGAACTTGGAAGAGCCAGCTCCAAGTAAAGTGAAGAAAACTTCCAAGAGGAAGAGGGTAGTATATGCTGCACCTCATGTTGATGCAGTAGTGGATGAAGAAGAAGAAGATGCACCCCAGCCTCCTCCTCGGAAGGCTAAGTTCATGGGTGATGCAATTAGGGATCAAGCCACTTCTAAGCCCAAGAAGCCTGCTCAAGCAAAGGCAGCTCCAACAAAGCCTTCTGCCAAGCCCAAGAGGACAACCAGGAACATCCCAGCCTCTGAGAAGAACAAAGGTGATATGCCACCGTCTGAGTCTGAAGAAGAACATGTGTTGCTGAAGCTCCGTCCAAAACTGCCACTCCACAACGATGCTCATCCTCAAGCCGAGGATATGAAGGCAAGGAAGGATAGAGGTCTCAGGCTATGGAGACAGTCTGATCCATATGCCGTGAGGAGAAGGACTGCTGTGGACCACAGATTCCACACCAGAGAGCAGCAGGACTTCTGTGAGACTGTGTTGATGGATAAGAAGCCTATTGTTGCAGACACCAGGTATGTTGACTGGGAGTACATTGACAGTGAAGAGCACCGAGACTTCTTTCCCCATGTGCATGAGAGCTTTACTGCATGTGGAGTTGATGACTTTGTGGGTCAGAAACTGACAGATTGGAACGATGAGATGATTATGCAGTTCTACGCCACAGCCCACTTCTATCCTGATGGCAAGATCACCTGGATGACTGAAGGTCAAAGGTTTTCTTCGTCTGTTGAAGAATGGGCAGAACTTCTGAATGCTCCAGTACAAAGAGAGGACGACATTGATGTCTATGGGATTCCTAAGAAGAACCATGATTCCATGAAGAACATGTACAAGGAGATCCCCGCAGCAGATTTGGAAGGGTGGAAGCTTGGCTCAGTGTACTATCTCCAGGCAGGTCTAACTACCACAAACACTATTTTGAGGCATACCTTGATGCCCAAGTCTGGAGACCATCGCATGATCCGAGGCTATTCTATCAACATGCTGCACATACTTGATGAGAAGGCACCTTTCAAGGTGATGGACTTAATGGTAGAGACCATTAAGAGGACTGCAGCTGACCAGAAGAGGTCGTGTGGATTTGCCCCGCAGATTCAGATGCTTATCAATGCCAAGTTTGGCACGGGCAAATTCATGTTGGATAGGAAGCACTTGCCACTGCAGCCAGAGCATGAAGATAACATTGTTGTGATGGACGAGGAGGATCCAACTTCAGTTGAAGGTCAAGCCAAGATTGAAGCTGCTAAGAAAGCTAAAGCTGATAAAGAAGCAGCAGTAGCAGCAGCTAAACCAAAGAGCTTCGGAGAGCAGATTCTTGAAGCTACCCAGAGGATTGAACAACGTCTGGCCAGCATTGAACAATCTCAGGAAAGCCTAGAGAGGATTGTTGACGACAAGATCCACGCGCTGGACTTGAAGCTGACTGAGATTCAGGTGACCGTCAACAAGCTTGAGGCAGACATGGAGGAAGCTAGGCAGGACAGAGCAGAGCTCATGCAGGATGACCTAGTCCAGGACTCTCATCGCCAGACTGCTCAGGTTCCCAGAGGATCCCGATCAGCAGCTATCCCAGTGACTGACTCCAGGGCTACCACTTCAGCACCTCCTACAGCTCCAGCAGTTACTCCAGCCACAGCTCCAGCATCCACTCCTCCAGTGCAGACATCAGCTGAAGTCTTCGCCGATGCCGTCATATCTACTCCGACATCTACCCAGACGGGAGCCGCCAGCAGAGCCCACAGTGACGTTTAGCTCTATGCTTTTTCAAACTTTTTGGTAACTTGTTGCCAAAGGGGGAGAAATTGTATAGATCATAGGGCTTCGAGAGAGAGAGTGCTCTTTCGTTCTTTTACCGGTTTTCTTTGAGATACATTTGGTTCTTTTGGTACTTGATACTTTCAGTGTGCTTGATACTACGTTTGATGCTACCTTAATGAGTGCTTAGTCATACTATGCTTTAATGTGAGCTTAATGCTTATCATATGCTATTCCTATCTTGTATGGCTATTTACTCATGTCTTGGTGATTGGGTGCATGTTATTCATTCTTATCATTTTGTGCGCTCCACCAAGATGTATGTGACATGGAAGAGTGACCCATAATCCTAATCGATTGTGCATTTGCATTCAAACGCAAATTTTAAATAATGCACAAATTTAGGGAGAGCTCTTGTTTATCACATACTTCTCAAAGCGACGATATTATTCATTGATTATATCTTTTGTCGAAGCTTTGATCTATATGTTGTCATCAATTACCAAAAAGGGGGAGATTGAAAGTGCAACTAATCCCCGGGTGGTTTTGGTAATTAATAACAACATATATATCATTGAACTAATAGTTACTTGAGAATCATTTCAGAGAAGTTCAGTGATATGGGTATGGAAATGTCTGAAGAAGTGGACCCCTCAAAATGCTTAGGCAAGTATTGGCAAAAGCTCAAGACTCCATTTTTGGTTTAGTGATCAAAGATCACATTGAGTCCATAGGAAAAGCCAATACTATTAAAAGGGGATGAGGTTGTGTTGATGATCTGGTTGCTCAAAGTGCTTAGTGATATATCTCCTTCAACTATCAGCAACTTTCACTACTATACACACTCATAAGTAATCTCGGACAAACCGATTCTTCCAACTCAGTCCCACCGAGATGAACCACCTCAGCCATAAGCCAAACCCTAGAAAAATCGGTCAATCCGAGTTTGAGTTCGGTCTCACCGAAATACAGGCTGCCAACCTTCTGTAACCATTTGTCATCATTTCGGAATATCCGAGTTGTTGATTTCGGTCCCACCGAAACTGGCAAGTTCCTACCTTTACTCAAATCGGACAAACCGAGATGGTATTTTCGGTCCCACCGAAAACCCCAACGTTCACTATATTTGAACTTTCGGTCTGACCGAGTTTCAACTTCGGTCTCACCGAGATTGCTCAATTATGTGTGTAACGGTTGGATTTTGTGTGGAGGCTATATATACCCCTCCACCCCCTCTTCATTCGTGGAGAGAGCCATCAGAAAGTACTACCACTCCTACCTTACACTTTCTGAGAAGAGAACCACCTACCCTTGTGTTGAGATCAAGTTGCTCCATTCCTACCATATGAAACTTGATTTCTAACCTTCCCAAGTTGCTTTCCACTCAATCCTTTCTTCCACCACAGCCAAATCAGTGAGGAGAGTTGAGTGTTGGGGAGATTATCATTTGAAGCACAAGAGCAAGGAGTTCATCATCATCTACAACATCTATTACCTTTTGGAGGGTGGTGCCTCCTAGATTGGTTAGGTGTCGCTTGGGAGCCTCCGTCATAGAGATGTGGAGTTGAACCAAGAAGTTTGTAAGGGCAAGGAGATCGCCTACTTCGTGAAGATCTACCCCGAGTAAGGCTAGCCCTCCGTGGGCGTAGGCCATGATGGAATAGACAAGGTTGCTTCTTCGTGGACCCTTCGTGGGTGGAGCCCTCCGTGGACTCGCGCAGCCGTTACCCTCCGTGGGTTGAAGTCTCCATCAACGTGGATGTACGATAGCACCACCTATCGGAACCACGAGAAAAATCTCCGCGTCTCCAAATTGCGTTTGATCTTCTCCACCTCTCTTTACTACATGTGCAATTTACTTTCCGCTGCTTATACTCTAGAATTGCATGTGTAGGGTGATACTTGTCTTGATCATAATTGTAAAACTGCCAAAAACTGTTCATGATCAAAAGGCAGAATTTTTATATTTACAAGTAGTCTAATCACCCCCCCCCTCTAGACATACTTTCGATCCTACAGATTGGGGTGATCTCTAGAAAGCTCATGAACAGGCTAGGAGTGTGACTTATATGCTCCACCCGAGGGGTCAGCCTTCGGCAGCCTACTATCAGTAAGACATGTGGTGAAGCTTCTTTACGCCAAACTGACAATTCAAGGCTTAGTCCATTGTTCAGTTGTGAAGTAGTGTAGCTACTTGCTCTAGGTGAAGCTCAACCTTAACATGTTTTCACTGAAACACTGGTATATCGAAACAACACTTGGAACAGAGGACACAATGGGCCCTCGAGATCTGGTGGGGGATTGCTGAAATTTGAGATGGGCTTTAGGCTGCCTCCACGCCCACCGTCGTTCCTTTGCTGCTGTTGCCGCCGGTGACTCCATCCCGTCCGCCGCGTACACGGTCGACGGAAAAGCAGGTCTCCGAAACCCCGCCTCACCGGATCCTGTACGGGAGAGGGGCGAATAGGTTTTTGGGAAGCGACTACGCAACTGCTCGCCGTTCGTCTACTTCCTTTACGTCCGCGTCGCCCTCGTCATCACCATGTCCACCGACGCCGAACGTGCTGCCACCGAGAAGCTTGATGCGGACAAGAAGGCAGCCGAGGACGCTACTGCCGTCACTACCGCCGCGGCCTCTGCATGGCCTACTGGAGGGTATACCTCGTTTATCCCGCTCCTACTATTTTCTGTTTTAGACATGCTTGTGTTATACGTAGATCTCTTTACAATTAGCGTAGTATGTGCCTGCATGATTGAATATCAGTATGCGATTATTTGTGTCAATGACATGCTAGTGGTTTATTCCTGGATTAAATTAGTCGGAAAATTGCCTATTTACTCAGCAATGTGTACACTCTTGTAGGACGTGTGCATGTACACATCGGGATGAGAATGTATTTTTGTATGAATAATTTTAGTTAGGGATACCTATTTATTATTGCGTCATATGAAACATGCCAAGAAAAAAATGAAAGCATATCGAGTTGCATACATGCGCTCGGATCGTGTACGCTTGCTTGCATGTTGTTTACATATACAAGGATGGCTGAGAGTCGTTGCTTAGGCGCCACCTTGCCGACCAATCAAACTTTTTGTGAGTTCACGATGTGGCCCTTTACCCAGTTTTTGCCGACCCCTATGAAGTTGTAGATAACCTCGCAAAGGACTGGGTGTTTAACACTGATCACAAAGAGAGACCAATTTACGAATAGGTCGGCTATCTGTAAAGGAACCCTGAGGACGGCGCCGGAGCCCAGGCTGTCTATGAAGTTGGTCTGAACGTCCAATCGACGGGCCTTAGAAAGCTAGCAACCACGCCGACGGCGTACACATGAACGCCAAGGCAAGTCTTCATAGTAGCGGTGGCGTGAGATAAAGCTAGGTAATGCAGCATGTGGCTCCTGATGGAACGACCGACCGTAGCTAATGCGGTGACGGGCGTTGGAGGAAGCTACTCCTTGGTCCCTTCTTTCAACATCTTTATCTTTAGATTAAAAGACACGCTGAAGCACTTGACCAGTTATATGACTAAAGAAATAATAACAGCCTAAGCGTATAATGCATGCATTCATGTACTCCCTCCGTAAACAAATATAAGAGCGTTTAGATCACTATTTTAGTGACCTAAACACTCTTATATTTCTTTACAGAGGGAGTACTGTATAAAGGTATTAGGATGTATCCTGTGCAACGGTCATGCATGCAAGGAAGGATGTATACACACATGCATGCATATAGAAAGAAATGCCCACATTATGCATGTAGCTTTATTTTTTTTTATTAGGAAAGTCCTATGCACGCACAACACACATGGATATGGAAATAAATCTGTCCAGGTCATCACGCTATTATATTTAGGCAATGTGAACAAATAGTTTTTCTTCGTAATGGCAGTGGTGGGTAATGTTTACACATAAAACATATCTAATGGCTCTAATACTACAGTCTATTAAATGATTGGTTGGATGTTTCTGATTTTTGTGGGATTTTCTAGAATATTTCTCTTTTTTCTGGTGAGTCTGTCAAGTACTTTTTATATATAATAGATAGATAGATGTGACACAATAGAAGGCACTATAAAAACAATTTGTATTGAAACAAATGCAATAAAGAGCTGCCACTTCTTATAACCTATTGAAACCGACCTTAGGCATTAGCGGCATGAGAGATTTTTTTCGTCCCGCGCGGAAATGCGATGGGTAAATATCCCCCTATGTGATATTCGATTTGGGAATCGCAACCGCTCGATTAGCCATTTGCAATTGTGGGAGCTAGCTAGCCGATTAATCACACCGTCTGTGGCCTGGCTGGTAATGCACATGCATATGTGTGTTGAAGAATTGCGGACGTGATGTCAAGTAAGGCGTCACCCAACATGTGTGCATAGGAAGAAGAAAATGATCTAATGTAGTATTTTTTTTTCCCAAGATTTCCAAATTCCAGGCTCACCGGAGCCCAATCTCCAAAACTTCACTCTTTTCATTACCCGCTTGTCCATTGCCATGGATGCATATAGTCCATCTAATTACAACATGTATTACAAAGTTACCTACAACACAGAGACACTCAAAGGAAAGAAAGATGTAACATGCCAACCAAGAGTACAATATATGCTAACAAGCCTACCATTGGCATGTCATCCAAATCGGGACATAAATCCATGTGAGATTTAAAACCCCTGAATTCAGTCCCTCCCACCCCCATGCTGACTGCGAATCTCGAAACCAGCATGCTTATGTGCTGTTGACATGATAACACACATCTAAGCTGACCCACTTATTAGTTATTGTCCTTGAAGCCTGTAAGGAGGGGCTCTTTCTTCTCATCCCACTTGTTCAACCTTTTATGTGCCTCCTCTACCTGAAGAATGTAGAAAAATTAACCAATACCGTTAAGTAGTGCATTTTTAACGCATATCAGTTTGCATCAAGCATATACTCTCAAGAAGGTTTTGAATCATGTGATGGAGGAATGGTGATGAGCAAGCAACATGTGTGCATGTTACATTTATGACAACATATTTGACGACAACGAAAGCTAGATTGTATCCTTGGTCATCAGGGAGATAATTTAGTATTCATCATTTCCACTTTTGTACAAAAGAATGAAAATGTAAATTCAACTTTCTGCACTATAGGTTTAATAACAAGGAATACCTCTTTTGTCCAGTCAGTTCTTATGGTGACCCACAGCAGAATGGCTGTCTGCAAGGCCGTTCCCCCAATCAAACCACCCCAAATACCCTGCAAGTATGCATATGATTTCATCAACATACGTTAGAACACACAACTAAAGATTTTGCCATCATAGAAAATATATGAAAATTTCTTAGACAGATCCATCACCTTTGCACCAAGATTAAAGAAAAAACCGAGAACAACACCAAGTGGAACGCCTACAATGTAGTAAGAGCCGACGTTCACGTAAGCAACAAATTGTTGCCATCCACATCCAACAGCAACACCTGATGTTTCCATACATGTTCATAAATTTCAATCATTATAAAATGTGTGGTATCTCAAGAGACAAAATATGCATCACAAAACATGGTAGACTTGTTTCCCTCATTTGTACCTTTAGTTTTTTCAACTAAGGGCCTACACCTTGTATTACCCTATTCTTTTCTTGTATTTTGATACAACAAAAACTGATCAAATCACGGTACGGAAACCTACTATATCCCTAAAATATGTGTTACTCACTCCATTTTTGTATACAAGGCCACAAACTCAAATTACAGGTACCAAGATAAAAATCAATGTGTGCTTTACAAGCTAATTAGTTTTCTCGTTTACCGGATTAATTAATAGGGTGCATGCACATTAGAGAAAGCTGAGTGGTCGTGAGAGAAGAAGTAGGTGAGTGTGTCATTATCATCCACTACATGCATGCTACTAATTAAGCCATGGGTTACTAGTACGAGGAAACAGCATTAATATTTGCCTCGATTACTGTTGGTGGCCTTGTATTGATGCAAAACGTATTTTCCATAGTGGCCTTGTATACAAAAATGGAGGGAGTATCTCAGTATGGAAAATTTTGCATCTCAAAACATGATACACATGTTTCCCTCATTTGTACCTTAATTCTCTTTTTCCTAAGGGCCTACATCTTGTAGTATCAATTCTTTCTTTTTCCTTTACTTATGCGTAAAGATAGTACCATGTTCTTTTCTTGTACATAATACTACAAAAACTTATAGAACTACTAGGGAAATGAGTGCGGCGTTTCGGTGCCAAGGCTCATTTGCACCCGATCGGAAAAAAAATCCAAAAATCCTAGAAAACTTCAAACAATTCCAATTTTTGTGTGTGGTAGATAATTTGATGCGTGAAGTTCACTCCAATTTGTAGATCATTTGGACATCTGAGCAGCTCTCAGCAAAAAGACAAATCGGGTCAAAACAGTGCGTGAAAAGTGATCATTTTTGCAGGCCCCGAATTTGTCTTTTTTGCCGAGAGCTACTCAGATGTCCATATGATTTGAAAATTGGAGCGGACCTCATGCATCAAATTATGCACCACACAAAAAATGATTTTATTTGAATATATCTATTATTTATTTTGATTTGTTTCGTCAGGGCAGGTGCAGCTGAACCTGGGCTAAGAAGTGTCCTAAAAAGCATGATAGAACTATAAAGGAGTAGCCTGGAACTTGGGAGTGAACTTTGCACTATAAATAAATTGGAGCTATGTTTAACACATATGACGACGCACTTGCCCCACAAATATGAATGTCTACAGACATTTCAAATATAGGTATATGTCATCTCGCAATACTCCTGGTACGTTTGAATTTAGGAGCTATGTAAAAAAATATAGATTGAATTAAAAAACTGAAATTGCACATGAATTGTAACGTTAAAAAAACGTAAATGGGCTCCTATTGTTCTAATAATGCACCTGCCATCTACCCTTTTTATAAATTTGTGCTAACAGACTAGTCGAGAATCAAGAAATCGCATGTTCTTCATGTAGAAAGTGTCTAAAATTACCTGTTAGTACAGGTTGGATGCCACCGAGAACGAGCGTGACGGCGAGAAATGGGCAGAGATCTGCCACCGCATCTGAAACTGCGTCACCATCTGTGAACAAGTAGCTGACGTGGTTGCGAAGGCAGAGGATCACAACAGCAAGGATGGTAGAGATTGTTGTAGAGAGCCCAGTCACGACCCACACAGAGAAAAATGCTGACTTCGGGTTGCCGGCGCCAAGCTCATTGCTCACTCTTACACTGAAGTGAAAACGTATCAATTTGTTAGTTAGAGTACTTACCTAGCTGTCAGTAGGCAATGCTAATGTTTATCAAGGCCTTTGAGTATAGACTTGCGAACCTTGCAGCGGCATTGAACCCAACGGAGATCATGAACACCCAACCATAAATCGTCATACTGTACCGACCAAACGCACACATGAAATTTAATCTGCACCTACTCTGAAGATTGATTACTAGGAACTACATCAAGTCTTAATTAGTGTCCAATGATACTCACCATATCGACAGGGAATCCAGGGCAATCTCAGGGTTGGGGAGCAATCCAGCAATGATCACCAGCACCTGAAAGTACCATGTCTCAAGGCACAACATCACCGCAGACGCAGCGGAGAGCTTGAAGAAACTCGGCAAACCGGAGAAGGCCTGCCAACTGAACCCCGTCCACGTGTGCCGGCATGTTGGGCTGAACACGATGTACACAAATTGCGCGGCGACCATGATCCACCAGCTCACGCTCAGCACCAACGAGGCACCGAGCAGCCCAAGGCCAACCTTGTATATGAGCACCCAACTCATCAGCACATGTAGAATGAGCGTTGCTGTCGAGATGTAAGCACTTGGCAGGACGATGCTCTGCGCCTGCAGGAACTTCTGAATCGGGAAGTTGACGGCGTACGCGAAGATCTGAGGAATCAGGCCGTAAACGAAGATTGATGCGGCGCGGGCTATCTCCGGTGACTGTCCCATCAACAAGAGGAGTGGCTCCGAGAAGGCGTACATCACAGCAAGTGGTATGCCGGTTAAGCCCAACAGAATGACAGAGCGCTGTAGGTAAATTCCGAGCATGTCGTACTTGTGTGCACCGTACGCCTGCCCACAGAGGGTCTCCACTGCACTGCCCATACCCAGCTGCAAAAATGTCTTAACTGTTAGGATTGTTACAAATTGCGTTCTAACTCACTTGTAGCTTAGATTTAGATTAAATTAGGAGTACTTGGCAAAAGAAAGGGAAAGACGCAACTGGTAGCGGCTATTATTTTTAGAATATGGAATATGATTATGGCTCACAATGATCTACCCAAGTACACTGTGCTGCAGACTAATTTGTCTTCATTTGGAGTTTCATAGAGATACATCTCTCTTGATCTAATTCATTATTATGAGTTTCATCTTGTAACCGGCCTCCATGTCCTCTAATTTGTCTTCTTACATAATTTGCAAACCGATTTTGTATGTTTCTTAGGGAAAGAGCATTTGAACGCGTTTGATTGCTCGGTTTCCAAGCAGACTTCTATTTAAAATGTACAAAAATATATGAAACGAACAAAATAGCTTATAAAGTAATGAACCGACAAATGAGGAATAGGTTACTAAATAACAGCAAAACATCAATGAAAAATAATGGACATTAAACAGTGAAGAAAAAAATGTTGAGCAACAACCAAGGAAACTTGTGAATCTCAAGAAGCTCTCACTGAAAATTCAAATCGACTTAATGTAGTGTGTGTGTGTCTCGCATGATTACAGGGTAGGTGCATCTGGTCGCCGAGTCCAGATTTCCATTATGTGCAGCCTCCTTGCTGGAAATTAATGAGCAGACAGCTACAACGTCATGATTCATTGTACAACTATGTGCGGTCGAAATTGCATTTAGAGTTTAGGTTAGAGGAAAAACATTCCAAATGACATAGGAAAGGCACAACTGGTACTAGCAATTATAACTTTTCAGAATATTGAATGTGATTATGGTTCACAACGATCTACCAAGGCACATCCTTAATTTTGTTCTCTTTTTGTCTTTATTTGGATTTTAATGGAGCTTAACGTCTCTTCTTCAAATTTATCATTATGAGTTTCATATTGCTCCCTCCATGTCTTCTACTAATTATTATTCTTACGTAGCTTGCAACATGATTTTGTATGTTTCTTGGGAAAACAGCATTTACAAGTGTTTCCAATAAAACAAAGATTGATTTTCAACTGGTTTCCATGCAGACTTCCTATATAGCAGTAGTATTACACTAAGTAAACTGTAGAAAAAATATGTGAAACAAACGAAATAGCTTTTAAAACTAAAGAATTAAAAAAACATAAATAACACAAAAATATTCAAGGAAAACTGGATAAACAGTGAAGAAAAACTGTTTATCAACAACCAGGGCGACCTATCAATCTCAAGAAGCACATCGAAAGTTCAAAGCCTCTTATAACGCGTGCCTCCCAAGATTACGGAGCAGGTGCGTCTGGTCCCTGAGTCCAGATTTCCCTTTATGTGCACCGTCCTTGGAAATTAATTATGAGACAGCTACACCATCATGATTGGTACGACTAAGTGGCGGGGTCGAAATAGTACTATTTAGAGGAGTTTAGATTAGAGGACAAACATTCCAAATGACATGGGACCTTTTCTTGAGTAGGAGTGCGTATAGGCGCCGACGAGGCATATCAATCCATCAACCTCTCACCCATAATCAAATGAGCTTGGCTTTTGTCCTACGTACGCTATCAATTGATTGGCTGGTTGGTTGATTGAGAGAGGAGAATATATAAACACGACGACAACAGTCGAAGATTGATGGGACAGGTCACGTCATAGACAAGCATCAAGAAAAACCATACATGTTCATCTTGTGTACGGCGTGCTCGGCTTAGGATTTGGGACAAATGATGGGGCTGCCTTGACTTAACCGAACACACTGCACCATAGTAGACGAAAGAAGCAATTGTATTACTTATTTAGAAATTAACTCTCAAAAGGGCCAGTCGAACACAGTTCAAAGTTTCACAGGTCGGTCTTGTAGATTTGGCAAACTACGGTTTTCATAAACGTAAATAACACCCCTAAATATTCATGATTGTTCAAAAAATTCATGAATTTTGATCACTCCTAAAGCCTACCCTACTTCCAAACTTCAAACCCATTTGAATTAAATTGAAATGAGTTTGAATTTAATACTTTCCAACGTGCCCACATATATTTTTCTTGGATTAAGCATAATTTGTGAAGTCCAGGGAATTTTCCAAATGTTCAAATTCCACTCTGAGCCCTCTCTTTCACTTTTTCCTAATTTCTATTTTCTAAATGGAATCGAAAAAAACATAGAGGCCCCACTCAGCTCTCTCTCTCTTTCTCTCTCTCACCCTCTTCCACCAGACACACACATGCCGCCACATGCATAGAGAGGCGCACCACCTCTCGTGTTCGCGCATGGTGCGCCGGTGCCCAAGCCTCGCCGCCCCACCGGCCGACGAGGGCAATGCCAAGTCGCACCTTCGACCCCTCTCCTACTTGGCTCCCTCTTCAACGTGCTTCTGTCCACAGCCGTCACCACACCTTCACCTGCTTTGCTCGAGGTTGGCCGCTCCTCAGCACCTGGCGCCGATGACCAGCAGCTCTGACCACCTCCACACGGCTCGCCAATTGCACCCCCACTTCCCTGCCATGGACGACCTGAGCGCGCATTTCCATGCCGCCCCACGCCTCTACACCGACTCCCTTCTCATGCCTCATGTCCAAGGCCCGACATCGATTCAGAGCGCGCTCTCCCTCCCGCTCGTCTCTGCCTTCCCTCGCTGGTTGCGTCGCTGCACCCTGCAGCTTTGATGTCCGCTGGAGAAGCAACTCCATCGCGTCCCGCCGTTCGCCTCCACCTCCTGTGCACTTGTCGCCTCCTTCAATGGTCTTCATCAGCTTCGGCCACCAACGCACCTCTCATGCTCGTGCGCACACCTCGAGCACAAGCAGGTCCGACCCAAAAGGATCATCGGTTGAATACTCAAAACAACAGGGTATTTTATGCAAAAAACAAACGTTTTCTCAAATAGCTACTTTCAAATAGGGTTGTCGGTTCAATACATAAAATAACAGGGACTATTCTATAAAATAGTTGACAGTGAGCGGGTTGAAGCAATCGTTACTTTATTAGCAGGGGTATATAGATAAAGTATACTCAGCAGAGCCATACTATTTTCTCGAAAAAGTACTACTGTAGTAGATGGAGAGTGGGAGGTGGCATGTCGCTTTTGACCATTTCACTGGCTCGTGCCAAATAGGCTTGCCAATCATAGAGACCACACTCCATCCATGCTCCCACTAATAACCATGTAATCTACTGTAGTACGTACTCCATCTAAGAAGTGGGTGGGCTTTGGCCATCAACTAGCTAGCCGAGGCTACCCATTGATTAAGAGAGGAGAATATCCTCCCTATGTATATATGCGCGACGACAAGAGTCCAAAACAGATAGGGAGCGACCGCTAGAAACCAAACCATCCAAATCTAATCATCCGATTGACCGGGGTTCTTGCTATCAACAATGCGTTTATGTAACGTGGTCACAGTAAGTGCATATCCTGATTGAAATTTACTACCTCTGTTCTGCTTTATTGATCCTTTTTATATTTTGTGTTAAATTTTGATCATTGATGCAGCTAATGAAATATTAATGCATCTCTAAAAAAAACGTTGGATTCGTATTTAAACATAGATTTCAACAATATTATTTTTTAGACATGCATTAATATTTTGTTAGTTAGATCTAAGATCAAAATTTGACACAAAATATGAAGGGGGTCAATAAATCAGGACGGAGATAGTATGTATGTAAGGGCATCTTCAAGAGATACCTGCAAAGCTACGGTATATGTTCGAGCGGACACGTTTGTTCACTCTTGTAATCCAATGAGGACCTGTATTTGTCCGCGAGGCTGTCTGGATGTCCAAATTCCGGTATTTTGGAGTCAAACGTGGGGGTGTTTTGCCGGAGTTCGGACATGCAATTGACCGATCAGGGCATCTCCAGCCGCGTCCCTAGGAAGGCCTCCCAGGCGTTTTTTTTGCGCCGGCGCCAAAAAAACGGCCCAGTCGCGCCCCCACAAGCCCGATTTTGGCCGGCCTGGGCCGAAAACAGCGCCGGCGGACCCAGGCCGAACCCGGCGCGCTGGGGGCGCCCGGCGGCGCCGGGGCGAACTGTTTTGGCGCGAAAAAGCCGCGGGCCAGCCGCGTCAGTGACACGGCGCCTCGTCTTCCCCCAACTGCCTCGGTTCCCGCGGGGAATCAATGGCAAGGCTGCCGCCGGTCAGCCTTGCCATTGATTCCTCACGGGCGGCGCGTCTCGGGAAGGCGCGCCGACGCCTCCCCTCCCTCGCACGCATACACACGGGCGCGGAGCGGCTATAAAAGCCGGCGGTCTCTCAGTCGCCTGTGCCCACACCAGACTCGCCCCTCGCCGCCGCCCAGCCCCTCTCTCTCCGTCCCCGTCTTCCTCTCCCGAGTGCCCCCGGCAGCCCCTCTCTCTCCCTCTCTCCACCGCCGAGCCCGTCGCCATGGTAGAGCGCTTCCCCGGAGAGGAGGCGGCGGCGAACGGCTTCGGCCGCCGTTCGCTCCGCGATCAGGAGTCCTGGCTCCTGTTCCAGACGAACATCCTGGCGCCGTCGGACATGCACGCCGGGCCGACGGGGTGGCGGCTCAGCGACGGGGGAGTGCCCGTTCCCCCGTTACCCGACGCCGTGGTGAAGCCCATGTACTTCGCCGAGGAGGTCGAGGTGGCGCGCGCCTCCCTAACCAACGACGAGCGCTCCCTCCCCCAGTACGCCGCCGGCAATCACGCGGCCTGGGCGGCATACTTCCAGAGCCGCCAGCAACAGCGTCTGGCCTCCACCAACGGCGCGCCGGTGGTCGGCGGCGTGAAGAACAGCGAGGGGCGCCACCTATGGTGGGGCGTCCCCGGCCGCGTGCTTGCGCACCTCGACGGCGGCAACAACCCGCCGTTGACCTATCCTGCGACGCGGGCCGCCCCGTCACAACACCGACGCGCATGGGCGCCAAGGAGGTTCGCCTCCTCCTCGTCTTCCTCCTCTCGCTCATCTTCCCACTCCTCCGGTTCTCCGGCGCTTCTCGGCGTCAAGGCCGAGTCCGCGGCGGAGACGCCAATCGGCCGGCGCACTCGCAGCGTCGGCATCGTCATCAACGAGGGCGGCCGGCGCGCCTCCTCCTCGTCGGCTCCTCCGCGCTTCGTCAAGCCAAAGACGGAGCCGGAGCTGGCGCCGGTGAAGGCCGAGTTCGACGAGGACGACGCGGCCCTGGAATGGGCGCGCCATGACTCCATTGCGATGGAGAAGGCGCGTTGGGAGAAGGAGAAGGAGCGCCAGCGCGCCGCCCTGCGCCGCTTCGAGGAGCGCCGACGCGGCCGCGATGAAGACGGGGTCGTCGTCTTATGCGACAGCGACGACGACGATAGCGGGTCCGCCATGGCGATGCCAGGCAGGGGTCCAGCAGGGGCGCCCGCGTCAAGGAGGAGAAGGAAGACGACGACGATGGCGGCGACGACTTCAGCCCCTTCCTTTTTTAGATTAGGTTAATGTAATGAAAATGCGCGAATTTCACCGAAATTTGCCATGTTTGGCCGAAATTTAACTAGTTTTTATCATATCTTCGCCGAAGGTTTTTTTTATATATTTTAATACGCATCTGGGGGCGGCCCTGGGGGCCGACGGCTGGGGACCGACTCGCCCCCGGGTCTATTTTTTGCGCCGGCTCACCCCCAGGCGGCGCTTTTAGACGCCCCCTGGGGGCCAACGGCTGGAGATGCTCTCACATGCATGTCCCCCTCTCCTCTCTCTCCTCCCAGACGCACATGCATAGTTCTCCCCTTCTCTCTCTCCTCCAACCGGGCACAAAACGACAAATATATCCCACCACATGCATGGTCGTCACCTACTTTTTCTCCTTCCAGATAGATATTTTATAATTAGCGTTGGATGACTCCCTCATTTATCATGTTCACGGACCACGTCCGAACATAAAAGTAGACATATAGTACTAGAGGAATTTGCAGGTCGGTGTTGGAGATGCCCTAAGGTGGTCACAGTCTTAGGGACAATAGAAAGCACATGTTGCCCTCTGACCAAGGAGATGGATGGATGGAGAGGCCGCAGGTCGCTGGACCCCTGCCAGGTGCACGGCGCAGGGACGGCCCAGCTTGAAAGTGAGTAGGTAGGACGGGGCCAAAGGGGCAGTGCCAAGTCGCCACGAATGAATGACTGGCTTATGCCAAATAGGCCTGCCATGTGTCATAGATCTGTCGCGAAGGGCAGTACTAGTGTACTCCCACCAATCTAATCTGTGAGTTACCAGAATCTAATCCACTGCTTACTGTAACAGGAAACTGTACTTTGGGAGGGTATGTGACAAGATCTACAACCGTCGTCGTCGGTCGGAGCATGTGCTCTCAGCTCTCAGCGATCTACCGGAGCATGTGCTCTCTCTCCCAGCACAGCAGCTCTCAACGAGCATGGGCGGGGCAGAGAAACACAAACGATGCTCCTTCTCGTGGGCTGATCCACCCCATCGAAGCACTGCGGCTACGTATATGGAGATGATAGGAGAGAGTACGCACGTACCATGATGCCGTAGGCGAAACTCTGGACGCCGGTGTTGCCGAGCGAGGCGGCGGCGAGCTCCAAGTTGCCCAGGTGGCCGGAGAAGATCTGCGTGGACATTGACATGATGAAGTTGATCATGTACACCGCCACCGCCGGCGCCGCCAGCCGCGACAGCAGCCGGAGCTCGACCGCCCCCGCCGCCCACGCGCGCTCCGCCAGCGGCGCCGACGTGTCCGTCAGGATGCTTTCCAGCCGGTGCTCCTGCTCATGCTCGTCTCTGCCAGCCATGATGCTCGTAAGGCTTGGTAGATAGGACAAGAGAGACTATGGCCAATAGCTAGCTGGAGTAGCTCGTATATATGGTGTATGTGCGTGCGTCTCGTCTCTCGATCGACGTTGACGCCCCGGTCGCCAATATTTATGGAGTGGTAGTACATAAATATTGGATTCGCTGTTTCGATTGGTTTCTTGCCATAGCTAGTATGAGTAGTTGATGCATTATTAATAACATGCTACATCTTGCAGGCCCTGGATTCGCGCTGACAGTGGGACTCCCCACGCTCTGGCTCTGGCCCTGGCGCGGGCATGACCACGGCCTTCCAAGTCGCCGTCCACGCACGCCCACGAGGTTCGCGCGGCTCCTGTCGCTGGGCCACTTGCTGACAATGGTAGCTGGTGGTGACTGCCTCTGACAAACCGTCGCGAGGCCTTTCAAGGCGATGGGCGGTCAGGTCCCGACCTAGTCCGGTGGCTCTCCATCATCACCCGATCCGTGGGGGAGTGGGTAGGTCACGTAAGTTTGTATATGGACGCCATGCATGTGGTGTGCGGCGACATGATGAGCGTACACATGTGAACGAACATGGTCTTCGACCGTTTTAGCCAGCTTCATGTTGCATCCAGAAACGTTGTTTCCATAGCAATCATGGCTGGAATACATCGCACTAGAAACACTGATTAAGTGGTAGGGTGGATCTTCTGTTAACTTCCTATATCACTAGAATCTTTCCTTGGTTAGGAGATAATATTATTTGAGTGCTCTGCTCATCATGCTATTAGTGTTGTTGTAAATTTATATGATATTATTTGTACATTGCACATGAGTAAACATATTATCAGTTTTTCTAAGTCTTAGTCACGACTAAGAGGTCTAGGTCCATGATATACCCCTTAGATCTTGCATGGAGATTTGTACAAAACTTTTTCTTATTTTTCCTTTTTCTTTCTTGTATACCGTATCACATGACTGAGATTTGATTAAGTCTCTATCCACTGAGACCTGGACACACACATATATTATTATCTTTCTTTTATATCTCTCATCTTATCCAAATTATTTTCTCCTAAAATGTTAAACTAATAAGAAATATCTCTACATTGATTTAAGCTGAACACTCAATCCTAAGATGGTTTTATTTATCGAAATGGATGCTATAATTGGCGGCTTTCAAGGATCGATGACGAAACTCGTCCCTCGCAAGGCCTGCAGGGGTGGTGCTCAATCCATCCAGAATGACCAGAGCGCATGGCATCCTGATCCACCAGTGCGTGAGCAGTTCATGGTGTGTCGTGGGAGTCAGCGTGTTTGTTGCTAGTTGGCGACGACGAGGGCCATTGGGATTTATGACGTGGGTAATCGATCCATGGTAACACGTCGTGGTGGCGAGCATCAACGGTTGGCGATTTGAGGTGGTGACATGTGCGGTCTTGTGGCTCTTCTCCTTTGTTGTCGCCAAAACAATTGTGGGGGGTAGTGCGCAAACGTGACATGGTTGCGTCTTCTCATTGGGTAGCTAGACAGGTGTGACCGGGCTGATAAAGAGGTGGATGGTTAGAGCATCTTCAATAGAAGATGTAAATTTTGAGATGTTCAAATTTACATCTTCGAAAAGTGCATTTTGCATCTGCAGAAAAAAGGCAACTCCAATAGATGATGTCTATTTGTGATGTAAAAGTACAAATCCAACAGATGATGCAAATGAAGATGCAAACTAGTCCAAGGCAGCGGCGAATCCACATTAGAGCTGTGGGGTCAGCTGACCCCACGGCTTTTTTGCTAATCCATCATATATATATATATATATATAGGAAAATGGTTGTGTACTCCTGGGAGTGCGTACTCCCGCTCCTCATATACCATATAGATGAATCTTTTATACCTCTTTATTATTTTTAATATATTTCATTAGTAATTATTAGATACCCCAAAATGATTTTCATGAAAAAATTCATGCGAGTCTACATATTTTAAATGTTTATGTATATACTGATGTGTTTGTACGTGAAAAAGGTATATTACAAAAAGTACGTCGCAGATGATATTTTTTCAACAAAACTCGTATTGGGGTATTTTAGAATATTTAATGAAGTATATTGAGAATGATAAAGAGGTATAATTAATGTGTATATGAGGTATATTGAGGATGGGAGTACATACTCCCAGGAGTACAAAAAAGGAGTTATATATATATATATATATATATATATATATATATATATATATATATATATATATATATATATATATATATATATATATATATATATATATGTGTGTGTGTGTGTGTGTGTGTGTGTGTATGTGTGTGTGTGTGTGTGTGTGTGTATATCTATATAAAAAATATCCAAAAATCTTGTAAAATCTATGATAATCATCTCTTTGACCCCACAGATTTATTGTCCTGGCACCACCACTGGTCCAAGGGCGGC
>LR738714.1:761649257-761684560 GCA_902687465.1 Secale cereale
TGTGTGTGTGTGTGTATATCTATATAAAAAATATCCAAAAATCTTGTAAAATCTATGATAATCATCTCTTTGACCCCACAGATTTATTGTCCTGGCACCACCACTGGTCCAAGGGCGGCATCGTGGCGGTGCGGCGACGGACCGAGCGGCAGCGATTGAGCTTCGAGAAGAGCGCCAGCGGCCGAGCGACGAGGAGTGGCACGGTGCCCGAGCCTCTGCCTTCAAATGCAGCGGCGGGAGCTCGAATGGACATCGGCGGGGGCTTGAATTGGGTGATGGATTAACGACGGCGGGGCGGCGCAAGAAGCTCGAAAGCGATGGCGGTGTGGAGGCGGGTGCGCGGCTCGAATCCGGAAACAACGAGGTGGCAGGGAGCTTGAATCAGACGAAGGCGACGGGGCGGCAAAAAGAAGCTCGAAAGCGGCGGCAGCGTCGAGGCGGGTGTGCATCTCCAATCCGGAAACAATGAAGTGGCAGGGAGTTTGAATCAGGCGAAGGCATCACGGCGGCGAAAAAGCGGTGGCGGTGGATGTGCGGCTCAAATCGAGCGGCAGTGGTGCAGTGGGCGAAGCTTGAACCTGGCGGCGGCGTTGTGGTGACGGGTGGAGAAAAAAAGGGTGGTGGGGCCGATCTTTAGGCCGAGGGCGGCAGAAAAGCGGCGGAGACGGGGGGAGTCGGGAGGCCAGATCTGCTCGCGGCGGGTTGCGGCGGGCCAGCGGCATGGCAACGGATCGAGGTAGGGGGCTGGCCAGGGAGGGGAATTTTCATTACGGTTGGGTTTGCGCGCGGTTGTTAGTTTTGCATCTAGGTTTACATCTCCGGTGGTTGGAGATGTAAATTTGCATCATAAGGTGTTGTATTTTACATATTCAGAAGGTGGAGTGGTAAAAAAAATGTTACATCAAACATCATCTGTTGAAGAGAGTTTTATTGCGTCTTGGAGATGCAAAAGTTAGTTCTTTTTTACATATACATCATCTATTAAAGATGCTAGTGTTACGTTTGCGGATGACGACTGTTCCTTGGTTGAAAACTCATTATTTAGCGTCAGTTTCCGACTATATCACACAATGTCGACGTCTATCTGTCGTTTTGCAATCCATCAACCTCCCATAAATAAATCGAAAACCATGACACACGAGCTTGACTGTTGGCATTGCCTATTACGTTAGTTTACATATGATAGCTACTATGATAGCTACGTAGGTCTAGCATTGCTCAATCCACCCTTCCCCACGTCATAATTAATCCCAAACGTGAAAGATGACGCGTTGCCTAAGCTGGAACACAAACACTTGAGTGCTTGCAGAGAAAGTCATCAAGAAAAGGTACACACGCGAATGATTTAGAGACGAGATGATTTAGAGAAAGCGTAGGTACCATGAGGCCGTAGGCGAAGGTCTGGACGCCGGTGTTGCCGAGCGAGGCGGCGGCGAGCTCCAGGTTCCCCAGGTGGCCGGAGAAGATCTGCGTGGACATGGACATGAGGTAGTTGATCATGTACACCACCACCGCCGGCGCCGCCAGCCGCGACAGCAGCCGCAGCTCGACGGCCCCCGCCGCCCAGGCGCGCTCCCCCAGCGGCGCCGACGTGTCGGTGAGGATGCTCTCCAGCCGACCCGGCGCGTCCCCGCCGCTACCCATGCTCTCACTGTAGCTACTGCCGAAAGGAGCTACAAGAGACGTTGTGGGCTACTGTTCTTCCCGCCGGGTCGTGGGCGATGAATTTATAATGGCTCGCTCGTGCAATGGGTGTGGTGTGGAGTTGGGATTGGTTTTTGCACCTTCAATGCGACAGCTACCGCGCAGTACGTACAACGTTGGTGGCTCTCCTGTAGGCTCTTCCTTCTCCACAGGGCTTGGCTGGCTGAAATCTGGACGATCTCGCGGTATACTATCTGCTGCGAATTACCACGCCGGTCTGGCGTTACCTGGCGGCCGTCCGCACCCACGCGATGCACGCCGGCTCCTCCACCAGGGAACGACGAACCTGTCACCACCTTTCCAGCCCGTGGTCCAGGCTCTCATTATCGTCTCTTTCTTTTTTTTTGAAACGAGCATTATCGTCTCTTTCACATGCATGCCTTATTCACAACACTAGATCTCTCTCAAGTGTGTAGCATTGGCCATGCATGCTTTTAGTTGGTGTCAGGTGCCACTCGCGCACGACCAACGTTGCATTAAGGGTGCAATTTTGGCGTAACATTTGGTTGCCTGCATTGGCTCGACTCACGCAACTACACGGTGTTTGGTTGTACACGTGGGATATGAATGATGGCAATGGGTCGGGTTTGGATTAGATTGAACAGTATCAAATTCATATCCATATCCATATTCATGAAGGCAATCTTTGCCCGCCCATGAAGAAACCCATGGGTGAAAAATTGTGTTCATATCCAAACCCGATGCATATCCATACCGATTGGATATCCATTGGGTCCTCTCGAGACATATAAATAAGACATAACACAATGTTAACTTAAGCCCTTCCATTCTTCACCTCGTGGCAGACTAGGTTTCATTTATGGTAAACATCAACTTATGATAAATCAATGTCCACTATCCAGATCATTTAGTATTTTTCTAACAGACGAGAATAACGAGTCAATTTACAAGGAGATAAAAATAAGGGAAGGGGCATTGGAGTATGTTACGGAGGTGATTGAATGTTAACTAAAAAAAGTTACGATGGGGATTGTATAATTCCTTTTGCATGTTTTAGATAACAAAGGGTAAAATTGCAGTGTGACATGTGATTATGGGGTAAGGATAGCAAATTTTTGGCCATTAAGTCATACTATCCGGTCTGGTTTGGGTATACCCACGGATACAAGATGATATTGCCCAACCCATGAGAAATGATCGGGTTTGGACACCGCTCGTGGACACAAAAGCATATCCAAACCCTATTCATTTGGGTCAGATATCCATGGATATATATCCATATCCATGGATAAAATTGCCATCCTTAGATATGATTAAGAGCCAATAATTACACTTACACTTAACACTCACACACACCGTGCCTCACAATTGCTTTTGACGGTGACCGCGGCGCCACGTCCAACACGACGAGCATAGAGTCTCGGGCGACCGTTCTTGCCAGCGCCGCGGCGAACTACTTGCTAGCGTCACCGCTGCAGATGAAGTTCGTGCGGAGGAGCGTTGAAGAAGAGGAACATGGAGGAGAGCTACAGTGTGTGTCGGACCAGGGCGATTGCGGTGGACAGTGGTCATGGCTCCATGTCTGACACGACGAACATGGAGTCTGCGCGAGCAACCATGTCGGCGGTGCGGTGAACTAGCTGCTAGCCTTGTCATCACAGAGCAAGTCCGCACGAAGACAGTGTAGAGAGGAGGAGAAATGCAATGCTAGAGCCATGGCAGCGTCGGTGCAGTAGAACGATAGAGAGGAGGCCGAGATGAACGATGCCGGAAACGACTCCAGTGTACTAGGACGTGGGCAAGGAGGTCAAAGAAGAATGGCGCCGGCGTCGAAAAGGACGAAGAGGAGGGCTCTGAGACAGAGGACAGATGACAAGAAATACAATGTGCGCGTAGTTACGGCTTCGATGCAGTAGGATCGATGAAACAGAAAATTTGCAACATGAATATCGTGAGGAACTGCGAGATTAGGCTACTGGTCAAAGAAGATTTCAAACGGTCGATCATGTGCGGCGAATCTGACATGTAAAATAGCTCCTAACATGAACACAAAATTGAGCATTTACGATCGACGAAACTATGAACCAATGGTTTGAATAAAACCATAACATGGATATGCATTTTTATCATATAGAGCTTATCTCGAATTGAAGCACCGTCGTATAGTTTAAAGAGAAGAAGGAAAGAAAAGGAAATTATAGAGGAGGTTACCGAACGTACAAGAAGAAGCACCTACACAGCCAAAAATCCAACTCGGTGTCGAGGCTCATCTGCTCTCGGTCAGAAAAAAATCAAAACAAATACTAGAAAATTTTAGAAAAAACTAATTTTTCGTGTGGTACATAATTTGATGCGCGAGGTCCGCTTCAAAATTCAACTCATTTGGACATCTGAGAAGTTCTCGACAAAAAAGACAAATCGGGTCAGTATAGTGCGTGAACAGTAAACTTTTGTACATACCCTGTCTTTTTTTTGGCGAGATTTGCTCAAATGTCTAAATGAGTTGAAATTCGGAGCGAACCTTACGCATCAAATTATCTACCACACAAAAAATAGTTTTTTTTTAATTTTCTAATATTTGTTTTGATTTTTTTGTCAACGCAGGTACAGCTGAACCCGGGAGCAGAAACTCTGCGTCACTGCACATCTGGCTTCCCTCCATCCTTTTCTAGTGCAAGGGGCCTACCCACCTGCGCTCGCTGTGATCCGCTAGACCTGGCTCAGGAGAAACTGCGTTTCAGCGAGCCAGGCTTAAAGACGCTTTAAATTTTATGTGGTGCAGGTCCAACATAAAATGCAGACAACTATACAGACCGGATTCTTCGTGGACGGACCTGGTTGGCCTATATACGAGCAACCAAATGCGTTCTGGATCTTTCTCAAAGATGGAGCATTGGCCATGCATGTCTTTAGTTGGTGTCAGGTGCCACTCGCGCGATCCCTTTCATGGCGATGCATGCATGGTCCATAGGTAGTAGGTCGGCAGGTCCCCCGACACATCAGAATTATCATCAATTACGCTTGGAGATGCATTGGACTAGAAACACACATTAAGTGCCTAAATTTCCCTAGCCTGGCAGCATACCAAGTGGAACGGCAGCTCACACTAGGATCTCAGCTAGCTCCGGCCGTACGGAGCACACAGCTCATAGGGCATCAGATTACTTAGAGCATCTACAGCCGCGCCCCCAAGAAGGCCCCCAAGCGATTTTTCGGCCGCCGGCGTCAAAAAATTGGCCCAGTCGCGCCCCCAAGGGCCCAGTTTTCGCCGGCTCGGGCCGAAATTGGTGTCGGCGGACCCAACCCGAACCCGGCGCGCTGTGGGTCGCTCGGGGGCGCCGGGTGAATCGTTTTTGGCGCGAAGAGCCGCGGGCCAGCCGCGTCAGCGACTCGACTCTCTTCTCGCCGCTTCGTTGTCCTCATCGCCTCGTTTCCCGTGGCGAATCAATGCCAAACCTGCGCGCGCTGCCTCGTCCGGCCGCTCGTCGGGCTCTCCCTGCCTCCGCCCCGTCAAGCCGGAGCCCCAGGACACGCCTGTCAGCGCGCGTACCCGCAGCTCCGGCGTCCGCATCGGCGACTCCGCCCCCCCGGGCCGCTTCGTCCTCGTCGAGCCCAAGCCGGAGCCCGGCCTCCTCGCGGAGTGCGAGGAGATAGCCCGGCGCGGCTTCTCCGACGAGGACGCCCTGCGGTGGGCGCGGGACGACTACCTCCGCGACGAGATGGTCCGGCAGCGCCGGGCCCTGGAGGAGATCGCCGACCGCAAGTGTGGGCGCGAGGACGAGCACGACATCGTGGTCCTCGATAGCGACGATGACGATGACGCCCCCGGACCGTCCAACCCGCCGCGCCAACCGGGGGAGGGATGCAGCAGGGACGGCGGCGGCGGAGGCGGGGACGCCGCCGCCGCCGACCACGGCGGCAGCGACTACACGCGGTTCTACCGCCTCCTCGGCATATAGAACTGCAAAGGCGGGCGGTGGGCGGCGAGCGGCGAGGTAGACGGCGAGGAGCGGCGATGGAGACCGCGGGGACAGCCCGTGCTAGTTTTTTTTTGTAAAATATGTTTAAATTTGAACGAACTCGCCGATGTTTGCGTTAAATTTGAGCCGTGTTTGCGCCATATTTGACTTTTTCAAAAAAAAAAAACGTAGGCGCCGCGACTGGGGGGCATCACGCCCCCAGTGCGCGGTTTAGCGCCGGTGCGCCCCAGGGAGCGATTTTTAGCCCCTCCTGGAGGGCCAACGGCTGGAAATGCTCTTAGAGCATCTCCAGCCGTTCGCCCCCAAGCCTAGAAAAAAGTGCAGCTTGGGGATGAACCGGCGATAATTTTAATGTGTGGGCGATCAGGTTTTTAGCCACCGCCCTCAGGTTGTCCTCCGACGCCCTTTTGTAAATATTTTTACAAACTTTTTTGACCAAAATTCGACAAACACGACATAGATTCGACGATATTTAAGGGTTTCGTGGTCTTCTTTTCATATCAAAAACATAGTCTACTAAAAGGGGGGAAAACTGCTGCTGCCACGCCTACAGGCCGAAGAACTTGCTGGAGGCGGCATAGTCGCCGTCGTCGTAGTAGTCGTCGTCGTCCTTCTTCTCCTTCACACCGCGGCCGTCCCTGCTGGACCCCTGCAAGGGGTCGCCCTGGCGCACTGGTTTGGCCGGCGTCGTCGCTGTGTCCTCGAGGACGATTACACCTCCCTTGTCGCGGCCATGGCGCCGACCAGCGATCTCCTCTAGGCCGCGACGTTGGTGCTCCATCTTCAGCCGGGCCCAATCCTACCGCGCCCACTTCATGGCGGCCTCGTCGTCGAGTGCGGCAGCCATGTCACTGTGCTCGCTCTTCACGGGGGTGAGCCCCGACTCCGTCTTCGGCTTGGCGTGGCGGGACGGAGGAGCCGGGGAAGCACGTCCGCCTCTTTGATGACGCTGACGTGGGTCGGCGACCCAGAGGAGTGGCAGGAGGAGCCGCGGGTGCGCCGGCCGAGCGTTGTTTCCACCTGCTCGGCCTTGACGCTGACGAGCGCCGGCGACCCGGAGGAGTGGGAGGAGGAACTAGAGGAGGAGGAGGACCTTGGCAGCCAAGGGCCACCACTCCGGCGGGGGCCGGGGCCGCCGGATACTCGAGCAGCGGATCGTTCCCGCCCTCGAGGTGCTCGAGGACGGCATGGAGCGTGCGGCCGGGGAAGCCCCACCACGGGCGGCGACCAGCGCTGTTGTTGCGCCCCCTCACCACTTGCGCGTTGCTGGTGGAGGCGAGCCGCTCCTCCTGCCGGCGCTGGAAGTACGCCGCCTAGTGCGCGTGGTCGTCGTCAGCGTACTCTGGGAGGTCCCGCTCCTCCTCCGTCTGAGAGGCCCGAACAAGCTCGGTATCGGCGTGGAAGTAGGCGGGGAGGAGGACGTCGGGCTGCGGGGGACTGGGACGCCCCAGCGCTGAGTCTCCACCACCCTGGCACGCGCATGTCGGGCAGCGCCGGATAGTTCGCTTCGTGGAGGAGGTCGGCTTCCCACTCGCGCATGTGGCGGTGGACAAAGCCGTGGGCCGCCGCTCCATCGCCGGGGAACCGCTCTCCCATCGGCGGGGCATGCACGCGGTGGCTATACGGGGAGAGAGGGGAAGAGAGAGCGCCGGCTGTGAGAGACAAGGGCTACGGGACGAGTGCATCCATCAACGAGGGAGGGACGTGTTTTATAGCGGCCGCGGGACGGCAAACGTGTGTACGCGTGGCGGGAGAGGGCGCGTCGCCGCACTGCCCCGCCTGTGAGGAATCAATGGAAGGCTGACCGGCGACTCAGTGAGCCCGACGTTATTTCGCGCCAAAAACGATTCCTCCGGCGTCCCGGGGCGTCCCCTAGCGTGCCGGGTTCGTCCTGGGTCCGCCGGCGCCAGTTTCTGGCCGAACCAGCGAAAATTAGGCTTCTGGGGGCACGGCTGAACCGTTTTTTATTGCCGGCTCTAAAAAAATGGCCTGGTGAGAGCGTGTTGGGGGCGTGACTGAAGATGCTCTTACGCCGCATTGGATTTATCTCCGGATAACTAAACCTTTGCCGCGCACAGACACTCTTTGAAACACCATTGTGAGTAGATAATGCACGGGAATTGCAGTGTGCATGTACATGTCGGAGGATGAGCTATCATGTGCACAATTGGCAAGTGTCTGCTTTTCCATTAGTAAGAATAAGCGCATAAGAGCATCTTGAACAGTGAAGGGTTGTGCGGCGCGTTAATTTTTTCCAGTGTTGAAACATCGTTTTAGCACGCGTTGGAGGGTGATTGCTTTATCAGGCACTGCAAACTTTAGCTCACCACTATAGCGCTTCACCATACGCTGCAAAATCCAACGTGCGCCACAGTGGTTGGAAAACAATATGAAACAACACATAGTTCAAATTCATAGCATAGTTCAAGCTCCAAACTATAAGCTAGTTCATACGACGCACATAAAACAACATAAAACAATGCTTAAACTAGATAAAACGATGCTAAAAAAACTAGATAAAACTACTCCTCGTCTTCCTTGGTGATGTAGTCCGACGACGTAAATGCATCGAGCCGCTGAGGATCTTCATCATCCCAGGTCGACGCAGGTCCCATCTCGATCTGGGCTTCGGCCAGTTCCTTCCGCGCATGCTTATCCGCCCGAGCCCTAATTTGGGCCCAGAACTCATTCTCCACGGCGACATCCTGTAGGAAGCGCTCGCGCCACACCGCCATGGTGTGCTCCTCGGCCTCGGCGATGAGGAGGCGGCGCTCCCGCCTCCGCTGGAGGCAGCGATCCTCGTCGGTGATTAGTCACGGGGGAGGCGCGAGTTCCTACGCCTACTTGCGCATCCGCACGTCGGAGAAATTCATTTGCGCACATGGCCACCCGAGGCGCCACGCCGCCGCGTAGTATGCGTGGGCGGCCTCGTGGGCGTTCTTGAAATGTTCCGAGCCCTAGGCGTGTATCGGCGGAGCGGATCTCCGCATAATATACGCCCGAGGGATGGAGGTAGACGCAGCGGAAGCCCGAGCTGCTCCGGGGGCGCGGTGGCATGGCAGCGCATTAGAAGAGGCGGGGAAGAAGGCGCAGTGGTGGTGGGGCACTGGAAGAGGCGAGGAAGGCGGCGGCGGGGCACCGAAAGAGGTGAGGAAGAAGGCGTGGCGGGAGGGATAGAGTGGCGGTTGGCGGGCGCCCGCGCGGCTTTTAACTAGCGTGCTGGCCAACGCGCGCCAAAACTGCCGCGCGCTACCACTTTTCCGGTGTGCCCCCATTTTTTCGTGTGCCAAACTTTCGCGTGTCTGCTAGTGCGCGCCGCGTGGCCTCTCGCGCGCCACATAGGCTGTTTATCCAGCGCTCCGGATATTTCGCGCGCCTGTTGGAGATTCTCTAAGGAGGTTTGTTTGTCATGATTGCAGGATTAAGGGCGTGTTCGGAACTCCTCCAGACTCGCCGAATCCAGCTTATGAGAGCAGCTTCTTACTCCATGTAGCAAACTAATTCAGTTCAGCAATATCGCTAAGCTTCTCCATCGCTGCCATGGGCTCGCAGCGTTACTGGCCTGTCTTAGCGCCATAATGGGCCGTCTGGAACCAGCCCAGTTCAGCCAACCCTGTGTATGAGAGAGGAAGACACTCCTCTAGCGATTGGTTTTTTTTTTTGAAGGGAACAAATGGTATTCCATTACATTAACCTGCTGGTTAAATCACCAGCTACAGAGTTCATTACAACATTAGGGAATTGGCCTAACCAGATTTCATAAGTTCTATTCCCTAAACTAGTTCCATGCGCAGCTAAGGCATGCGCTGCATTATTACAAGACCTTGGACACACATAAAGATTTACATTATCAAAACCGACTCTCAATTGACATTTTTTCTTCTGGAACAGAGCTCCAAGTGGCGATAGGTCGTACTCCTGACTTGAGATTGCTTGTTTCAGTACCATGGAGTCCGTCTCAAAGATGGCTTGCTGACACCCCATATTGATTGTTGCATTAATCACGTTTAATAGTGCTAGTGTTTCAGCATGTAAGGCATCAGAGATATGTTCCAGATTTTCTGCACCAGCAGCAATAAGCGTTCCACAATCATCTCTTGCAGTAAACCCCCACCCTCCAGAATGTGTAACTTCATGAAATGCACCATCAATGTTTATTTTCCGAAACTCACTTGGTGGAGGCATCCATTTTTGAGTATTTACTTGCTTTTGGGTCATCCTCCTCAACTTGAGATTCCTGTATTCATAAGTACGGTGATTAATGGAAGACAAAATATCAATGAGGATTTAATTTTATCTCCTGCATTGGCTTTGTTTCTATGGTGCCAAATTAACCAAAGTAGTGTACACACCTTCAGACATTCTTCTTCATTTAGCTTAAACACTTCTTCCAGGAGGCATTGAGGATTAGTGCATGGCAACAATTTCAGTCTAATATGTTCCATTTGGGCTATGCCCCACACCTTTCTCACATCTTTACATTTCAGGAAGCAATGTCCTCCATCCTCATCAAATCTAAAACATATTGGGCATCTAGTATCCACATCCGAACCCCTCTGCTTCAGTTTCATTCTTAATGGTAAACTGTATGTTGCTAAGCGCCATAAGAAGTGCAAGATCTTACCTTGCAGGGGAAGGGCCCAAAGTTTTTTCCAGTTAAAATTTGTACCTTCATTGTTACACGAACTACTAGATGCTTCTCCCCGGGATGATTATCGTTCTGCACTATCCACAGCCACCTTATAAGCTGATTTTACCGAGAAAGTTCCTTTCTTATCAAAATGCCAAGCAATGAAATCACTAGTGCTATCCTGGATGGGGATTTGTAGAATTATCTCGGCGTCCTCGGGGTTGAAAGTCTGCTGCATGAGCTGCATATCCCAGGTGTTTGTGGTTGGATCAATTAGTTCTTCCACCTTTGAAACAATGTGTCTTCCTCTGATAGAAGTAACTCTTCTGGTACTACCTCTTGGTATCCACGGATCTGACCATATATTTATGCTTCTTCCATCTCCCACTCGCCAAATCAAGCCTTTTTTAGGAGCTCAACACCTTTTAAGATGCTACGCCATGCATAAGACATTCCCTTTCTCGGAGTTGCTTCAATTATATTTCTTCTCGGATGGTATTTTGCTGCTAGTACTCTTGCACACAGGGAGGAAGGGTGTTGGAGGAGACGCCATGCTTGACTTGCCAGCATGGCCATGTTAAAATGATGTAGGTCTCTGAAGCCAACTCCTCCCACTCTCTTAGGTTTAGAAAGCTTCTCCCAACTTGTCCAATGTATCTTGTCAACTTTATCCATTTGGCTCCACCAATATCCACATATCATGGAACTGAGGTCCTCGCAAAATGATTTTGTTAAGTCAAAACATGACATTGTGTACACAGGTATGGCCTGGGCTGCCGCCTTGATAAGTACTTCCTTTCCAGATTTGGATAACAGCTTTTCCTTCCATCCCTGAATTTTATTCCAAATCTTCTCCTTGATATACTGGAATGTTCTTTTTTTACTTCCCTATATGAGCTGGCGTTCCGAAGTATCTTCCTTTGAGACCTTCAGATGCTATCTGCATAATTTCCATCACCTCTCTTTTCTGCCTCTGGTTTGTGTTCTTGCTAAAAAGGATATCATATTTATCTTTATTAACGACTTGCCCTGAGCAAGATTCATATTTCTCCAATATGGAGCCCACTGCTTTAGCGTTACTCGCATTAGCTTCAAAGAACAACAGTGAATCATCTGCGAACAGGAGATGGCTCACACTTGGTGCTGCTCTACAAAGCTTAATACCATGCAAGATGCCCTTCCTTTCAGCTTCATAGAGTATAGTTGAGAAGCCCTCGGCACATAAAAGAAACAAGTAAGGTGAGAGGGGGTCTCCCTATCTCAAACCTCTTTCGGGTATAATTGTCTCTGTCCAGTCATTGTTCACCTTGACTTGGTATCTCACTGTTGTAACACACTTCATCACCAGATTCACCCAGTCAAAGGCAAACCCCAGCTTAAGCATTATTTCTCTCAGAAAATTTCCATTCCACCCGGTCGTAGGCTTTACTCATGTCCAGTTTTAGCGCCGTGAATCCAAGTTTGCATTTCCTTCTTCTCTGCAAAAAATGTGTTAGCTCATATGCCAAAAGTACATTATCCGATATAATACGTCCTGGAATGAATGCACTTTAATTAGGAGATATAACATTAGGCAAAATAGTTTTCAGTCTATTTGAGATAACTTCAGAGATCACCTTATATACGACATTGCAGAGACTGATGGGACTCAAGTCTTTCATGCTTTGTGGGTTTGCAGATTTTGGAATTAAAACCACCATGGTGTCATTCCACCCCTCCGGCATTTGACCACCTTTGAGGGTGTTCAGAACTTCTATTGTTAACTTATCGCCCACAATGTGCCAGAATCTTTTGTAGAAAATTGTTGGCATTCCGTCCAGCCCGGTGCTTTAAGGTCTCCAATGCTCCATACTGCTTCTTTTACTTCTCCTTCAGTATACGCTGCACAAAGGCTCTCATTCATTTGCTTAGATACTCTAGGTCTCACTTCTTGTAGAATTTGTTTGCTACTTGGCCCAGCCGTGGAGGTGAAGAGACTGGAGAAATAACTTGCTACATGTTCTTTTAAACAGCTATCACCCTCAATCCAACTGCCATCTTCCCATCTAAGCCCCTTTATGGTATTCTTCTTCTTCCTTTCAGATGCCCAAGCATGGAAAAAAGATGTATTTTTGTCCCCTGCTTGTAACCATTTAACATGAGCCCTATGTTTCCAAAATATGTCTTGTTGCTGCTCCAATCTATCCAGCTTCTCGCGTAGGAAGTGTTCTTGGCAAACTGTACTCTAATCAATTGGGGCCATTCTGACTTTCTCCAGTTCCACTTTGATCGCTTTAATTCTTTTATTCAAGTCACCTAGTACCTTAGAATCCCAGTTCCGAAGATCTCTCCCTACCTTCATTAGTCTCTTTGATAGATCATATTCCCCTTGAAGGGAGGCAACTGCCCAAGCATTGCTGATAATCTGTTTACAACCTTCTTCTTGTAACCACTTCGCTTCAAATCTGAACCGCCTACTGCTCCTTTGACCTCTCACTTCTCCATTTCTCCCCTCCACTAGAATGGACACGGGGCGGTGATCCGAGTGTCGTGGGTCCCCAATTATCACCTTATAAGATGGAAACCTAGCACACCAACTTACGGAACCCACTGCTCTATCTTGTCTCTCCTTAACATATTTGCTGGCACATTGACTATGGTTTCTCCATGTGTATTTGTCACCTAAATATCCCAAGTCACGCATGCCATAGTCTGCTAGAGCCATCCAAAATTTCTCCATTTGTTGTGGTGTTCGAGCTGCACCCCCCCCCTTTTTCATGACTATACATAATCTCATTATAGTCTCCTTCGCACAACCATGGAAGATAAAGCTGGTAGTAGAGGTTTCTCAGAAGCTTCCATGTTTTCTCCCTCTTTTCAGTGGCGGGTTCTCCATAAATGCCCGTAGACCTCCATCTAAAACCATCTCGCTCCACTATCTCCACATCGATATGGTATCTTGAGTAGTTGTGTAACTCCACTTTAAAATGTGTCTTCCATAACAGAGCTAGCCCTCCACTTTTACCTTCACTGTCTCTTACAACCATATTTGGCATACGTAGCAAATATTTAAGCCAACTCATCCTCCTCTCATCCGTCTTGGTCTCAGATGGGAAGAGGATATCGGGGTCCTCCCGCCTCTGGAGGTCCAAAAGTCCACGAACTGCCAGACCATTCCTGATGTAGGGTGGAACCCTAGATGGCCGATCTTTCACGAAATGGAGAGGATCCCACAAAGAACACGATGAACACGGGGAGAAAACACAAGGGAAAACACTCAAGAACAAGTCCAATCACACATCCACTAGACAATCAAACACAAGATCACAAGGTACATGAACAACAAAGGGAAAGATACAAGGTAAAGTTCATCTCCGTGAGGAGGTCTTGAATCCGCGAAGGATCTTCCCGTTTAGGGGTCTAGAATCCAAGGTGGATCTTCTCCGTAGAGGGGCCGCGGTCTCTCTCGTGGAGTAGATTCATAATGGATGAGCAAAGCTCTATCTCACAGATGAGATAAACCAATGCTAACCCTAAGATGGTGGAGGTGGAGGAGTATATATAGTCTAGGGCCACCAAGGGGTAAGTGAGGGGCGAAAGAGATACATGGGCCTCGGACCCGAACACTGTGCGCAGACAGGTACCAGTTGTCCGTTGGACACCGGACGTCCGGTGGCTCGGGAGGGACCGGACGTCCGGTATCTCTCGGACTTCCGGTATTTTCCACTATTTGGGTTCTGTGAAGGATGTCACGGACATCCGGTGGCTGCCAGTCATCCGGTCGCCTAGGACGTGATGGACGTCCGGTAAACACCGGTCGTCCAGAGCCTGTAGCTTGCAGCAGCTCCGTTTCTTCCGTCTTCTCTTCCACGCTTCCTCGCGGATGGTGTAGGTGATCCTTGCCGCTTGCACTCCTCCTCGTCATCTGTGAAGCTCCGATAATACCTATGCATGCACACGAGTGGAGTGTCAAGTAGTATACCATCCTCGAAGGGGTCAAGTGAACACGTGTAAAGGAGATGATTCACCTTTATGTATGTGAAGTAGATGTCGCACGCGTCACTTCCCAAATTGACTCTTGACATGGTGATGTCCGTAGGATGCTCCGCATCATCCCCTCCCCCTTGGAAAAGATCCGACCTCGGATCGAGAACCAAATCACCATGGGAAAGAGATTGCGTCGTCGCGTAGTAGTGGACGATCACCAAGTACTCATCATCTTGAAGCTCGAAATGGGCACTCTCCAATGTCGCACCGTCTAGTGATTCCTTCGAAAGGAGCAAGGATAAAAAACACTTGGAAAAATAAATATGGTTAGCGTTAATGCAAAACCAAGCATTCAAGAGGTGATTCACCCAACAAGTGTTGTCATCAAGCATAGCATAGGGTGCGACAAAGGGTTGTGGCATGGCATGTGAGCACATCAATTGAGCACAAGAAAAGATATCATGGGGCCAAGTATGCAATTGGGAGGTAGTGATGCAAGTATGTGTGACAAGAGAATAAGCATCTACCTCATGGTCATAGCAAGCATGCATAAAGCACTCAATGAAAGGTCTATGGTAGGCATATGAATCATTCACAACACCAAGTAAAATGAAGTGTCTAAACACATGGGTCAAGTGCGAGACAATCCAAGAATAATGTGCATAGGGTGTAGTGAAAAAGGTGTGGCACTCAACACAATAGAAAGAGCAATTGTTCAACATGTGTGAGGCAATCAAGTCAATCATGTGAAAAGCAATGGGACATGGCATATGTGAAATGATGACAATGTTGCAACCAAGCATATGATAGGGATAAGTAATCCAAGAATTGGATGCAACGCACAAGGCGTATATAACATGAAGCATGGCAATGTGGCAATGGCAAGTCCAGGAAAGATCTCTAGCATGTGTGCAGAGTGTCATGGTGCAAGCAACACAAGTAGTATGATTCACAATGTTCATGCTCATGGTTCTGGGTTTTCTAAAGAGAAGGATATCAGCTTGAAAGCATGCCCTTGTGCATTCTTCACAATGCCGAAGCACAAGCAAGTGCGATGTAGAAGCGTTGTGGTAGAAGGTGGTTCGCTCTCAAGAGCTCGAATGGTCAACTCGCGTGAAGTGGAAGTCAACACGAAGTCTTCATCCCCATGGACCTACCGTCGACTCACCAAGTGCCCAAAGGACCAATGACACGAGCCCGTGCAAGAGCTCTCGAAGCCGAGGTGAACTCGCTCCTTTATAAATTTCCTCTCGATTCACATGAGACATGGCTTCTACCCTCATCAGAAACTCTATGCATATTTAGGTACTTGGATGAGGGCCACGTGACAGCTCTGCATAGTGGACAAGGCGGCGGGATCGACAAGTGCTTGGAATAAGAAGAAGTGCCACGGAAGATGCTTCATGCACCGGACGTCCGGCCAACACCGGACGACCGGTCACCTCCAGGTCCCAGACGACTGGCAGGCACCGGATGACCGGCGACTCTCAGATGACCAGATGACCGGGAGGCACCGGACATCCGTGACCTCCTTTACAGAACCGAAATCGGCGAATATTACCGGAAGTCCGACGCGCACCGGACGTCCGGTCCCTCCTGAGCCACCGGACGTCCGGAGACCCAGCGGACGTCCAGCCCGTCTGCCTATGCGCAGTAACAGGGCCGAAGCCCATGTACCCCTCGTCCGAAGAATATGTACCCGTTGACTTCCTCCTTCCTAGGGCAGCTTTTGGATAGCTCATTTGATACCTTCTAGTGGTTCATCTCCTCGAGAGTGACTGCGGCCCTCTTCGGAGAAGATCCACATGGGTTCAAGACCTCCGCTACGGAGAAGGTCCCACGGGATACCCCCAAGACCTCCTTTCGGAGAAGACTATCTTTGTACCGTCGTTGTTGACTATGGATCATGTGTCTCGTTATGTATCATGGATCTAGCACTTGTGTGACCATCTTTGTGTTGATTTGAGTGTTCCTCTTGTGTTTTTCCCTATGATTCCCTTGTGTTCTTCGTGTCCTTCGTGGGATTCCTCTCCATTTTGTGAAAGATCGGCCTAGAACGGGTTGACCCCGCATCATCGATGTCGTAGTTCAATCCCATCCTGAAGTGGAACTTCATCAAAATGGGGTCGTCCACGTCGGCTCGTCGCAAGGCAATCTTCATGTCCTTGAAGTACTCGTCGATGGACTTGGATCCTTGGATGGTGTTCTCCAATTGGCGGAGAAGTTGTTCCGTGTAGGTGGGAGGCACGAACTCGCCGCAAAGCTCTCTTCGTCTTGGGCCAACTCATGTCATAGTCCTCCGAAGGTGTGTGAAACCACCATGTCGAGGCGAAGTCGTGGAAGTTTCTTGTGGCGCACTTTACTTGATCTTGGGTAGGAACTTGAAGTAGCGTGAGGTAGTCGTCCATCAAGCGCTGCCACTCGAGATACGCCTCGGGTTCTTGAGTCCCATAGAAAGGAATCTCATGGTCGTTGTCGAGGTCGTAGTAGCTCGTGGAAGTCGCGGACTTGAGCTTCGGGAGCTTCTCTTGATCATAAGCTTGAGGTGCTTGTGGGCGAAGATGCCACATATCCAAAGGCGAAGATGCCTTGAAGTCGCTTGGCGAAGATGCCAAGGTACATGGTGAAGTCATTGAGTGGTTGTTGTTGTTGAGCTCGTGACCTTCACGTTCTTGTCGTTGATGGTGTCGATGCCGATGTGATCTTGCCGAAGATGGTAGCTCGGAGGGATGTGCACTTGAGCGTCTTCTCGAAGATGAGGGAAACCTCTTGCGGTTCTTGATGAGGGCTTTGAGCTCCTCCATTTGAGAATCCATGTTGGCGCACAAGTGGTTCGTCAGGGCATCGAACTTGTCGTTGTTGTTGTAGACCAAAGTAGATAAAATGCTTTGCCTATCCATCACAAGACTCGAGCAAAGGTGAGTAGGAGATGAGATAAACAATACCAAGTTACCTTTTCCCAACGTTGAGGATGTATCCTGTTTCACTCAATCTGAAATGAAAGAATAGTGGAATTGGTACCAGACTTGTTCACTCGCACCTATCAAGTAAAGCTTATCGAGTGGCTTGGTTAGGATAAGTAGCACAAAAATTTGATGCAAAATGTTAGAAAGAGTAAATAATGTTGAAAGAGATTCACAAATTCGCAAATGTAACAAGTAGACCAATAGCAATATGTGGCACACGGAAATACACACACGGATAGATAAATGGGGTCGTGCAACCAAGGAATGAGCACAAAATGTGGAATCCACGGAAAACGCTCGTGTTGCACAACTCAAAAGAGACGCTAGCACGATTGCTCAATAGGCGGATACGACACTTGTGCACAACTTATAAGATGCAAAATGTATCAACTTTCTATGCCAAGTATGCTATGTATGTATGGTTCCCGTTGTTGATCCAAGATGATCGGATATGATATCATATGATGAGATGCTATGGCTCTTGCTTACAAGCTTCTTTGCTTTTCTCTTTTTGCTTAAAAGCTTTTTTATGGCCACGATGCACAAACCAAGATAGCAATTGTGTATATGCAGGAACAATGTTGTGACACAAGGGATGATATGATGATACCAAGATGATATGGTATGTATACAATGGAAGAGAGGATCGATGATCACTAATGTGCACAAGTAACGTTGCCGGCAATACTCAAAGGCTAGTCTCGATAGGCAAGTGACGCAAAATGGGCTAGGGGTTAACAATGCAATTGCAAGGGGAATATACAATGATGTCGTCGAGGTTACCATCCTTATGTACGATGACGACCTCGTGGCGATGATGAGTGGCGGTGTTCTCGATGTAGACCCGTTCCTAATTAGCCGAAACACCTTAGGAAATGGAAAAACCACAACTCAAAATCTCAAGGACAAATGTCAAATGGTGGTAGCGGACAAGCGGTGGTGGTTGCGGAAATGTTGGTGGAAACCCGGTCAAGATGGGTTATGGTGGCGGAAGGGTATGATGGGCTATACACGGTGTCAGGGTTGAAGGCACAGTCCCTAAGTAACCGAAACACCTTAGGAGACACAACCCACAACTCAAACAAGCTAAAAAAATTGGGTTAAGCTTCGTTGGCTATGTATAGTGGACTACGCTATGCGGAAGTGGTGGTGGTGGTTGATGAAGAAGCGATTGTCCCTAAGTAGCCTAAACACCTTAGGAGACTCAAATCACTACTCAAGCAACCACAAATGCTACGGTGGACAAAATGGATTAGGTTGCGGAAAGCTATGGTGGCTATGCGGGTGATATGGTGGAGGGCCTATACAAACTTGCCAAATTTGACAAAATTTGATGGAGTCAAATGATGATGGTAGTATTTTTGTGGTATGGAGGATGTCAAGAGCTTCAAAACGAGCTAAAGAATGTCAAAATCGGAGTTCGGATGAATTAGTTATGTAGAAAACAACAATCAGCCGAAGTCTGAATCTACAGGTACCGGACGTCCGAAAATAGACGGATGTACGGTGGCCGGACGTCCGGTCGAGCTAGGAAATTCGGTAATTTCTTCTGTATAGGTAGTTCCGGTCGTCCGGTGGATGACGGACGTCCGGTGCTTCGTGAGGGTCCGGATGTCCAGTAAAACACCGGTCGTCTGGTGGGTCGGGGTCAACGCGAGATGCGAGTTTCGGGACGCGATTTTCGGCGGAAAATGGAGATTTTGGGCTTGAAATTGACGAGATTTCGTGGGTGAAAGATGGGGGAAACTTGGAGAAATGCTAGATCCACTTGAAACCAAGCAAATTCATGGATCAAAATCAACAAAACATCATCTAACCAACAGATAACAAAAAAAGTTGGGGCTATTTTTGGTGGGGATTTTCGAAATTTAGGACGAAATCACACAAAAGAAGACTAGAAAACGATGGAGGGGGCTCCAAATTCGTGAGAAACCTTGCTCTTGATACCATATGATGTAGGGTGGAACCCTAGATGGCCGATCTTTCACGAAATGGAGAGGATCCCACAAAGAACACGATGAACACGGGGAGAAAACACAAGAGAAAACACTCAAGAACAAGTCCAATCACACATCCACTAGACAATCAAACACACAAAATCACAAGGTACATAAACAACAAAGGGAAAGATACAAGGTAAAGTTCATCTCCGCGAGGAGGTCTTGAATCCGCGAAGGATCTTCCCGTTTACGGGTCTTGAATCCAAGGTGGATCTTCTCCATAGAGGGGCCGCGGTCTCTCTCGTGGAGTAGATCCGTAATGGGTGAGCAAAGATCTATCTCACATATGAGCTAAACCAATGCTAACCCTAAAATGGTGGAGGTGGAGGAGTATATATAGTCTAGGGCCACCAAGGGGTAAGAGAGGGGCGAAAGAGATACATGGGCCTCGGACCCGAACACTGTTCGTAGACAGGTACCGGTCGTTCGCTGGACACCGGACGTCCGGTGGCTTGGGAGGGACCGGACGTCCGGTGTCTCTTGGACTTCCGGTATTTTCTGCTATTTGGGTTCTTTGAAGGATATCACGGATGTCCGGTGGCTGCCGGTCGTCCGGTCGCCTAGGACGTGACGGACGTCCGGTAAACGCCGGTCGTCCGGAGCCTGTAGCTTGCAGCAGCTCTGTTTCTTCCGTCTTCTCTTCCACGCTTCCCTCGCGGATGGTGTAGGTGATCCTTGCCGCTTTCACTCCTCCTCGTCATCCGTGAAGCTCCGACAATACCTATGCATGCACACGAGTGGAGTGTCAAGTAATATACCATCCTCGAAGGGGTCAAGTGAACACGTGTAAAGGAGATGATTCACCTTTATGTATGTGAAGTAGATGTCGCACGTGTCACTTGCCAAATGGACTCTTGACATGGTGATGTCCGTAGGATGCTCCGCATCAATTCCCCAAACCTCGGCAGTTCCGAACCGTAATTTTCATTTTGGTTCGCTAGGCTGTCCTTGCAGCCCAGCGTTCACAATCTTAGAGTTGTTATTTTCTGCTTTTTCACCATCTCCATTATTCTCACTGTCGACCTCCATTCTAGTTCTCTTTGAAGGCTCAGCTTCTGTGTCTACCTCCAACAGCATAGCACTCCTTTTTTTATTTCAAATTCAAAACTCTGATCCTGTTGATGATTTGTTGCTCTCGGAATGCGCTTAAAAGTGCCTTGTTTTGCATTGTTGGCCTTCTTTGGGTCTTCGTTTTCCTTCCTTTGTCCGTCCACCTTTGCATGAGGCCCCTCCTTGTCTTCATTTACTTTCTCCGCTGGCAAACACATTTTATTGGTATTCTCTTTAGCTTTAAGCACAAGAACTGTTTCGGAAGTATTTATATTTCTGGGCTCAAAGTCATCTTGTGCCTTATTACACTTTGTCTCGGATAGTTGTGTATTGTCCTCTAAAGACAGCTTTCTTACTTCAGTTAGCTGAGTTTTGCTTTCTTGCGCTGTTATCAGGGGGCTTGCTACTTCATGCTCCTCACCTTTCTTTGGCCTATCCTTATCCCTATCTGGTGATGAGTTTCTCCTCCAAGATGGAGCATCACTTCCCTGCTTGCTGCCATTGCTGCGTGCATTATTTGTTAACCAGAGACCCCTTCTGTCATTTGAGCTCCTGCTTTTCTCTTCACTGGAGCTACCCCTGAGGATAGTTGCTTGCAGCCACAGACCAAATTATTGATCTCCCTGTCTTGTGGTTCCGATCGGGCATGACTTCTCCTTGTGACTTAAAATGCCACAGTTATAACAAAAATCTGGGAGATGTTCATATTTGAGGGAGATAAGTTTTTCTTTTTCCTCCATATTTTCCTTCATCTCATACTTGTCGACTCCCATCATTTCTTAAGATGTCTGAACTTGTTCCTCTTCATCCTCCCCAAACTCTAAAGTGATGAACCTCATTATTGGGACGGTTATGTCCGTTCGGACTTTGATTCTCATGAATTCGCCCATTGCATATCCACTGTCATCCATGGATATATCCAAGACCTCCCCAATCTGTTCTCCCACTAGATTCCCTACCTCTGAGTACATCGTTCCCATGGGAATACCATATGCTCTAACCCATATGGGGAAAGTCCTAAACTCATAGTCATCAATTGTTTTGTTTGGCATGAAATCTTCTATGACTAATGACTCCTTATTAAACGACCACGGTCCCTTATGTAGAGCCTTCCTTTTACTTTCTTCATCATGGAACGAGAAGAGGAATCGATTTCTGTTCAAGTCCTTACATTCTACTCCCGTGAAGGGACTCTAGATGTTGCCTAAAGTTTTTCCCAAATATTCTGCTTTAGTTGGTCTTTCAGAAAAGAGCTTACCAACAGCCTAGAGCTTTCCTACCGCCGGCGAGCAGCCATGTTTCCTTCGAATCTTTATGCTCCTCTTTTCTGCATCTGAGAGTCTCAAGCTCTGCAGATTGCCATGTACCCCTTCCAAAGCAGGGGTCCTCCTATCAACCATGACGACCGCACTCAGCCGGAGACTGGGCTTGTGTCGCCTCGCCAGGCGCCGCAGAACACCGCCGCCTCCGCCGCCCCCGCTGCCTCCGCCTAAGAACTGGACTGGAGAAGCCACCGAAACGGGAGCCCAATCTCCCCTGCAGCACTTGGATTTGAGATCCTAGGATGGGAAAGTTGACTTGGGACAGAGGAGAGATGTGCAGGGGCGAGAAGAACTAGCTTGGATCTCAACGGAGCTTTGCCGGGATGGACTAAAACACTTTGAGATATGGAGATTTGGTGGATTTGATTCAGAAAATTGACGGCAAGAGGTGCCGACAAAGGGTCGCTGTGAGTCGCCAACAGAAGACGTCGGAAACGCCACGAACCGTCACGAGCAGACGGACTTGAAACAAGGTTTTTTCTGTTTCGAGGGGGAGGAGAGCGAACGTTTTCTTTGGTGGGGGCAACTCTCTGTAGATATGGTGAACTCTTAGCTTCTCTGTTTGTTGGAGCTGGGCTTTCTAGGCTTCACATTTTTGCACTACGGGCTGCCTTAGCTTCTTGGAGATAAAAGGTTTGGCCCAACTCCAAAGGTGCAGGTTGTGAAGTATGAAACTGTAGGACATCAGAACAAGCTCTAAGAGAAGATATCGCTTTGTCAAGATGGGGAGAGTTTGCAAATCTAAGACCAAATGGGGCTTGGGTGCTAACGACTTGCGAAAACAAAATAACGGTTTACGAGCAGATATTATTAGAGCTAAACTAGCACAATGGCCATCGCAAATGCGAGGGCATCATCTTTGGGCACTTTAGTTCGATGTGAGGGCATTACTTTTACAATGGATGAGACTGTTTAGAAATAAATATTATATTTCCTAGATAATGAAGTTGGTTGTATCCATTTTATTATCTCACATGGGTTTCATAATTATAGAAACTAGATGATGCCCCGCACGTTGTTGCAGGAATATTTTGCAATATATTTCAAAGATATTGATTTTATGAAAATATGAATATTTAGAGAATTAATATGAGAGCTAAAACTAAAAATACATATGATTTATTGTGTTTAATCATTGTATTTTTGTGAAATATTTATTAAATATATCATGCATGTTTGCATGTTAGGTGAACCATTTCCTATGACTCATTGAACACTGAGGTGGGCCTTTTCTAATGCATGTTGCTTGATGAGGTGTTATACTTGCATGTTGAGAGAAATATATTAGTGGGGCTAGCTATTTAGATATAGAAGATTGGTTCCACAACCAACCTTGTACTTTTTTTTACAATAAGCAACCTTAGACTCAATGGAGTGAGTAAGTAAAATTGTCATGCCTGAACATTATGTTACACAAAAGCATGAAAGAAAAGAAGAAAATATAAATATATTCATTGAATATTTTCGACGAAGTGAAATATATGTTGGGAAATAATTACAATATCTAAATGTGATTTTTTTAGTCTGTATTTGCGTACTCCATCCTTTTTTCTTTGCGTATTGATTATGTCCTAAGTCAAGTGTTTACGTTTATAGAAAATAATATCAGCATTGACAATAGTAAATTTGTATCCATGATGGAATATGTTTTCATATTGTATTTATTTGGTGTTGTAGATGATGTTATTTTAAATAATTTCTTAAATCTTGACAAAATTTGCCTTGAGAAAAAATTATACTACAAACATTTATAAGGATTATAATGATTTGTAGCCAACACATGCATTCTACAATAACTATATAATTGATAATTAGTTACCAAGTCAAGGATTCAAACTTTTATCTTGAAGAGTTTTCTAATGATTCTGAGAAAGAAATGAACATACCTCGCTATTTAATCTGAACACACTACAAACAAATACAAAACTAAATTAGCTAATGCCATTTTGGGCTAAAATTTGACTAACAGTCGCCATGTAACCATACAATATATTTGATTATGAGATATCCAAAGGAGGGCGTGGAATATCTATGAACTTCGGATGGCAAAGTTTAGAGGAAAGTACAGTAACATATTTTTTGTAAAATAATAACTATGGTAAACCTAATTAACCCTGGAGTCAAAACAAATATTAACTACAAAGTACCATGTTATGAAAGTGATAATCTTCCTATAATTAAATAATTGTATATTTCCCAGTTGCGTGATTAATATGGTATTTGTAATATACAAGTTAATCCATCAAGAAGATATGTGCATAAGCTACACATGAAAACTGATATTTCAAATAAATTAGCCGAGATTCATACCATTGCGTCTCAAAGATGTAAAACGTAGTATAGATTGCAAATGCCAAATGGTATACCAATGTTTGTAAAAGAAATCAAGCATTTTTATCTTAAAATATATCCCTTGATGTGAATTATGAAGGTTCTTTTGAATTGAGTATATTGGTTGTTTCATTATCTTCCCTGGCACATTTGGGCCATAGTATGGGGCCATCCTTACTGTGTGATGCTAAAAAATACCTCATATGAGGGAATTTGCTCAGAGCACTATTTACTCGACCAAAAAAAAAAATCAGTACTCTAAAGAACTGAAACGGTGTGGCATGCGGCATGTGTCTCGTGCGTGATACCATATATACATACTCGTGATAGATATTAATGGAGCAGTACAAAAAATATACCCGTCACGTATCTAGCTTTGAGCCGTGTGTGCATGAGGGAAATTCAACGATCTCTCTTGTAGTTACTGTGTAAGTACACATGAATGGCAAGTCACAAGTCTTCATGGCTCATGCCATCACCTTGCACTAGTAGGAAACATGGCTTTGGTCCCGGTTTTAGAGGGCTTTTAGTCCGCATTCTGGAACCGGGATAAAATGGACAGGGCCGATCCTGAGATTTTGGGGGCCCGGGGCGAAGCTAAGACGGTGAGCCCCTTTTATAAACATCATAGTAATAATATATTTTGTGGGGGATCATAGCACTACTATCTAATATACGTTTAGATGAAATGTAATCAACAAACGCTTAAATATATTCAAAATCAATTTATAAATCAAATAATTTTTAAGTATTTACCTTTAACAATCCGTCTAACATTCATCGATGCAAAGTTATTTACGATGGGGTCGTTGCCAATCCCGTCTAACAATTTTTTTTCTCAATGATCTTCGTCCACAGCAACTACCATCGACTCCCCATGTAGTATTAATCTAAAAAAAATTCAACAACACATGCCAGTGATTTTATCAAGTCATTTCCCTTTTCTTCTCTCGCTACCACGTCCATAATTTCTAGAGAACACGATAACATGGGGCGCTGAAAATAAAAATAAAATCATCAAAAGTTGAATAGTTCAAGTTATGCATCGTTTATGTGAATGTAAATTATTCAATTAATAACAATTTTAATTGTAGCTTTTTGCTAATTATTGGAGGTAAATTATATGGATGAAATAGGGAACAGTATGATTGTTAAGAACCCAATTTCTCACACATATCACATCTTTTTACTCATCCAGTGGCCTAACAGTGATATACCTGGGATTGATCGGATAGCCGTTAATGATCGGACACTCGACGATGATACGTTGCAGACTTTCCGCGGGATCTGTGAGTCGATGTAGGTGTGCGGCGCGTGCCGCCGCGCCCAGCGGCTGGAGATTGAAGACCGGAGGCGCTGGGCGATGTCCATTGCCAGGGCCTGAGTGGTTGCATCCATCGCATAGAGAACTATGTGCCGGCTGCGGCGACTTGCGGCAGGGAGTTCGGTAGCGACCGGGATTGTCACGAACGGAAAGAGATGATTACGTCAAAGTACTTGCCTTATTACTGGACTAAAATTAGGCTGCGAACTATATGTCCCTTCCTTTCTCTGTGCCTTCAGTTGGGCTGCTTTTTTCTAAAGAGAAGCTAAGGGCCTATGGGCTACCTGCATACAAAAAACCTGGGAGGGGCCCTTGGATTTCGGGGGCCCGGGGCGGCCGCCCCCCTGCCCCCCTCAGGGCCGGCCCTGAAAACAGATGGGACCAATGCCCCAAACTTTATTCTCGCTTGGCTTACGAACCGGGACCAAAGGACATCATCAAGCACCAAACTTCCATTGAACTTCCGTATGGTATCCTCCCTTCTCATTTATTACGTGGTCAAGGAAGAATCCCGTCAATTCCTCTTGAATTGCTCGTATGCGATCGTGTGGTAGGAGTTCATCCCGCATCTATCACGTCTAATTTAAAGAAAGGGGTCAATACATATATGTGAATGAAACTCAACACAATTGATGGTAATAAAATAAAATTGTGAATATTATTGTTTACGTATTTCAAATTGTTTGTCAGACAGGCCCCGCTCAGAGGTCGAGTGGCGAATGAACTCGCAAACGTAGTATCCACATAAATTATTCCTGCCTTCCTGCCATAAGCACTTTACGATAATAGAGTTCAATCAAACTGATAATCCAACATGATAATGGTATTGATGAAACTGGAATCAATGAGACATGCGCGGAACTAGCTATTACTACTTACTTTGGGGTTTGTAAATCACAGCTCCTTACTCAGACCCGGGACCATTCCGGTGAACGTTTTCCAAACCCTGCCCGGCCGGCAAAGAAAATGATTACTTGATATCAGGAAATGAACGAAAGTTGCCGATATGGTTCGATAATGATTGAACTTACCTCTGGAGCATAGCAGTTATGTCCGCATAATCCTGGGGATCTTTACGTCTCGAGTCTAAGACAGTTACTACTCCCCCGTCAAGCTTAATGGATAGAAGAATATAGTGGAACCTGCGCACGCATAACTCATCAATTACATTACTTATCCTCGAGTAAGCGAAACCGAATATGCACAAGACCTTAACACTCACTTGAAGTTGTAAGGAAAGAGTATTTTCCCTTTGTTTTGATGTTTAAGGAACAATATTAGCAAGTTTTTCTCAGTATCTCCAACTCTATTTTGTACCGGCCATTCATTTATGGTATTTGGGCTAATGAACCCAATGTCATAGATTTGTCCTCTTTTGTATTCGACTATCTTCAATCTGCATAATATAGTGAGGATAATTATATACATGCAATGAACGAGCTTAGCTAGAGACTTAATTACAGAAGTAATACTTACAGACAGTAGCAAGTCATGAGTTGTTTGTCGAGGGCCTCTTGATTGAATAAATGAAATAATTCCACAAATTCAATTGGCATCCTGTCGGTTCCAATGAGGTTGTGGTCATCTTTAATTTTCAGCAATATACTGTCGGTCCCAGACTTCCTGCAAGTATCCATGTGCCATTGATACAATCTTCGCATCATCGTTGTTAGAGGAGGATGATCAGATTTGATGAGAGGCTTCCCGTGCTCGTATATGAAGATATCTACTACCTCCATAGTTTCAAACTTTACATCATCGCCCACGTAATCACCAAGATTGGTACCGGGCAGTAGCCCCGGATGATTAGCGACGATATCGCTAGACACCTTTAGCTGGGGGCACGATTGCTTCTCCTGTTTGCCGAGCTAGGGAATTGTTTTCCCACTTCTTCGTTTTGCTTCTCTTGCTGCACTGGAAGTACTTCCCGACCGCTGCGCTTCACCATATGTCCTTGCAATACATCGGTCATAGTTGGATCACTACGGAGACGATGGTGGCCGCTTTTTTCTGAACCGGGCTAACCCCCTTTCCATTACTTAGAACGGAAATACAGAGTCTGATACAGCATCCAAGAACATGGAGAAGGGAGAGCGAGCTCAACCCACTGCTAGGAAACCCACCGCACTCGCCCGCCATCGAGACGAGTACTATGGGGCGAAAACCTGAGCAGCAGCAAAATATAGCACTAGTCCTATTACAGAAGCAGGGTGAGACTTCACCACAGAAAATAAAGGGGACGAAACAGTTTTGCAAGACCACCACGACAAAAGCCACACAATAAAGCATTGTGCCCAGCAGAGAGCGCCACAGGAACAAACGCTCGTAGCTTCTGTTTCCATTCTTTATTTCGAGCCAGCCAAATGGACCAGGTGACTGCCCCTAGCGCCACAGTATAGAAGGATTCACGATCTGGTAGGAAGGAATGGTACCAAACAAAAAACTGACAGTAGTTACGGGGACATAAATCCGTCCCGTGGGTGACCCCGATCGATCGCCAGACAATTCTGGCCACAGAGCAATCAAAAAACAAGTGTTGGGATATTTCAATTTGATGACAAAAGGAACATACCGGATTCCCTTGCCACCCCCGCTGGCGCATCACCTGCCTGGTGAGCACCTCATCTTGAGATAGTTGCCAAAGAAAAATCTGAATCTTAAGAGGGAGTTTGGCTTTCCAAATCCATTTGTAATTGCATCCACTGAGAGGCTTTTCTAACCATCTATACATGAATTTGGTTGTATATTTACCAGTCTTGTTTAGACTCCAATAAGCAAGGTCTCCATCCTCTGACAGATTCATGCTGTGGACATCGCTTTTCAACTTTAGCCACTGACATGTAAGTTCATTATCAAGTCTTCTACGAAAGAAGTCAGGATGAATCACATAATCTAGCTTGTCCACGGTACAATCCTGTTCTATACATATATCAAAGAGACGGGGGAATTGATCCATGAATGGGGGCAGCCCATTGATGGAATCTTTCCACAACCAAGTCAGGTTATCAGCTCCCGTAAGCACGAAGGGAAATTAAACAATGTATGAGTTGAAGAGTTACTCTCATTAGAAGGTGGGCACGGGTAGCTAATCCGCTCTTCCTCCTTTTGTTCTTCGCTCTTCTCGTCATCTTTTTCATCTAATGAGCTCACAATGTCATCAGTTACTTCTTCCATAGTTTCCTGCAAAATATTAGTCTCTTCTTGGACAGCGGAGACTTTCTCAATAAACGCATCAATATTGGAGTTATATTCATAATTCAAATAGCAATATTTCAGAATAGCAAGATTTTCAGGCCTAGAAACATCATCATCAAAAGCATCATTCTTTTCTAAACAATGATTCAATTTCATAAGCACCCTTAAAAGTAACGAATTCTTCTATTCATTCCACATCATAATAATCATATATACCATTAGCATAAGAAGCTAAGGTTTCATTATCATTAAATTTGCATGAAAAGGGAAGGTGTGGAGCCTTCATCCTAGAGCAACAAGTATAATCATATCTCAAGCATAGTTGCCGAGCATACCAATGCAACAAATGAATTTGATACCATCCTAGAGCAACAAGTATTCATGTTGATCCAACGATACTCCCATTACATAGTTGAATGGGGTTTTCTCAGGATTATCAAAGTAGTAGATAATATCTTTCACATAATGAGCATCGAGGGTTTTAGGAGGTTCCCCATCTCCATGAGTAGCAAGTACACCTGAGTTTTTTGGTATTTCGTGTTCCATATCCATAACTAAAGATAGAGAACAACTTAGAACATCAAATAAAATCTACTTAATGATAAAGCAAACAAGCACACATGAGAATATTTACCCCACGCTATTGCTCCCCGGCAACGGCGCCAGAAAAAGGTCTTGATAACCCACAAGTGTAGGGGATCAGTTGTAGCCTCTTTTGATAAGTAAGAGTGTCGAACCCAACGAGGAGCTAAAGGCAGAACAAATATTCCCTCAAGTTCTATCGACCACCGATACAACTCTACGCACGCTTGACATTTACTTTACCTAGAACAAGTATGAAACTATAAGTATTTTGTGGTTTTGTGGGATAGGTTTGCAAGAATATAAAGAACACGCAAATAAAACTAGGGGCTGTTAAGATAAAGAAGCAATAAAGTTAGTGATAGCGAGTGTGGAAAAGTGGTGGTAGGAGTTGCGAAATTGCCCTTAAGCAATTGACTACGTTACTAGATCGATAGCAAGTTTTATGTGGGAGAGGCCACTGCTAGCATGTGATCCCTTACTTGGAATTCTATGCACTTATGATTGGAACTATTAGCAAGCATCCGCAACTACTAACGTTCATTAAGGTAAAACCCAACCATAGCATTAAGATATATTGGTCCCCCTTCAATCCCGTATGCATCAATTTCTACGCTAGCTTGAAGCTTCTGTCACTCTTGCCCTCCAATACGTAGTCCTATCAACATACAACTAACCCTATGGTGTGATCCACGTGCGTGCTCATATGATGGGCACCAAAGGACAACAACATAACCACAAGCAATTTAAATCAATCATAGCAATTCACCAATCACTGATAGGGCAACGATAATCTACTCAGACATCATTGGATGGCAACACATCATTGGATAATAATATGAAGCATAAAGCACCATGTTCAAGTAGAGGATACAGCGGGTTGCGGGAGAGTGGACCGATGTAGATAGATGGGGGAAGGTGATGGAGATGTTGGTGAACATGACAGAGGTGTTGGTGTAGATCGCCATCACACGATGATGGCCCCGGTGGCACTTCGGCGCCACTGGAAGCGAGGGGGAGAGAGCCCCACTCCTTCTTCTTCTTCCTTGACCTTCTCCCTAGATGGGAGAAGGGTTTCCCCTCTGGTCCATGGTCTCAATGGCGGCGGAGGGGCGGGAGCCCCTTCGAGATTGGATCTGTCTCTCTGTCTCTCTCTGTTTCTGCGTTCCCAGATTCTGGGCTTCCACCGTTTCTTAAATTCCCGGAGATCCGTAACTCCGATTAGGCTGGTTTTTTGACATGATTTTTATCCAGATATTAGCTTTCTTGCGGCAAAAGAAGGGCATCAACCGCCTTCGGTGTGGCCACGAGGGCCCAGGGCGCGCCCCCTGCCTCGTGGCCCACTCGGGCATCATTTCATGTTGGTTCCGCTTCCCAAAATTCACATATATTCCAAAAAAAATCTTCGTTCGTTTTTATTTCGTTTGGACTCTGTTTGATATGGATATTCTGCGAAACAAAAAACATGCAAGAAACAGGAACTGGCACTGGGCACTGGATCAATATGTTAGTCCCAAAAAATAGTATAAAAAGTTGCCAAAAGTATATGAAAGTTGTAGAATATTGGCATGGAACAATCAAAAATTATAGATACGACGGAGATGTATCAGACATCATTTCAAAAGTATAGAGGAGTAGTTTTAGATTTACAGCTTTCTCGAAACCATGCTCCAAGCAAATGATCGTGTCATCCGCATATGGCAAAACAGCGACCCCATTGGGGATCAAGTCAGGGGCCAATCCAACAATGAGGTTATTTTTCTGAGCATTTTTAATCATTTTGGTCAGGCATTCAACAGCAAGGTTGAAAAGAAAGGGGGAATGGGGATCCCCTTGTCGTACCCCTTTAGCACTCTGGAAATACGGCCCCACACAGTTATTCAGCTTAATGCTAACCGTGCCATTGCGAAGGATTTGCTCGACCCAACCGAACCATTTTCGGTCAAAGCCTCGAAGTTTGTGGCATTCCAATAGGAAATCCCAGTTAACTTTGTCGTACGCTTTCTCAGAATCAAGCTTAAGGATCACCCCAACCCTCTTCTTAACATGAGTGTAATTAAGGAGCTCATGCAAAGCCAGCACCCCATCCATAATGCTTCTGCCTCTCACAAAAGCGTTCTGGGCAGGACTAATAAGAATGTTAGCGTACCTAGCCACCCTTCTATCCATGACTTTTGTGATCAACTTGTAAGGACAACGCAGGAGGCAAATGGGTCGAATTTGCTGTATACGATCAGCCCCAGAAATCTTGGGCAGGAGTGTGATGATCCCATAGTTTAGGCGCTGGACATCCAAGGCACCTCTATGGAAACAATGAAAAATTCGCATAATATCATGATTAACTATGTCCCAACAGAACTAATAAAATTCAGCAGGAATGTTATCAGGTCCGGGAGCCCTATTGATTTCCATGTCGAAGAGAGCGGCTACCTCTTCTTGAGAGAAATCTCTGATAAGATCAGCACTGCTCTCCGCCGACTGTTTCTCATTATCTACCCAAGTATCAGGATACATATGAAACAGATTGCCGCTTAAGGGCCGCTTAAGGGCATCCAGAGTGCGCTTCACTTTCACAGGATCTACCGTTTCCTTCCGAGGTGGAGGTTTCCGTTCAAAATGGGCCTGCACTTTGGCTTCCACGATTTCGTCGGTTTCCTTGTCAGTCCTCTCATATGGTAACTTTGGAAGAGGCTTGGGGCTTGGACCATATTTGAGTTTCTTCCCACCTCTTGTACTGCTAGCCGCCGGAGCGGCGGCGTCTCTCTTCTGCCATTGCCGGGGCGGCAGAGTCCGCTGAGATGCCGAAGGAGGCGGAGTGCCCGGACGTGACGGAGGAGGCAGAGGAGGAGGCGGAGTGCGCTAACGCGACGGAGGACGAGGAGGAGGAGGCGGAGTGCCCTGACGTGGCGGCGGAGGAGAAGGAGGAGCCGTCCAGTTTGGAAGCTTGATGTACTCATTTCTCCATAGACAGGTACTCTTTAAAGCATTTTCCAGATGATTCTCCCCTTCACCTGTAGGGTATTCAAGCTCCAGCTCCCCAAATCCCTCCATTATTTCATCCACTATCACAATAGCATAGCCATGTGGATTCGGATGGCAATGAAAAGTTCCCTCGGCTTGAGGAGGTACAACAGAGTCGACCGCCGCCTTCAAGGTCAGGTTCTGCCATTTCGTCATTAGCTCGCAATGGTTAGCCTCCGTGATATTATACACGGGGTAGTGAGGAGCCATGAAATCAGGCTGAACGAGCTTCGAGTAAGCCACGCTGCTTCTTTGCTGAGATGGTGGGGTAGCTTCTGGGGCATCGTCAAAGTAAGGATCTTCATGCCGCTTAGATGGTTGGCCACCGATGCCTCGCTCGCTCTCAAGTTCCTCTAGTTTTGCTAATCTTCCACTGAGTATCTGCATTTCGGTTGCTTCCGCTTTCCTCTTTCTCACTCGGCTTCTATAACCATCGCCGTCGGGAAACCCATGCACCCATAGAACGGATCCTGGTGGGCCTCGTGTTCGTCCAGGGAGTTCAGGATTCCCGAGGGCCTCTGTCAGCTCGTCCTTCTCTTTGTCCGGAATGAAAGTCCATTCCTGTGTTGCCTTGATTGCTGCCTGACGCTTCTTGATGGGTATTGCAAGTTGCCCATCCGTTCAAACACACTCCCCTGTTTCTGGGTCCAAAGTTCCCCCAACCCCGAAGAACCAAGTCCTTGAACTATCTGGCCAGTGCAATGTCACTGGTTGGACCCCTTTAGCAAGCAGGTCTTGCTCAGCTTTGTCCCACAACGGTCGGGCTTTGTAGTAACCACCTGACCCCGTGTGATGGTGATACTTCCTCTTTGCAACATTTTGCTTGTTTGTCAGTGAACTTTTCTTACCCTTCTCCGATTTCTATAGGCCACAAATGCGGGCCATTGATCTCTTATCTTCTCATATCGACCGATGAATTCTGGAGTTTCATCTTTTTCGACAAACTTTGTGTTCAACTCTTTCTTCCAGTTCCTGAATAGTTCTGTCATCTTCTTGAGAGCAAACGCCTTGATCTTTGGATGTATAACTGGGTTATTAGGATCCTCCTCTGGCGGTAGGCTGAAATTTGTCATCAGCGAGGTCCAAAGATCGTTCTTCTGTCTATCCTAGACATAAGAAACTTCAGGGTCCTTATTATTCTTATTCCATTGCTGAATGCTGATCGGGACGTTGTCCCTAACAGCAACTCCGCACTGATGTACAAATGTGTCCTTGGTCCGCTTGGGAGCAACCGGTTGGCCATCATTTGTGACTTCTGTTATTGTGAACCTTTCATCCTGGCACAACCTTTTCTTCGGGCCTCATCTCCTTACGGAAGAATGGCTCGATCCAGATGGCTAAAAGAAGAAAGAAGCGGCAATATATGTATATACCAAAACAATTAATGCATCAATTCTTCACACAGGCTTTATATATATATATATATATATATATATATATATATATATATATATATATATATATATACACCTCATGGGACTTTGCAACAGTTAAGGCTCCCTCCTCCGTTTGCTCACTGGAGCAGTCATCATGACCTCCATCCTCCGCCGTTCAGTCACCGGAGCCGTCACGAACTCCTTCCTCCTCCATTGTTGGATCACCGGAGCCGTCATCCTCTTCATGACCATCTGTGCCGTTGAGAAACGACAAAGGATCACCTCCGACGAGGATTATATCCCCCAACAACGGTTCTTGTTCTAAGTCTCTTTCCATAGTTTCTGCAAATATTACAACATGGCAATATACAAATATGAGAGATGGATTAGTGGCAAACATGGGGATATACAAACATGAGCGATGGATTAGTGGTTGTCGAGGATACTTTGCGGACCCCCCTCCCCCTCATGTCGAAGTTATCGGGGATATGTTGAATTCCCTAGAGAGTTACGATAATCGCTATGTAAGAGACTGAACTATCCATTCTACCTCGTTGACCTATGCCGCTGGTGGCTTCTCGGCCCTCGTTGGTTACCCCAAGTGGAAGGTTTGAGATGCAGTGTAGCGGAAGTTTCCCTTGGCAAAGATACCAAGGATCGATTTCCCCTGAGACTCCCAGTTTCAACAAGAAGGTGTCAACTGCTAACGGCGCCAGATATTAGCAATCAACGTGGACCTGCACACAGATACAACTAACTTTGCTCCCAACAAGTACAGAGAGGTTGTCAATCCCTCCGGCCTTGTCGTTTACAAAGGATCAAACGCAAGTGATAATAGTGATAGGTATTGCTGCAAGTAATAAGTAAAAGCGGAAAGTAAATAGCGGATGTGATCAATGATGGTAATATGGACCGGGGTCCCATGATGTTCACTAGTGATGTCTCTCTCCCAAAAGACGATAAAACAGCTATGTGAGGTAAACGAATTACAGCTGGGCAATTGACAGAATTATGTGCGCAAACCAATGCTAACTATGTTGCAAGAAAGGTAGAGGTTCAAAGCATGGGCGGTACGCCAAGGCAAGTAGACCGAAATCCATCTGCATCTACTACTAATCATCCACCTTGAGATATCTATCCAGAACATCTCGCTGGTATTAAGTTGCGAGTCCCACCCATAGTGTAAACTCAAAGCAACAGACAACTGCATTAAAAGAACATTGCGTAAAGTAAACAATCCTTGCACCCGCGGGCACAAGCACCGTTGTTTTCCCCCTTGTGGCAACAGCACATCCCCTAGACTCATGTTTCTGTCACTCAAGCTAGTCATCGAGGGGCATGAACCCACAATCAAGCATAACGTTCCCTCTTGGAGTCACTACCTACTACTTGGCCAAAGCAATAAATAGCAACGGAGAACATGCAAGAATTACTTACGAACATAAATATAAAAGAGGTAGATCGAATATATTACTCAAACACAATCTGAACATAATCTCACAATCCATCGGATCCCAGCAAACTCATCATAGCAACAGCATAAGGATTACATATGTGCCTCGATCATGTAGGGCAGCTCACGAGGTCTAATTAGTGAAGCACAAGAAGGGGAGGAGAACATCACATAGCTACTGGTCATGGACCCATGGTCCAAGGGAGACTACTCACAACTCATCCGGGAGGCGTCCATGGTGGTGGAGAGGCTCCCGGTGGTGATCCTCCCCTCCGGCAGGGTGTCGGGAAGAGTTCTCCTGGTGCTCCCGATCTTGGAAGCGCGGCGGCGGCAGAACAGAGATGAGATCACGAAAAGGGTTCCCGTCTCGAGGGTTTCGGGACACGATGTAAATATATGCCAAAGGGGGGCATCAGCGGAGGCCTGGGGGGGCCAGGCGCCC
>LR738714.1:761689887-761707046 GCA_902687465.1 Secale cereale
GCCCTGGTGGCCCCCCTCCGGCTCTACTTCGGGTGCCGGGAAGCTTCTGGAACGCTGATTTTTTATATAATTTTTCCGGGATTTTTCTGGCAGTTCTCGTAATGGGAAAACCTGAAATACAAAAACAGCAGAAAACAAAAACTGGCACTGGGGTGCACTGAGTTAATAGGTTAGTCCAAATATGATCAAAAGTGTATGGAAGTGTATAAATATCATAGCAATATCACCCAAAAGAGGCATGGAGCAAGCAGAAATTATAGATACGTTTTGGACGTATCAGCCGCCTACCGAATAAATCGATATTATTGTTGTCGCGTTATATATAAGACCCCACCCGCGACCTTCGACAAACGGGTAGGGCGGGAGGGCGAAGGAGATCGTCAATGCTCTTTCTTCTAGGGTTTGGGTGGCCTCCAGAGTTGGTCGGGCGAGTGGACCGGGAGCAAATTTTGAATATACGAGTTATTACTCCCTTTCTTCATAATTAACCTTAGTAAATTTTAACCAAGTCTATGAAAAAACAATATCAAACTTAATATGAGTTTTAGCAAGATCATCATGAAAAAACATTGTATGAACAAAAGTTTCGCACTAATTTCTATGAACAAAAAAAACCCAATGTGAATATGTTCACAAGAGCTAAAGATCGACGGGCTCGGCGTCAGGGAAGAGAGCGGCGGCCGGTGTTGGGGGCTCGACGTCGGGGCAGGGAGCGGCGGTCGGCGTCGCAGGCTCAGCGTCAGGGCAGGGAGCGAGCGGCCGATGTCGGGGGCTCGGCGTTGCGGCAGGGACGGCGTCGGGGGCGGTGACGATGAGCTACATCACAATGAACATAAAAATGACCATCAAAATGAACTCTAAATAAATTCAAAATGAACATCGAAATGAAGTCTAAATAAATTCTACAGAAAAAACATCTAAATATCATCTACAGAAAGATTCTAAAGAAAATATAATCATCATCATATCATCTACAGAAAAATTATACATCATCATAATGAAAGAAATTCTTCATCATCATATTATCTACAGAAAAATTCTATATCATCTACAGAAAAATTCTAAAGAAAAAATAATCATCATCATATCATCTACAGAAAAATTCTACATCATCATAATGAAAAAATTCTACATCATCATATCATCTACAGAAAAATTCTGTATCATCTACAGAAAAACTCTAAAGAAATAATAATCATCATCATATCATCTACAGAAAAGTTCTACATCATCATAATGATAAAATTCTACATCATCATAATGAAAAACTTCTACATCATCGTAATGAAAAAATTGTACGTCATCATGCCATCCAAAGAAAAATTATATATCATGTACAGATAAATTCTAAAGAAAAAATAATCTATATATCACCATAATGAAAATGTTCTATATATCACCATAATGGAAATCTTCTATATATACAATAGAAAAAAATCTACATCATCATGTCATCCACAGAAAAAAAAGAGGGGGCAAGGGCGGTCAGCTCACTGGGGGTGGCGACGAGGAGGCAGGGAGCGGCGACGGCGATGGCGACGTCGAGGCAGGGGCGCTGCAAGGGCGACGAGGCAGGCTTGGGGGCACGCACGGCAACAGGGAGGAGGTCGCGCACGGAGGTCCGGCGGGACGGTGTGGGCATCGGGGCAGGGGGGCAACGAGTGCGTCGGGGCAGTGCTCGAGAAGGCGCCGGCGTAGTCTGGCGGCGTCGAGGTAGTCGCGGTGCCATCGGGGGAGAGGAGAGATCGAAGGAAGTGAATGGAAAACTGCTAAGTGTTGTTTATATACCCAGAGCATTGGTCCCGATTCGTGGCTCAAACCAGGACTAAAGGCGCCCCGTTCGTCCCGGTTCGTGCCACCAAGCGGGACCAAAGGTGTTTTTCGCCAGCCCAAAGGGCGGGAAGCTCAACCCTTTTGTCCCAGTTGGTAGCTCGATCCGGGACTAAAGGCAGACATTGGTCCCGGTTTGTGCCACCAACCGAGACGAAAGGGTGGCATTGGTCCTGGTTGGTGGTACCAATCGAGACGAAAGGTCTGCGGCTGGCACGACGTCGGGCGGGTGGATGTTTAGTCCCACCTCGCTAGCTGAGAGGCGTCGAGAGTGGTTTATAAGTGCGGCTGCTCCCTCTCTTTCGAGCTCCTCTCTTATGCAGGCCTACAGGCCCAAACGCTATCTCTCAGCCTGTGGTCCTACTGGGCCTGCTGCGGGCCTGCATCCTGGGCCAACTATCGTGTAGGGTTTCTAGTTGTATGCATGCCGTGGTGGCCCAATAGGCGGTATTTAAAAAATCCTGTATTTTTGTTTTGTTTTTTGCTTTATTTATTTCCTTTTGTTTCTACTTATAACTAAATCTTTAGAGTTTTTGAGTGATTCTTTTTGCTTTAGGCCACAAAAATTATAAACTTTCTGTTAGTGCCATTAGTTTTCAAATTTGAATAGTTTAAATTTGAATTCTTTGAAACTTGTGTGAATCGCTAGTTTGTGAATAACTTTACTTTAAAAATATATTTTTGAGTGATTCTTTTTCTTGCTATTTAAAATTAGTGTGTTTTATCATTATATTCAACTTGGTAATTTCTAGGTTATCTTAAATGGGTGTTTTAATCAAAAACTTATTTTGTTATTTTAGTTTGCTATTAAAGTTTCTAACAAAAAATACTTTAGGAAAATTCTTTTTGTTATTAATGTTTTCAAAAAAAATACTTTGATAATTTTAGTTGCATAAATTTTATATAATTTTAGTTTAAAAATTACTCGAGGTTTATAAAATCTTGTTAGTTGATTCTTTTTGCTGTTGAAGAATATTATAGTTTTGTTTTTGTTGATCATAACAAAAAAACTAATTGATTCTTTGTAGTTCATTCTTTTTGCTATTAGAGTTTTGTAAAAACTTTTCAGTTCATTCTTTTTGCTATTAGTTCATTCTTTGAGTTAAATGACCCTAAAATTGAAAAGCACTACAAATGAACTCTAAACAGGTTGAAACTTGGCATGATATCATCATTTCACCCACATAGCACGTGCTAGAAAGTTGAGAGGGTTAAGGCAAAAACTGGATGCACTTCGTGTACAAACTGGACAATCTCTTTCGAAGTATCAGAGTTTCGGACCAAAACTCATGTGTTACGAAGGCATTTCATATTTTTTTAACTTATTTGAACTCCAGAATTTTTGTGCGTTCAATATGCACCATTCAAAGCCACATCATTAAATTTCCACCCTTTATGACTTCATTTGCTATTTTTCATGCATTTAATCTTTTCTTTGAGCTAAATGAACCTGAAATTGAAATGCAATACAAATGAACTCTGAAATGGTTAAAAGTTGGCATGGTATCATCATTTCACCCACATAACATGTGCTAAAAGTTGAGAGGGTTATGACAAAAAGTGGATGCACTTTGTGTACAAAATGGAAAATGTCTTTCGACGTATAAGGGTTTCAGACGAAACGCCATATGTTGTTACAAAGGCATTTCATTTCTTGACTTGTAACTGCTGTGATATTCAATATCAAAGCCATCATCAGAATAGTTGTGGATAGAAAGTCTTCACTTTTTCTTCGGGTGTGTCCCTTGCTTATTGCGCCATAACCATGGATAATCTTCATCATTTAACAGGGTGCTTGGGTCAGCCTTCACTTTGAAGGGAGGAATTTCATGAAACTTTTCATAATCTTCAGACATGTCTGTCTTGCCCTCCACTCCCACAATGTCTCTTTTCCCTGAAAGAACTATGTGGCGCTTTGGTTCATCTATGATGAATTTGCTTCCTTATCTTTTCTTTTTCTCGGTTTGGTAGACATGTCCTTCATATATAAAACATGCGCCACATCATTAGCTAGGACGATGGTTCGTCTATGTACCCAATATTGTTGAGATCCACTGTTGTCATTCCGTACTGTGGGTCTACCTCTACCCCGCCTCCTGACAGATTGACCCATTTGCATCAAAACAAAGGGTCCTTAAAATCATGTCCATAGTCAAGTTCCCATATATGTCCACTATGTAATCATAATATGTGTCCTTTCCCCTCTTGGTTGCTGCATCAAAGCGGACAACACTATTTTGGTTGGTGCTCTTTTGATCTTGGGCGATCGTGTAAAATGTATTCCCATTTATCTTGTACCCTTTGTAAGTCAATACAGTCAAAGATGGTCCCCTGACTAACGAGTACAACTCATCTACAACAGTGGTGTTACCCATGAGATCTGTTTGCAACCAACTGCTGAAAGTCTTGATGTGTTCATATGTAATCCAGTCATCACACTACTCCGGGTGTTTGGAGCGCACAATATACTTGTGTTCTTTGACATACGGAGTCAACAAGGTAGATTTTTGTAGGACTGTGTAGTGTGCTTGAGATCAAGAATGCTCGTACTTACATATTATTGAGTCAGCTCCTAGCGTGCCTTTTCCAGTCAGTCTCCCCTCATACCGTGATTGACGGAGACCAATCTTCTTAAGGTCAGGAATGCAGTCCGTGGAAATGCTTCCTTCTGGCCTAGAACGGTTACGAACATATTTCTTTAAGACTCCCATGAACCTCTCAAAGGGGAACATATTGTGTAGAAATGTAGGGCCCAGAATGGCAATCTCATCGACTAGATGCACTAGGACGTGCATCATGATATTGAAGAAGGATGGTAGAAATACCAGCTCGAAATTGACAAGACATTGCAACAAATCTCTCCTTAGTCTTGGTAGGATTTCTGGATCGATTACCTTATGAGAGATTGCATTGAGGAATGCACATAGCTTCACAATGGCTAATCGAACATTTTTCGGTAGAAGCACCCTCAATGCAACCAGAAGCAGTTGCGTCATAATCATGTGCAGTCATGAGACTTTAGGTTCTGAAACTTTTTCGCTCAGATATTTATTATTCCCTTTATATTGGACGAGAAGCCAGACGGGACTTTCATACTGAGCAGGCATTCAAAGAAGATTTCCGTCTCCTCTTTGGTAAGAGCATAGCTGGCAGGACCTTCATACTACTTTGGATGCATGACGTCTTTTTCGTGCACACGTTGCTGGTCCTCCTGTGCCTCAGGTGTATCTTTTGTCTTCCCATAGATGTCCAAGAAGCTTAGAAGGTTCACTCAAAGATTCTTCGTCACGTGCATCACGTCGATTGCAGAGCGGACCTCTAGGTCTTTCCAATAGGGTAGGTCCCAAAATACAGATTTCTTCTTCCACATGGGTGCGCGTCCCTTAGCATCATTCGGAACAGATAGTCCACCAGGACCCTTTCCAAAGATTACTTGTAAATCATTGAGCATATCAAGTATGTGATCACTAGTACGGAGGGCAGGCTTCTTCCGGTTATCTGCCTCACCTTTGAAATGCCTGCCTTTCTTTCGACATTGATGATTGGCCGAAAGAAATCGACAATGCCCCAGGTACACATTCTTCCTGCATTTGTCCAAATATATACTTTCAGTGTGATTTAAACAGTGCGTGCATGCATGGTATCCCTTGTTTGTCTATCCTGAAAGGTTACTGAGAGCAGGCCAATCATTGATGGTTACAAACAGCAACGCATGTATGTCAAATTCCTCCTGGTTGTCCTCATCCCACAAATGTATGTCAAATGATTCTTCAACTAATAGCCTTAGGTACACATCAATGTCGTTCTCAGGTTGCTATGGGCCATGGATGAGCACTGACATCATAATGAACTTCGGCTTCATGCACAACCAAGGAGGAAGGTTATAGATACATAGAGTAATGGGCCAGGTGCTATGATTGCTACTCTGCTCCCCAAAAGGATTTATGCCATCCGCGCTTAAACAAAACCATATGTTCCTTGCATCACATGCAAAGTCGCTCCACGTTCTCTCGATTTTCTCCACTGCGACCCGTCAGCGGGGTGCTCTCAACCTCCTGTCTTTCTTATGGTCCTCTTTTTGCCATCACATCAACTTGGCATGTTCTTTGTTTCTGAACAGACGTTTCAACCGTGGTACTATAGGATCATACCACATCACCTTGGCAGGAACACTCTTCCTGGGGCGCTCGCCCTCAACATCACCAGGGCCATCTTGTCTGATTTTATACCGCAATGCACCGCATACCGGACATGCATTCAAATCTTCGTACGCACCGCGGTAGAGGATGCGGTCATTAGGGCATGTATGTATCTTCTGCACCTCCATTCCTAATGGGAATAGAACCTTCTTTGCTTCGTACGTACTTTCGGGCAATTCGTTATCCTTTGGAAGCATCTTCTTCAATATTTTCAGTAGCTTCTCAAATCTGTTGTCAGATACACCATTGTCTGCCTTCCATTGCAGCAATTCTAGTGTGGTATCGAGCTTTGTGATGTCATCTTTGCAATTTGGGTACAACCCTTTTTGTGATCCTCTAACATGCGATCGAACTTCATCTTCTCTCTTTCACTTTGGCATTGTCTCTTTGCATCAATAATGACCCGACGAATATCATCATCGGGCACATCGTCTGGTTCCTCTTGATCTTCAGCTTCCCCCGTTGCAGCATCACCGTATTCATGGGGCGGATAGTTGTCATCATCCTCTTCTTCTTCGTTGACTTCCATCATAACCCCTCTTTCTCGTGCTTGGTCCAAACATTATAGTGTGGCATGAAACCCTTCTCAAGCAGGTTGATGTGAAGTGTTTCCAAGTCAGAGTAAGACTTCGTATTCTCAAGCAGGTGCATTATATATAATTAAGTGTGTCAAAAACCATTACAGAACATCATGAACAAAGAAGTGACCAACTTAATAGAAGTTCATCACCACATTAAATTGAAGTACATTAGTGATCAAATGTTATTACTGAAAAAATAAATACATAAAGTTCATACGTAGTTCTCATTGAACATAATACGGCTCTCTAGAGCATCAAATTATAACATACATTGAAACTATGTAAACCATTTCAATGCAACAACAAATGTGATCATAATCACAACTAAGGTAACAATTCATCCAACGGCATAATGATACGAAGCCTTAGTATGAATGGCATATTTTCTAATCTTTCTAATCTTCAAGCACATTGCACCCATCTTGATCTAGTGATCATCGACAACATCCACAACATGCAACTCCAATTCCATCTTCTTCTACTCAGTTATTTTCAATTTTTCTTCAAGTAAATGTTTTCTTTTTCAACAAATTTAACGTCTCCACAAGAGGGTCGGTTTGAATTTCCGGTTCACATACCTCCTAGATAAAAATATCTGTCACGTTGGTCGGCATAATTGTCATAAACAATAAATGAAACAAATAATTAGAAAAGATAATATACCACATCCGAAAAGTAGACAAGACGAGGGCCGACGGTGGCGGATACCAAAACCATGGCACTATATAATAACAAACAATAATAAAAGTAAGAAAATTATACGAGTACCTATCTAAATCATACAAGTAAGACTTTTTTTTAGAAATAATATAAGAACAAGAGGCTCACCATGGTGGTGTCGACGACGAGATCGGCGCGGGCGATCGACAACAGTGAGGATGAGGACAGGACAGGACGGACCGTCAAATCTAGACAAATCTTAAGGAAAATGGAACTTGGAGGTCAAGCTTTGAGAGGAGAAAGTTTAACTATGCACTACTACAAAAAGGGCTGTTAATGGCGCACCGGTTTTGCCCATTAATGGCGCACTACCGGTGCGCCATTACTAGCACGCCATTTTTCAAAAAAAAAATCAATTTTTTTTCTTTTTTTTATTTTTTTCCTTAATCTCAGATCATTATGGCTTAATCTGGGGTCAATTTGCTTAATCTGAAGTCAAATTGCACTCTGTGGTCAAACTTCCCATAAGGTCACCCATCCTCACACTACTCCAGTCCGAGCACGCTTAACTTCGTAGTCTAGGAGTTTGTTAATGTTCATGAGTATGATGAAATTTTGAAAATATATTTCAAACTTCCCGGTCATATTACGTATCATATTTTGGAAAAAAAAGTATAATTTTTTTTTTGAAATTTTTTTATTTTCTTTTCTGTTACTAGTGGCGCACCTAGGAAACGGTGCGCCACTAGTAAGTTTGAATTTTTTTGAATTTTTTTGCCTGTAGATCTTAAAAGCCCCGTAACTTTTTTTCTGTTATGTTTTTGGGAATTTAGAAAATGTTTAACGGGGTTCCCCCGTTAAATTCGGATGTAACTTTTCGAGTAGATGATTTTTCATATAAAAAACTTTTTAATCCGAGTTCGTATGCAAAAGTTATACCCGTTTTACTAAATTCCAGTGATATTTTGCAAATAAAGTCAAAATTCATATTTGTAAATTTTCCCAACAAGTAGACCACATATCACATGGGAAACTTATTTTCTTTTATTTTTTTGACATTTACATCATTTTCTTTTATTTATTTTTTAACTGAAAAAGGCGGTCCACCGGAGGTGCAGTAATGGCCAAGTTACTAATGGCGCACCGTGGTGGTGGTGCGCCATTAGTAGTTGAACTACTAATGGCGCACCACCACCAAGGTGCGCCATTAGTATTTTTTGAAAAAAAATAAAAAAAATTAAAAACAAAATATGAAAAAAAATACTAATGGCGCACCGTGGGAGTGGTGCGCCATTAGTAAGTTCAACTTACTAATGGCGCACCACTCCCACGGTGCGCCATTAGTATTTTTTTTCTTCATATTTTCTTTTTATTTTTTTATTTTATTTTCAAAAAATACTAATGGCGCACCGTGGGAGTGGTGCGCCATTAGTAGTTCAACTTACTAATGGCGTACCACTCCCACGGTGCGCCATTAGTATTTTTTGAAAATAAAATTAAAAAAAAATAAAAACAAAATTTGAAAAAAAATTACTAATGGCGCACCGTGGATGTGGTGCGCCATTAGTAGTTGAACTACTAATGGCGCACTACCCACTGGTGCGCCATTAGTAGTTTTGAGAAAAATATGAAAAAAAAAATTTGTTACTAATGGCGCACCACGTCAACGGTGCGCCATTAGTATTTGGATACTAATGGCGCACCGCATGTCTGGTGCGCCATTAGTGTCAATTCCATCTATAGCCCTTTTCCTAGTAGTGATGGCTTGGACATTTCATCGAACACTGGTAAATGTGGATAACAGAAGCTTAGTATTAACCTGTCTGCATGTGGATCTTATCTGGGCCGCGGATAGTGCGACCATTCTGCACCCGCTTCCTTTTTAAAATTTTATTGGTAAAACGTAATTAATAAAAGTTATGTATCGAATATTTGTGATACAAATATTATACATACAAACGATTATTATTAAATAATAATCTTTAAATGTAGAGCCGTGTATGATATGAAAAATATTTAGTTAACACGGACATTTAATAAGAATTAATATGTTTAACGGATACTTAATATTATACAGTCACGTCTAGTATTAAAATTATAGAAAATGTATATTCATATGAACAGTTTAAATTTTAAATTATGAATATTTTTCTTTATAACAACGTGCGTATAAATACTGAAATGCTGTATAACAAAAACAATTTTTTGAATGGTACCTTTTTTATTATAAGTTACTAACAAAAATCTTAAATATTATTTAAATATATGAGTACTATTAAATAATATGTGAACAATTTTTTTAATGAATTTGTTCTGTTTGTATGTACAATATTTATAAACAGAAATATTCATGACTTTTTTTTTGAAGGAACGTTAATTTATTACTGAGATTATAATTAGGTACTTTCTTCACAAAAAAATAGAAAAAACTAACAGGTGCAGAATGGCCGCAAGATCCGTAGCTCATCTAACCTCCGCCAGATAGTCAAAAACAAAGAATAACCTCCGCCTGCGCCTAGGTCAAATATATAAATGGTTGTTATCCACATTGGCCAAGCAAATGTAACGGGTGGAGTTATTAGCCAGCTCGCTTTTGTAGCCTATAGGTTGTGTGTTCGATACCTACCGGTAATTGCGATTTAGTTTTTGCTCTCAGGTTATAGGCGGGACCCACTTCTTAGGTGACAAAATCTGCCACGTCAACAGATTTAAAAAAAATGGAGGGTGTTTTTGAAAAAACAGGCCATACGTCCATGCTCTTTGGTCCAGTGTCTGACAATCGGCCCCACGCACCTGGTCAGCACCGATTACATATACAAAAAAGATAAGCACTGTATTTGCACGTCAATGCCAAGTTTTTGCACCACTTCGATGTACACCACAACTTTTAGCATCAAAGTGATCGTTTACGCCAAGTTGTAGCACCATGGGTGTAATTGTCTCTTATTAAAATGTCTGGTTGCAATCCATGACCCTCTCACTCATAAAAAATTAGTATGTCTATGTTTGACTAAGTTTACTGAAGAAAATATCAATGTCCAAAATTCAAAATTAGTATCATTAGTTTTGTCATGAAGTGTATTTTATATTTTATTTTTTACTGTTTCATATGTTGATAGTTCATTTTATAAAGTTGGTTAAATGTAGATATTTTTTAGTTTTGCAAACTAAATATCCACTACATTGTAAAACGGAGGAAGTAACTGACATGTTAATATCATATATAGTGCACCCTTGCTGCTTTAAACATAAACATCATATGTCATATTTATTGCTGTATATATACATAGTAGAGTGATTCGAGAGAAAAGGCTCGGGCCGAGCCTGAGAAAGCACTCCATTCTCGCCCAACTTCTATAACAAAGTCGTTAACCAACCAGGATTACATCAAAGCACTCTAAACAACCAAATAAAGAAAGAAAAGGCGCATGCAACCCCAAAGCAGCGGATACAAGGCATTGAAGGAAACTAAATGCTACAGCCAAGGAAGAAAAGGCTACAACTTGAGTTCCTAACAAAGGACTTGATGGGGGTCGCGCCAAGGGAAAGGAACTCACCGACGACACATTGCCTGCGAAATGGAGTTTGCTCCCCCCGGCAGTAAGCAAGAAGAAAGAGGCACTAAGCGCAACCTGCACAACAAGAAAACAGCTGAGGACACAAGCCGCCAGCCACGACAAGAAGCAAGCCAAAGACACTATCTACTGAACGAGAGCGCCCTAGGAAGACACGACGAAGAATTAAGAAACATATTCACCACGAAGGCATGTCCTCTCTAGAAACACCATCTCTCAGCTGCCGATGAGTCCAAGTTGACGTAGAGGGGACCACAATACCCTCTTGCCCAGACTCAAGGGCGTCGACCCACTGAATATACCGGACCACACAGATAGGAGAGCATGATGGACCAAAAGTAAACCATCCATCCATGGCGAAGTGTCACCACTGGAAGAAGAAACAGACGCCACCGGGATCGTCAAAACATGATGTAGCCCACCCACCTCCTTAGAACTAAAGTAGCGCCTTCAAGAAGGTGACGGTGCCATTGTAGCACTGCAGCCAGACAAAGGTTATCACATGGGTGCAGGGAAGACCAACGAGAGTGGGGGTGGGACTTTATGTCTTATGCAGGAAGGAAACAACGCCAAGGGCACCATCGACGTCGTGGCTGCCATAGTTGGCCAAGAGATTACCCCGATCCAAAGTTCACATCCTCACAACCGCTCAGCCAGCTACCAGATCTGGCAAAACTAAGGAGCAGGAAGCCGCAAGAGGGTAGAGGGCGACGTCTTCAAATCTGGCGAAGGAAAGGCCATAGAGAGCCTTCCACATGGTTCCCGGATCAAACGTCGACTGGCCTCCCATGTAGTCGAGAAGAGACGACACACAGCTCCGGCGCCCGCCGCCAGGATGACGCCGCCCTCTCCACTGGAGGCTGCTGCCTCAAAACTAGAATAGTTATGTCTCTTTTTGACAAGTAGTACAAGCATATGGAATTGGTTCACTAGCTTGCTTGAAGAGCTTTCTTTACTTACTTGCTTACTGGCTGGCTTAATATGCTTTGAGAGTATTTGATTCATTTGAGTTTGTTTTTGTGTTGCAGTTGATGGAATAATTATTTGTGTAAATAGATGGCTTGAGCCAAGATTTTAATAGGAGGGATCAAGATATTGTGAATGCTATAGATCTAATTCTCTCACTAGGCAACAATTGTTGAATTTGCGAGAAGATAGTGGTGGAAATATTTTCTACAAAATGGCAAGTCTTTTTATTTGAAGCATAAGATCAAAGTGCATGATATGGATTGATGCTACAAACCAGTTCAGAGATCTAAAAAGTTCTACAAGAATGTGAAGAATCTCCACCGCTTTCGTATTGATATGTTTTTGGCTCTCGTTGATAGGCAACTTGAAGAGCTCAATAGTAGGTTTGAGGAGGTAAGCACACATTGAGTCTTGTTGAGTTATTTGCTGCTTATGATCACACTAGTAGATAAAGGGTCATCAGACCCGGTTCGTTAGGGCCTTTAGCCCCGGTTCCTGAACCGGGACAAGAGGGTCGGTACTAATGCTCTGACCCTTTAGTCCCGGTTCAATCCAGAACCGGGGCAGATGGGTGTCCACGTGGCCTGTGCGCCGAGCCCAGGCAGGAGGGGCTTTGGTCCCGGTTGATGGTACCAACCGGGACCAAAAGGCATCCACGCGTCAGCATTTCTGTGGCTGTGGTTTTTGTTTTTTTTTTGAAAAGGGAGGGGGGGTTGGAGGTCTTGGGGGGTTAATTTAGGTGTTTCATATTGTGTTAGCTAGCTAATTAATAGAGAGAAGTGTCCTCTCTTATGTCCGTGCTTGGTCGACGCTACGTACTACACATACGTATAGAGAGGACTAGACACGGTAGCTAGCTAGCTAGCTAGTAAAGCAAACGAAGGAAACAGAAGATCGTATAATCAACATATATATATGCATACAGAGAGAAGTAATATCGACCACCTCTCCTTCTTCGAGAGATTGGTCGAACAACAAGTTCTCGTATATCTATGCGACACTACCGGGTACATATATACAATAATTATCTCTTACAAATATAATCTCCTATCATATGGATGCATGGTCCACATAGTATTCTCCGTCTTCAGCGATCACGTGTTCAAGGAAGAATGCCGCCAATTCCTCTTGAATTGCTCGCAGACGATCTGGTGTTAGGAGTTCATCCCGCATCCGAAACATCTAATTTGAAGTAGGGGGTCAATACATGAAATGATGCTATAAATTTGTGAATATTATTGATTGCTTACGCACTTAAAATTGTGCTTCAGAGTAGCCCCGCTCACAGGTCGTGTGGCGGATGGACTCGCAAATGTAGTATCCACAGTAATCATTCCCGGGTTCCTGCCACAACCACTTTACAAGAAATAGAGGTCAATCAAACTGATAAGCAAGAATGCCAAATTGGTATTGATGAAACTAGCGCTTGAATCAAGATATAGGAGATGCGCGTGCGGAACATGCTACTATATAGTACTTACTTTCGAGTATCTAAATTCTAGCTTCTTCGACAGTCCCGGAGCTTTTTTGGTGAATTTTCTCCGAACCCTGCTAGACAAAGAAAATAATTAGTTGATATCAGAAATGAAGTTGCTGATATATATGCATGGTGGATAATATTGATCGATTTAACTTACCTGACGAGCATTTGAGTCATGTCCGCATACTCCTCGGGATCTTTACGTTTAGAGTCCAAGACAGTTACTACTCCCTTCTCAAGCTTAATCTCTAAGAGAATATAGTGGAAGTTGCGCACGCATGCATGAACTCATCAATTACATCACTATAACGTTGACTGATATATAAGGGAAACCAAATATGCAGAAGACAGTAACACTCACTTGAAGTTGTAAGGAAAGAGTATTATATCTTTGTTTTCATTTACCACCAACGATCGTACCAAGTTGGTATCGGTATCGTCGGGACGCAATTTAACCTCGGTTGCATCTATAAGGTATGTGTTAACGAACCCAATATCACCTACTTGTCTTTTCTTCAATTCGACTATCTTCAATCTGCATAATATAGTGAGGATAATTATAAATACATGCAATGAAGATCAGCTATATAGAGAGACTTAATGACAGAAGTAGTACTACTTACAGACAGTAGCAGGTGACCGTTGCTTTATCGAGGGCCAATTGATTGAAAAACTGATAGAACTCCTCAAATGGAACATGCAACAGTTCAATTCCAACGAGGTCATGCTCCGGTTTAACTCTCAAATACAAGCTATCCCTCCCCCCAGACTCTCTGCAGATTTTCAAGTACCAATCATGCAATCTTCGCATATTCGTTGATAGAGATCTTTCATCTTTGACGAGAGGCTTCCCGTACTCGTATCTTTGTATCTGCACCTCCAAGAAATCATATTGTACATCGTTGGACACGTAATCTCCAAGATTGTCATAACCGGGCACCATCCTCGGATCATTAGCGACCATGTCGCTAGACACCTTGAGCGGGGGGCACGATTGGTCCGCTTGTTCGCCGAGCTGGGCAATTTGTTTCCCAGCTCGTCCTTCTGCTAACCTTTGATCACTTTTAGTACTTCCCGACCGCTTCGCTGCTTGATATGACTTTTGAATCATGCGGTCATAGTTGTCCTGCGGCTTACTTTTCGCTGGTTGCTTCAGGGCAGCAAGAGTGCGCTTTGCTTTCACCGCATCTATCTTCTCCTCCGGAGGTGGATGTCTCTGTGCTTTCAACCCTTCAAGCCAGTCCTTCACTTCGCCTTGAGCGATCTTCGTGTTTTCCTCGTCGGACCTCTCGTACGGTAACTTCTCTAGAGGCGTGAGAGAAGGACCGAATCTGCATCGCCTCCTGCCTCTGGCTGTACTACTAGACGTCGCCGGACCAGACGAAGCGACTGTCTTCTTTCCTTGCTTACGCGCCGGAGGAGGAGCAGCCGGAGCGGCGGCAGGTCTCTTCCGCCCTTGCTGACTAGGCGGAGAAGGAGGAGCAGGCTGGCTGCTCGGGCGCGCCGGCGCAGCTGGCGAAGGAGGCGGAGTGCCGCCACGCGCCGAGAAGGGGCCGGAGTGCCCTGATCGTCACTCGCCGGAGAAGGAGGCGGTGGAGGAGGCGATGGAGGAGGCGGAGTGCCCGACTCGCCGGAGGAGGAGGAGGAGGCGGCGGAGGCGTCTAGTTGATAATGTTGATGAGGTCCTTCCGCCATAAGCATGGAGTCTTCAGTGAAGAACCCAGCCGAGTCTCCCCTTCACCGGTAGGGTGGTCAAGCTGGAGCTCCTCAAATCCCTCCGTTATTTCATCCACCATCACCCTAGCATATCCTTCTGGAATCGGCCGACAGTGAAAAGTGTCGCCGGGTCCAGAAGGATAAACAGAGCCAGCAGCCGCCTTGACCTTCAGATTCATCCACTGCGCCATAAGGTGGCAATTTTGTGCCTCCGTGATAGCATCCACGGGATACCTGGCAGTAGCCGTCAAGACAGGCTCTGGCTGAAGCAGCTCGGTGGAAGCCACGCTGCTTCTCCGCTGAGATGGCAGGGTAGCTTCGGGGGAAGCTTCGGCAATTGTTTTGTCCCGATTTGCTTCCCGTTCCTCTATCGCTTGTATTCTGGCCCGCAGCGCCTGCATTTCGGTCAGCTCCATTTTCTTCCTCCTGTCGTGGCATTTGTAGCCGCCTGCCTCCGGAAACCCAGCACGCCACGGAAGGGAGTCTGGCGTGCCTCGTGTCCCTCCAGGGTGCTCAGGATTCCCGAGGGCCATTGTCAGCTCATCGTTCTCTCTGTCGGGGAAGAACGTCCCTTCATGCGCTGCTTTGATATACTGCCGCATCTTCCTGAGTGGTGTTTCCAATTGCTTGTCCGTCCAAATGCACCACCCTGATACGGGGTCCAAGGTTCCACCAGTCCCAAAGAACCAAGTCCGGCAACGGTCTGGCCAGTGCATTGTCTCTGGTTCGATCCCTTTCTCAATCAGATCATTCTCAGCCTTGGCCCACTTAGGCCGGGCTCTGAGGTAGCCACCTGACCCCGTGCGATGGTGATGCATCTTCTTCGCAGCATTTATCTGGTTTGTCTCCGACATCTTCTGACTCTTTTCCGATGTCTTATAGGCCACAAATGCGGGCCAGTCATCTTTGATCTTCTCATATATGCCCACGAATTCTGGAGTCTGTTTATCTTTGACAAACTTATTCAGTTTTTTCTTCCATGCCCTGAATTGGTCTGCCATCTTCGAAAGAGCAGCAGACTTGATTAAGTCCTCTTTAACTTGCTTCGCCGGATCATCCTCTCGCGCTAGGACGAAATTTGACTTCAGCTCAGTCCAAAGATCTTCTTTCTGCATATCAGTGACATAAGTCACCTGAGCGTCATTTGCAGCCGGCTTTAACCATTGATGGATGCTGATCGGGATCTTGTCCCTAACCAGAACCCCGCACTGATTAACAAATGCGTTCTTTGTCCGGATGGGTGCAATCGGCTCGCCGGAGCGCGAGATTTCTGAGATCTCAAACTTTTCATCCGGCCTCAACTTTTTCTTCGCGGCTCGTCTCTTTACCGAAGATTTGCTCGATCCGGAGGGCTAGAAAAAGGAACAAAGACGAGAGTTAATGAATGCATCAATTAACTAGTCAGCACATGCTTAACTAACATATATACCTCCTGGCCGGACTCGGTTCGGTCACCGGAGCCAGCATCACGGTCTCCTTCTTGCACCGGCATTGGGTCACCGGAGCCGTCCTCAACGTCTACTTCTTCCATGTGCATTGGGTCACCGGATCCATCAATATCATAGCCTAGATCTTCCAGCTGCAGCTCTCTTTCGACCTGCTCATCGGTGTCGTTGAGAAACGACAAGACGGCATTTTGTCCGTCTGCGATTATGTCCATCAACATCGCTTCTTGTGCTAGGTCTCGGGTGTTGTCGTCCATTGTTTCTACAAATATTTACAACATGCCAGTTATTATTCAAACATGACAGATGGATGTATTAATGGCAAACGTAGAACTAGCTTCGACCCTCGACTGCTCGGCGATCCACAAACCCTAGACCCCCTCATGTCACATTTTGTCTAGTGTCAAAGGATTCAACAAAACCAATACTTCATCATTAGGCGAAAGTAACAGTAGCATGATGGTACGAAGCTCTCCAAAGTGGTTTTGGAACGGAGTCCCGGATAGGATAATTCGTAACAAAAGACGGATTATCCTATCAGGAACTCCGTTCCAAAACAACTTTGCATAACTTCGTACCAACATGCCCCGGTTACTTCTGGCAAATGATGAAGTCATGGAATTCTTCAATACTTTGACACTAGCTAGGCAACCTCTCGACCCCCCCGACTTCTCGGCGATCCACAACCCTAGACCCCCTCATGT
>LR738714.1:761707056-761813452 GCA_902687465.1 Secale cereale
GACACTAGCTAGGCAACCTCTCTCGACCCCTCGACCCCCGACTGCTCGGCGATCCACAACCTAGACCCCGATCATGTCACATTTTGTCTAGTGTCAAAGGATTCAACAAAACCAATACTTCATCATTAGGCGAAAGTAACAGTAGCATGATGGTACGAAGCTCTCCAAAGTTATTTTGGAACGGAGTCCCAGATAGGATAATTCGTAACAAAAGACGGATTATCCTATTAGGAACTCCGTTCCAGAATAACTTTGCATAACTTTGTACCAAAATGCCCCGGTTACTACTGGCAAATGATGAAGTCATGCAATTCTTCAATACTTTGACCCCCGACTGCTCGGCGATCCACAACCCTAGACCCCCGACTGCTAGGCAACCTCTCGACCCCTCGACGACCCTCGGCCCCTCGGCGATCTCTCGACCCTTAACGACCCTCGGTCCCTCGACGACCCTCGACCCCCCCCCCCTAATGTCGAAGTTATCGGGGAGGGTGTATATCGACAACGACATATCCGATAAAAAAAAGAGGAAGAAGAAGAAAAAAAGGAACCGCTAGAGGAGAAGATCGAAGAAAAAAAAGGAAAAAAAGGAGAAGAAGAAAGGAATAGAGGAATAGAGGTTGCACCGGTAGAAATTTTCTCTTCTTCTCCTCTATTCCTTTCTTCTTCTCCTCTTTTTTTCTTTTTTTTCTTCTTCTTATTTATTTCTCCTCTTCTTCTTTCTTTCCTCTTTCTTATTTTCTTCTTTCCTATCCTTCTTGTTCTAAATTTGTAACTTTTGCATATATAAAACTTTCTATATATATTTAGCATATATAAACAAAAAACTATATAGCCACATACACATATATATATACATCACATACACACATCACATACAGCAACTATACATCACAATTGTAACTATCTATATATAAACAAAAAACATTCTATGAAAAAAAAAATTAACATATATATTTAGCAAATTCCTAAGAAAAAAAAATATATATACACATACACACATATATACATACACACTATATACATACAGCAATTCAGTTCCTTCTTCAGAAAATTTTCGCAAGCCCTCACACTATATATAGGAGGGGGCGCGGGGAAGAAGGAACTGACGAAATTTTCGCAAGTCTTGGTTATATAGGAGGGGCATTAGCCCCGGTTCGTGGCACCAACCGGGACTAATACCCCCCTTTAGTCCCGGTTGGTGCCACCAACTGGGACTAAAGGTCCCTTTTCAGCAGCCCAAAGGGCGGGAAGGAGGGGCATTTGGTCCCAGTTGGTGGCACCAACCGGAACTAAAGGGGGGCATTGGTCCCGGTTGGTGCGACGAACCGGGACTAATACACCCCTTTAGTCCCGGTTGTTGCCACCATCCGGGACCAAAGGCCCTGTGCTGGCGCGGGTGCGGTGGGATGTTTAGTCCCACCTCGCTAGCTGAGGGAGCTCGAGGGTGGTTTATAAGGGCTGCTGCGCCCACCCTCTCGAGCTCCTCTCAAATGCAGGCTTCTGGGCCTAACTCTGCGCGCTGCCATGTGAGCTTGCTGGGCCTTATAGTCCAGACGCATCATGTGCTGTAGGCCTTGCAGGCTCACTGGGCAGCGCCCAATTTTTTTTCTTTTTTTGCTTTATTTATTTCTAAGTTGTTTTTTGCTGTATTTAGAATTTCTTTGTGAATATTATTGCTTTAGGTAAAACCAATTACAAACTTTCTGTTAGTGCAAGTAGTATTCAAATTTGAATAGTTTAAATTTGAAATTATTTATTTTCTTTGTTGCTTTATTTATTTTATTTTGATTATACTTACAACAAAATACTTATTGTTGCTTTTTTTTGCAAGTTTTTTTGTTTTGTTTTCTGCATTTTTTTTTGTTATTTGCTTTATTTTTTTAATTCTTTCTGGTAAAACCAATTACAAACTTTCTGTTAGTGCAAGTAGTATTGAAATTTGAATAGTACAAACGGACAATGGTATCATACTCGTTTGTTACAAAGTTGGCATGGTATCATCATAATAGTTGCGGAAAAAAGTCTTCACTTTTTCTTCGCTTGTGTCATTTGCTTATTGCGCCGTAACCATGGATAATCTTCATCGTTTATCAGGATGCTTGGGTCAGCCTTGACTTTGAAGGGAGGAATTTCATGAAACTTTTCATAATCTTCAGACATGTCTGTCTTGCCCTCCACTCCCAGGATGTCCCTTTTTCCTGAAAGAACTATGTGGCGCTTTGGCTCATCGTATGATGTATTCGCTTCCTTATCTTTTCTTTTTCTCGGTCTGGTAGACATGTCCTTCACATAGATAACCTGTGCCACATCATTGGCTAGGACGAACGGTTCGTCAGTGTATCCAAGATTTTTCAGATCCACTGTTGTCATTCCGTACTGTGGGTCTACCTGTACCCCGCCTCCTGACAGATTGACCCATTTGCACTTAAACAAAGGGACCTTAAAATCATGTTCGTAGTCAAGTTCCCATATGTCCACTATGTAACCATAATATGTTTCCTTTCCCCTCTCGGTTGTTGCATCAAAGCGGACACCGCTGTTTTGGTTGGTGCTCTTTTGATCTTGGACAATCGTGTAAAATGTATTCCCATTTATCTCGTATCCTTTGTAAATCAATACAGTCGAAGATGGTCCCCTGGACAACAAGTACAACTCATCTCAAACAGTGTTGTCACCTCTGAGACGTGTTTCCAACCAACTGCTGAAAGTCCTAATGTGTTCACGTGTAATCCAGTCGTCGCACTGCTCCGGGTGTTTGGAGCGCAGACTGTTCTTGTGGTCATCGACATACGGGGTCACCAATGTAGAGTTCTGTAGAACTGTGTAGTGTGCTTGAGACCAAGAATATCCGTCCCTGCATATTATTGAGTCCCTTCCAAGCGTGCCTTTTCCAGTCAGTCTCCCCTCGTACCGCGATTTAGGGAGACCTATCTTATTAAGGCCAGGAATGAAGTCAACACAAAACCCGATGACATCCTCTGTTTGATGGCCCATGGAGATGCTTCCTTCTGGCCTGGCGCGGTTACGGACATATTTCTTTAGGACTCCCATGAACCTCTCAAAGGTGAACATATTGTGTAGAAATACGGGCCCGAGAATGACAATCTCGTCGACTAGATGAACTAGGACGTGTGTCATGATATTGAAGAAGGATGGTGGGAACACAAGCTCGAAACTGACAAGACATTGCGCCACATCACTCCTTAGCCTTGGTACGATTTCTGGATCGATCACCTTCTGAGAGATTGCATTGAGGAATGCACATAGCTTCACAATGGCTAATCGGACGTTTTCCGGTAGAAGCCCCCTCAATGCAACCGGAAGCAGTTGCGTCATAATCACATGGCAGTCATGAGACTTTATGTTCTGGAACTTTTTCTCTGCCATATTTATTATTCCCTTTATATTCGACGAGAAGCCAGTCGGGACCTTCATACTGAGCAGGCATTCAAAGAAGATTTCTTTCTCTTCTTTCGTAAGAGCATAGCTGGCAGGACCTTCATACTGCTTCGGAGGGATGTCGTCTTTTTCATGCTAACGTTGCAGGTCCTCTCATGCCTCAGCTATATCTTTTGTCTTTCCATACACGCCCAAGAAGCCTAGCAGGTTCGCGCAAAGATTCTTCATCACGTGCATCACGTCGATTGAAGAGCGGACCTCTAGGTCTTTCCAGTAGGGTAGGTCCCAAAATATAGATTTCTTCTTCCACATGGGTGCGTGTCCCTCAGCGTCATTCGGAACAGCTAGTGCGCCGGGGCCCTTTCCAAAGATTACGTGTAAATCATTGACCATAGCAAGTACGTGATCACCGGTACGCATGGCGGGCTTCTTCCGGTGATCTGCCTCGCCTTTGAAATGCTTGCCTTTCTTTCGACATTGATAGTTGGTCGGAAGAAATCGACGATGACCCAGGTACACATTCTTCCTGCACTTGTCCAGGTATATACTTTCAGTGTCATATAAACAGTGCGTGCATGCGTGGTATCCTTTGTTTGTCTGTCCTGAAAGGTTACTGAGAGCGGGCCAATCGTTGAGGGTCACGAACAGCAACGCCTTTAGGTCTAATTCCTCCTGTTTGTGCTCATCCCACGCACGTACACCGTTTCCATTCCACAGCTGTAAAAGTTCTTCAACTAATGGCCTTAGGTACACATCAATGTCGTTGCCGGGTTGCTTAGGGCCTTGGATGAGAACTGGCATCATAATGAACTTCCGCTTCATGCACATCCAAGGAGGAAGGTTATACATACATAGAGTCACGGGCCAGGTGCTGTGATTGCTGCTCTGCTCCCCGAATGGATTAATGCCATCCGCGCTTAAAGCAAACCATACGTTCCTTGGGTCCTTCGCAAACTCCTCCCAGTACTTTCTCTCGATTTTTCTCCACTGCGACCCGTCAGCGGGTGCTCTCAACTTCCCGTCTTTCTTATGGTCCTCACTGTGCCATCGCATCAACTTGGCATGCTCTTTGTTTCTAAACAAACGTTTCAACCGTGGTATTATAGGAGCATACCACATCACCTTCGCAGGAACCCTCTTCCTGGCGGGCTCGCCATCAACATCACCAGGGTCATCTCGTCTGATCTTATACCGCAATGCACCGCATACCGGGCATGCGTTCAGATCCTTGTATGCACCGCGGTAGAGGATGCAGTCATTAGGGCATGCATGTATCTTCTGCACCTCCAATCCTAGAGGTCATACGACCTTCTTTGCTGCGTATGTACTGTCGGGCAATTCGTTATCCTTCGGAAGCTTCTTCTTCAATATTTTCAGTAGCTTCTCAAATCCTTTGTCAGCCACAGCATTCTCTGCCTTCCACTGCAGCAATTCCAGTACGGTACCGAGCTTTGTGTTGCCATCTTCGCAATTGGGTACAACCCTTTTTTGTGATCCTCTAACATGCGATCGAACTTCAGCTTCTCCTTTTGACTTTCGCATTGTGTCCTTGCATCGACAATGACCCGGCGAAGATCATCATTTGGTTCCTCTTGATCTTCAGCAGCTTCACCCGTTGCAGCATCATTGGGCACATCATTTGGTTCCTCTTGATCTTCACCAGCTCCCCCCATTGCAGCATCACCGTATTCAGGGGGCACATAGTTGTCATCGTACTCTTCTTCTTCGCCGTCTTCCATCATAACCCCTATTTCTCCGTGCCTCGTCCAAACATTATAGTGTGGCATGAAACCCTTGTAAAGCAGGTGGGAGTGAAGGATTTTCCGGTTAGAGTAAGACATCGCATTCACACATTTAGTGCATGGACAACACATAAAACCATTCTGCTTGTTTGCCTCAGCCGCATTTAGAAACTCACGCACGCCCTTAATGTACTCGGAGGTGTGTCTGTCACCGTACATCCATTGCCGATTCATCTGCGTGCACTATATATAATTAAGTGTGTCAAAAACCATTACAGAACATCATAAATAGATAATTAAGTGACGAAATGGATAAAAGTTCATCATCACATTAAAACCAAAGTACATACATATATAGTTCTCATCTAACAACATATAGCTCTCCATACACATCGAAACTATGTAAAACATTTCAACGCGAAAACAAATGCTATCATAATCGCAACCAAGGTAACAATTGATCCAACGGCATAATGATACCAAGCCTCGGTATGAATGGCATATTTTCTAATCTTTTTAATCTTCAACCGCATTGCATCCATCTTGATCTTGTGATCATCGACGACATCCGCAACATGCAACTCCAATATCATCTTCTCGTCCACAATTTTTTTTATTTTTTCCTTCAAGAATAAGTTTTCTTCTTCAACTAAATTTAACCTCTCGACAATAGGGTCCATCTTGATCTTGTGATCATCGATAACTTCCGCAACATGCAACTCCAATTCCATCTTCTCCTCCTCCATTTTTTCCAATTTTTTCTTTAACGAAATGTTTTCCTCTTCAACTAAATTTAACCTCTCCACAAGAGGGTCGGTTGGAATTTCCGGTTCAACTACCTCCTAGACATAATAAAACATCTATGCATGTCAGGTTGGTCGGCATAACTATCATAAACACTAAAACAAATAGTTATAAATTAAAGATAATATACCACATCCGAATCGTAGACCGGACGAGGGCCCACGTGGGCGGATATCAAAACCATCGCACTATATAATAATAAGCAATAATAAACGTAAGAAAATTAGACAAATATCTATCTAAAGCAATAATAAAAGTAAGAAAAGCATGGACATAACAAGAGGCTCACCACGGTGGTGCCGGTGACGAGATCGGCGGGGGCGATCGACGGCGGCGAAGACGGGGACGGGACGTGACAGACCGCTAAACCTAGACAAATCTCGGAGAAAATAGAGCTTCGAGAGGAGAAAAGCTTAACTAGTGTGGCTCGGGCATTCCACCGAACACGTTGTGTGCATAGGAGGTGAGCTAGAGCACCACTAACCCCTCTCCCCCTCGGCCAGAAAAAAAACAGAGCAGTGAGCTCTGCTCTTGAGTGAGGGGGTATATATAGGCAACTCACTGGTCCCGGTTGGTGCTACAAACCGGGACTAAAGGGGTGCCTTTGGTCCCGGTTTGTAGCACCAACCCGGACCAATAGTGGTGGGACAGGAGCAAGAGCCATTGGTCCCGGTTTGTCGCTCCAACCGGGACCAAAAGGTCCAGACGAACCGGGACCAATGGCCCACGTGGCCCGGCCGCCCCCCTGGGCTGACGATCCGGGTCCGGTACCCCCATTGGACCCGGTTCTAAATTGAACCGGTGCTAATGGGCTGCACCAATGCCCTGTTTTCTACTAGTGTCAAGAGAAGTAGCTCAAGCTTGTCGAGTTTTATCCTTCGGATTTCTCAAAGAAAGAAATGCTGAAACTTCCCTATAAATTGTCAATGTTTGTTGCTGATGTGCATAGAGATCAAAGATATAGAAAGGTGTAAAATATTTCCCAACTTTCAGCCATGCTTGTTGAGACAAAGAAGAGCATCTCATATGACATTGTCTACAAACTTCTCAAGTTAGTGTTGATTCTCCCAGTTGTGACTGCTAGTCTTGAGAGGGTTTTTTAATTCGACGAATTATGTGAAGAATAAGTTAAGAGCCAAAATGGGAGAACAATACTTAAAATGATTGCTTGGTTACTTGTCTTGAGCATAAATTGTCCATGCAAGTAAAGGAAGACAGCCATAATTTCTGCTTCCAAAAGGGCGATCATAGAGTTATATTATGGGTTTCCTTGTTTTCGCAATATAACTAAATTATTGGAGACACTGTCACCATAAAACATATTTTTTTGTTATTATTATAAAAAATGTCTTAATCAATTTGCATTTTTTTAATTCAGCATACTCATGTCCAAAATCCTGGCTCTGCCACTGTCACCGGTCACCAGGGAGGGGATGGAAGGAGGAGCTTGATTGCCGAATGTGAAATTGCGAATCTAGTTGAGTGTTTGGTCGCATGCCCTCCAATAATGCACATGATCTTTGACTTTCTTGATATGTGCATGCATGACAAAGCGCGGATAGTCAGGTAATGGTCTGCACACAATATCAACTCCTTTTGGCCATATTAGGATACACATCATTCATAGAAGAAGAAAATGAACCCATGAAACACGAGCTTGGCTCGTGGTAATAAACAAATATGTGATATCTTTTGGTCAAACCATCAACGTCCACGAATGACAGGTTAATTAAACATTTCAATCGATTTTTCTAACACAATACATACGCAGACACTCATACTATGAGTATATGCCCATCCCTATGAACACACATACATACACTATCTCTATAAGCACCTCCGAGAAAATAAATCGACACGTCATCTTGAGATTGATAAATACGTCACAGATGCATTTATAGTAAACAAAAACGTCTAGTCTCACTAAACACACATCACCAAAAGGCCTTATGTAAATCCTGAAAAATACAAGGATATCAATGTCAAGTCTAACACTTAAATCCTGGTTGGCTGGGATCAAAGTTGTGGGCAAGTGTATAATATACTACGGTTGAAGTAGCTGGCAACAAGTGAAGTAGTATACTGTGACTCAAATCTCCGGTTGATATGCCTCAACCTATCACCCATAAACAAATTACCTCTCACCCATAAACGAATCAACCTCCCTTAATTAAGATCCAACAGGCCTCGAGCATATAGTGCCAACTCTCAACGGTCCAGTCGTCCAGATATATGGAGGTAGGCACGCGAATGATTTAAATATACGAAATGAAGGGGGGCGTAGGTACGTACCATGAGGGGGCGGTGCGCCGACCACTTGTCCCGCTCCCCGCTGTAGATCTCTCGCGTGGCAGCACAGGAGAAATATACGAGCGAATGCATGCACTCACCTACACGGGGGATTTGATTATTTGCCCCTTAATACTTTGCACTTTGATAATTTGCCATTGCTTACATTGAATTTGATATTTTACCACATCTTACTTTGGACTTTGATTATTTGCCCTTACCCACGAGAAAATACGAAACTATCCCTGCTCCACCCCATTGACCACGCACAGCGTCTCTCCCCGTTCCCTAACTATCTCTCTCTCGCCCGTTCCAAAGAGACAGTGGTGACCGGGACGGATACTGCCGGCACAGCAGCCTGGGCAAGCAAGCAGCAGCACGGGCAAGCAAGCAAGCAGCGGCATCACCATTGCTAGCAAGGCTAATTAGCACGGCAACCAAGCAGCAGCAGCACAGGCTGCACAAGCACACGAGCACGATGAACAGGGGAGATAGTGAATCAGTCGCCTCGTGGTTGTGCTCGTGCGCGTCATGGGGTGGTGGCACGGAGGAGCAAGGGGCGGCGCCAGAGAGCTGCAAGTGCCGCGGCGGGAAACAGTAAGGGCCGGCGCCAAAGAGTAGCAATGGCAGCTGCGAGGAGTGCCTGCCGGCGGGGAGGAAGCTGGGCAATTTCATGTGAAGGGCTCGGTCTTCAGTCAAACATGTACAAAGGGCAACATGGTCACTGGCTTTGGGTATATATCAAACATATACCATCAAATAATTTTGAAAGGATTGTTTTTAGGGGGGAAGGGCAAACAATTAAAGTTCAAAGTAAGATGTGGCAAAAAATCAAATCCAATGGAAGGAGTGGCAAATTGTCAAACTGTAAAGTAATAAGTGGCAAATAATCAAATCCCCTTTCCTATTTGGCGTTACAGGCGCCGACTATAGCTGTTTCCATAAACTGGCATTTCCTATTTGGCGCTCCAGGTACCGGTTATAGCTGTTTCTGCAAACCGGCGCCTGCAGCGGCGCTAGCTTGGCTAGGCCTAACTACCATTTTTCCCATTGGTTTGAAACACACAAAAAAAGAAGGAAAATAGTGCACAGACAGGAATCCTGCCAGGAATAGAACCAACGATCTCTCTGTCGATAGCCAACTCCACAGACCACTACGGTACCGCCCTGACTCGTGAATAAAAACCTCCTTTCAATCTTTTTATACTATACAGGAAATGCCCTTTATGTTTTCTGTGTTTTTTGCTTTCTTTTTTTATTTCCTGTTTTCTTTTTTTCTTAAATGTGTGAAATGTTTTCAAACAGACGATATTTCTTTTCTAATTCGTGAACTTTTTTGTTAAATGGATGAACTTTTTTAAAACTTGATTAACTTGTTTTTGAAAATGAATGAACTTTTTAACATTTTGATGAAATTATTTTAAAAATTAGTGAACTTTTATTAAAATTCGGGGAACTTTCTTCAAATTTGATAAACTTTTTGAAAAATTAGTGAACTTTTTTCAATATCAGTGAACTTTTTTAAATTAGAAGAACTTATTTAAAATTCAATGAACATTTTTTCCAATTTGATGAACTTTCTTTAAATTTGATCAACCTTTTTTAAAATTGATGATTGTTTTTCATATTAAATGATTTTTTTTAAAATTAGATGAACTTATTTTTAAATTCAAAAGGTCAATATGATGAATTTAGGAAAAAAATGATGAACTTTTTCCAGTTTTGTAAACTGGTTACAAAATGGTGATTTTTTTTTAAAAAATGATGAACTTTTTTTCTGTTTTTTGTGAACTAATTTTTTTACTTTCATGAACTTCTTTCAAAATCATTGTCCTTTTGTTTAGTAGGGCAACATTTTTCTGCCTGTTCACGTACTTCTTATGAAATCTGATGTACAAGCTGCTATGATAGTTTTTAAACTGCTAGCTCTGAATTTTGCCACTTGCGACCACATATGCCCTAGTGGTTAGCCGACTGTGTAGGTCGCGAGTTTGATACTCTGAGGAAGCGTAATGTTTTTTATTCTTTTTGTGCACTCTTGTAATCCATCATCATTTGGGAAGAGGGCGTTACACGTCCCACAAGGAAGGACAGACATTGGAAGATTTGAAGTTGCAAAACACACAACACGGAGGAACTAGGCAATAAGGCAAGCTACATCAATATCTTGAGCCTTTGTCTTGTTTTGTTTTCATAAAAAAGGTGAAACACCCTCAGCCTCTGTATCGAGTGAGCCCTCGGCCTCTGCATCAATATCTTGAGGCTTGTTTGTCTTGTGAAAGCGATAAGTGGGTCTTCTTCCAACCACGTACAATGGATGAACGGTCATGCACGGAGACCTGGAAAGCTCCCCTTGGGTGTGTGGGTGGCGGCAGTGAGGTAACCGGACAGATCGTGGCGGCACATTGGGCACGTCGCCGCCTTGTAGAACCACGGTACGAGGCAGCGGGTGTGGAAGGCATGAGAGCACGGCAGCCTCACGGTGTCGGCTGCCGCCACAACCGACGCAAAATCCTCCATACATATGCAGCAGCTACAGCACTCGACAGCAGCAGCCGGGGCACACTGAGCCGTCGCTGCGGCCTCCTGGCACGCGAGCAGTAGCGCCCTCGGCTCGTTGTAGACGGCGCTCACGAACACGCCGATGGACATGTCGAGGTCGCAGTGCACTGCCCGGGCGACGCTCCCGTGCTGGACAATGTCGCGCCGGCACTTGCCAATGATGAGCCCGGCCATCACATGGGGCAGGAACCCGTGCTCCCAGTTGTCGGCGGCCAGGTCGAACTCGCGGACGACGGGGGTCTGCATGAGCATCTGGTGGATGGTCTCATGGCAGGACGAGTAGCTCCGGAAGAAGGCGGCGGGGTCGTGGAGGTGGAACGCCTGGGCCGGGTCCTCGTGCACGAGCCTCGGCACCTTGAAGCCCCCCACCTCGCGCTGCTCGTAGCTGGGTCGAGTTTTATCCTTCGGATTTCTCAAAGAAGGAAATGTTGAAACTTCCCTATAAATTGTCAATGTTTGTTGCTGATGTGCGTAGAGATCAAAGATATAGAAAGGTGTAAAATATTTCCCAACTTTCAGCCATGCTTGTTGAGACAAAGAAGAGCATCTCATATGACATTGTCTACAAACTTCTCAAGTTGGTGTTGATTCTCCTAGTTGTGACTGCTAGTCTTGAGAGGGTTTTTTAATTCGACGAATTATGTGAAGAAGAGCCAATATGGGAGAACAATACTTAAAATGATTGCTTGGTTACTTGTCTTGAGCATAAATTGTCCATGCAAGTAAAGGAAGACAGCCATAATTTCTGGTTCCAAAAGGGCGATCATAGAGTTATATTATGGTTTTCCTTGTTTTCGCAATATAACTAAATTATTGGAGACACTGTCACCATAAAACATATTTTATGGTGCGCCGACCACTTGTCCCGCTCCCCGCTGTAGATCTCTCGCGTGGCAGCACAGGAGAAAAATACGAGTGTGTGCATGCATGCACTCACCTCCCCTTTCCTATTTGGCGCTCCAGGCTCTGATTATAGCTGTTTCCACAAACCGGCATTTCCTATTTGGCGCTCCAGGCACCGGTTATAGCTGTTTCTGCAAACCGGCGCCTGCAGCGGCGCTAGCTGCGCTAGGCCTAACTACCATTTTTCCATTGGTTTTAAACTCAAAAAAAAAGAAGGAGTGCACAGCCAGGAATCCTGCCAGGAATAGAACAAACGATCTCTCTGTCGATAGCCAACTCCACAGACCACTATGGCACTGCCCTGACTCGTGAATGCAAACCTCCTTTCCATCTTTTTATACATATACAGGAAATGCCCTTTATGTTTTCTGTGTTTTTTCCTTTCTTTTTTTATTTCCTGTTTCTTTTTTTCTTAAATGTTTGAAATTTTTTCAAACAGACGATATTTCTTTTCTAATTCATGAACTTTTTGTTAAATGGATGAACTTTTTTTCAATTTCAATGAACTTTTTTAAAACTTGATTAACTTGTTTTTGAAAATGAATGAACTTTTTAACATTTTGATGAAATTATTTTAAAAATTAGTGAACTTTTATTAAAATTCGGTGAACTTTCTTCAAATTTGATAAACCTTTTGAAAAAATAATGAACTTTTTTCAATATCAGTGAACTTTTTAAAATTAGATGAACTTATTTAAAATTCAATAAACATTTTTTCCAATTTGATGAACTTTCTTCAAATTTGATCAACCTTTTTTAAAATTGATGATTGTTTTTCATATTAAATGATTTTTTTAAAATTAGATGAACTTATTTTTAAATTCAAAAGGTCAATATGACGAATTTAGGAAAAAATGATGAACTTTTTCCAGTTTTGTAAACTGGTTACAAAATGGTGATTTTTTTTAAAAAAATGATGAACTTTTTTTCTGTTTTTTGTGAACTAATTTTTTTACTTTCATGAACTTCTTTCAAAATCATTGTCCTTTTGTTTAGTAGGGCAACATTTTTCTGCCTGTTCACGTACTTCTTATGAAATCTGATGTACAAGCTGCTATGATAGTTTTTAAACTGCTAGCTCTGAATTTTGCCACTTGCGACCACATATGCCCTAGTGGTTAGCCGACTGTGTAGGTCGCGAGTTTGATACTCTGAGGAAGCGTAATGTTTTTTATTCTTTTCGTGCATTTTTGTACCATCATCATTTGGGAAGAGGGCGTTACACGTTCCACAAGGAAGGACAGACATTGGAAGATTTGAAGTTGCAAAACACACAACACGGAGAAACTAGGCAATAAGGCAAGCTACATCAATATCTTGAGCCTTTGTCTTGTTTTGTTTTCATAAAAAAGGTGAAACACCCTCAGCCTCTGTATCGAGTGAGCCCTCGGCCTCTGCATCAATATCTTGAGGCTTGTTTGTCTTGTGAAAGCGATAAGTGGGTCTTCTTCCAACGACGTACAATGGATGAACGGTCATGCACGGAGACCTGGAAAGCTCCCCTTCGGTGTGTGGGTGGCGGCAGTGAGGTAACCGGAGAGATCGTGGCGGCACATTGGGCACGTCACCGCCTTGTAGAACCATGGTACGAGGCAGCGGGTGTGGAAGGCATGAGAGCACGGCAGCCTCACGGTGTCGGCTGCCGCCACAACCGACGCAAAATCCTCCATACATATGCAGCGGCAGCGGACTACGGGGTCTGCATGAGCATCTGGTGGAGGGTGTCATGGCAGGACGAGTAGCTCCGGAATAAGGCGGTGGGGTCGTGGAGGTGGAACGCCTGGGCCAGGTCCTCGTGCACGAGCCTCGGCACCTTGAAGCCCCCCACCTCGCGCTGCTCGTAGCTGACGACAAGGTCGCCGTGGATGCGGACGGAGCACGGGCGGCTGGCATCCGGGTTGGTCGTTATTTTGGCGGCCCCTTCCCCTCTGAGCCGGCACTCGGTCGCCGCCGCCGCCAGCCGTGGCATGTTCTGCAGAGCCGCCGCCATCTAGTCAAGTTCTCTTCTTGCTAGGCTGATCCCGGCCGCGCTCAGGTATATAATGGAGGAATCAGAATCCTTGTCGTGCCCAAGTCCGGTTGGATCTGCGTAGAAACAAAGCGAAACAAAGGCAGACTGTGCCTTTTGCGCGGCATACCGAGGTCGGTCGGGCGGACATAAATGCAGCAAATTTCAAGATCAATTTTTCATCAGTTTCAGCAAATTTAAGATCATTTTTTGTCAACGAGGCTGGGCGGCCTACAAAGAGAGAACACAAGCCGAATGGGTAAATTTACCGGCAATGGTATGTACCGGTTGGCAATCACACTGCGTCAATTTCCTCAAGATCCGTGCAATCTGACTTGGTATAAACCTTTTTTTTTTGCATCGAGACTTGGTATAAACTTGTAAATTAATTCCCTCTCCTATACATGGTGAATACATCTGACAGGACTAACAAAACATACAAATACAGACATGGACCTCATTAATGTGCAGCTTTTTTACAGGAGAAACCGTCCATGTGCAGCGCAACATGCATTATAAGGCCATCCACTATGTAGGTCAAAAGGGGTGCCAAATTCACTTTTTGTTTATTTGGCACCGATGCCCTCCATTGCCCAGCCGGTGCCATAAATTATTTTCAGGGAACCGGAGCAAATAGCTGCTCCGATGCCCAGCCGGTGCCAAACGTAGAAAGCAATAAACAATCAGCTCATGGCCCACTGCAGAGAGATAACCAGGCTGAGGAAACTCACGTGAATAGAGCATCTGGGTCCCATTTTTTGTCAGGCTATGGATTGCAACATTGTGCGACCGATGCCAAATAAAATCTTCAGGGCATCACTGCCCAGCCGGTAGTATTTTAATGCATTGGGCATCAACTACATAGTGGAGGGCCTAAAGTATGCTCTCTATCACCCATGCAAACGACTTCTTTTTATTTGATAGTAAAAATTTGGACGATAGATATCTTTTTAACCATAGACCCGTTTTTTACCTTTTTATATATATTATAATTCGTAGGGGAAAAATCTTCAGAACAAGCTCAAGCAAGGATACATTTGAACTAGTTTTAATTTTTACTGTTTCACTGGTTTCAATGAATATAATTTCACTTGTTCACAAATCAATATTTTAAAATGCACAATTCACTCATTTAAAAAAATTGTTCAAGTATTTCAAAAACACTTGATTAAGTCAATACATAAAAACTGTTTCCTCTAATTTCAAAGTTAAAACATGTTTCACTGATTTCACTTATTTCAAATCACTGGATTCACTAAAAAATGGATATGTTTGAACTAATTTTTGTTTAATATATTTCATTTATCTTTGAAAGCACTTTCATAAAACAAAAAATATTTTGCTTTGTAAAGTTATTTCATATATTTGAAATAATTAGGGACTCTTGTATAGGCGCTAAGAGAAAATAAAAAAGGGATTCTATGTTTAACGCCCGTGTAAGAGTCCATGTCTCCAATGCTCGATGCTATGCATGGACGCTACACAAAGAAAAAAAAGGAACAAGCAGCTACGCTAGCGCCGCTCTCTCCAACGCGGGATCGCTGTATCAACAGTTGAGGCCACAAGATTTCTAGCTATTTTTTAGCGCCCATGATAGCGGCCGGCTCCTCTGAAACAAACTCACGTAGAAAAAAAAAAAAGACAGGCGCCCGGCGACAGGAGTTGCGTCGGCGCAAGCCAAAATCCTGGTATCGACCAGGAATTGGATGAATCGGCCAGGATTGGGACCCTAGCGCCCGTCTTAAGAGTCTGTGTTGTACATGCCCTTAGTTTCTCACATGAAAACAAGCCATTTAACATATTAAAAATGTCCGGTTTCACACCGAAGATGACCACCACACAACATGACCAGCTGGCTTCATATTTTTCGTTGTCCATATCATGCGAGTTCAATGTTGGAGTTATCATATTCCTATTAATGTTGGGGCCAGATGTCCTTTTGGAAAGCAACACTAATTACAAACTGAGCTAGCGTCATGCAAGTAGTAGGAGGTACCACAGTTACTTGGCTTTGCGGTGGTTTCTCAATGGACAATGCCACGTTAAATTGTTATTTGTCTCCATATCATTTACTCCCCCTTATTTTACTAGGCGTCATTCTTCTTCGTCTGCGTGCATGTGCGTGTATTCCTTATATTATTGAAATAAAAAAAGTACCATCTCATAATGAAATGCAAATGTACAAATTTTCAACGACACATAAGATACATATTTGCTTTCAAACCAACAATAATACTCTCCCGTCTCGAAGTAAGTGTCATTCATTTGGTACCACTTTATACTAATTTATTTTGGGACGGAAAAAGTACAAGTTATTTCATAAACCATACTTGTTTTATTCCATGTCTTGAAGAAAGGAAACTTTGCTGGTTTGTGTGTTTATTCTTATTTATTTTCTTGAGAAGAAGTGTCTTTTTTTAAAGGAGAGTTGTTGATGCATTTGAGGAGAAACGAGCTTATGGATAATTTGTATCCGAGGCATTTCTGTACACATGTATGTCCGTGACGAGATTGACATGAATGCTTCAGCAATAGTACACATATAGGTGTGCGGCACATAGCTTTTTACTATGTACTCCCTCTGTAAATAAATAGTATAAGAGTGTTTATAGAGTAGCTGTCAGGATCCAAGCCTGACGAAACTGAATATTTTCGACACTTGTACATCGCATGGTAGGTATTAGTGGTGTACATCGCATAGTGATTATGTTTATGTTGATTGATCAGGGATTTGACTGAATAGTGTCCAGTAGGTGATTTATTGTTGTATTCAAGTTAGGTTTGTCTGCCAAAACATCACAAAATGTGGTACCAATTGGCGGTCTAAGCAACTATTACTGTGGTTTAGGTTGATATATTTGTTCACTTCTTCTGTTTGTAATTTATGTTGGAATTTGTTTTTGTATATCGTTTTTTTGCTGCTGTTTCTCGGAGTAGCATTGTTGATGCATATGAAGAGACACAAGTTTTATGGGTAATTTGCATCGGAGGCGTCTCTGTAATGTCACACCCTTCTCTCCTTGGAGATCTGATGCGTCCTTGATTATATCCCCTTCTTTGTGTTCTTTGTTTTTGCTATGATTTGTTTGAGTGAGATGATACAATTATATTGTTGATTATATGATGTCCAATGAATCATGTATCCCATACTGGTTTTATTCTGTGTCTCGATGAAAGGAAACATTACTGGTTTGTCTAAATTTTCTTAATTATTTTCTTGATCAGTGTCTTTTTTTAAAAGTAGTGTTCTTGATGCAGATGAGGAGAAATGAGTTTATGGGTAATTTGCACCTTAGGCATTTCTGTGATGTCACTCTTTTTCACCTTGACTTGGAGATCTGATGTATCCCCTCGCTGATGTCTTCTCTGTTCTTAGTACTTCTCTTTTAAATATCTTTTGTTTTGATTTTTAATAAGCCGTAGATGAGATGATGAATGAGATTAATTTCCCTATTGGTTTGATTGGCCGATGTGATGGCCTAACTATTGAACTGAATCTGATCATCCTCGTTTCCGCGAAAATAAAAACCAATGTGTTTCTGCTCAACGCATCATGTTCCTTGTTTTTTTTTGGTATAGCAATTTTATTTATTCATTAGACTTATTTACTACTCCCTCCGTTTGGAAATACTTGTCATCAAAATAAATAAAAGAGGATGTATGTAGATATATTTTAGTTCTACATACATCCCTTTTTGTCCATTTTGATGACAAGTATTTTGGGACGGAGGTAGTACAATAGAAGATGAGATGATGAATGATTTGTTTCCCTATTGGTTTGACTGGCATATATGATGGCCTAAATACTGAACCGAATCTGACAATCCTCTTTTTTCGGCAAAAAATACCATTGTGTGTCTGCTTGCCCCGTCATGTTCCTTAGGTTTGATATTTGTACAGCAATTCCATTTACTTTCTAGTTCAATAAACATAGATGAGACGATGAATGATTAATTTCCCTATTGCTTTGATTGATCAACATGATGGCCTAAATACCGACCGAATCTTATCATCCTTTATGGTGTGATATTAAAAGATATGAAATTGTTTTAAGCTTTTCCAGTTTCAAAGATGTGGCGGTGTTCCTTGCAATGTTCTCTTGACAGTTATGAAACAATTGGTGAAAATATTTTCCTGGAGGTCTTTTATGATATTAACTTTGTCGGACTGCACTATAAATGGTGTATTTTTGGATGAGAAAAGTTTAAGAGCTCCTCGAATGCATTGATTTTGGAACTACTCGGGCACTGGTCAAATCATTTTGTTTTCCTTGGACTCGCAACACTTTGTTTTCCTCTGGCCGCAACAATGTCATGGATGGGCATCTTGGTTTCCTCTCCCCTTTTCTGTTCTTTTTGTGCTAAGTTCTGGAGCACGGCATGTTGTTGTCTTAGGTAACATACTATTCTCTCATGGTAGTATCAAGCTGACATTTGGTGTGATCTATGCGATTTTCTAGTGTCCTTTTGGATCAGTGACTAAAAGGCTTTTAGTTTGTGAAGTTGCTTTGGTTTTCTAAATCCATGCTCTTCCTTCTGCTCTGCAGAGAAAGGAAGTTGAGGCGCAAATGTCAGGAAATGCTGTGAAGGAGGTGCATCATATGGGGGAGTCGACTAAGCACTGGCTTTCACCGCTGGAGTGCACCTGATGCCAGCACTTGCATGCCCCCTGTTTATGTTGTGTCGTTCAGTGTACCTGCAGATACCTGATGTTTTTGGACTAGTTGCCTTGTTGGAGCTCAAGTTATGAATGGGAATGGTCCCTGTTATTAAAGGCCTTCCATTTCTTAAAGCCCAGACCATGGATGTGTTTACTGGGAGGTTTTGCAATTTATTTTCTTCGTTGTCCCTACTTGATGACAATATATTTTGTAGCACTGATCCCTGCTCTGTAAGCTTACTTAGTTTCATTTGTCGTAAATATGGGTTGTAATGTGGCAACCTGTTAACCCTAGACTTTTATTTTTGTTCTGTACTGTAGTCGGGTCTTTTCATAGGCCGGGCATCAATGAAAAGATGTCATTTATTTGGGCTTTCTTGGCTCGGGCATTGTTGTTACAGTTTGTATAAATGGCCATTGCTCAATTTCCATGTTCCTGGTTGCTTGCGATGTAAATGGCAAATCTTATTTCTGCGGCAACTTATTTTGACTGATTTTCCACACATTCTGTTTTATTGTATGTTTGGTGGATCTGAGTGGTATTTAGCATATATTATGAAATGTAAAAATAATAAACTAGTCATGATGGTCATGAACCCATGAGAGCTTAGACTTGGCTTACCAGAGTCAGTTTGGTAAAATTGATTTATCTGTTGCCAACTAAAATCAGTGATGACTTTGAATTGCCGTACAGGAACAAATTTGTTTATCAATTTGGTGGCGCATTTGCGAAATTGATATTATCTTTTGACAACTAGAAAGAAACAAACTTTCATCTAAATCTAAAGAGGGCAACCTTTTTTTGAGAACTAAAAAGATAGCCTAGTTTTTTTTTTTGAGGGGGTAAAAGCCACTTTATTGATCATAGTCCACAGAAGGCGGGATACAAACTGCATCATGTGGCTGGCATAATAAGCGCAATCGACGTTTTACTAGGTGTTGCCGAAGCAAGGCCCAATCAAGCCCACAAAGTTGACCAAGGATCTAGCCACACTTGAGGCAAAGAAGCCAGGCAGGCCCGGGATCCGCCTAAGAACCGCCCAGATTCAGTAGTGCAAGCGTCTTTTGCTTGTTCCTTGAAATCATTCAGAATAGATGTATATCTCATGATATTTTTTCCTTTCTCTGTCATATCCTTCTTAATTGTTGGCTGTTGGTAATCAGGCTCAACAAGATCCTCCTCTGGGTCCCATGTCCATCTATCTAGGTTATAACTCCTAGGTATCTCGTAGACTCCAATCTGTTCCAATACTCGTAGTATGTGTGCGCACAACAGCCCATCGCGATCAAACTTGCAGCAAGTGCATGAGTATACCCCTTCATCCTTGTTTGCTTGCACATGGTAGTCCCTATCCCCATATTTTGGTAGTATGCCTCGGAGCGACCACATCCTGAATGTTCCTTCTTGTAAAGTGTCGCATCCGTAAGCAGTCTTTAGCTTCATCTCTACCTGGAACTTGGAGAACAGATTTTGTGTGTATATCCCTCGCATCTGCAACTCGATTGGGTTCAATGAATACATGTCTGCCTCTTTGTAAATTGTGTCCACTTGCTCTTTCGCCACAGCCACCATTACTTTCTCCTATATTGCAGTGTATTGTGTTGCGAATTCAATCAATGAGTTGTTGGGGTTCACGTACTTCTTGAGCACAGCATTGAATCCCTCGCTCCTTGCAGTTGTCTGCAAGAACGGAAAGAAATGCTTCATGTAGTACACCGGGGCCCAACATTTCCTGTTTTCCCACAGCCAGTGAAAATGTTCGTTGTCGGTCTGGCCATATACATCCATCATTGCTCACCATTTATTTTCAAACTCTTCCTCTATGACACACAAAACATGAGAGAATTATAACATCAGACACAATCAATGATAATTAAAGTACAAGTATGCTGGTAACTTTCCTTAGTTTTCATATGGTAATTTCATGAAACCAATTTCTCATATCTTTTTTTTTGCATGAGACAATTATAACATCATACACAATCAATGATAATTAAAGTACAAGTATGCTGATAACTTTCCTTAGTTTTCATATGGTAACTTCATGGAACCAATTTCCCATATCTTTTTTTTGCATGGGACAATTATAACATCAGACACAATCAATGGTAATTAAAGTATAAGTATGCTGGTAACTTTTCTTAGTTTTCATATGGTAACTTCATGGAACAATTCCTCATATCTTTTTTTTGCATTGGACAATAATAACATCAGACACAATCAATGGTAATTAAAGTACAAATATGCTGATAACTTCTCTTAGTCAACAAATGGTAATTAAAATGGGTCAACAGAGTAGATATGTACCAGTCAAGCTGTTGTCGACACAGTCTTTGAATGCTTTGTTTAGTGGTTTATCATCAGCCATAAGCTTTCCAAGTTTTTCCTATGCCTTCTTCATTATATGCCAGCGGCAATTTTTGTGTATAATGTTCAAGAAGACCTCGTCGATCGCACTCCTCATTGCAAAGTCCTGGTCTGTGATGATGTTTTTTGGGGCAACACCACCCATTGCATGGAGGAATGTGTTAAAGAGCCACACAAAGTTCTCCTTTAGTTCGTTTCGAACGAAGCCACACCCAAACTGGATGGATTGACCATGGTTATTAATTTCAATGAATGGTGCACACAACATCTTGTACATGTTTGTCATGTATGTTTTGTCGAACGACAAACAGTCATTATACTTTGCATATGCCCTGCGTGATGCACCGTCTATCCAGAACAAGTTTTCAACCATGTCCTCATCATCAAGTTTGATTTTCCAGTAGAAATATGAGTCTTTGGCCCTCATCTCTTGGAAGTACGCAATTGTGCTCCCAACGTCCTTGTGACGGTGCTCTAAGCGGAACTTAGCTCGTTGATTAGCAATGTCTTGTGTCGTGTAAGGTACATCTTGAGCGCTTCCGTAGAACCATGACATCAGCTGCATCTGCCTCGCAGTCTCAATGTTGCATCCGTGCAGAACCCTCAAGAAGTCCTGCTCCTCCTTCGGAATGTACCGATGTGATGATAAGAATTTTGTTAGGGACGGTTTTTTGATCAGGGGGTGATTGTGGTTGTCCTCAAAATGGCCAACAGTCCACCATGCATCATCGTGGGTTAGGTACATGTGTGCTTCAAATTCAATCCTAACAACTTTCTTTTTTTTCCTCTTCTTCACAATGCTGGCTGGGTTTTCCACATCTTGCAGCTCATCCCTGTCCTTGCGTCGTTTGCCATATTTTGTACAAACTATGAGCACCCTGCTTATAGTTCCATCCACCCTCTCTTTCTTGAATTACTGCCTAATTGCAAAGCCAGTCCTGCGCGCGTAGATGATGTAGTGGCACGTGCGCTCTCCAGTGTGTCAAATTTTGTCCCTTGTAAAGGTGGCTTAGGTGTGGAATATGCCTCCATGTTGTTGCCTTCCATATCAGCGTCGATCCCAGCAGATTCTGGAGTTGCTGGTTCGCTTATTGTCTGCTCTCCAAGGCTCCCAGCTCATGTGCTTGCATTTGTTCCAGCACTATGTGCATTTGTTTCAGCACTAGGCAAGCTGTTGTTTGCACTCATTGCCCGAGCTCCTGCATTTTGGCCTGGTAGATTAGTGTAATATTTCACGATAAATAACAGTTCTCCATCATGGTAATTTTCAAACCCACTTCAATAGTAAAGTATTCTTTTCTGACTAAAAATAACCTTGGTAATTTGTATAGTTTTGAACCTGGTAATATGTGTGCCCCAATGCTGGTAATTTTCAACCCCACTTCAATAGTAAAGTATTTTTTTTTGTCTAAAAATAACCCTGGTAATTTGTATATTATTGAACCTGGTAACATGTGTCCCCTAATGCTGGTGATTTTCAAACCCAATTCAATAATGAAGTCCTTGTGTTTTTCATTCCATGACTATATGTAAACACAAATGCTGGTAATTTTACCTGTTTCCATGATGCTTGCACAATTGTTGCTTGGTGTGCGCGCTGCACTGTCCTCTTCATGCATTCTCCCTCCTCCTCCATCTTCTACATTTTCTCCTCTACTAGTATCCATTATCTACTCGTGCTTCATTGTTTTTACGTTTCATGTTAGCATACATTTACATGTGTTGACTCTTATTTTTAAACTCATTGTTCTGTTTACTATTTACACAGTTGTTTGAAGGCAAGAATCGCAGGGTTGATTGGGAAGAACACTAAACAGGACAATTACAGCACATGATAGTAAAAGACACCCCTTTTCTTTATCAAATGATAGTAGTCAGCTAAAGTGCATGATAATTTTACTATGTAATTATTAAGCAGAATTATCTAGAGATGAGTCTTGATTCTTACCAGGTTTGAGTTGATGTTTCTGTTGATTCTCTGGAGATGTTTGCCTGGTGATTTTGCCTGGTAATTTCTGTTTGTCCCCCTGATGATTCTGTTGATCCTCCCATTTGCCTGGTAATTTCTTGAGATGTTTGCCTGGTAATTTCTGTTGATTCTCCCGTTTGATCCAGATCTGGAGGAGGGGTAGGGGTAGGGGCGGGTGGGTGGTGGGAAGGGTTGTGCGGGTGGTGGGGAGCGTGTGAGAGATCGGCCTTATTCGTTCACCTGGTAAGTGGGCTGGTGGTCTGCCTTGTAACTGGGCTTCTGGCCGGCCTGGTAAGTGGGCTACTGGTCGGCCTGGTCAGTGGGAGGGCGATCGAGATGCCTGGTCAGTGGGAGGGCGATCGAGGCTGTTTCCTGGTCGGCCTGGTAAGCGGGAGGCAGATTTGCTATCGGGCAACCTGTTGCCAAATATCGCTCTTTTTCACGAATTTCTTCGTTTTTCTTCATTCCTCTTTCTTTTTGACCACTTTTCTAAGGTTTTCATTGTGTTCTTTCTTTCTTTCCTTTTTATGTGCTTTTCGGTTTCTTTTGTTTTAGAACCTTTTTGATTGTCTTTTTTTCTATTTATGTGATTTTTCTAACCTTTTTCTCTATTTTCTATGTATAGTTTTCATGTCAATGTGATACATTATTTTTATACATGTTAAACATTTTGAAAATACATCACTTTTGAGAAACAGTTGATGGCTACATTCTTTTGGTACATCAAGAACATCATACAGGCTTAACATTATTTAATACACGAGAAGAATTTTATGTACAATGATTGACATTTCTTTTAAACTCATGTTGGATGTCTATTTTCTAATAAATATTACACCATTTTCGTATATATTCTACACATTTATTTACCATACATTTAACATTTTCAAACACATGATTAACATTTTATTATAATGTGGCATATTGTTTTTGGAAATGCATGAACAATTTTACAATGACACAAACATTTTGTTGTACGTTATCAACATTTTTCATATACATTTTTTTACACAAACTTCCTATTAATAATTTTATTGTCGCAAATATTTTCTTAATATGTGCTCAACATGTTTTTCTTAATTATGCTAACAATTGTTCTACATTTTATTAATATTTTGTAAAATTCATGATTTTATTTTGTTATTTGTTTTATGTTTTAGATTGTAAGTATTGATAATATTTCCGAAATAAGAATAAAATAGAAATAGAAAGAAAAAAGAAGAACAAAGAAAAGCAGAAGAAAAGACCAACTTACAAAAAACCTACCTGGGCTTGCCCATTTACTGCGCTCTGTAGGAGTTTTGCGTAGGCGAGGGCGGTGTGCCTATGTCTAGCGTTTTGTGTTGTTTTGTGGAGACCACCTATGTCTTGCTGATCCTAAAAAAAAACGTATGTCTAGGTTTTTTTTTAGTTGAGCCTATGTCTACCTTATTTTTCTTTTGATAATCTATGTCTAGCTTCTTCTTTTTTTAGGCAAAACACACACTTTATTGATCAATAATGTTTACTGGTACAGTCAAAGGATCATATGAAAGACCCAACCAGACATGACAACCGATACCCGGCGGTGATGCGTGTTTTGCTGAGTTTTGAGCTTCGAAATTGAATTTCCTACTTTCATACATAAAATGCCCCCTAGTAAAAGACGTCTTCCTCTCCTTGATCTCCTGAATGATAGGACTGTATGCTCCCTTTGTTCCTTCAACGAAGTCCTTGACCACTGTCTGACAATCAGAAGCAATACTAAAGCTGAGAGGGCACCATCTGAACCCATGGGCATATACATCCACTTTTCAAAAAATGTATTTTAAGCACGTATTAAAATGTCAAAAGATTCAAAAGAAAAAATCACGCGTACAAATGTGTGAAAGTAGGAAATTCAATTTCGAAGCGGCAGGGTGTGGATCTCATGCAGCTTGCGGCGTGGCGCGCAGCGGGTGGCATGGGGCCAGCAAAATTGTAGCACGGGAGGTGCGCGGGTCAGCTATGCGGAGGCATACAGCAGCTGGGAGCAGCGCGTTTGGTAATGGCAGGGCGCACGGTGGTTAGAGCATCTCCAACAGGCGCTGAAAAAGGCGCGCGCGCGCGCTAAACCGACGATTTCGCGCGCGCGGGAAAAAAACGCGCTCCAGCGGCGGCGGGAAAGACGCGCGCGCGAAACGGCGGCCTCCCGCGCGCCTTTTTTGCGGCGGCGCGCCCCGCGCGCCTATAAAACGCCGCGCGCGCGCCCGTCCTCGCTGCACCGCTCCCTCTCCCTCTCTCCTCCTCTCTCTCGCGCCCGCCGACCCCGACCGCCGCACCGGAGCACCGCCGCCGCACCGGAGCACCGCCGCCGCCCCCGACGCGCCACCATGCCGCCGCGCCGCCGTTCTTCGTCGGGCTACCGCGGCGTCCGCGAGCGCCCGAACGGCGGCGGCTTCTACGCCGAGATACGCTCCGGCGATCTCCGGCTCCCCCTCGGCACCTACGAGACGGCGCACGAGGCCGCCCGCGCGTACGACGCTGCGGCGTGGCGCCTAGGCAGGCCGCGTCGTCAGATGAACTTCGACGACGCCCGCACCCTCGAGCAGGCGTTGGAGCTCGCCCCGCCGCCTCGTCTACACACCACACGAGATCGTGCGGAGCACACGGCGGCGCAGAACCGCCTCCTCGTCGCCCAGGAGGACGAGCGGCGCATGGCGGAGTGGCGCCGCCTCCACCCGGAGGACGTCGTCGCCGAGCACCAGTTCTGGGAACGTCGCCGCGAGGACAGGCGTCGTCGGAGGGAGTTGGCGTGTCAGCAGAGCGCCATCCGCGATGCCGGCGGCCAATCGATCTTCGCTGATGAAGATGACCGCTGGTTCGACATCTGGCTGTCGACCTCCTCCGACGACAACAACGAAGGCGATGATGATGACTGGAGTGATTAGTTTTGTTTTATGTTTTCGAACTATATATCTATCTATCTATGTTTTACTATCTATCTATGTTTTACCTATGTTTTAGAACTATGTTTTTTATTATCTATGTTGAACTATCTATCTTTGTATAAAATGCAATTTTTTTAGTATGAAAAAAAAAGTGTGCGCGCGCTGTATTTTTTGGGCACCGCTGGAGCAGCACGCGCGCGCTGCAAAATAGCGCTGCTGCTGGAGCCAGCACTGCGCGCCGCGGCAAAACAGGCGTTGCGCGCGCGGTAAATGGTTTTTTGGGCGCGCCGCTTAGTGCGCCTGTTGGAGATGCTCTTAGCAGGGTGGCCGGTGTAAATCAATAGTAGTACATGGCACACTACATACTCGGTCAATGGTATACACGAGTCATTACGGTAAAATGGTAGTCAGTGCTTGTACATTTTTTTTTTACGTCTGTACGTTTAGCTAGCTGCTTGTTTCACCTGTCCAACTAGAATCGACCCACCTGTCTGCCTGCTTGTTTATTGCTGTGTACATGCACATGACTTCACCAAACCCGTATATCCGGGGAGGTTTTCGCCATGAGGTTTCACCATTTGGTAGATAGCAACCTGAGGGTAAATGGGGCATGGACACGCATATTTATTTGGAGTCTGCGGAGTAGAAACATGTTGAAGAGCAACTGGAGAAATGGTTGAGCAGTTGGAAAGGCAAGTTGCTCTCCGTTGGAGGGCGACTAGTTTTGATCAATTCTGTTCTCATAAACATGATTGTCTACATGATCTCATTTTTTCAAATTCCCAAAGGGGTTCTTCAAAGACTAGATTATTTCAGATCCAGATTCTTTTGGCAAGAAGACAGTGAACATAAAAAGTATATGCTAACCAAATGGAGTGCGGTTTGTCGACCAAAAGACCAGGGAGGTTTAGGTGTTCAGGACCTCCAGGTCAAGAATGATGCCTTACTCAGTAAATGGATGTTCAAGCTACTTACCAAGGATGGTGTTTGACAAACCCTATTGTGCAATAAGTATCTAGGCCAAAAAGAGCTGTCCCGTGCATATTGGAAACTTGGTGACTCACATTTTTTGTCTGGTCTGATGGCGGTAAAGAAACATCTATTACACTTTGGATCTTTCACGATAAACGCCGGCTCCGAGATATGTTTCTGGGAGGACAGATGACTAGGAAACACCACTCTTCAGGAGTAGTATCCAGCCTTGTACCGAACTGTACGCGATAAGAATGATACTCTTGCTCATGTGCTCATCTCTTCCCCGTCGAATGTATAATTCCAGAGGGATTTGATTGGCCTCCGGCTTGTGTCATGGCAACATCTTCTATCCCGTTTGGATTCGATTAACTTGACACAAGGGAGGGATGTGTTTCGTTGGAATCTCACTATATCTGGATCGTCCACAGTTGATTCTCTGTACAGTGCACTCTAGCACTCAGCCAGTGGATAATAATAAACTATTCTGGAAATCAAATATGCCACTAAAAAATAATATTTTCATCTGGTATCGTCAGAGAGGAGTTCTGCTAACAAAAGACAACCTTGCTCGATGCAACTAGCAATGAAGTAAGAAGTGTAGCTTTTGTACTCATGATGAGACAATTAAACACCTCTTCTTTTAATGCAAATTCATGCTTCTATATGATCAGTCATCCAAATAGCGTATAATTTGTATCCGCCAACAAGTGTTGCCAATATATATGGTCATTGGCTTGATGGAATATGAAATACTTTTAGTATGCTAATACGGGTGGGAGCATCTGTCTTATTATGGTCGCTTTGGCTATGTAGAAACGATTGTGTTTTTAATGGCAAAACCTCTTCTCCCATGCAGGTTATTTATCGTTGTACGCACTGGCTTCGTATGTGGTGTACGCTGCAGCGAACGGAGTATCAATCGTTGTTCAAGGCGGTGTGTATGCGGTTGAAGCAGGTGGTCAGAGAGGTTTTGTACCCAACATGGATGGAAACATAATCTCCCGATCGGTCCACCTATTGGCATAGTTTTGGACACATATGGTTTTACTATTGCCAACTTATCATTTTTTTAATTATACTTTCCTAGACTCTTCCTTTAAGGTTGCGTGCACCTTAGCTATGCAGAGGTCGGGTGTCGCTTATTATGTGAGTTAATAAAAGCGCCCTTTAACGAAAACAATAATATTCTACCGTCTCAAAATAAGTGTCACTGATTTAGCACAACTTTATACTAATTTATTTTGGGGCAGAGATAGTGCATGTTATCCATCAACCACAACTACACCATTTGTTTCCCTGAAGAAGAACTCCCATGTTCATGTTAAATGTTAGAGGCCATCTCATACCCATCCGATCTCCTCCTCTGCGAAGGAAGTGCCTCGGTGCCTGGAAGTCGCTGCTGCAAGAACAACGACAAGGCGAGCAAGGCCGCCCCGCACGGTATAACCACGTCCCAGGTGGCACCGAAGATATCGCTGGGGGGGCTCGCGTACAGGCTGGAGGAGCGCATACTCGGCTTGTAGATCTGGGACCTGACTACATCATACACATGAGGCATCAAGCGGAGCATGGTACCCCCCATGTAAAACCACGGTGAGATTGCTCGAGCTCTGGATCCTCCCAAGGATGCGTTCAGGATGACCTGCGGGAGCAGGAAGCCATCCTGTATCAGCCCCGCATACGACACAAGGTCCTGCCAGATCTCCGCCGGCCAACCCCCCATGTTTATTTCCCATGGGGCAGCACGCAGGGCGGCACGTACCTTGATCACATGGACGACCGCGGCCACGACTCCTTCGAGAACGTACATCGGCAGGCATATCCACAAAACGGTCTTCTCCGACATGGTGGATGTGCGGCGGCCAGACCACGCCAGCTGAAGAAGGCGCAGCTGTAGCACGAATGCGATCAGTGTAGGCACCCCCATCATGGCCTCGTTCATCTCGAGCCTCCGGCTGGTGGGGTACGAGTCATAGTACTGGCTCCGCCTGCTTGCGAACAGGGCCTCAGAGGTGAGCAGGAGAGGGGCGAGGTACCCCATGGTGAGCACGGCGAGCATGGTCACCGATGTCGCTGGAGCCGCCTCCGGGTTCCTCTTGGTGTGGAGGATCTGGAGGATGGTGAAGACACATGACAGAGTTGTCGAGGCCACCAGCATGATGCTCTCCATGTCCATCCTCGATATAGCATTGGCCGCTTGCCTGGAGTACATCCCGTGCAAGATGAAGTCGATCTTCTCGAAGAAGAGGCGATCGGTCTTGTCTCTGAGGCTGATGATCGCTCCAGTTCCGAGCGCCTGCGCCTTGGAATCAAGGGAAGCGAACTGCACCGTTACCAGCGCCTGGCAGTCCGTTGAGCCGTTGCGCTCTTGGCAGCCGACCATGCACAGGATGCCCCTCTTCCGATCATAAATCCCCTCTGCCAAGATCTTTCTTTCCTCAAAGCTATCTGAGTAGTTTGAGTAGGAGGCTACATTGGCAGGATGCACCCTGATCTTGTCACGTGGAGCAGAGTAGCGTATGACGTAGCTGACATTCAGCAGGGTCTGCGTCATGTCGTCAACCACCGCACGCCGCGAGATGGCATCGGCGCGCCTACTCCCGTGGACCGCCCAGTGCTGGGAGAAGAAATCGTCGGCGGCCAGAATATTGCGGGCGACCATCGCCGAGCCGATAGTGACTGGGTAGGCCCGTCCACCCGTGAAGTCCAGCCCGTGGAAACTAAACTCAGAGTCGGTGTTAGTATAGTTGAAATCCGGGAAAGAGTACGAACCCCTGACCTTCTTCCCTTTGCTGAGCTGCCGATGATGCTTCTTGGCCTCATCGAGCATCGTGTCGTTGTAGTTATATTTCACGTCAGAGAGGTTGATGGTGCTTCTCTGGTCGTCGATGCTCGACGCTGTTATCACGCCATGGATCGGTTCGGCTTCAACATCGGCTTGGCTAGAGTTCCACAGCATCCCGGCCACCACACGCCGGTCTCGCATCGTCCACACTGCTGGGAACCAGAAGCTCATCCCGATCCCGCACTCGACCTCTCGCACCACCACCGGAGCAGACGGCGGCGACCGTAGCATCACCCGGCACGCCCTGAGGCAGAGCATGCGCCGAGCTTGGTCCCAGTGCCCATCGGCCACCAAAGCCTCCTCGCCGACCAAGAAGCGGCGTCGACGGCTGCCCCTCTCGTTCGGCTCGGTGTCGTTGGAGAGCACCGCGTATGCGCGCACGGCGGCGCCGTCCGCGGCGCACTGCATCTGGTTGATGTGCATCCGCGGAAACGGGGCGCGACCATGGTCCAGCCTGTAGGAGATCATGAGCTGTTCTTTCAGGTGGGCGCACACCGAGTTGACACCGTGGAGCGCCCGGTGCGAGCCACCGGCCGGCTGCCTCGATGCGCCGGGGCTGCAGGCCGCACGCTCGGAGTCGTACTTGTAGTGGTCGCCCTCGGCGTACGCGAGGAGGCGGATGGTCCCAAGGTCGGAGGAGCCCTCCATGCTGCCGGACACGAAGGGGTCGGCGAGGCTGGGAGGGCTGGGGACATGGAGGCGGAGGACGACGTCAGGGTACAACTTGAGAGAACCGTCGGCGGCGTGCTCGGTGCCAGCGCCGACCATGCAGAGCTCGAGCGAGGTCGAGGAGTGGTAACCGTCGAGGACGAAGGCGATGGACGCGGCTTCGCTGTAATGGTGGCGGCCTCCGCTGCGCCAGCTGCGGGGGCCAATGAGGGTCAAGGTGGCGGTGAGGTGGACGAGAGCAGGTTCGTCCGTGCGGGAGGCGCGGTGTGGAAAGAAGTGGAACGGGCGGGGGTCATAGGGGTCACCGTCGCGGGAAAACAGGCCGTCGGCGCCGCCGGAGAACTGGCCGGCCGAGATTCGGAAGGAGCGGATGAGTGCAACGGCGTCGTCACCGTCCGTGTGGCGGTCGTGAGCCGGTGGCAGGGAGGAGCAGGCAGAGGAGTAAGGGGAAGCCGTGACGGCAGCCGAGAGGGTGGCGGTGGACGCAAGGAGGAAGCAGAGGTGGAGCATGCTGCGACCCCTTACTGCTGGCTCCATTTTCGGTTGGTTGAGCTGGTTAGCCGGCCCTGTCTTAGTAGAAGAACACTACAGTACAGCCTACAGGGGTGGTGCTGGTTAGCCGGCCCTGTGTTTAGTATATAGTTAGCCGGCAATTTTGGACGCTCCAGTGCCGGCCGGCTGCGACGTGGTCATGTGGAATGGCTTGACAAATAATGGGAGGAAATATCGAAGCAAAATGTGTCTAGTCACTATTGGAATTTTCATATACGCCGGGTGTCGGGGTCTTTGCTGAGAGTCAAAACACGGACACTCAGCAAACTAAATAACGCCGAGCGCCACTCTCGGCAAACCTGGCTTCACGGCAACTATCTACTTTGCCGTCACTGGCTCACGGCAAACAAGCACAACACGGCAAACAACGCAGACGCCGAGAGCCGCGCACGGCAAAGAGGAGCCCACAAGGCAAAGTTTTGCCACGTAGCACATTCGGCGGCGACTAACAGCACGACCACGGTTGCAACTCTTTGCCGAGAGTGGCTCTCGGCAAAGATTTAGTCCCACCTCGCCTCCCGGTTGCAACCGCATTAAGCTGGGTGTTCATCACTAAGAGTATGTACAGTCACTTTGAATCTTCATGTTCCGGACAGAGAAAATTCATAGTGATTTTCGTATTCTAAAGAACGGATGCCGGTGTGGCTCTCGGTAAAGGAACATGTGCCGAGAGTGGCTATCGGTAATGACAAGGCCACCATCAAAGTTTAGTCCCACCTCGCCAAGAGACAAGCACAAAAACTTGTTTAAATAGTGGGATAGTTCTGATGCAGTAAGCTTCGGTATTCATTACACTCTTGTTAAGGAGATGGACTATCACTTTGAATGTTCACCTGTTTCGAGCAGAGAACATTCAAAGTGATAGGCCATCTTCTTAATAGGGTATGCCGACGTTTTTTTTATTAATGGTGTCATCACGGAGCCCCTGAGGTCACTTGTAAACCGCACCGTCTTCAAGGTAGTAGCCGGGTATCAAGAGGAGCTAGTATCTAGGTCATGTTGCTCCGTTGGCCTCGAAACTTCTCGTGCTCTAAGAGAGGGCAACCGCATGACACGTGCCACGGCCTCGCATTTTTCGGACAAGCGTGCAATATTCAAGAAATTTATTACTCTGCAAGGATTTCATGTACAGGAATTGCATATCAACTAGGCAGCACATGAAATCGTACCCGATAGCGGCATGAGGAATCATTTATGATGTCCTTGTAGCATGCCTAGTCCTTGCACGGATGAGGGAGGGGCATGCCCTTGCACAGACAGGACTTCGCTGTAATGGTGGCGGCCTCCGTTGCGCCAGCTGCGGGGGCCAATGAGGGTCAAGGTGGCACTGAGGTGGACGAGAGCAGGTTCATCCATGCGGGAGGTGCAATGTGGAAAGAAGTGGAACGGGTGGGTGTCGTAGGGGTCGTCGTCGGAGGAAAACAGCCCCTCAGCGCCGCCGGATAACTACTACTAGTAGAAGAAAACTATAGCCTACAGGGGTGGAGCTGCTGGTTAGCTAGCCCTAGCCGGCCCTGTGCTAGTGCTTGGCCGGCCATTTTGTACGCTGCAGTGCCGGCCGGCGGCGACGTGGTCATGTGAGCATCTATCCAAGAAGAAATGGTGAGCGTGAACCCTTTCGTTTTCATTACAGGTGCCTAACACATTATCATATGCAAGTTTTTATTGCGGGATAATCATATGCAAGTTAAATAACAAAGTAGCCAAGGACGATTCACATGTATAGTACTCCCTCTAGATTCTGCCAAATTTTATCCTCCTGTCTAATAACAAGTAGTCTTGATCTCACACATGTATAGTACCACTCTAGATTGTATCAAAATCAACATAAAAGTAGTTACCAAATGTACGGGTCATGAATCAAACATAAACAAAACATTTGGTATCTAGGAAATAATTACTGAAACGGAAAATTGGTTCCCAGGCTCGTGTTGATGGAACCCCTGAATCTCTGTTTTGTTTCAACCCCCAAAAGCACAGAAAAAATATAATGATCAACTTTGATGCATGTAACCAAAAGCATTGTTTAATTTTTAAAAATGCCACGTTCACTCCAACCTTTGTAACTATCACTTGCCATTGGAGAACCCATGACAATGTGTATCTTGCTGAATATGAGATGGGCTTTGGGCCCATTTAGCAATTACAGAAAAATTCCTAAGGGCCCATGTTGCCTAGCAAGTGGTGGTGGGAGTTTAGTCCCACATTGCTAGTTGAGAGAGATGTACACCAACTTATAAGGTGAGACATTCTCCCACTAGTATGAGTTGGTGTGAAGGAAGGAGAGGTGTTCCACACGCGCGCTCCTCCTCCGCCGCCCGCCCGCCGCGCCGCGGGTTGCGGGAATCTCGCCGAGCCGATGTGTTCTTTTTGTCACGCAGGATTGGAATTTGAACAGTCAACTGAAAACGATTAATGGAAAATGAATACGAGCTGAAACGTTTCGTCTTAAGTACGGCCGTTACCAGAATTCATTGTGATTCATTATGTGCGTTTATGCTGGACCGTTTGTCTCCTTCTCTGCGCCTATATAAAAGAGGTCGCTCCTCTCCAGAGAACAGATCACATTTGCTCTGCCACCACCACCTCTGTCGTTCCTCTCGCTGCTGCTGTCGCCGGTGACTCCATCCCGTCTTCCGCGTACACGGCCGACGGGAGAGCAGGCCTCCGAAACCCCGCCTCTCCAGATCCTGTGCGGGAGAGGGGCGATTAGGTTTTTGGGGAGAGTCTTCTACGCGACTGCTCGCCTCGGTTCGACTGCTTCCTCTACGTCGACTACATCTTCGTCCGCATCGCCTTCGCCTTCACCATGAGCACCAGCACCGACGCTGACAAGGCCGCCTCCGACAAGCGCATCGCCGACGAGGCCGCCGCCTCTGCTGCTGATCCGGCCAACTGGCCTACTGGAGGGTACCACATGCTTACCCTTATCCTGATTATTTCCATGTGTGCAGTACTAGTGGTTTGCGTAGATGTTTCTACTATATGTCTAGTATGTGCGTACATCATGAATTTTCAGTATGTCATTAGCACTGTCTATATCATGTTCATGATTTATTCTTGTTGGGGAACGTTGCATGGGAAACAAAAATTTTTCCTACGCTCACCAAGATCAATCTAGGAGATGCATCTACGAGGGGAGAGTTGGATCCACATACCCTTGTAGATCGCTAAGCGGAAGCGTTCAAGAACGCGGTTGATGGAGTCGTACTCGCCGCGATTCAGATCGCCGAAGATCCTAGCACCGAACGGACGGTGCCTCCGCGTTCTTCACACGTACAGCTCGGGGACGTCTCCTCCTTCTTGATCCAGCAAGGGGGAAGGAGAAGTTGACGGAGAAGCCCAGCAGCACGACGACGTGGTGGAGATGGTGGTGGAGGAATTCCAGCAGGGCTTCGCCAAGCACTGCAAACTGGATGAAGATATTCGTGGGAGAGGGAGGGCAGCGCCGAGGCACGAACGTGTGTGGCTGCCCTCCCTCTGCCTCTCTTTATATAGGGGGGAGAGAGGGGAGGGGGCGCCCTAGGGTTTCCCCCTAGGGGCGGCGGCCAAGGGGAGATGGGAGGGGCGGCGGCCCAGGGGCTAGGGTTCCCCCCCCCCAGGCTCCTTGCCCCCCAAGCCAAGGGGTGCGGCTGCCCTAGGGGGGGGCCAGCCCCCATGCGCAGGTGGAGAGGGCCCAAGGGGGGCGCACAGCCCCATGAGGGCTGTTGCGTCTCCCACTTATGGCCCATAGGGCCCGCAACACTTGCCGGGACCCCCCGAAACCCCTTTCGGTCATCCGACGACTCCCCGGTGCTCCCCGGAACACTTCCGGACTCCGATCACTCTCATCCTATATATCAATCTTCGTCCCCGGACCATTCCGGAGACCCTCGTCACGTCCGGGATCTCATCCGGGACTCTGAACAACCTTCGGTTACCATGCACTGTTCTCACTAACAACCCTAGCGTCACCGAACCTTAAGTGTGTAGACCCTGCGGGTTCGGAAACTATGCAGACATGACCGAGACACTCCCAGGTCAATAACCAATAGCGGGATCTGGATACCCATATTGGTTCCCACACGTTCCTCGATGATCTCATCGGATGAACCACGATGTCAAGGATTCAGGCAATCCCGTATACAGTTCCCTTTGTCTCGTCGGTATGTTACTTGCCCGAGATTCGATCGTCGGTATCTCCATACCTAGTTCAATCTCGTTACCGGCAAGACTCTTTACTCGTTCCGTAATACATAATCCCGTGACCAACTACTTAGTCACTTTGAGCTCATTGAGATGACGTATTACCGAGTGGGCCCGGAGATACCTCTCCGTCACACGGAGTGACAAATCCCAGTCTCGATCCATGTCAACTCAACAGACACCTTCGGAGATACCTGTAGAGTACCTTTATAGTCACCCAGTTACGTTGCGACGTTTGGCACACACAAGGCACTCCTACGGTGTCAGTGAGTTACATGATCTAATGGTCATAGGAACTTATACTTGACATGCAGAAAACTATAGCGATAACTGACACGATCAAAAGCTATGTTCAACGTTTGGGTCTCGTCCATCACATCATTCTCCTAATGATGTGATCCCGTTATCAAATGACAACTCATGTCTATGACCTGGAAACCGCGGTCATCTTTGATCAACGAGCTAGTCCTGAAGAGGCTTACTAGGGACACAAAGTTTGTCTATTTATCCACACATGTATTTAAGTTTCCAATCAATACAATTATAGCATGGATAATAAACGATTATCATGAACAAGGAAATATAATAATAACTCTTTTATTATTGCCTCTAGGGCATATTTCCAACAGTCTCCCACTTGCACTAGAGTCAATAATCTAGCATTACAAGGTAATGAATCTAACACCCATAGAGTCTTGGTGTTGATCATGCTTAGCCCGTGGAAGAGGCTTAGTCAACGGATCTGCAACATTCAAATCCGTGTGTACTTTGCAAATGCTTATGTCCTCCTCCTTGACTGAATCGCGGATGGAATTGAAGCGTCGCTTTATGTGTCTGGTCCTCTTGTGAAACCTTGGTTCCTTGGCTAGAGCAATGGCACCAGTGTTGTCACAAAACAGAGTCATTGGGTTCAATGCACTAGGCACAACTCCAAGATCTGTCATGAACTCCTTTATCTAGACACCTTCCTTTGCCGCCTCCGAGGCAGCTATGTACTCCGCTTCGCATGTAGAATCGGCTACCACGCTTTGCTTGGAACTGCACCAGCTTACCGCTCCCCCGTTGAGAATATATATGTATCCGGTTTGAGACTTAGAGTCATCCGGATCAGTGTCAAAGCTTGCATCGACGTAACCCTTTACGACGAGCTCTTGATCACCTCCATAAACGAGAAACATCTCCTTAGTCCTTTTCAGGTACTTTAGGATATTCTTGACCGCTGTCCAGTGATCCATACCAGGATTACTTTGAAACCTTCCGGCCATACTTATGGCAAGGCTGACATCTGGTCTTGTGCACAGCATTGCATACATGATAGAGCCTATGGCTGAAGCATAGGGGACGACACTCATCATTTCTCTATCTTCCGCAGTCACTGGGCATTGAGTCTTACTCAACTTTGTACCTTGCAATACCGGCAAGAACCCCTTCTTGGATTGATCCATTTTGAACTTCTTCAAAACTTTATCAAGGTATGTACTTTGTGAAAGTCCTATCAAGCGTCTCGATCTATCTCTATAGATCTTGATGCCCAATATGAAAGCAGCTTCACCGAGGTCCTTCATCAAAAAACTCTTGTTCAAATACCCCTTCACGCTATCCAAAAGTTCTATATTGTTTCCAATTAGCAATATGTCATCCACATATAATATCAGAAACGCTATAGAGCTCCCACTCACTTTCTTGTAAATACAAGCTTCTCCGTAAACTTGTACAAACCCAAACGCTTTGATCACCTCATCAAAGCGAAGATTCCAACTCCGAGATGCTTGCACCAGCCCATAAATGGAACGCTGGAGTTTGCAAACTTTGTCAGCATTCTCTGGATCGACAAAACCTTCCGGTTGTATCATATACAACTCTTCCTTAAGAAAACCGTTAAGGAACGCTGTTTTGACATCCATCTGCCAAATTTCATAATCGAAATATGCAGCTATTGCTAACATGATTCGGACGGATTTAAGCATCGCTACGGGTGAGAAAGTCTCATCGTAGTCAACTCCTTGAACTTGTGAAAAACCCTTTGCCACAAGTCGAGCTTTATACACGGTGACATTACCGTCAGCGTCCGTCTTCCTCTTAAAAATCAATTTATTCTGAATGGCCTTCCGCCCTTCAGGTAATACTTCCAAAGTCCATACTTTGTTTTCATACATGGATCCCATCTCGGATTTCATGGCCTCTAACCATTTGTCGGAATCCGGGCCCACCATTGCTTCTCCATAGCTCGTAGGTTCACTGTTGTCCAACAACATGACCTCCAAGACAGGGTTACCATACCACTCAGGTGCAGTGCGTACCCTTGTCGACCTACGAGGTTCGGTAGTAACTTGATCAGAAGCTTCTTGATCATCATCATTGGCTTCCTCTTCAACCGTTGCAGGCTCCACAAAAACATCTTTCTGTGCTGCGCTACTCTCTGGTTGAAGTAGAGGTTCAATAACCTCATCAAGTTCTACCTTCCTCCCACTCAATTCTTTCGAGAGAAACTCTTTCTCGAGAAAGGACCCGTTCTTAGCGACAAACACTTTGCCCTCGGATCTGAGATAGAAGGTGTACCCAACCATCTCTTTTGGGTATCCTATGAAGACACATTTGTCCGCTTTGGGTTCGAGCTTTTCTGGCTGAAGCCTTTTGACATAAGCATCGCAACCCCAAACTTTGAGAAAAGACAACTTAGGTTTCTTACCAAACCATAGTTCATACGGTGTTGTCTCAACAGACTTAGATGGAGCCCTATTTAAAGTGAATGCAGCTGTCTCTAACGCATATCCCCAAAACGATAGTGGCAAATTGGCAAGAGACATGATAGAACACACCTTATCTAATAGGGTTCGATTACGACGTTCGGACACACCATTACGCTGTGGTGTTCCAGGTGGCGTCAACTGTGAAACAATTCCACATTTTCTTAAGTGATTGCCAAACTCATAACTCAGATACTCTCCCCCTCGATCAGATCGTAGGAACTTGATCTTCTTGTTACGATGATTCTCAACTTCACTCTGAAATTGCTTGAACTTTTCAAACGTTTCAGACTTATGCTTCATTAAGTAAATATACCCATATCTACTTAAGTCGTCAGTGAAGGTGAGAAAATAACGATATCCACCGCACGCCGTGACACTCATCGGGCCACACACATCAGTATGTATGATCTCCAATAAGTCACTTGCCCGTTCCATTGTTCCTGAAAACGGGGTCTTAGTCATCTTGCCCATGAGGCACGGCTCGCATGTGTCAAGTGATTCAAAATCAAGAGACTCCAAAAGTCCATCAGCATGGAGCTTCCTCATGCGTTTCACGCCGATATGACCCAGACGGCAGTGCCACAAGAAAGTGGTACTATTGTTATCAACTCTACATCTTTTGGCATCAATGTTATGAACATGTGTATCATCACTATCGAGATTCAATAAGAATAAACCCCCTACTTCGGGTGCATGACCATAAAAGATATTACCCATATAAATAGAACAACCTTTATTCTCTGATTTAAATGAGTAACCGTCTCGCATTAAACAAGATCCAGATATAATGTTCATGCTCAACGCAGGCACTAAATAACAATTATTCAGGTTCATAACTAATCCCGATGGTAATCAAAGAGCGAGCGTGCCGACGGCGATCACATCAACCTTGGAACCATTTCCCACGCGCATCGTCACTTCGTCCTTCGCCAGCCTCCGTTTATTCTGTAGTTCCTGTTTAGAGTTGCAAATGTGAGCAACCGAACCGGTATCAAATACCCAGGCACTACAACGAGAGTTGGTAAGGTACACATCAATAACATGTATATCACATATACCTTGCTTGTTGTTGTTGTTTGCCCCCTTCTTGTCTGCCAGATACTTAGGGCAGTTCCGCTTCCAGTGGCCGTTCCCCTTACAATAGAAACACTCAGTCTCTGGCTTGGGCCCAGCCTTGGGTTTCTTCACTAGATGAGCAACTGCCTTGCCACCCTTCTTAGAGTTACCCTTCTTGCCCTTGCCATTTTTCTTGAAACTGGTAGTTTTATTGACCATCAACACTTGATACTCCTTGTGGATGTCTGCCTCAGCGACTTTCAGCATTGAAAACAGCTCGGTGATGGATTTGTTCATCCCTTGCATGTTATACTGCTGCACGAAGCTCTTGTAGCTAGGTGGGAGTGACTGGAGAATTCTGTCAATGATAGCCTCCTCCGGGAACACAAGTCCCAGATCAGCTATGCGGGTATAGTACCCAGACATCTTCAGTAAGTGCTCACTGACAGACGAATTCTCCTCCATCTTGCAAGCAAAGAATTTATCGGTGGTCTCATACCTCTCGATCTTGGCATTCTTTTCAAAGATGAACTTCAACTCCTGGAACATCTCATATGCTCCATGACGTTCAAAACGCCTTTGAAGTCCTCCTTCCAAGCTATACAACATGGCACACTGCACTACTGAGTAGTCATCCAAACGCGACTGCCAGGCGTTCATAACGTCCACAGAGGCCGGAGCGGGGGGTTCACCTAGCGGTGCATTTAGGACATAAACCTTTTGGGCAGCTGTGAGGATGATCCTCAGATTGCGGAGCCAGTCCACAAAGTTGCTCCCATCATCTTTCAGCTTAGTTTTCTCTAGGAACGCATTAAAATTCAGGGGAGCTACTGCGCGAGCCATCTACAACAAAAGATTTGCAAAGACATCTTAGACTATTGTTCATGATAAGTGAGTTTTTAACTAATCAAATTACTTATAACTCCCACTCAAATTGACATCCCTCTGGTCATCCGAGCGTGACATGATCCAAATCCACCAACCCAAGTCCGATCATCACGTGAGATGAGGTGGTGTCAATGGTGAACATCTTCATGTTGATCATATCTACTATATGACTCATGCTCGACCTTTCGGTCTTCCGTGTTCCGAGGCCATGTCTGTACATGCTAGGCTCGTCAAGTCTAACCCGAGTGTTCTGCATGTGCAAAACTGGCTTGCACCCGTTGTATGCGAACGTAGAGTCTATTACACCCGATCATCACGTGGTGCTTCGAAATGACGAACCTTCGCAACGGCGCACACTCGGGGGGAACACAATTTTATCTTGAAATTTTAGTGAGGGATCATCTTATAATGCTACCGTCGTCCTAAGCAAAATAAGATGCATAAAAGGATTAACATCACATGCAAATCATAAGTGACATGATATGGCCATCAACTCGTGCTTTTGATCTCCATCTCCAAAGCACCGGCATGATCTCCATCGTCACCGGCGTAACACCATGATCCCCATCATCATGATCTCCATCATCGTGTCGCCATCGGGGTTGTCGCGCGCCCACCATGGTCTTACTACTATTGCTACCGTTTAGCGATAAAGTAAAGCATTACATAGCGCTTAATGATTGACACGCAGGTCATACAAAAATTAAAGACAACCCTATGGCTCCTGCTGGTTGCCGTATACATCGACATGCAAGTCGATATTAACTATTACAACATGATCATCTCATACATCAAATATATCTCATCATGTCATTGGCCATATCATATCACATACATACCCTGCAAAAACAAGTTAGACGTCCTCTAATTTGTTGTTGCATGTTTTACGTGGCTGCTATGGGTATCTAGCAAGAACGCTTCTTACCTACGCAAAGCCACAACGGTGATATTTAAGTTGCTATTTAACCTTCTACAAGGACCGCCTTTGTCTATTCCGATTCAACTAAGATAGGAGAGACAGACACCCGCCAGCCATCTTATGCAACAAAAGTCGCATGTCTGTCGATGGAACCGGTCTCATGTACGTGGACATGTAAAGTTGGTCCGGGCCGCTTCATCCCATAATACCGCTGAATCAAGAAAGACCAAGGAGGGAAGCAATCTAAACATCAACGCCCACAAAACCCCTTTCTGTTCTACTCGTGAAAGCATCTACGCAAGAACCTAGCTCATGATGCCACTGTTGGGGAACGTTGCATGAGAAACAAAAATTTTTCCTACGCTCACCAAGATCAATCTAGGAGATGCATCTACGAGGGGAGAGTTGGATCCACATACCCTTGTAGATCGCTAAGCGGAAGCGTTCAAGAACGCGGTTGATGGAGTCGTACTCGCCGCGATTCAGATCGCCGAAGATCCTAGCACCGAACGGACGGTGCCTCCGCGTTCTTCACACGTACAGCTCGGGGACGTCTCCTCCTTCTTGATCCAGCAAGGGGGAAGGAGAAGTTGACGGAGAAGCCCAGCAGCACGACGGCGTGGTGGAGATGGTGGTGGAGGAATTCCAGCAGGGCTTCGCCAAGCACTGCAAACTGGATGAAGATATTCGTGGGAGAGGGAGGGCAGCGCCGAGGCACGAACGTGTGTGGCTGCCCTCCCTCTGCCTCTCTTTATATAGGGGGGAGAGAGGGGAGGGGGCGCCCTAGGGTTTCCCCCTAGGGGCGGCGGCCAAGGGGAGATGGGAGGGGCGGCGGCCCAGGGGCTAGGGTTTCCCCCCCCAGGCTCCTTGCCCCCCAAGCCAAGGGGTGCGGCTGCCCTAGGGGGGGGCAGCCCCCATGCGCAGGTGGAGAGGGCCCAAGGGGGGGCGCACAGCCCCATGAGGGCTGTTGCGTCTCCCACTTATGGCCCATAGGGCCCGCAACACTTGCCGGGACCCCCCGAAACCCCTTTCGGTCATCCGACGACTCCCCGGTGCTCCCCGGAACACTTCCGGACTCCGATCACTCTCATCCTATATATCAATCTTCGTCCCCGGACCATTCCGGAGACCCTCGTCACGTCCGAGATCTCATCCGGGACTCTGAACAACCTTCGGTTACCATGCACTGTTCTCACTAACAACCCTAGCGTCACCGAACCTTAAGTGTGTAGACCCTGCGGGTTCGAAAACTATGCAGACATGACCGAGACACTCCCAGGTCAATAACCAATAGCGGGATCTGGATACCCATATTGGTTCCCACACGTTCCTCGATGATCTCATCGGATGAACCACGATGTCAAGGATTCAGGCAATCCCGTATACAGTTTCCTTTGTCTCGTCTGTATGTTACTTGCCCGAGATTCGATCGTCGGTATCTCCATACCTAGTTCAATCTCGTTACCGGCAAGTCTCTTTACTCGTTCCGTAATACATAATCTCGTGACCAACTACTTAGTCACTTTGAGCTCATTGAGATGACGTATTACCGAGTGGGCCCGGAGATACCTCTCCGTCACACGGAGTGACAAATCCCAGTCTCGATCCATGTCAACTCAACAGACACCTTCGGAGATACCTGTAGAGTACCTTTATAGTCACCCAGTTACGTTGCGACGTTTGGCACACACAAGGCACTCCTACGGTGTCAGTGAGTTACATGATCTCATGGTCATAGGAACTTATACTTGACATGCATAAAACTATAGCGATAACTGACACGATCAAAAGCTATGTTTAACGTTTGGGTCTCGTCCATCACATCATTCTCCTAATGATGTGATCCCGTTATCAAATGACAACTCATGTCTATGACCTGGAAACCGCGGTCATCTTTGATCAATGAGCTAGTCCTGAAGAGGCTTACTAGGGACACAAAGTTTGTCTATTTATCCACACATGTATTTAAGTTTCCAATCAATACAATTATAGCATGGATAATAAACGATTATCATGAACAAGGAAATATAATAATAACTCTTTTATTATTGCCTTTAGGGCATATTTCCAACAATTCTTGGATTAAATTAATCGAACAATTGCTTAATTTCTCAACAATCCAAAAACCTGATCGGTGTAGGCAATTTTCGATCCATGGTTTTGCTGCTGCACTGAAACCTGCCCCGTTTACGGGGACGTACTTTAAGCGTTGGCAGACCAAAACCGTCTTATGGCTCACGGCGATGAACGTTTTCTGGGTCGCCGGTGTGACTCCCACGGGAACGATTGCTCCTGAACAGGAGAAGGCGTTCAGGGAGGCCACCGTCGTCTTTGTTGGATGCGTTCTGAGCGTGATCGGAGATAAGTTGGTTGATGCATATTTACATATGCGGGTTGCCAAGGACTTGTGGGAGGCGCTCGAATCTAAATTCGGCGCAACCGATGCTGGAAGCGAGATGTATATTATGGATCAGTTCCACGATTACAAGATGGTTGAAAACCGTCCTGTATTGGAACAGGCTCATGAGATACAGTGCATCGCTAAGGAACTTGAGGTTCTGAAGTGTGTGCTGCCGGGCAAATTTGTCGCGGGATGCATCATCGCTAAGCTACCCAATTCCTGGAGGAATTTTGCTACCACTCTGAAACATCAGAGGCGTGAATTCTCAGTTGAGGATGTCATTGGCCATCTGAGTGTTGAGCGGAACTCGAGAGCAAAGGACTCGAATGGAAAAGGGAACGAAGGGACCTCTGTCGCCAACATGGTGCAGAAGAACTTCAACCCCCACAAGCCCAAGGGAAAGACTGGTGTCCAACAGAATACCGAGTTTAAGAAGAAGGGCAAGAAGCCTTTCAAGAAGGATAAGAAGAAGGGTGGCTGTTTCACTTGTGGTTCTGATGAACATTGGGCTGTCAAGTGCCCACACAAGTTCAAGAAGCCAGGACAGGACTCCAAGACTGTCAACATGATTGTGAGCAACAATGAGAGTGGGCCATCTGGGTACAGTAATTTGTTTACTGTATTTTCAGTTTGCCAGTCTACCGATTGGTGGATTGACACAGGTGCAAATATTCATGTGTGTGCTGACATTTCATTGTTTTCTTCTTATCAGGCCACAGGAAACGGGTCCGTACTGATGGGGAATGGCGCGAGTGCTTCTGTTCATGGTGTTGGCACGGTCGATCTGAAGTTTACTTCGGGAAGGATCGTGCAACTGAAGAACGTGCAGCATGTCCCCGCCATCAAGAAGAATCTCGTTAGTGGTTGCCTTCTATGTAGAGAAGGGTTTAAGCTGGTATTCGAGTCTAATAAAGTAGTTGTTACGAAATATGGACTGTTTGTTGGAAAAGGTTATGAATGTGGAGGTCTATTCCGCTTTTCCCTCGCTGATTTTTGTAATAAAGTCGTGAACAATATTCATTCAAATGTTAATGAAACAGAAGTTTGGCATTCACGTCTTTGTCACATTGGTTTTGGTTGTATGACGCGGTTAGCAAAGTTAAATTTAATCCCAAGTTTCACTTTAGCCAAAGGTTCTAAGTGCCATTCGTGTGTGCAAGCAAAGCAACCTCGCAAGCCCCATAAGGCTGCGGAGGAGAGACACCTGGCACCATTAGAACTCATACATTCTGATCTTTGTGAGATGAATGGTGTGTTGACTAAAGGTGGAAAGAGATACTTCATGACACTGATAGATGATTCTACTAGATACTGCTATGTATATCTTTTAAACACTAAAGATGAGACTCTACACTACTTTAAAATCTATAAGGCAGAAGTTGAGAATCAACTTGAAAAGAAAATAAAACGAGTCCGGTCAGATCGTGGTGGAGAGTATTTCTCTAATGAGTTTGATTCCTTTTGTGCGGAACATGGTATTATTCATGAGAGGACGCCTCCCTACTCACCTCAGTCAAATGGGGTTGCCGAACGGAAAAACCGTACTCTAACTGATTTGGTTAACGCCATGTTAGATACATCGGGTTTATCCAAGGCATGGTGGGGGGAGGCTATATTGACATCATGTCATGTCCTGAATAAAGTTCCGACAAAAGACAATGAGATCACTCCCTATGAACAATGGGAAAAGAGAAGAACAACACTCTCATACTTACGTACTTGGGGCTGTTTGGCGAAAGTCAATGTGCCGATCCCCAAAAAGCGTAAGCTTGGACCAAAGACTATGGATTGCGTAAATTTGGGCTACGCTAAGAATAGCGTCGGCTATAGATTTCTGGTAGTGAAATCTGAGGTACCTGACATGAAAGTCGGTACGATTATGGAGTCTAAAGATGCTACATTCTTTGAGGATATTTTTCCTATGAGAGATATGCAAAGCACTTCTAGACTGGAATCTGATGAGACTCCTGAACCTGCCATTCCGATGGAATATTATGAACAAACACATGATGAAAATCCTGAGGAGGAGGACAAGGAAACCCTTGGTAGGGGCAAGAGACAGAGGACTGCAAAGTCCTTTGGTGATGATTTCCTTGTGTACCTTGTGGATGATACTCCCACTTCTATTTCAGAAGCTTATGCGTCTCCGGATGCTGACTACTGGAAAGAAGCGGTCCGTAGCGAGATGGACTCCATCTTGGCTAATGGGACATGGGAAATCACAGAACGTCCCTATGGCTGTAAACCATTCGGATGTAAGTGGGTGTTTAAAAAGAAGCTTAGGCCTGATGGTACGATTGAAAAATACAAGGCTAGGCTTGTGGCCAAGGGTTATTCCCAGAAAGAAGATGAGGATTTCTTCGATACTTATTCACCTGTGGCCAGACTGACCACCATTCGAGTATTACTCTCGTTGGCGGCCTCGCATGGTCTTCTCATCCACCAGATGGATGTTAAGACAGCTTTCCTGAATGGAGAGCTAAACGAGGAAATCTACATGCAACAGCCAGATGGCTTTGTGATAGATGGTCAGGAAGGAAAAGTGTGTAGGTTGATAAAATCTTTATATGGCCTGAAACAAGCACCTAAGCAATGGCATGATAAGTTTAATACAACACTGACATCTGTTGGCTTCGTTGTTAATGAAGCTGACAAATGTGTATACTATCGCCATGGTGGGGGCGAAGGAGTTATACTGTGCTTGTATGTTGATGACATACTGATATTCGGAACTAACCTCAAAGTAATTGAGGAGGTCAAGTCGTTTCTATCTCAGAACTTTGAGATGAAAGACCTTGGTGTGGCTGATGTTATCTTGAACATCAAGCTACTGAGAGATAATGAGGGTGGGATTACACTTTTGCAATCCCATTATGTTGAGAAGGTGTTGAGTCGTTTTGGATACTCGGACTGCACACCATCTCAAACACCATATGATCCTAGCGTGTTGATTCGAAAATCCAAAGGCACGGCTATAGATCAATTGAGATACTCTCAAATCATTGGTTCACTGATGTACCTAGCTAGCGCTACGAGGCCTGACATCGCTTTTGCTGTGAGCAAACTGAGTCAGTTTGTATCAAAACCGGGTGATGTACATTGGCATGCTGTTGAAAGAGTTATGCGTTATCTAAAGGGTACTATGAACTATGGACTTCACTATACCGGATACCCGTCGGTACTTGAAGGGTATAGTGATGCGAATTGGATCTCTGATGCTGATGAGATGAAGGCCACAACAGGGTATATGTTTACTCTTGGAGGTGGCGCTGTTTCCTGGAAGTCTTGCAAGCAAACGATCTTAACGAGATCGACAATGGAAGCAGAATTAACAGCATTAGACACATCTGGTGTCGAAGCGGGATGGCTTCGAGATCTCTTGATGGACTTGCCATTGGTTGATAAACCGGTTCCGGCTATCCTTATGAACTGTGACAATCAGACTGTCATTACCAAGGTGAAGAGTTCAAAGGACAACATGAAGTCCAACAAACACATAAGAATGAGATTAAAAGCTGTCAGAAAATTGAGAAACTCCGGGGTGATAGCGTTGGAATATGTCCATACGGCTAAGAATCTGGCAGATCCCTTTACAAAAGGGCTATCACGTGTTGTGATAGATAATGCATCGAGGGAGATCGGCATGAGACCCACATGAGTTGCCATGGTGGTAACCCAACCTATGTGATCGGAGATCCCGTGAAGTAGGACCTGGGAAACAAGCCAGTGGTGAACTGAGGAGAGTAACTATACTAACCCACTCCGCTGGAGATGCAATACTCTCAATACTGTATGGGAGGATGACTACTGTCTTAATGTGTTCCAATGCTTATATGTATAAGCAAGATGCTATCCTACAGAGCGATCTTTGGAGGAACACACCTATATGAGCCCGACTGCTGGTCACAGTCTATGAGATTGGGGTGATCTCTAGTAAGCTCATGAACAGGCCAGGAGTGTGACTTATATGCTCCACCCGAGGGGTCAGCCTTCGGCAGCCTAGTATCAATAAGACATGTGGTGAAACTTCTTTACGCCAAACTCACAATTCAAGGCTTAGTCCATTGTTCAGTTGTGGAGGGGTGTAGCTATTTGCTCTAGGTGGATGTTCAACCTTAACAGGTCTCCACTGAAATACTGGTATATCAAAACAGAGTTTGGAACAGAGGACAACACCATGGGCCTTTGGGATCTGGTGGGGGATTGCTGAATATGAGATGGGCTTTGGGCCCATTTAGCAATTACAGAAAAATCCCTAATGGCCCATGCTGCCTAGCAAGTGGTGGTGGGAGTTTAGTCCCACATTGCTAGTTGAGAGAGATGTACACCAACTTATAAGGTGAGACATTCTCCCACTAGTATGAGTTGGTGTGAAGGAAGGAGAGGTGTTCCACACGCGCGCTCCTCCTCCTCCTCCGCCCGTCTCGTCACGACGCGCCGCGGGTTGCGGGAATCTCGCCGAGCCGATGTGTTCTTTTTGTCACGCAGGATTGGAATTTGAACAGTCAACTGAAAACGATTAATGGAAAATGAATACGAGCTGAAACGTTTCGTCTTAAGTACGGCCGTTACCAGAATTCATTGTGATTCATTATGTGCGGTCTTAAGTACGGCCGTTACCAGAATTCATTATGTGCGTTTATGCTGGACCGTTTGTCTCCTCCTCTGCGCCTATATAAAAGAGGTCGCTCCTCTCCAGAGAACAGATCACATTTGCTCTGCCACCACCACCTCTGTCGTTCCTCTCGCTGCTGCTGTCGCCGGTGACTCCATCCCGTCTTCCGCGTACACGGCCGATGGGAGAGCAGGCCTCCGAAACCCCGCCTCTCCAGATCCTGTACGGGAGAGGGGCGATTAGGTTTTTGGGGAGCATCTTCTATGCGACTGCTCGCCTCGGTTCGACTGCTTCCTCTACGTCGACTACATCTTCGTCCGCATCGCCTTCGCCTTCACCATGAGCACCAGCACCGACGCTGACAAGGACGCCTCCGACAAGCGCATCGCCGACGAGGCCGCCGCCTCTGCTGCTGATCCGGCCAACTGGCCTACTGGAGGGTACCACATGCTTACCCTTATCCTGATTATTTCCATGTGTGCAGTACTAGTGGTTTGCGTAGATGTTTCTACTATATGTCTAGTATGTGCGTACATCATGAATTTTCAGTATGTCATTAGCACTGTCTATATCATGTTCATGATTTATTCTTGGATTAAATTAATCGAACAATTGCTTAATTTCTCAACATATTCACATTATTTTTCTTCCTTCTTAAGTGTTATAGATATATTTGGTAATTAGACATTGCCCGAGATTAGATAGACTTATTTCGTCTAATCTCTAGGAGACATCTTACCTTTCAAGTGTTGTACTTAATATATACTCACACTCGATACTCAATAATACATCCACCGCATTACACTAATCTCCCTCACTATTCCTTCTACATGGTATCAGCCTAACCCAGATCCAAACCCTAGCCGCCGCCTCTTCCGCACCGTGCCGCCCACGGGGGCCACTCAGCCCCCAGCGGTCATATTGATCCGCTCCCCTATAAAGTCTTTTTTCGATCCTTTGATTTGAGTGTTTTTTTTCTCCCGAACCGGTCATATTGAACGATATTATTTTTTTGTTTTCGATCTAAGATCAATTTGCTACACAGACCAGGCCTCCGTCCAGCTCGATTGCGACGAGTGCATATTTTTCAAAGAGGATGACGCGTGTCCCACATACGCGTGCATTACTGCAACACGTTGGTCGTGCCTTGCATGGCTAGGCCACTAGCACCACGCAGACCACTTCTGCGCCCCACGTGATGTTTGGCTGTGTGCCCGCGCCGCCTCCGGATTGGTCTCCCAGCTCGGCGTGTGTCCTCGGTGACCGGCTACAACGCTGCTGTCACGTCTGGCTGCACTTCGCCGCCTCCAATCGAGATGCGCTGCATCCCCAACGGTCCCGTATCTCGCCAGCGATCCGACCGCCAACTTCGTTCCATTCGCGTAGCGCGACTGACCTGATAAATTGTTTGCCAGCGTCACAAGTATCGTGACGATCGTCCCTGAATACAACATGTCTCTTCATTGATCAAACAACAAACTATCGATGCGTCGTCTCGTCAGACTGCAGCGCCGTCGCTCCGTGGTTTTCCTTGCGTCCGCAACAACCGCGCGTTGCCCCTTCGAGCAGTAGCACAGCTGCGCGTGGTGCACGCTGCCGCCTCGAGGCCGTCCTTGCGGTTGCACTCACCCGCGCTGCCCCCTTCAGGACATGTTTTTTTTTTTCAAAACTATACCTTTTTTTGTACCATTTTCGGAAACTACAGCAGCTAATGAAAAAATCTCAAGAGTATGACCCTGTCGGCCAAGGGTAGGCCGAAAAGGCTGTTTTCGGCCAGGCTTGGGCCGAAAAGGACTTTTCTGCCGCGCGGTGGCCGAAAACGTGTATGACTGGGCCGAAAAGAGGGTGTCGGTAGGGGGCCTGACCGAAAATAGTAGCTTCGGCCGAACGGGGGCCGAAATAGGCCTTTTCGGCCAGGAGGAGACCGAAGTGGGCCTTTTCGGCCAGGGGGTGGCCGAAGTGGGCCTTTTCGGCCAGGCACTACAAGAAATATTTCAACTTGTGACCACCACTATTGGTCACTGAATGGTCATGATTTTGCTCCTAGAATCTTCAAGGATTTTTCTACCTGGAGAGAAGATTGATCACATCAGGTCACCAGTCCCATAGATACCAAAACAAAGAACATTAAGTAATAGTATTTACCTTTGCCAGTCCATTCGTTACTCATCGTCGTCGATACGAAAACAAGGAACTCTATGCCCACTCCTGTTTTCCTCATCATCACTACAATATTGCAGCATAGTATGATCAATCCGGTTTTCCTCATCCTCGCTTTCATGTCCATCCTCTACCACCTTTCTTCTTTTCTTGATGCCTTCAACTGTTGCAGCACCAACGATCACACGTTCCCGGTCCCTTCGCACTCTGCTTTGCACCGGAACTTCCATAGAGTCATCATCAGCTTGCAACGGAACTTCCGTAGAGTCATCATCTTGGTATGTTAGTCCACCATCACCGGGGCCCTTTTCCACTTCAGTTTCAGTCACACTCCACAAGTGTCTGTGCTGAAAGTTTTGCACAACTCGCCATTTTCCGTGCAAAAGAGTGTCTGGCAGATAAAACATCATTGTTGCTTGTGTTGTTAGAATAAAGGGATCACTCTTATACCAGCACCTTGCAGTGTTGATGCTTTTGAAGTGGCCATCATATTTGACAAAAGAGTCTCTCCTCTTCTTGCTACCAAGCTCAAACCAGTCACAGCGAAATAAGACAACCGAGTGATGGATGCCTCCACTAGAGTTGTACTGCAACTCTACGATGCTTCTCAACTGACCATAGAAGTCAATGATCTCACCATCATGTGACCCCTCAGTGACGATTCCACTATTCTGTGTCTTCCTTTTTTCCTCGCGGTCAACGGTGTGGTACCGGACACCGTCAGCAATGCATGCTGAATACACTCTCACTCGCTTATCCGGTAAGCATGCCAAAGCAAATAGATCATCACTCACCTTCTTCTCCTCATGCAACTTTCCAATCTGCACAAATAAACCATTTAGCAAACAATGGTATTTAACAATGGGTAAATAACACAGAAAACATAAAACATGTGGCTAAAGATCTCACATGATTCTTAAACCACTTAGCAAACACCTTGGCAACCCTTTTATCAACATTGATATTGCTTTCTTCCTGGTTTAACTCTTCCTTGCATTTCCTGCAATGCCAACAAAACATGTGAATTAAAACATTAGGCTGGTGCTAACCCAAGCAAAAAAAATTTATTTAATGAGTGCACAAGATATAACATACTCGATATATGGTAGAACCTCGGCGCAATTGCTGAGCACAAACAAAACCATCTTGTCATACTCATCACCAGCCTCCAAGTATTGTGAGGCTCCAAGAAAGTTCACACCATGGTTGAAAACAGAGACATCACCACTTTGCGAATCAGACCGCTCTCTATTTCTGCCCGGCCGGTTCCATCTTGTTTCCCCATCACCAAAGTATCTAGAGCAAAAAGTCAAGCACTCGTCAACGACATATGCTTCAGCAATAGAACCTTCAGGTCTTGCCGTGTTTCGCACATAACGCTTACAAGTAAGCAGCCTTCGTTCGATTGGGTACATCCAACCGTATTGCACAGGGCCTCTAAGCATTGCCTCTTTGGGTAAGTGCACCGCCAAATGGACCATCACGGTGAAGAAAGCTGGAGGGAAAATCTTCTCGAGCTTGCAAACAATAATTGGGATTTCTTTTTCAAGTCTTTCCTAGACAGTTAACTTCAGGGTTTTGTAGCACAGTTCTCTAAAGAAATTTCCTAGCTCAGCAACCGCTTCATATATATCCTTGTCCATGATTCCTCGGAGGCCCGCCGGTAAAATCCTTTGGAGGAGGATGTGACAATCATGGGTTTTCAGTACTGAATGCTTGAATCCATCAGAAGTAACACACTTTGCTAGGTTAGCAGCATAACCATCTGGAAATTTCACCGCTCTTAGGAATTCACAGAATGCAAGCTTTTGTTCTTTATTCATTGTATACCATGCTCGTGGAATTTCAAATGAATCTTCATCTTCATTGTGTTGTAGATGCAAATCTTCTCTTATGCCCATGTCCTCCAAATCAAGCCTAGAACTAACCGTGTCCTTTGTCTTCCCTTCAATGTTCAGAAACGTCCCTAGCAGATTCTCGCATATGTTTTTCTCAATGTGCATTACATCGAGATTATGCCTTAATTTCATATCAGCCCAGTATGGCAGGTCCCACAAACAAGACCTTCAGTCCCAACATTGACCTTCCTCACGCTTTCTTTTCTTCGTCAGCTTTCCTGGTCTCACATCTTTAGCCTTTTCAAGTTGCTGCTCCAGCTCTTCTTTAGTGAATTCAGCTGGCTTGTCACGGGTTTCATTCTCACCATTAAAATATTTGCTTCTTCGCCAGCGATGGTTTCGGGGAAGAAAGCGGCGGTGCCCAATATAGCAGATCTTGTTCCTTATTCTCTTTGAGCAAGGGTCTTTGTCACAATGGACACAAGCCTGATAACCCGCTGTGATCCTCCCAGACAGAGTGTGCAGAGCCGGGAAATCATGGATGGACCATATGATCGCAGCACGTAGATTGAACTTTTCTTCCGGACTCAAGGCATCGTATGTAGGTACACCAGTCCAGAGCTGGAGCGGTTCTTCTACGAGGGGCTCCATAAAGACATAAAAATCCTTTCCTGGAGAATCTGGACCCGGGATAAGCAATGACATCATGAAGTTGGACTGATCCATGCATGCCCAACGTGGCAGGTTGTACGGCACCACAAAAACTGGCCACATGCTATAAGACGTGCTCATGTTCCCAAACGGATTAAACCCATCTGTGGCAATGCCAAGTTTTATGTTCCTTGGATCTGCAGCAAAATCTAAATGTATACTGTCAAACACTTTCCATGCCTCTCCATCCGCTGGATGGCTCAGCTCATTGTCCACATGTTGCCGCTTCAGCTTGTGCCACTGTACTTCACGCGATGATTTCTTCGAGATGAACATCCGCTGCAGCCTTGGTATCAAGGGAAAGTGCCTCAGTACCTTCTCCGGTATTGACTTCTTCCCATCAGCATCTTTCCACCTAGATGCATTGCATTTTGGACAGTTGTCATGCTTTGCTAAATCCTTCCGAAACAAGACACAATTATTTGGGCACACATGTATTGACACATAACCTAACCCTAGCCTGCGGATTATGCTCAATGCTTCATCATAAGATCTGGGAACACAACTATCAGGGAATTGCAAGCTCAAAAGACGGAGTATTGCGTTGAATGCGGCATTGCTAATCCGGTAGAAATACTTGATGTGGAGTAACTTCACGGTGAAGGTAAATCTTGAAAATTTACCCCCTTCATGAGCTGCGCGCTTCGCCTCCTCTAACACCTCAGCAAACAACGATTTTTGTCCATCAGCACGATCTTCAGCATCGTACTAATCCTTCAATAGGTCAGGAATCCTATCATCTTCATGGCCATCCTCTTCCTCCAAAACAGCATTATCTCGCAAAACCTTTTCCATGAAATCAATGCCAGCATCACCACCACCCATCATATGAGGGGCCTCTGTATCAGCTTCAAAATGTTGAGGTTATCTGTCTAAAGGTTCTCTATGATATATCCATGTATCATATGTGCTGGACATCCCATTAAGAAGCAGATGATCTTCTACTCTTCCTTGAGCCATTCTTGGACGGTTGAGGCATTCACAACATGGGCAAAGAATGTGAGCATCGTTGGCAAAATTTGCCCGAACAAATGCCATGAAATCATCAACTCCTTTCATATGTTCTTTTGAAAACTTTCTAACTCCTTGTCTAATCCAGCTTCTATCCATCTGCCAAAGACAACAAATTGTTGCAACTTAGCAAATCAATCTAAGTGCATCAACATTAATTAATGAAAATGGATGGAAGTAATGGAAGCTAAAATTCCAGAAAATTTTATATGCTAATTTTATATGCTAATTAATGAAAATTCTATATGCAAATCAATCTAAGTGCATCAACATTAATCTGGCCTGAAGAATTCTTAACAAACAAGCCGAACAATTCCTAACAGTACATCAAGAAAATTCATCTATGCAATATCTACCAAACAAGCAAGCCATCTCCTAACTACTAACAGTGCATCAACAAAATTCATCTATACTGAAGAACATCTGACTGAAATACATCTCCCACTGCATACTATGGGTGACGAGAGAGGAGAGGGGGGAAGAGGTGAGGGGTGCATACCGGGAGGTGTGCTTGCGGCGGCGGCGAGTCCCCCATGCTCGGCGAGCCCCCACCACCGTCGGTCGCCTACGCCCCTGCTGGCCCCCGCCTCCACGCCCTGCCTCGCCTCCGCCCCCTGCCTGCCCCGCCCCCGCCTCCGCTGCCAGCCCCGCCCCCGCCTCCGCTCCCTGCTGGTTGCTTCTGCGGTGAGGCCGTGGGCGAGGTCACCTGGTTGCTTCCGCCGCCGCCCGCCGCCACCTGGTCGGAAGACCTAGAAAAATGCTCTGTTCGATGCCACCCGCCGCCACCTGGTCGGAAAGTCCCACTTGTCACTGATACGTGAGAGCCGTGGTTTTATATACTATATGGAAAACTACCCACACATTAGCAACAATCTATCTCTAGCCCAGCGGTAACGAACGAGTGAACCCAGCGCGAGGTCGTGGGTTCAAGTCCCCGCTAGCGCATATTTTTTAGGGAATTAAACGCTCACTCACCCATCTGTCAAATGGGTCCCTCCTGTCAGTGTTGCAAATCGTTGCTCTGTTTGATGCCACCTGGCCGGAAGGTCCCACTTGTCAATGATACGAGAGAGCCGTAGTTCTATATAATGTATAGATAAACTCCCAGATGTGAGCAACTGTCCCTCTCTAGCCCAGCGGTAGCATGCGAGCAAACCAAGCACGAGGTCGTGGGTTCGAGTCCCGCCTCGTGCATCTTTTTTGGGCGAATTAAGCGCTCGGCCCCACCTGTCAAATGGGTCCCGCCTGTCAGTGTGTGCCCCGTCTGTCTGTTGAATAATAAAACTCAAGCAAAAATGACACCTAGACAGTGACACATAAGCGAGGTTGCTGAGGTGGCTGCCTAATCATCCTAATTCATTCAAACTCAAGTGTAGTGACCATTTTATATTGGTCGTTATCAGGTAGGCATGAGGCAGTGGACAATGCTACTAGCTTTACGACCATTTCCTCTAATGAAATTATGACCTTTCTGACCAAAATGGTCGTTATGGTTTAGGGTTTAGAGCCCCCCAGGCAGCTTTTGACCAATTGGTCTAAAATGGTCATAAATTTATGACCAATTCTTCCAGGGTCACTAACAAAAGGTCATAAGTTGACATATTTCTTGTAGTGAGGCATCGGCCGAAAAGCTTTTCGGCCAGCAGTGGACCGAAAATGGGCGGATAAGTCCGTCGTCCCTTTCCTCTCGCTCTCGCCTCTGTTCTTCCTTCCTCTCTCTCTTTTTCTCTGTAGCTCGCAACCCCGCGCCGATCTCCCCCATTTGCCACCCATTTTCACATCTAACCCACAGAATCGGTAGATCCTATCAATCCCCACCGGCCCACGGTGTTATTTTTGGCCATGGGATAGTTTTTGATACATTTAGTGAGGAGGAGCCATGGTGGGGAGGAGGAGCCATGGTGGAGCGGAGGACGGGCAGTAGGTGGTGGAGAGGAGGACGACAGTTGCTGTGGAGGAGGAGGTGGTGAGGAGGAGGTGCAGCTTCGGGGCTGACCGGAGTTGAACCTCCCGGCCGTCGAGGGGGCGGCACCGTCGTTTTCCGGTGGTGCAAGTACTCCGCGAGGTGGCCGGTGTCGCTGAGTTGAAAGAGAGGAGCAAGAAGCCAGGGACACACGCTTTGAAGGTATAACCTTGTCGGCACCAGTTTTCTGTAAATTATATAGTTTAGTTAGTGTAGATAAAACATATTTGTGGAGGGATTTTAGCGCATAGTAAGTGTAGCGGTTACTATTAGTGTTCGTTGTGATTAATAAGAAGATGACAATGTCTGACAGGTGAAAATGTCTGAATCAGTACAATTCACTGTTTACTACGGCGTTGGTAATGTTCGATATAATGAGTTGGGGGTTGATCTTAGCGAGTTTAAAAATGGCGTCCTGACACTAGCAGACCCGGACAGACTGGACATTAGACAGTTGAAGTACTGGTTGACAACTAGTTTCGGGCTAGATCCTGAAATATGTTCCGTCAGTATTCATGCATTGTGGACCAAATCATGTAAAAATGTCAAGTGGGAGTTGATGCCGATAGATAGGAGCCAGCATTGGTTGACTCTGTTAAGACGTTGCCGAGACCGAAGAATCCAGCCATATGCCCTTGTGCAACCTGTGGCAAAGGAGGAGAATACCGTAGAACTCCACAGGGGGTATGAACCTGGCCAGGGCAGTCAAGTGGCTAACGAGATTGATTTATCCGGGTCACAGCCACCCGATGTGGATGCTAGCCAACCGGAGAAAGAGTCGGACTACGTGCCACACAATGTTTGTGGTCCTGATACTGGGCAGAGCAGCCAGTCTATAATATTAGCCGGTTCTGGTTTTGCTGATGGTGATGAGGAAGGGGATGAAATGCAGAGGTTGATGGAGGAAGAGGATGAGGATGGATTGGCGGAGGATCTGGATTCTGGAAATTCGGAGGATGAAGTGGAGGTCCCTATTCCTTCTGCATGGAATCAGGACATATCCACCGGCCTTACGATCAATGATGGCCATGAGAGTGCATGGCAGTATAATCTGAACCAAGTGCAGATAGGGGCTATGTTTGATACAAAGAAAAAATTGAAGTATGCGGTGATAAAGTGGGCTATGTCTACACAGAGGGTTTTTCGGACACACATATCAAGTCCAACAAATTATACCGTAAAATGTGTTGAAACTAGTTGTCCTGCGAAGGTGCACGGGCACGTGCCGAAGTATGACATCCACTGGGTCGTCACCAATGTTGTTCCACACAATTGTGTGAGGAAGAACCTGCTGGTGAAGCATCCTAACCTAACATCAACTCTCATTGCACAACTCATGTATACTGAGATAGTAGAGAAGAAAGATATGGAAGCAAAACACATCCAAACAGCAGTGAAGGTTAGATGGAATTATGTCATTCCTTATGGGAAGGCTTGGAGGGCTAAGCAGAAGGCTATGGAGGAAATGTTTGGGACGTTCTTCGACTCATATGATAAAAGAGGCAGTACAAATTGGAGAGCTCACATGTGTTGGCTGCATGTGGCCAAATTGAGTTCGACTCTCAGTCCTTCGTGTCCCCATACTATTTAAAAAAAGGCAATACTCAACACATGGACAGGTGAGATGACAGGGTTCCGAGTTGTCGGCAATTTCAACAAGGTTAACGACAATGAGAGGATATACATTCCGGATCCAGAACTTTGTCGAACAAGTAGGGGCAGACGAAAGGCCCGTCGCATCCGAAATGATATGGACCAATCTGAAGCTGGTGGAGCAACCAGACAATGTTTGTTATGCGCGGCTTATGGGCATAGGATGAAATATTGTCCCGACCTGAACAAAGATGGTGCTTCAACATCAACGGGTGCTTCGACATCGACGACTGCGACAACATGAGCAAGAGGCGGACGTGGTCGTGGGAGTCGAGGCCGAAGGGGTAGTCAAGGCCGAAGGGGCGGATGAGCTATATAATGTAAAGACTATGTTTTAATTTGTGATATGTCAAGACTATGTTGTGATTTGTGATATGTCAAGACTATGTTTTAATTGGCTATGTTTTAATTTGTAATATGTCAAGACTATGTTGTGATTTGTGATATGACTATGTTTTAATTTGTAATATGTCAGGACTATGTTTTTTGATTTGCAGATGTCTTCGTATCCATTGCTTAATGCTAATATCGATAGAAAACACCGGGGCGCCCTTACGGAAGCGGGCAAAACCTTGGACGTGTTGGTCACTCGCACCCCAAAGTCTAACTGGATGATACACGATTCATGGGTTGATAGGTATGTGTGCATATAGTGGAATCCATAAAAACTACTTACTATGTTTGACATATAGTGAAAGAAAGAAAGCTAACAGTGTGCTGCAATATTTCTATTTTGTAGGTTAAGTTGGGCTGGACTACTACCCTTGGCACGACTGGTTGAGGGTAAGTAGTTATACTTTTTTACTTCTCAACTCAGCATTCAAAATATACCTAATCATGTAACGTGCATGTCAATCTCAGGGAGAGTCGCCTAGGAGGAAACAAGTCCATGGATTATTGGCTTCAGAGCATTACCCCTTACGTTGACGAATGGACTACCGCGCCGAGAAATATCTGGGATGGGATTCAGCCCTTTAACTGGGACAAGTTCGGGTTGTATCTGCAGCGTTACTGTCATACAACGAGGATCTACTTGGTACCATCATCTGGTCCTGATAACATCGGAGCCCCTCTCACCAGCGATATGTACCCAACTGTTTCTGTTGTGGGAACTAGACACCACGCGGTACGTGCCATGGTTCTACCTACATATATTCGTGTTAACTGTCATACAACGAGAAAGTGATGGTTAACTCTTCGTGTACAGCGTGACTTGACAAACGAGGCACGAGAGGAGGTTTCTGCTTTAATGCAACGCTTTCAGAGGGGAGATACTATCCCACCGAGAGAGCACGTCTCATGGTTGAGGCGTCTTGATGACAAGCTACGCGGGGTTTATGCAGCTGTTACGTGCAGGAGATCTTCCAATGTTGCACTTCCTCCTCCGGCACATCGTCCACCATGTCCCTCTCTCCAGCATTCAGAACCACGACCCTCTGTGCACCCTTCAGACCAACGACCCTCTATGCACCGTTCAGAACCTGGTCCTTCGCAGCCAGGGAGCTCCTCCTGGCATCAGCCAACTCCATCACAACCAGGGAGCGCTTACTGGCATCAGCAGATGGAACTAGGTAACTATACTCACTACATTCTTCTCAACATTCTGTGCAGTCACCGATGCTTGGTTCATGCATTTCTATCAATTTTACATGTTTTTCTTTACCGCAGGCGGCAACCAGTCGCAACCGTTCATGCATTTAGTGCAGTCGCCGATGCTTAGTGGTGGTGCTTCGTTCTTTGAGGGCGACAGCGAGGATGATGACTGATGGCTTCTCGCCCCTCGTTGGTTACCCCTAGTGGAAGGTTTGAGATGCAGTGTAGCGGAAGTTTTCCCTTGGCAATACCAAGGATCGATTTTCCTGAGACTCCCAGTTTCAACAAGAAGGTGTCAACTGCTAACGGCGCCAGATATTAGCAATCAACGTGGACCTGCACACAGATACAAATAACTTTGCTCCCAACGAGTACAGAGAGGTTGTCAATCCCTCCGGCCTTGTAGTTTACAAAGGATCAAACACAAGTGATAATAGTGATAGGTATTGCTGCAATAGTAAGTAAAAAGCGGAAAGTAAATAGCGGATGTGATCAATGATGGTAATATGGACCGGAGTCTCATGATGTTCACTAGTGATGTCTCTCTCCCAAAAGACAATAAAACAGCTATGTGAGGTAAACGAATTACAGCTGGGCAATTGACAGGACCATGTGCGCAAACCAATGCTGACTAAGTTGCAAGAAAGGTAGAGGTTCAAAGCATGGGCGGTACGCCAAGGCAAGTAGACCGAAATCCATCTGCATCTACTACTAATCATCCACCTTGAGATATCTATCCAGAACATCTCGCTGGTATTAAGTTGCGAGTCCCACCCATAGTGTAAACTCAAAGCAACACACAACTGCATTAAAAGAACTTTGCGTAAAGTAAACAATCCTTGCACCCGCGGGCACAAGCACCGTTGTTTTCCCCCTTGTGGCAACAGCACATCCCCTAGACTCATGTTTCTGTCACTCAAGCTAGTCATCGAGGGGCATAAACCCACAATCAAGCATAACGTTCCCTCTTGGAGTCACTACCTACTACTTGGCCAAAGCAATAAATAACAACGGAGAACATGCAAGAATTACTTACGACATAAATATAAAAGAGGTGAATCAAATATATTACTCAAACACAATCTGAACATAATCTCACAATCCATCGGATCCCAGCAAACTCATCATAGCAACAGCATAAGGATTACATATGTGCCTCGATCATGTAGGGCAGCTCACGAGGACAAATTAGTGAAGCACAAGAACGGGAGGAGGACATCACATAGCTACTGGTCATGGACCCATGGTCCAAGGGAGACTACTCACAACTCATCCGGGAGGCGTCCATGATGGTGGAGAGGCTCCCGGTGGTGATCCCCCCCTCCGGCAGGGTGCCGGGAAGAGTTCTCCTGGTGCTCCCGATCTTGGAAGCGCGGCGGCGGCGGAACAGAGATGAGATCGCGAAAAAGGGTTCCCGTCTCGAGGGTTTCGGGAGACGATATAAATATATGCCAAAGGGGGCATCAGCGGAGGCCTGGGGGCCCAGGCGCGGCCAGGAGGGGGGCCGCGCCACCAGGGCGCCTGGAGCCCTGGTGGCCCCCCTCCGGTTGTACTTCGGGTGCCGGGAAGCTTCTGGAACGCTGATTTTTTATATAATTTTTCCAGGATTTTTTTGGCAGTTCTCGTAATGGGAAAACCTGAAATACAAAAACAGCCGAAAACAGAAACTGGCACTGGGGTGCACTGAGTTAATAGGTTAGTCCAAATATGATCAAAAGTGTATGGAAGTGTATAAATAACATAGCAATATCACCCAAAAGAGGCATGGAGCAAGCAGAAATTATAGATACGTTTTGGACGTATCAACATCCCCAAGCTTAATTCCTGCGCGTCCTCGAGTAGGTAAATGATAACAAGAATAATTTCCGTGGTGACATGCTATTAACCATATAGGACTTTTTCATAGTCATATGACAAAAGCTTACTGAGACAATGAATCTGTAGTAATTAAGTTGCCTCATGAGAAAATCACAAAGAACTGAAAGTTTTACAATATGATACTGAAACATCAAATAGATTTGTAATGAGCATGGTGTGCAAATATGATGAAGTGATATCTCGCTTGCCCCCTTTAGTGAAGCAAAACATAAATGCAGGGGCACCTCCAAGGTTTAAGTGATGACTAGATACAATGATTTCAAAATAAACGATATCACAATCATGCAAAAGACAATGCTACTTTGGGACAATGCACATTACACACAGAATGACAATCATGCTCTCAGTAGTTGGTGCTTTAAAAGAAGGTGGAGACTCTCGAACCGTGGCTTTGTTGTCAAGGTTGAAAACCCGTAGTCGGAAACAAAGACAAAACATGTACCAGAGCTCTTGGTTTTAAAAACAGAGGTAATAATTTTTTTTAGATTATGCATGTTTCGTCAACGAATGCTAGCAGACAACTCAATCACTTCTTGAGATGGACAAGTTTCGAGGAACGGCTCCCGAATGAGGACGATCACATCCTCTTAATCTCCTTTGTTTATCACTGCCAAAGTTTTCTGATTTCTCATGAACAAAGCGTGAAGGAGGGTTTGTTTGTTATATTATTTTTGAGCCGGGCACACTCAATGCCAGTTCCTTCTCGTATTATGGGTTTGCACATTATACATGCAATCCCGGGGTGAAGCTTGTCCAACTTAAAAAGATCATGAATTAACTACTACTTCCTCATGAACTTAAAACAAAGTCACAAAATAGGAATGCTTTTCTTTGAATAATTTCGAGATGGTACATGCAAGTCTCCGTTAGGAATGGCAGGTAAATACCATGTAGGAAGGTATGGTGGACTCATATGGCATAACTGGTTTAAAAGAATGTGGATGCACAAGCAGTCAGTCCGCTTAGTACAGGTGGAGGTTAGCAAAAGACTTGGAGCGACCAACTAAGAGAGCAATGACGGTCATAATCATGCAGAGCAACAAAGCAACATTGAATCAGGCATGGAAGTTATATCGCTACTCAGAAACAAAAGATCATCAAGTCTTGACAGACTTTCTTTACAGTCTTAAATATGCGTGAGCATACGCCAAGTCAATCAAAATAAATTCTTGAAGGAAGATATTACTAAATCATACCACATCATAAGCAAACAAATCATGTTGGTATTCCAATAACACATTGGAAACCCCCCAGCTATTTGAGACTAACTATAAGAAAACATGAACTACTAAGCGCCATTATGCACGTAGCATCTTTATCATAGACATATCAACCAATGCAACGGAAGCAAACTCTCTTAATAAGATAAGCATGATAACTAAAGAGAGTTCAAGCAACCAACTAAACAAAAGCTCTTTAAAAAGATAAGCATGAAAACTAAGAGCTAAGCATGATAGTAGCTATTAAAAGACAAAGAACACACACAGCAAGGATAGACATGAAAATTCTATGTTATGTTCTAGGTAGAAGTGGAGCGTGTTTCTCTCCCACATAAAGAAAGCTGAGTTCTGACTCGTTATGAAAAGCTAAAGAAAACTAAAAAGGAAACAAAAAGCAAGATGCTCCAAGCATAGCACATAACACATGAAGTGATTAAAATATAGTGGAACGAAATACGAACTGATAATGTTGATGGAGAAGGGGATGCACGGGGGCATCCCCAAGCTTAGACGCTTGAGTCTCCTTGAATATTTCTTGGGGGTGCACGGGGGCATCCCCAAGCTTGAGCGTTTGACACTCCTGGATCTTTTTATCATCTTCCCTCGCACACTTGAAAACTCCCTTCATACATAACTCATCATAATCTGATTAGAGAGGTTAGTACCCATAATAAAATAATTGTTCCTTGCTGGAAATAAAGATATTCTTGAAGGTCTACTGTTTCTCAAGATTTCCAAAAGGTTTTTGCAAAGAAAAAGCAAGCTCTAGGTTTGCAAAATGAAGGAAAGGCAAACAGGACAGAATCTGTGAAAAACAGAACAGCAGGTAGTAAATGATTTTTTCGGGGCACTTCTGCAACTCTAATAAAAAAACTCAGAACAGACGCACGAAAGACAATTATATAGAGCACGCTGTCGAAAAAATTCAGACCAAAAAGATGAACTGGTGATTTTAAACGAATTTTTCTATCCAAGGACAGAATCTGTTTCCTGGACAGCACGTCACAACTTTTGAACTTTCTTGCAATCAGAGGCTACACTTGGCACAAAATTGAAAAGCAAAGATACAATGATGATACTACTGTAGTAACAACATCAAGACACAACAAAAGAAAAATAAAATTTATTCATGTGGGCTGCCTCCCAAAAGCGCTTTCTTTTATGCCTTTAAGCTAGGCATAATGCATAAAGATCAAGTTTTATCAAGAGTAAAAGAATAGCTAGCCCGTATACCGGACTCAAAAGGTAACTTAATCTTCTTTCGAGGGAAGTGTTCCATCCCTTTCTTGAGAGGAAACTGGAATTTTATATTCCCCTCTTTCATGTCAATGATAGCACCAACGGTGCGTAGAAAAGGACGTCCCAAAATAATTGGACAAGAAGGTTCACATTCAATATCCATAATAGTAAAATCAACGGGAACATAGTTGTCATTGACAATGATAAGAACATCGTCGATCCTCCCCAAAGGTTTCTTTATGGAAGAATCAACGAGACGAACACCAAAAGAACAAGAATCAAAAGGTTTCAATTTAAGCATATCATATATTCTTTTGGGCATAGCAGAGGTACTGGCACCAACATCACATAAAGCATAGCAAGAGAAGTTATTCAACTTAATTTTTATCATAGGATCCCAACCATATTCTAGCTTTCTAGGTATGGAGGCTTCTACTCTAAGTTTCTCCTCCCTAGCTTTGATAAGAGCATTAGTGATATGCTCTGTGAAGGCAAGGTTAAGCGTGCTAGTGCGGGGATCTCTAGGCATCTTGTGAAGGAAATCAATAACTTTGGTAAGAGTGCAATTATCAAAATCAAGGTCACTACTATCAAGTAAGGTGGTAGTGGTGTCCTTTAGGTTCACTTGTTTGGTAGTTTCTATAGTCATAGCATCACCATTAATAGGTCCATTGGGACCAGGAGTGCATTGGGTGCTAAGAGTTTGGATATCCTCAACAACTTGGATAGTAGCAACAGTGTGGTGGGTAGGAAGGCTCTTAATTCTATCTTCTTCCTCCCTTTCTCTAGCCCATCTCTCTTTAAGTTTAGCCATCATCCTAATGTTTTCATTAATTTGCACTTGGATAGCATTCATAGGAGTGACCTTCCTCTCCTCAAGAGGAGAAGTTCTAATTTTAAGCAATTCTACTTCATTGGCTAAATTGTCTACCTTCGAAGAGAGATCACCTAGTTTGTTTAGTTTTTCTTCTACACTATTATTAAAAGCTTTTTGGGTAGTGATGAAATCTTTAAGCATAATCTCTAGTTCAGTAGTGGAGTTCTTGGTGCTAGGATAAGCATTGTTGTTCCCATAGGAATTAGAGGGGAACGGTCTACGGATTGCTACCAAAATTACTCCTATAAGCATTGTTATTAAAATTGTTTCTGGAGATAAAGTTCACATCTACTTGTTCTTGAGCAATCAAAGAATTCAAAGGAACATCGCGAGGATCAACAGAAGATTGCTTCAAAAGTAGAGACATGATCAAGTCAACTTTTTCATTTAGGGAGGAAATCTCCTCAACAGAGTTTACCTTCCTACCTGTTGGAGCGCGTTCGGTGTGCCATTGGGAATAGTTGGTCATCATCTCATCGAGAAGCTTTGTGGCAGCACCAAGTGTAGCTGACATAAAGGTTCCTCCCGCGACCGAACCTAACAAGTTCCGTGAGGTAAAGTTCAAGCCTGCATAAAAAGTTTGGATAACCATCCAAGTAGTCAAACCATGAGTAGGGCAGTTCTTGATAAGAGATTTCATACGTTCCCAAGCTTGGGCAACGTGTTCATTATCCAATTGTTTAAAATTCATTATATTACTTCTTAGTTGGATAATTTTAGCAGGTGGATAGTATTTTCTAATAAAAGCATCTTTGCACTTGTCCCATGAATCTATGCTATTTCTAGGCAAAGACTGAAACCAAATTTTAGCTCCTCCTCTCAAGGAGAAAGGAAAAAGCTTAAGCTTAACAATATTACCATCTATTTCTTGGTACTTTTGCATATCACAAAGTTCAACAAAGTTGTTTAAGTGTAAAGCAGCATCATCTCCAGCACCGGAGAATTGATCTTTCATGACTAAGTTCAGTAAAGCAGGTTTAATTTCATATGAAGGTGCTGAAGTGGCAGGTGTAGTGATAGGTATGCAGATAAAGTCATCGTTGTTGTGATTAGTGAAGTCACACAACTTGGTGTTCTTGGTGGAACCCATAGCAGCAAGCAAGCAAGATAACTATTTTTGTGATTTTCGATAAAAGATACTAAAGCAAAACTGAAAGGTAAACTAACAAGACTAAAAAGCAAAGGTAAAAGATAGCGTGCAACTCCCCTATCCTGAAGAGTGGAGTCCCCGGCAACGGCGCCAAAAAACTTTGCTTGATGGCTTCTCGCCCCTCGTTGGTTACCCCAAGTGGAAGGTTTGAGATGCAGTGTAGCGGAAGTTTTCCCTTGGCAATACCAAGGATCGATTTCCCTGAGACTCCCAGTTTCAACAAGAAGGTGTCAACTGCTAACGGCGCCAGATATTAGCAATCAACGTGGACCTGCACACAGATACAAATAACTTTGCTCCCAACGAGTACAGAGAGGTTGTCAATCCCTCCGGCCTTGTAGTTTACAAAGGATCAAACACAAGTGATAATAGTGATAGGTATTGCTGCAATAGTAAGTAAAAAGCGGAAAGTAAATAGCGGATGTGATCAGTGATGGTAATATGGACCGGAGTCTCATGATGTTCACTAGTGATGTCTCTCTCCCAAAAGACGATAAAACAGCTAGGTGAGGTAAACGAATTACAGCTGGGCAATTGACAGGACCATGTGCGCAAACCAATGCTGACTAAGTTGCAAGAAAGGTAGAGGTTCAAAGCATGGGCGGTACGCCAAGGCAAGTAGACCGAAATCCATCTGCATCTACTACTAATCATCCACCTTGAGATATCTATCCAGAACATCTCGCTGGTATTAAGTTGCGAGTCCACCCATAGTGTAAACTCAAAGCAACACACAACTGCATTAAAAGAACTTTGCGTAAAGTAAACAATCCTTGCACCCGCGGGCACAAGCACCGTTGTTTTCCCCCTTGTGGCAACAGCACATCCCCTAGACTCATGTTTCTGTCACTCAAGCTAGTCATCGAGGGGCATGAACCCACAATCAAGCATAACGTTCCCTCTTGGAGTCACTACCTACTACTTGGCCAAAGCAATAAATAACAACGGAGAACATGCAATAATTACTTAGAACATAAATATAAAAGAGGTGAATCAAATATATTACTCAAACACAATCTGAACATAATCTCACAATCCATCGGATCCCAGCAAACTCATCATAGCAACAGCATAAGGATTACATATGTGCCTCGATCATGTAGGGCAGCTCACGAGGACTAATTAGTGAAGCACAAGAACGGGAGGAGAACATCACATAGCTACTGGTCATGGACCCATGGTCCAAGGGAGACTACTTACAACTCATCCGGGAGGCGTCCATGGTGGTGGAGAGGCTCCCGGTGGTGATCCTCCCCTCCGGCAGGGTGCCGGGAAGAGTTCTCCTGGTGCTCCCGATCTTGGAAGCGCGGCGGCGGCGGAACAGAGATGAGATCGCGAAAAAGGGTTCCCGTCTCGAGGGTTTCGGGAGACGATATAAATATATGCCAAAGGGGGGCATCAGCGGAGGCCTGGGGGGCCCAGGCGCCCCCCGGCGCGGCCAGAAGGGGGGCCGCGCCACCAGGGCGCCTGGAGCCCTGGTGGCCCCCCTCCGGCTGTACTTCGGGTGCCGGGAAGCTTCTGGAACGCTAATTTTTTATATAATTTTTCCGGGATTTTTCTGGCAGTTCTCGTAATGGGAAAACCTGAAATACAAAAACAGCCGAAAACAGAAACTGGCACTGGGGTGCACTGAGTTAATAGGTTAGTCCAAATATGATCAAAAGTGTATGGAAGTATATAAATAACATAGCAATATCACCCAAAAGAGGCATGGAGCAAGCAGAAATTATAGATACGATTTGGACGTATCAATGACCAAGATGCAAACACTTATGCATTCTCTCAGACAGTGTTTCACACTCCACCACCACCACCACCACCGACGCAGGAGACACAGACCGTCACAGACGAGGTTAACTATGGTCGTGGTTATCGCGAGCCTCGTCCATCGCCTCAGCGCTTATCGCCTTCCGGTGCTCGCCCGAGGAAGACCCAGACTCGTCGCCGTCCCCCGCAGTGATCTGTTTATCTATTTATGAGCCACTATCTATGTTAGTTTCAGCCTATCCGCATCTGTGAGTCAGTATTTATGTATGACCAGGAGACATAACTTGTTTCATGTATGCGAGAGACATATTACTATGAATTCATGGGAAAGAGTTGGCGGGGAACTAATTAGCCAAAATTAAAAAAAAAACTACTTTTCGGCCTAGTGTTGGCCGAAAAGTGTAGCCATGCAGTTTCAGTCAACTGCTGATGTAAAAAGGTGGGACCCAAGTACTTTTCGGCCTAGTGGTGGCCGAAAAGTAATTTTCGGCCTAGCAAACACCAAAAAGGAGTTTTCGGACCTGATGAGTGACTTTTCGGCCAATGCGTGGCCGAAATACCCTGTTCGGCCTACCACAGGCCGAAAATAGCCTTTTCGGCCTACCCTTGGCCGACAGGGTCATACTTCTGAAAATTTTCCATTCACTGCTGTAGTTTCCGAAAATGATACAAAAAAGGTATAGTTTTGAAAAAAAATCTTCAGGACATACCACCCCCGCGCACAGTCCATGCCGCCGTCCTTGCGGTTGCACCGACACGCGCTGCCACTGCATTGCTCCTTCGGGCAGTAGCACCATGAAGCATGGTCCACGCCGCCACCCCGAGGACATTCCTGCCATTGCCCTGACCCGCGTGTTGCCGTTGCGCTGCCCCTTCCGGCTATAGCACCGCGCCGCGCATTCCATTCGGCCTTCCCCATGCGTCGACGTGTACGTAGTATGTGCCGCGCCGCCTCCTAAGCGCGAGAACATCATCGTCCGCGCCGTTCTTCATCATGTTGTCGGGTTCTTATTTGCTATTGCAAACACCATCGCCACGCTCCTACTGGCGATCAACATGACCCCACGGGTTGCATTTGGTTCCTCCGCCTACTTCGACGTCCACCCCCTTTGTCTTCATCCAGCACTAGCTCATCGCAATCGCCGCATTCATCTTCCCCCGACCACTTCATCTACTCCGACAACTACGGTCGACATTGGCACCTTCTACGTACCCCACGTTGCTTGGCGCCGCAACCGTCGTCAAGTCCTTCTCTGCCAACCCCCTTTGACCTGGCGTAAATCTCGTGCTGGTCCCCATCTACGCATGTCCGATGCTGGCAACAGTGACACTTGCCTTCGTCTATGACGTGTCCCCGGGCCCGGCCAGCCTGGTGCGGCGTCTCATCAACATCGACTTCGTCCGTCTACGTACGTCAGGTGCCGACAACATCAACGCGTGCCTTCATCCCCAACATGTCCCCGGGCTTGGCAAACCCGGCGCGACGCCTCATCTTCCACGTCTTCTTCCTAGCACACCACTGCATCCATGACTAACAGGGGGCCTCCTTGCGTCAGCGGCTCCATAGTGACTACCTCGACAACGGCCACCCCGACTCGACATCGACCACGACCTCCCTGGCATGGCTACTTGGATCCTAGGCCTCTTATGTAATATGGGGTTCGCCGCATGATAAAATGTATGTATGCCAACATAATAGCACGTGCACGGGGGAGCCAACGATGTGTGCAAGCGCCCGGCCGTTCGGTGTGCGGTATTGTGAAGGTGTCATGGGGTTGTAGTCGTGGCCCGGGGTTATAGCTAGGGATGAAAACGGAGCCGAAACGGATGGAACGTAGCTGCTACCACATTTGTTTTCTTACGGATGTTAAAGCCGCGTACTGATCTAACATCAAATTAGGAACTATCCCAAAAAAAGATCACTTAAGAAACTATATATATTAATAAATGAATTTTAAATTTGTGTACTGATCTAATATCATGTAACAAAAGGTACGTATGGCGACTAATATGGTACTCCCTCTGTAAAGAAATATAAGAGCGTTTAGATCGATCTAAACGCTCTTATATTAGTTTATCGGAGGGAGTACTTTTGAAAGGGCACAATAATGATTCACACACAAATTAAATGTCATTAAAGATGTCACATGTACATGTGATATTTCATTTCTCATTATATTTGAGGTTGTTATAGGACCAAACAATTTCGAATGTCATATAATATGAATAACCATGAAACAACAAATTCATTCCTCGGATATAAGATTAATTCTTAGACACATTCTAATAATTAGAGACAATGCTGCTAGTTTTTGTAAATTCGGATTAGTCTATTGAAACACCTCACATTTCAGCGATACGGGTCCTTTTTAACTGTGGTGATCCCTTGGAAGCCGAGATGGCGGTGTTGGTATTGATCTAAAGGCCCAATGGGCCAAAACGAAAATAAAAGAAAGGGTCAGAAAACAACTTACGTTAAGGGGAAACAGGGAGGTCACGATCCAACGATCGTGCCCCTCGATCCCACCTTAAGCGCCCTGATCGGGGGCACCCTAACCAACTATGGTTTTGGTCCCCTGTCGCCAGCGCACATTAAAAGGTGGGGGAGCAGCCGGCATCCTACGCTAGACAAGTTCTCGTACGGACTACACCTGCTCCCCACATCCCAAAACCCTAACCGATCTGGGGGAGCGCTGCACGACGGGAAGACCATCTCCAAGCTCTGCCCCTGTTCCAGGGCAGTGCCGGTGGCGCCCGGAGGGACGCCGCTACCCGCTGAGAACATCTACCCCGAGCCTGCATCACGCCTGCACCGAGGAGGCACGGGACTTCGCATCGCCTACACCAATGGCTGCTCCCATTGGTGGTAAGAACCCTAATTATTATCTCTGTGATTGATTCAATTAGGTGATCTATTATCTAGGCATTAGATCCAATCTATCCTACGGGATTAAATAAGTCTAACAATGGTATCTTGAGCATGGTTAATCCTAGATTAGATCCCTAATGATGTTCTGGTTATATTAATGTGCTTGAGTAAGTCCAGATCATCACTGTTAAAGGTTAACGATTACTGCTTGGTCAAATTGCCCTCTGTTGATGTCAATACTGAATCTCTAGGGTTATGTGGTTTCGGTTTAGATCTAATTTGCTACGGGATTAGTGTTAATGATTCAATAATATTGATTAATCCATTCGGTTAGTCTAACAACACCATGCTTCCGCATATGATGTGTGAATGAATACTGTCTTTGTTTAGTCCCTGCTAGCAATTAGATTGAATTGGCCAAGTTAAAGACAGCCGAACCATAACTCTAGAAGTTCTCCTGATTTTGGAACCCTAGAAAGTGAAAATCATGCCTCCAATCGAAAGAAATAAGATAAAGGAGGGGCTGGATCTTACGTTTGTTGACCATGCCGGCCTTCGGGTCCGACGGCCACCGTCGTTGGGCACAAAATGGCAGGAACGCCGCCGCTCCTCGGGACGGCGAGCGGAATGAAGCAGCAGCAGCCGCTGCTGCGCTCACGCAAGCGCGCGCGCCGCCGGGCCTCCGCGCCCTGCACGCCGCCGTCGACGTCGAACGCCTGCGCCGGCGAAATGGCCTCCCCGTCCGCCGCAAGAGCAGCCATGCGCGTGACGCTGGAGCTGCGCTCGCCGGAGGAGCGCGCGGGACTCGGTCCGTTGCACGCTACTCCGGCGAGGGCAGCCACCGCGCCGCATGGCCGGCGAGCCCCAAAGCCGCCGCAGTCGCTCGCCTCACTGGAGAGAGCGAAAGAATCGGGAAGAAAGGGATAAGGCTAGGGTTTCTTTGACCAGGCAGTGTTTTGATCGACTCAGGAGCGATCCAAGCCGTCGGCTCGATCCAACGGACGAGCCCGACGCGCTGCTGCAGACGGGCCTTCGGCCGATTAACGGGCCGTATTTGCGGCTGGGCTTCGGCCCAAGTTGTCTTAGCCCATAGAACCTTTTTTTTTCTGCTGGGCTAGGATTTTAAAGGACTGCCGTGGGCTGATGGGCTAAAATTAATGTCTCTGTGCGTTTTCTATTTATTCAGTGCATTTCGCATTATGATTATTTCCAAAATGTTTCATGTATTGTTTTAAATAGAAAATTGCCACACACAAAAATGTTATTAAATTATGTTTCAGTTTTCTGAATAAAATGGAACCAACGAGAAATTTTATTTAGAAAACTTTTATGAAATTAATGTTTTTGTCATTTTATGGCACATTAATGTGATCATTTTGTAATACAGACCAACGTTGTTTTACATTTTGGATCACCAGTTAATTCCTTATTATTTCTGCCCAACGGTGATATAATTTGGAGTTAACTCTTGCATGAAAATTGATCAAACCAACATAGATTAATTTTTGGTGCAATTTAATTATAATTATGTTGTTCTTTTCCGTTACTTATAATATTTTGAAATGATGACAGCTCCCGGTCCCCGTGGTTTCGAGAACATCGAGCCACTCACGGGAAACAACTTCCAAACCTGGAAGGACTCGTTGCTATTGCACCTTGGTTGGCATGAGGTTGACCTCGCCCTAAGGGAAAGTAAACCAGTGGAGCCTGCAAAGACTGCCACTGGGTATGCTGAGCTTAAGAAAGTTTATGACACTAAAGTTGAGAAGTGGGAGAGGTCCAACAGAATGGCACTCCTAATTATGAACTTCTCCATCTCCACTGAGATTAAAGGGGCTATTCCCCCTAATGAAAGTGCTGCCGAATATTTGAAATCAGTGGAAGAACAATTTAAAGGCTCAGAGAAAGTGTATGCAGATGAGCTTTTGCACAAGCTGCTTGCAAAATATGAAGGAAATGGAAATGTGAGGGAGCATATTTTGGGCATGAGCAATGCTGCGGCAAAGCTTAAAACGATGAAGTGTGACTTGAACGAAGAGCTTCTTGTGCTCCTAGTTTTTAGGTCTCTACCCTCACAGTTCAACCCATTCAAGATAAACTATAATTCTCTCGAAACCAAATGGAAACTATCTGAACTCATTGCTCATTGTGTTCAGGAGGAAGAGAGAATGAAGAGTGAGCAGAAAGATCTAGCTCTCCATGTTAACTCTGCAAAGAGGAAGCATGATAATAATGGTCATAACAATTTTGTGCCCAACAAAAAGCAGTATTCCAAAAAGAATTCTCCAAAGCCTAAGCAATGCAACGAGGCAAGTTCTTCACGTTCCGCTCCTCCAACGGCTACTTCAACTAATCTTACAAATGCCGCTGGAGAAAGACTCTGCAATTTTTGCAAGCAGCCAAATCATGTTAAGGCGGACTGTCCAGGTTTTCTTAAGTGGCTGAATAAAAAGGGTAAGGATGAGATCACTCTTGTAGATGAATCTCTATATGTCGATTTTTCCAAATCTACATGGTGGATTGACTCAGGTGCGACGGTTCATGTCGCGAATTCCTTGCAGGGATTCCATATAAGCCACACCCTAAAGGGAACAAGAAGACTTAATGTCGCGAATGGGAAGGAGGCTGAAGTTGAAGCCGTGGGCTCCCTCACCTTGAAGTTGCACACTGGCTTCCTACTTCAGCTCAAGGACGTTCTTTATGTGCCTACTTTGAGTAGGAATTTAATTTCAGTTTCATGTTTAGATGATTTTGGATTTCATTGTACCTTCGGGGAGAAACAATGTTTTTTAAAGTATTGTAATAAGGATGTTGGTCTCGCCGTCCGACGAGGCAAACTTTATATGTTAAATCTTTCCATTTATCCTATGTGTGTGAATCTCTGTGAGATGAATATGAATGAACGCAATCATGAAAAAAATGGGAGAAGTATCAATCCTTCTTCGAAATTGTGGCATCGTCGTTTGGGCCACATTTCCAGGGGGAGAATGGAACGATTGATTAAAGTAGAAATACTTCATCCATTAGATTTCTCTGATGCAGGCAATTGTATTGACTGTATTAAGGGAAAATACGTTAAAACAATTAAGAAAGGAGCAGTAAGAGCCACAACGGTCCTTGAACTAATTCATACTGACATATGCAGACCTTTTAACATAAAGTCTATGGATGGTTTTGATTCCTTCATTACCTTCACAGATGATTTCTCTCGCTATGGCTACATTTACCCCATACGTGATCGATCCGAAGCTTTGGAAAAATTTAAGATTTATAAAGCCGAGGTTGAAAATCAACTCAACCAAAAGATCAAAGTAGTACGGTCTGATCGCGGGGGAGAATATTATGGCAGACATGCTCCTTATGGGCAAATTCCCGGACCATTCGCAAAATATCTAGCTGAAAATGGAATTGTTGCCCAATATTCAATGCCTGGTGAACCTCAGCAAAATGGCGTCGCTGAGCGTCGAAACCGCACTCTTATGGATATGGTACGTAGCATGCTTAGTCATGCAAACTTACCAGTAAGCCTTTGGATGGAGGCATTGAAAACAGCTGCACACATCCTGAATCTTGCTCCAACTAAGTCAGCACCGAGCACACCTTATGAGATGTGGGCGGGAAAGAAACCGAGCTTGAATTACTTGCGCGTGTGGGGCTGCCCAGCTGAAGCTAAAGTATTCAATCCACATATTAAGAAGTTAGACCCAAAGACAGTCAGTTGTTTTTTCATTGGGTACCCTCATAGAGGAAAAGGATATCGCTTTTATTGCCCAGGTCATACCACCAAGTTTGTGGAAACCAGGCAAGCGGTGTTTTTTGAGGATAATGAAATCACTGAGGTTAGGGCGATTGATCTTGAGGAGAAGCGGGTGTATGTTCCAACCCCGACTATCCAACAGAACCTTATCCCTATGCCTAATATGCATAAGACACCTACTGGTGATCCCGAACCTGAAGCGGATCATCAATCCGACGAGGACCCTCAGCAAGATGAGGATCCTCAGCCAAATAATGAGCCTCAACCCAATGTTAATCCTCAACCTTCTCGGGCAAGAGAAAATGTGCATACTAATGAGCCTACGAGAAGATCACAACGGGAAAAGAAAAAGGCCATCTCTAACGATTATGTCACTTTCATGTGTGAGGATGAAAATGACATAGGGAAGGCACAAGATCCGACCTCATATAAAGAAGCCACTAAAAGTGAAGACTCGTCCAAATGGTTGGTAGCCATGGAGGACGAACTGAAATCTATGAGCTCGAATGATGTTTGGGACTTAGTAGAAGTTCCTGATGGAGCCAAAAGGGTAGGCTGCAAGTGGGTTTTTAAAACCAAATATGATTCCAAAGGGAACATTGAAAGGTTCAAAGCGAGACTTGTAGCAAAAGGTTATACACAGAGAGAAGGGATTGATTATAAGGATACCTTCTCGCCTGTGTCGACTAAAGATTCTTTTAGAATTGTCATGGCACTTGTAGCTCATTATGATTTGGAGCTGCATCAAATGGATGTCAAGACGGCCTTTTTAAATGGTGACTTAAAAGAAGAAGTTTACATGACTCAACCAGAAGGTTTTGTCGTGGAAGGAAAAGAACACATGGCATGTCGTTTAAAGAAATCCATATATGGCTTGAAGCAAGCTTCAAGGCAGTGGTACCTCAAGTTCGACGAGATTATTCGAACCTTTGGTTTTAAAGAAAATGAAGTGGACAATTGCATATATGTTAAATTCAAAGGCAATAGGTTCACAATTTTAGTCCTATATGTTGACGATATTCTATTGGCTTGCAGCGATAAAGATATGTTGCATGAGACCAAGAGATTTTTGTCCTCAAAATTTGACATGAAGGATCTCGGTGAAGCCTCGTATGTCCTTGGCATTGAGATTCATCGATATAGGTCCAAAGGTACATTAGGACTATCACAAGAGGCATACCTTGAGAGAGTACTAAGGAAATACAATATGCATAAGTGCTCTTCCTCACCTGCCCCCATAGTCAAGGGTGATAAGTTTGGGACATTCCAATGTCCGAGGAACCAAAATGAAACTGATCAGATGAAGTCGGTTCCTTATGCTTCAGCTGTTGGAAGCATCATGTATGCTCAAGTTTGTACACGCCCCGACTTAGCTTTTGTAACCGGGATGCTTGGCAGATTTCAATCTAATCCAGGACCGGACCACTGGAAGGCCGCAAAGAAAGTTTTGCGTTATATGCAAGGTACTAAAAATTTCATGCTTACATATAGAAAGTCGGATAACCTGGAAGTTATTGGTTACTCAGACTCTGATTTTGCCGGGTGTGTGGATAGTAAGAGATCCACGTCAGGTTATATATTCACACTCGCTGGAGGAGCCATATCGTGGAAAAGCTCCAAGCAAACTATAGTTGCCTCATCTACGATGATGGCAGAATATCTAGCATGTTTTGAGGCCACTGGGCAGGTTGTATGGCTAAAGAATTTCCTTCCCGGACTTAAAGTGGTTGACAGCATTTCCAAACCACTGAAATTGTACTGCGATAATGAACCCGCAGTTTTCTATGCAAATAACAACAAGTCAAGTGCAGCTGCCAAGCACATCGACATAAAGTACCGTGTTGTTCAGCATAGAATCCAGGATCAAACTATTAATGTCAAGCATATCAGTACGACACGTATGCTTGCGGATCCACTCACTAAAGGCTTACCACCCAATACATTTCGTGAGCACGTAGCCGGCATGGGATTATTGGAAGCCTCTTGATTCTGGAATTATGGGACCGCTAATATGAACCACTCCCCATAAAGTAATATGTATTCCACTTTGAAGTAAGATGTGTGCTATGAGTATTGCGGTTCAATGGCATTACATTGGCTGTTGTAACACCTTACTCTAGTATATCATTCCTATGGAGAATGGGCAAAAGTTATTGAGCCTAACGATCAAGGGGGAGAATGTTGGTATTGATCTAAAGGCCCAATGGGCCAAAACGAAAATAAAAGAAAGGGTCAGAAAACAACTTACGTTAAGGGGAAACAGGGAGGTCACGATCCAACGATCGTGCCCCTCGATCCCACCTTAAGCGCCCTGATCGGGGGCACCCTAACCAACTATGGTTTTGGTCCCCTGTCGCCAGCGCACATTAAAAGGTGGGGGACCAGCCGGCATCCTACGCTAGACAAGTTCTCGTACGGACTACACCTGCTCCCCACATCCCAAAACCCTAACCGATCTGGGGGAGCGTTGCACGACGGGAAGACCATCTCCAAGCTCTGCCCCTGTTCCAGGGCAGTGCCGGTGGCGCCCGGAGGGACGCCGCTACCCGCTGAGAACATCTACCCCGAGCCTGCATCACGCCTGCACCGAGCAGGCACGGGACTTCGCATCGCCTACACCAATGGCTGCTCCCATTGGTGGTAAGAACCCTAATTATTATCTCTGTGATTGATTCAATTAGGTGATCTATTATCTAGGCATTAGATCCAATCTATCCTACGGGATTAAATAAGTCTAACAGGCGGCGCTGGATGAAGGACTACAACTTGCTCTCCATTGGACTAACTTGCCGCTGCTTGTTGAAACGGATTGTGGCGAGCTGTTAAAGATGGTGCAGTCCAAAGATAAAGACCGGTCGAGGTATGCATACCGGGTTAATGAGATCAGAAGAGTTCTGGCTCAAGAAAGAAACATTAGTCTAGCTAAGATCAGCAGGCACGCAAATTTAGCGAGCCACACCCTTGCTTGTATGGGTCGCTCGCAATAGCGCACGGCATGCTGGCTCCGGAATTCCCCTAGGGAGATAGCTAGCATTGTCGAATCTGAATGTAATCATCATAGTTGATAATGAAAATTTCCTTTCCCGCAAAAAAAAAGAAAAAAAAAAAAGAAACACCTCACATTTCAAATATATCTAGCATATGTTTGCTTCCAGGGATGCACTAACCTATCAGCGGAAATAATGAGCACACAACATGGCCAACCAGTGAGGGTTTTCCATGTATTATTATTAAAAGATAGTACAGTCTCGTATTCAAGTACCAATGGAGAGACCTTCAAGAGTACATAAGGTACATTATCTTTGCTTTCAAGCAAAAAAAACTACTACATGTTATTCCATAAACCACAATTGCACCCTTTGTTTTCCTGGAGGAGAACTCCCCTGTTTTTTTATGTTAAATGTTAGAGACCATTTCATATCCACCCGAGCTCCTCCTTTGCGAAGGAAGTGACGTGGTGCGTGGAAGTCGCTGTTGCAAGAACAAGAACAAGGCCAGCAGCGCTGCTGCACATGGTATAACCACGTCCCACGAGACGCTGAAGAGGTCGCCACGGGAGCTCGCGTATAAGTCGGATGAATGCATGCTTGGCTTGTAGACATGGGCTCTGACTAGATCGTACACATGAGGTGCCACACGAACCATGGTGCCCCCTATGTAGAAGAACGGTGAGATCGCCCCAACTCTGGACTTTCCTAAGGACGCGTTCAGGATGACCTGCGGGAGGAGGAAGCCATCCAGTATCAGCCCCGCGTACGACACAAGGTCCTCCCAGATCGTCGTCGGCCCTTCACCCATGTTGATCACTGACGGGTCGCCGCTCATGGCACGGGCGTTGAACCCGTGGGTTATCCCGGCGCATGCTCCTCCGAGCGCGTACAATGGTAGGCATATCCACAGCACGGTCCTCTCGGACACGGTGGATGTGCGGCGGCCAGACCACGCCAGCTGAAGAAGGCGCAGCTGCAGCACGAAGGCGATCAGTGTAGGCGCCCTCATCATGACCTCGTTCATCTCTAGCCTCCGACTCGTGGAGTAGTAGAAGTCATAGTACTGGCTCCTCCTGCTTGCAAACAGGGCCTCAGAGTTGAGCGCGAGAGGGGCGAGATACCCCATGGTGACCACGACGAGCATGGTGATCGACGTCGCCGCAGCCGCCTCCGGGTTCCTCTTTGTGCGGAGGATCTGCAGGATGGTGAAGACGCACGACAGCGTGGTGGAGGCCAGCAGCAGGACGCTCTCCATGTCCATCCTCGATATGGCCTCAAACACTTGTGAGGAGTACATTCCATAGGAGGTGAAGTCGACCTTCTCGAAGAAGAGGCGGTCCGTCTTGTCTCTGAGGCTACTGATCACCCCCGTGCCGTGCCCTTGCGCCTTGGAATCAAGGGAGGCGAACTGCACCGTTACCAGTGTCTGGCAGTCCGTGGAGCCGTTGTGCTCCTGGCAGCCGACCATGCACAGGATGCCCCTGTTGGGATCATAAACACCTTCTGCTGAGATCTTCCTCTTCTCATAGGCAACGGAGTAGTTGAACATATTGGTAGGGCGCACCCAGTTATCAGGTGGAGCAGTGTAGCGTATGGTGTAGCTGACATTCAGGAGACCCGGCTCATCCATGGCCACCTTGTGCTGGAAGAAGGCGTCATCGGCGGCCAGCCTCTCGCCGGCGAGCATCACCGAGCCGATTGTGACTGGGTAAGCTTCTCCACTCCAGATGTCCAGCCCGTTGAAACGAAACGCAAAGTCACTGACAGTACAGTTGAAGTCAGGGAACGAGTGTGAACCTGTGATCTTCTTCCCCTTGCTGATTTCCAGGTAGTGCTTCCTCGCCTCCCCGAGAATCGTGGCGTTGTAGCTGTACTTCACATCGGAGAGATTGGTGGAGCTTCTTTGGTCGTCGATGCTCGACGCTGTTATCACGCCGTGGACCAGTCCAGAGCTGGCGTTGGTCGAGTTCCAGAGCATCCCGGAAACGATACTCCGGCCTTGTATCGTCCACACGGCCGAGAACCAGAAGCTCATCCCGATCCCGCATCCGTGCTCTCGCACAGCCGGAGCAGACGACGGCACCGGCAGCGCAACCTGGCACGCCCTGAGGCAGAGCATGCGCCGATCCGAGTCCCAGTGCCCGTCGGCCACGACGGCCTCCTCGTGGACCAAGGAGCGTGGGCTGCGGCGGTAGTACTGGCGCCTCTCGGTCGCCCTGGTGTCGTTGGAGAGCAGCACGTATGCGCGGACGTGCATGCCCGCGCCGTCCGCGGTGCAGTGCATCTGGTTGACGCGCATCCGGGGAAGCAGAGCGCCGCCGTGCTCTAGTCTATACGAGGTCATGAGCTGTTGTGTCAGGTGGCCGCACGAAGAGTTGTCGACGACGAGCGCCCGGAGCGACTCCCTGGCCGGCTGCTCCGATGGGCTGGGGCTGCAGGCCGCGCGAACAGAGCCGTACTTGTAGTCGTCGCCCTCGGCGTAGGCGAGGAGGCGGATGGTCCCAAGGTCGGAGCCGCCCTCCAGACTTCCGGTCACAAAGGGATCGGCGAGACTGGGAGGACTAGGTACGCGGAGGCGGAGGGTGACGCCGGCGTAGTGCTTGAGGGAGCCGTCATCGGCGCGCTCGGTGCCAGCCCCGGCCATGCAGAGCTGCAGCGAGGCGGAGGAGTAGTGCCCGTCGAGGACGAAGGAGACGGACGCAGGGAAGCTGTAATTGTGGCGCCATCCACCGGGCCTGCGGTGACCGGTGAGGGTGAAGGTGGCGGTGAGGTGGACGAGAGCCGGGTCCTGGGTGCGGGAGACGCCATGTGGGAAAAAAGCGAACGAGCCGTTATTGTAGAGATCGTCATCTTGAGGGGAAAAGAGGCCGGCGGCGCCACCAGAAAACTGGCCGTCGAAGATCTGGAAGGAGCGGGTGAGGGAAAGGGCGTCGTTGGCGTCGGTGTAGCGGTCGTGGGCGGGCGCCTGGAATGGGCAGCCGGTGTGGTGTAAAGAAGCGGTGACGGCGGCCGAGAGGGTGGCTGAGGACGCAAGGAGAAGGAGGCACAAGCAGAGGTGGTACGTGTGTATGCTGGGATTCCTCCCTGGCGGCGGCGCCATTCTTGGTTGTTTGGTTGAGCTCCTTAGCCGGGGGAGTACTAGTAGAAAACTTCAGGGGTGAAGTGGACGCGATGTGGAATGGCTGACTTATTTGCTGGCAACTTGCATGTGTCGAAGAAAAGTTGGGAGGAAATATACAAGAAAAAAGTTGCCCTCTGGAAAGTGGGAGGAAATATCGAAGAAAAAATGTGTCTAGTAGTGAGAAGCATAATGGCCAATGGGTCCACGCACTTATCTTCTCCTGGTTTTTCAAAGTAAACGTCAACGGTCAGTGAACCCGGCCTTTCGTTTTCATCCACGAGCACTGCCCATAATCATATCCAAGTTAATTAACACGTATTCCCTTTGTGGAGTAACCAAGGATGCTTCACACGTATTCCCTTTGTTTCAAAGTAATGAAACTTCTTAGATTGGCCCAAGTTAAACCTAATTAAGTCGGACCAGGTCTCTATACAGAAATATATATATCAACATCTAATGAACAAATTTTCTTCACTACATTTATTATTAGATATATTTTTATACTGTAGACCTTTGTGAATTTTTGGTCATGAATTTGAAAAATTAATGAATTCAAAAAATGTTTGCATATTTGAAAAGTGTTTACTAATTTTAAAAAAGTTCACCAAATTGATAAAAATGTGTACAGATGTAAATATTAATCACGAATTTGAAAACCTGTTGTGGACTTGAAAAATATTCATGAATTGCAAATATGTTCACAAATTTTAAAAATGTTCTAATTTGTAAAATGCTTCCAAAATTTAAATAAGAAAATGAATAAAGGGATACAGATGAGAAGGAAAGAAAACAGAAAATGAAAAACCAGAAAAGCCAAAGAAGAACAAAAAAGTAACTCTAGGACATTCCCGAAGGTTGCAAAACTGGTTGGCAGCTTGAAGCCGCCGCTCCATCGCTCCCTCATCTCCTCCTCCCCCGATCCAAGAAACCTAGCGCCGCCGCCGCCAGGCCCCCGTTCCCTCGCCTCGCAGCCGCTGGAGGGGCCGCCGACGAAGTCTGCGTGTGCGGCGGGGCTGTTTCTCCCCTCTCTGTGGCATTGCGCGCGCTGTCTGCATCGCCATGAGTGGGTGCGAGATGTAGGGCTGCGGGAGCGGCGTAAGCGCGGGGAGAGGCCGGATCCTGGTCGGGCTTGGCCAGATCTAGCTTCTCCGCCCTCGTTGGCCCTCGATGTGGTGCGTGCCGCGTCGGCGGGGCAGTGCTCGGTGGCTCCATGGTGGAGTCACGGATGTTGGTTTGCGGCGGGCGGCGTGCGACGACGAGGTGGGGCTCAGTGGCTCCGTGGTGGGGTTGCGAGCTCCGGCGGGCAGCGAGGGCTGGATCCCGGGGCGGCGGCCCAGGAAGGTGGTGGCGGGTGAAGCTCGGGCTTCCCGCGACGGCATGGCGTGATGCAGTCCTTGTCCAAGGCGGATCTACATCGGCGATCTCGTGATTTTTGCTACGGATTGGTGCAGATCAGAGATGGTGAGGAGCGTGCGGGATGCTTCTCGGCGGCTCTCGGGTTTAGCGAAGTGGGGTGGGAGCTCTCCTCCCAGGCTCCAGCGGTGGCACACTCGGGCAGTGGCCGGTGCGCCAGGGCTCCTACGGTGGCACTATTGTTGTGGTTGGTCGCTGGATCTAGACGGCTAGATCTAGGGCTTTGAAGGCGGTCGAGACAGTGCAGAGGTTGTCGGGTGGATTTGTTGGGACAAATCCGGGTGAAAACTTGGTCTTCGATCGCTGACCGGAGCCGGTGATGATGATGCCCTTGTCATCATTTCCTTCATAAAGGCATCATCGAGGTGAAGCTTCCAACCCCACCCAATACCTCCGGGGGAAACACCAGATCAGTTGATCAGATGACGGCAGCAATCATGTGTAGTTACCCCCTCGGGGCGGCATTCTTGGAGACGCACTCGGGCTCGAGGGGCTAGTGGACGGCTTCTTCGGTGGAGCGGTGTTTATTTCTGCATATTCATAGCGGCGGTTCTCGGTGACATGAAGCAGTGGAGGCTTGGCGTCAGATGTGTGGCAATGGACACGCGCAGAAGGTCGATGTTGCCTGGCGTTGTGGTGGCGTCGTTGGCAGAGAGGCCTGATACGCCTCCAACGTATCTACTTTTCCAAACACTTTTGCCCTTGTTTTGGACTCTAACTTGCATGATTTGAATGGAACTAACCCGGACTGACGCTGTTTTCAGCAGAACTGCCATGGTGTTATTTTTGTGTAGAAATAAAAGTTCTCGAAATGACCTGAAAATCAACGGAGAATTATTTTGGAATATATAAAAAATACCGGCGGAAGAATAAAGACCAGGGGTCCCACACCCTGTCCACGAGGGTGGGGGCGCGCCCCCCTGTCTCGTGGCCCCCCTGAGGCTCCACCGACATCACCCCCGACTCCATACATTCACGTTCGGGGAGAAAAAAACAGAGAGAAGGATTCATCGCGTTTTACGATACGGAGCCGCCGACAAGCCCTAATCTCTCTCGGGAGGGCTGATCTGGAGTCCGTTCGGGGCTCCGGAGAGTGGAGATCGTCGCCGTCGTCATCATCAACCTTTCTCTATCACCAATTTCATGATACTCACTGCCGTGCGTGAGTAATTCCATCGTAGGCTTGCTGGACGGTGATGGGTTGGATGAGATTTACCATGTAATCGAGTTAGTTTTGTTAGGGTTTGATCCGTAGTATCCACTATGTTCTAAGATTGATGTTGCTATGACTTTGCCATGCTTAATGCTTGTCACTAGGGCCCGAGTGCCATGATTTCAGATCTGAATCTATTATGTTTTCATGAATATATGTGAGTTCTTGATCCTATCTTGCAAGTCAATAGTCACCTACTATGTGTTATGATCTGTCAACCCCGAAGTGACAATAGCGGTGATGATCGTAGTTTGAGGAGTTCATGTATTCACTAAGTGTTAATGCTTTGGTCCAGTACTCTATTAAAAGGAGGCATTAATATCCCATAGTTTCCAATAGGACCCCCCTGCCACGGGAGGGTAGGACAAGAGATGTCATGCAAGTTCTTTCCCATAAGCACGTATGACTGTATTCAGAATACATGCCTACATTACATTGATGAACTGGAGCTAGTTCTGTGTCACCCTATGTTATAACTATTACACGAGGAATCGCATCCGACATAATTATCCATCATTGATCCGATGCTTACGAGCTTTTCACATACCGCTTGTTGCTTATTTACTTTACCGCTACTACTGTCACAATCACTAAAAAAATACTACCGTTGCTTTTATCACTGTTACCGTTACTTCCATATTACTTTGCTACTAAATACTTTGCTGCAGATATTAAGTCTTCCAGATGTGGTTGAATTGACAACTCAACTGCTAATACTTGAGAGTATTCTTTGACTCCCCTTGTGTCGAATCAATAAATTTGGGTTGAATAATTTACCCTCGAAAACTGTTGCGATCCCTTACACTTGTGGGTTATCAAGGCCTGACAAGGTCGATGCGTCAATTTATGCTTTGAGGATGTATCAATGGAAGATGGAGGTGACGACTCTTTGCAGCGTGTGCGCGTGGTACTCACTGAGAGTGTGCTGGTCCGGAGTGTTACCCAGTCCCGCTTATGTGGCTTTGATGGGGCATCCGGCGTTAGATGTTTGGCTTTCGTGCGATGTCTGTTTGGTATTTGGCCCGAACATTCGGCACCCCTGACATCCGGCGTTAGATGGTGGCCTCGGGCTTACTATTGTATTATTTTGTAAGGTCTTTGTGAATAATAAATAAAATGAATGCATACATCACCAGGCAAGGGGTGCTTTCCTCCTTTTCCAAGAAAAAAAAGACATTCCCAAAATCGGACCAAAAGTTCTGGTAGCTTCCAAATACCACAATGTGTGCTGACATTATCGCCAATGAGCCGGCCCAGGAAACAACGTAACGTAAGCGGGGTTTTTTTTTTTTTTTGAGAATTCGCCCTCTCTAGGAACTTTATTCGATATAATAGGCAAGTTCATATCCGATTCAACAGGAACAATCAGATGATCAGAGGTTACAAGAAAATCACAAGTACCATGACCTTGAAAAACAGCCTCTCTTAGCGCAGTACGGTATATGGTATACTACATACTTGAACCCCCGAAATGTCGAGGGAAGAGATCTCATCTCCATGAAATATGGTATACTACATTACTAGGTCAAGCCAAGCGAAGCCAAGGAGTGGGTCACAAGCCAGGCTTCAGGAAAAATAAGCTAGGCATGTCCGAAATCTGCCTAAAAACTGCCCAGATTTAAGTAAAAAAAAAAGGCATAACTTGTCAAATCTCACAATCCATCTATCTCTAGGTCAATTTTTTTAGGGTAAGCAGCGGAAAACAAAAAAAAAATTCATACCACGAGCACGCTCAAGACCACCATGAAAATGCACACAAGGTTTCATCCAATCATTACCTACTCAAAAGCGTCGGTGGAGATGATCAGTGCAGATACCCACGGTTGGGATTTTACAACCTGCCAGCTACGAGGATATAGTTCTAGAGTTTTCGTAGTCTCTCCGATATATGTTACTTGTCTAGATACATCTGTTTGTGCGCAAGTAATATGGATAGGAGGGATACGTCAATTTTCATTAAAAGTTTGATCATTATTACGGGTCAAATTTAATAATGTTCAACTTAAAATAATACTACTAAAACTATAATAATTTTGGAATCGGATGAAGTACTTTTGGCCTGCTTGGTTACTCTGTAACTTGAATACGAGCAAACCAACATGTGATTGGATGGTTAGGAGGAAAATGGTATTCCCTGCCTATCAGGGTTCAAATACTGGTGCTCGTATTTATCCTAAATTTATTTCAGAATTTCGGCAATACGGGTTCAGTGGGTGTCGTGTAGACGTTCCCATCGACTACGAGATGCCTGCGATGACTTTGTAAAAACTCAAGATGACATGCTGACTTAATCTCTCGGAAGTGTTCGGGATAGGGTGTACGTGTGTGCGTTCATAGGAGTGAGCATACGCACGTATACATGAGCGCCTGCGTTTATACCGTGTTTAAAAAAAATTGAATATGATCATGGGCAGGGTTTGTCATTGAAAGTGACACGCCCTGTTCACCGACCGTTGACGTTTACATTGAAAAGTCGGGATAATATAAGTATGTGTGCCAGTTGGTCATTATGCTTCTCGACACATTTTTCTTCCCATTCTCTTGCAAGTAGCCATTCCGCATCACAGCACTGTTACAGCGTCCACTTCACCACTACTAGTAGCCCCTCCGTGCGAAAAAATATTTCCCCCACATAAATATATCTAGTATCAAATTAATTAATGATAGATACATTTATTTAATGGACAAGCTTGAGAGCAAGTACAATAGTGGGCTTATAGCCTGCTTACATGTCAATTTTGCCTGTATGAAGGAGAGAGATGAAAAAGTAAGGGGAGTGGGTTCTCATGCAAGAGCCTAGCTATATGCGTGCTCCAAGGCAAATGCAATAAATGTGAGGAAAGAAATAGAGAGAAGATGAGAAAAAGTACTAATCTTATAGCCAACTTTATAGCTAACCTTATTGTATGAGTGTATATATGCGTTGGCTATAGATGATATGGCAACATCTTATAGCCAACAGTTGGCTGTATTACGGAGGGAGTAGTACTGTAATGACCTATGGCCGGGCATCCTTATCCCCTCCTTCCCGGCCGGCTACACAAGCTCAACCAACCCATCAATAATGGCGACGGCAGTGGGGGGAATCCCAGCCTGCACAGCGTACCACCTCTGCTTGTACTTCCTTGTCCTTGCGTCCACCGCCACCCTCTCCGGCGTCGTCACGGCTTCCTCTTATTCCTCTGCCTACCCTTACCTCACATACGCTCACGATCGCCATACCGACGGCGACACAGCCGTCTCGCTCATCCGCTCCTTACAGATCTCTGCCGGCCATTTCTTCGGCGGCTCAAAGAGCAACCCCTTTCCCCCTGATGACGACCCCTACATTGGCCGCTCGTTCTCCTTCTTCCCCCACAGTGCCTCCCTCACCGACGACCCGAGCTCTCATCCACCTCACCGCCACCTTCACCCTCATCGGCCCCCGCAGTTGGGTCAGGAGACGCCGCCGCTATCGCACCGCCGTGCCCGTCTCCTTCGTCCTCGACGGTAACCACTCATCCGCCTCGCTCGAGCTCTGCATGCTCGGGACGGCACTGGGCGTGCCGCGAACGGCTCTCTCACGCACAACCACCATGTCGCCCTCCGCCTCCCCGTTCCCGGCCATCCCAGCCACACTGACCCTTTCGTGCCCGGCAGTCTGGAGGGCTCCTCCGGCCTCGGGACCATCCGCCTCCTCGCTTACGCCGAGAGCGACGACTACAAGTATGACTCGGAGCATGCGGCCTGCTAGGGGTGATCCCAGGATTTGAAGAGCGTGTATTCAAAATTTCAAAGTCTATTTTCTGAAAGCCTAAAGCCTTGTTTTTTATATGTATATATAGCACCATATTATATACATTGTACAATAAAAATTCCCTCCGATCCAAATAAAGTGTTGTGGTCTCAGTTCAAATTTGAACTAAAACCACGACATTTTTTTGGAATCGGAGGGAGTAGAAGACACAAGTATATAACAGAGATCTAAATATTTTTCGATAAAGGATAAATTTTATTGGCTCAAATGGAGCATCGAGAAGATACAATATGAGCACACACCCGGCCTCTGCATGATTAGGATGCACACAGCCAACCCAACACACACACGCATAAACACGCCAACAACTTGCAAGGTCACAAGACCAAAAGACATAGGCATGTAAAAAAAAACCAAAAAGCTTCAAAGAGATAGATCAGCAATCGGCAAACTACACAAATCTAAATATAGCGTCATATATTCATGGAATTGCCATAACTTAAAATTCTTCAATATATAGAAGTGCTAATTGTTCAACACAACGACGTGACAACATCAAGATATATAAAGGATAGAAACTAGTAAAATCATAAGAGAACTCACATGTCAGAAGATAACTTTTCGACCCTTGATGCTTTCAAACCATAGATGAAAACAATAGGAGAAGAAGGTGTGACAACTGCAGCCATACCTGTAGATGTGAGTTTAGCACTTTAGGTCAACTACGGTTCAGCAAAAGAGGAGCGGGCACGGTCCAATTTGAACAGTCGAAAAATTAATGTATTAGGATAGAGAAAATTCAGCGATCAATTAGACCTTGAACATTCAATTAGACCTTCACCATGTGGATTTGAAATTTGGAAGCCGAGCTCATTGCACTCCTGCCGCTAAGAGCACCTCCAGCCGTTGGCCCCCCCGGGGCGCCTAAAATCGTCGCCTGGGGGCGAGCCGGCGTGAAAAAAAGGCCTGGGCGAGTTGGTCCCCAGTCGCCGCGCCCACGGGTTTTGTGAAAATTAAATTCCGGCACAAACACGACGCAAATCCAACCAAACTTCGACGAGTTCATACATATTTAAAATATTTTAAAAAAAAACTATTAGGCCCGCCGTCTCGCTCGCCGCCCGTCGTCCTTGCAGCTCTACATGCCGAGGAGGCTGTAGAACTGCGTGTAGTCGCCGCCGCCGCCGCTCTCGTCGTCGTCGTCGCCTCCTCCTCCTTCGCGGCCGCCGTCCCTGCTGCAACCCTCCCCAGGTTGGCGCGACGGGTTGGACGGTCCGAGGGCGTCCTCGTCCTCGTCGCTGTCGAGGATCACCACGCCGTTCTCGTCCTCGCGCCCATGTTTGCGGGCGGCTATCTCCTCCAGAGCCCGGCGCTGCCGGACCATCTCGTCGTGGAGGTAGTCGTCCCGCGCCCACCGTAGGGCGTCCTGGTCGGAGAAGCCACACCGGGCTATCTCCTCGTACTCCGCGGGAAGGCCGGGCTCCGGCTTCGGCCTGACGACGACGAGAAGGCCAGAGGCGGGGACGGACTCGCCGATGCGGACGCCGTAGCTGCGGTTGCGCGCGCTGACAGGCGTGTCTTGGGGCTCCGGCTTGATGAGGCGGAGGCAGGGAGAGCCGGATGCGCGGCCGGACGAGAAGGAGGACGCTGATACGTCCAAAACGTATCTATAATTTCTGCTTGCTCCATGACACTTTTGGGTGATATTGCTATGATATTCATACACTTCCATACACTTTTGATCATATTTGGACTAACTTACTAATCCAGTGCACCCCAGTGCCAGTTTCTGTTTTCGGCTGTTTTTGTATTTCAGGTTTTCACGTTTCGAGAAGTGCCCAGAAAAATCCAGAAAAATTATATAAAAAATCAGCGAACCGGAAACAACACTGCGTCCGAAGGGCAGCCTGGGGGGGCACAGGGGCTCCAGGCGCCCTGTGGGCGCCCCCCCTGGGCCGCGCCAGGGGGGCGCCTGGGCCCCCCGAGGCTCCTCCGGTGCCCTACTTTGGCATATATTTAAAGGGTTCCCCGTAACCCTCAGAACAGGACTTCTTTTCGCGATCCCATCTCTGTTCCGCCGCCGCCGCCGCTTCCAAGATCGGGAGCACCAGGAGAACTCTTCCCGGCACCCTGCCGGAGGGGAGGATCACCACCGGGAGCTTCTCCACCACCATGGACGGCTCCCGGATGACTCGTGAGTAGTCTTCCTTGGACCATGAGTCCATGACCAGTAGCTATGTGATGTTCTCCTCCCGTTCTTGTGCTTCACTAATTAGTCCTCATGAACTGCCCTACATGATCGAGGCACCTATGTAATCCTTATGCTGTTGCTATGTTGAGTTTGCTGGGATCCGATGGATTATGAGATTATGTTCAGATTGATCTTGAGTAATATATTTGATTCACCTCTTTTATATTTTAGTTAATAAGTAATTCTTGCATGTTCTCCGTTGTTATTTATTGCTTTGGCCGAGTAGTAAGTAGTGACTCCAAGAGGGAACGTTATGCTCGATTGTGGGTTCATGCCCCTCGATGACTAGCTTGAGTGACAGAAACATGAGTCTAGGGGATGTGCTGTTGCCACAAGGGGGAAAACAACGGTGCTTGTGCCCGCGGGTGCAAGGATTGTTTACTTTACGCAAAGTTCTTTTAATGCAGTTGTCTGTTGCATTGAGTTTACACTATGGGTGGGACTCGCAACTTAATACCAGCGAGATGTTCTGGATAGATATCTCAAGGTGGATGATTAGTAGTAGATATTGATGGATTTCGGTCTACTTACTTTGGCGTACCGCCCATGCTTTGAACCTCAACCTTTCTTGCAATGTAGTCAGCATTGGTTTGCGTTCGTGGTCCTGTCAATTGCCCAGCTGTAATTTGTTACCTCACATAGTTGTTTTATCGTCTTTTGGGAGAGAGAGACATCACTAGTGAACATCATGAGACTCCGGTCCATATTACCATCATTGATCACATACACTATTTACCTTCCGTTATTATTTACTATTGCAAAAACTATCTATCACTACTATCATTGCTTTTAACCCTTTGTGAACTACAAGGCCGGAGAGATTGACAACCTCTCTGTACTCGTTGGGAGCAAAGTTATTTGTATCTGTGTGCATGTCCACGTTGATTGCTAATTGCGCCGTTAGCAGTTGACACCTACCTGTTGAACCTAGGAGTCTCTGGGGATTCGATCCTTGGCATCTTTGCTAGGGGAAAACACTTCTACTTACTGCATCTTACACCTTCCACTTGGGGTAACCAACGAGGGGTTCGAGGCCCATCAAGGAGTATTTTCTGGCGCCGTTGCCGGGGACTCCACTCTTCAGGATAGGGGAGTTGCATGCTATCTTTTACCTTTGCTTTTTAGTCTTGTTAGTTTACCTTTCATTTTTTTGCTTTAGTTCCTTTTATCGAAAATCACAAAAATAGTTATCTTGCTTGCTTGCTACTATGGGTTCCACCGAGAACACCAAGTTGTGTGACTTCACTAGTCACAACAACGATGACTTTATCAGCACACCTATCACTACACCTGCCACTTCAGCACCTTCATATGAAATTAAACCTGCTTTACTTAACTTAGTCATAAGAGAACAATTCTCCGGTGCTGGAGATGATGCTGCTTTACACTTGAACAACTTTGTAGAACTTTGTGATATGCAAAAGTACCAAGAAATAGATGGTAATATTGTTAAGCTTAAGCTTTTTCCTTTCTCTTTGAGAGGAGGAGCTAAAATTTGGTTTCAGTCTTTGCCTAGAAATAGCATAGATTCATGGGACAAGTGCAAAGATGCTTTTATCGGAAAATACTATCCACCTGCTAAAATTATCCAACTTAGAAGTAACATCATGAATTTTAAACAATTGGATAATGAACACGTTGCCCAAGCTTGGGAACGTATGAAGTCTCTTATCAAGAACTGCCCTACTCACGGTTTGACTACTTGGATGGTTATCCAAACTTTTTATGCAGGCTTGAACTTTACCTCGCAGAACTTGTTAGATTCGGCCGCGGGAGGAACTTTTATGTCAACTACACTTGGTGCTGCCACGAAGCTTCTCGATGAGATGATGACCAACTATTCCCAATGGCACACCGAACGCGCTCCAACAGGTAGGAAGGTAAACTCTGTCGAGGAGATTTCCTCCCTTAATGAAAAAGTTGACTTGATCATGTCTCTACTTTCGAAGCAATCTACTGTTGATCCTCGTGATGTTCCTTTAAATTCTTTGATTGCTCAAGAACAAGTAGATGTTAACTTTATCTCTAGAAATAATTTCAACAACAATGCTTATAGGAGTAACTTTGGTAACAATTCTAGACCGTTCCCCTCTAACTCTTATGGGAACAACAATGCTTATCCTAGTACCAAGAACTCCAACACTGAACTAGAGAGCATGCTTAGAGATTTCATCACTACCCAAAAAGCCTTTAATAAGAATGTAGAAGAGAAACTACATAAACTAGATGATCTTTCTTTTAAGGTAGACCACTTAGCCAATGAGGTAAAATTGCTAAAAATTGAAACTTCTCCACTTAAGGAGAGGGAAGTCATCCCTATTAATGCTACTCAAGTACAAATTAATGAAAATATTAGGATGATGGCTAAGCTAAAAGAAAGATGGGCTAGAGAAAGGGAGGAAGAGGAAAGAATTAAGAGCCTTCCTACCCACCACACTGTTGCTACTATCCAAGTTATTGAGGATGTTCACACTCTTAGCACCCAATGTACTCCTGGTCCCAATGGACCTATTAATGGTGATGCTATAGAAACTACCAACCAGGTGAACCTTAAGAACACCACTACCACTTTACTTGATGCTCGTGACCTTGATTTTGATAATTGCACTCTTACAGAAGTTATTGATTTCCTTCACAAAATGTCTAGAGATCCCCGCACTAGCACGCTTAACCTTGCCTTCACAGAGCATATCACTAATGCTCTCATCAAAGCTAGGGAGGAGAAACTTAGGGTAGAAGCCTCCATACCTAGAAAGCTAGAAGATGGTTGGGATCCTATGATAAAAATTAATTTGAATGACTTCTCTTTTTATGCATTATGTGATGTTGGTGCTAGTACCTCTGTTATGCCCAAAAGGATATATGATATGCTTAAATTGAAACCTTATGATTCTTGTTCTTTTGGTGTTCGTCTCGTTGATTCTTCCATAAAGAAACCTTTGGGGAGGATTGACGATGTTCTTATTGTTGTCAATGATAATTATGTGCCCGTTGATTTCACTATCATGGATATTGAATGTGATCCTTCATGTCCAATTATTTTGGGACGTCCCTTTTTGCGCACTGTTGGTGCTGTCATTGACATGAAAGAGGGTAATATAAAATTTCAGTTTCCTCTCAAGAAAGGGATGGAACACTTCCCTCGTAAGAAGGTCAAGTTACCTTTTGAGTCCGTTGTACGGGCTAACTATTCTTTTACGTTTGATAAAACTTGATCTATGCATTATGCCTAGCTTAAAGGCATAAAAGAAAGCGCTTTTGGGAGGCAGCCCACATGAATAAATTTTTTTGCTTTTGTTGTGTCTTGATGTTGTTTACTTCTGTAGCATCATCATTGTATCTTTGCTTTTCATATTTGTGCCAAGTATAGCCTCTGATTGCTAGAAAGTTCAAAAGTTGTGAGGTGCTGTCCAGGAAACAGATTCTGTCCTTGGATAGAAAAATTCGTATAAAATCACCAGATAATCTTTTTGGTCTGAATTTTTTCGACAGCGTTCTCTATATAATTGTCTTTCGTATGTCAGTTCTGAGTTTTTTGATTTGAGTTGCAGAAGTATCCCGAACAGGTCAATTACTGCCTGCTGTTCTGTTTTTCACAGATTCTGTCCTATTTTGCCTTTCCTTCACTTTGCAAATTAAGAACTTGCTTTTTCTTTGCAAAAACCTTTTGGCAATCTTGAGAAACAGTAGAACTTCAAGAATATCCTTATTTCCAGCAAGGTATAATTATTTTATTAAGGGTACTAACCTCGCTAATCAGATTATGATGAGTTATGTATGAAGGGAGTTTTCAAGTGTGCGAGGGAAGATGATAAAAAGATTCAGGAGTGTCAAACGCTCAAGCTTGGGGATGCCCCCGTGCACCCCCAAGAAATATTCAAGGAGACTCAAGCGTCTAAGCTTGGGGATGCCCCCGTGCATCCCCTTCTCCATCAACATTATCAGTTCGTCTTTCGTTCCGCTATATTTTTATCACTTCATGTGTTATGTGCTATGCTTGGAGCGTCTTGCTTTTAGTTTTCCTTTTAGTTTGTCATAACGAGTCGGAACCCAGCATTCCTTTATGTGGGAGAGAAACACGCTCCACTTCTACCTAAAACATAACATAGGATTTTCATGTCTATCTATGCTGTGTGTGTTCTTTGTCTTTTAATAGCTACTATCGTGCTCTGCTCTTAGTATTCATGCTTATCTTTTCAAGAGCTTTTATTTAGTTGTTTGCTTGAACTCTCTTTAATTACCATGCTCATCTTATTAAGAGAGTTTGCTTCCGTAGCATGGGTTAATGTGTCTATGATAAAGATGCTACTTTCATGATGGTGCTTAGTAGTTCAGGTTTTCCTATGGTTAATCTCAAATAGCTGGGGGGTTCCCAATGTGTTATTGGAGTACCAACTTGGTTTGTTTGCCTATGATGTGGTATGGTTTAGTAATATCTTCCTTCGAGAATTTATTTTGATTGACTTGGCGTATGCTCACGCATATTCAAGACTGTAAAGAAAGTCTGTCAAGCCTTGATGATCTTTTATTTCTGAGTAGCGATATAACTACCATGCCTGATTCAATATTGCTTTGTCGCTCTGCATGATTATGATCGTCATGGCTCTCTTAGTTGGTCGCTCCCAGTCTTTTGCTAACCTACACCTGCACTAAATTAACCATGCAATACATAGCTCATGGGAAAGTAGCCTAAAAACTATTGTGGTAAAGAATATGTTGCTTATGTATCTTATTTCTTATGAGTTGCTTGCTAAGCGGTAACCATGTTTCTGGGGACGCCATCAACTGTCACACTTTTGTTGAATATCATGTGAGTTGCTATGCATGTTCGTCTTGTCTGAAGTAAGGGTGATTTACCGTGGGTTGAATTAATATGCATATTGTTAGAGAAGAACATTGGGCCGCCAACCAAAGCCATGCATCATGGTGGAAGTTTTAGCTTGGACCTTAATCCTCAATCTCTCATGAGAATATGCTTATGCATTAAAGAGGAGTCCATCATCTATTTTCTATGTTGTCCCGGTATGGATGTGCTCAAGTTGAGATCTATCAAAAACGAGAAATCAAATGCGATTTATCTCCTTGGACCTTTGTACAGGTGGCATAGAGGTACCCCTTTGTGACACTTGGTTAAAACATATGCAATGCAATGATAACCCATGGGGATCCGAGCTAATTAGGACAAGGAGCGAGCACTATTGGTATTCGATGCATGAGGCTTGCAACTTATAAGATGTTTTATGCATGACACATATGAAGTACTACTACCGTTGACACAATTGCTTTCATGTTTTCAAAATAAAAAGCTCTAGCACTTAACCATTTCTTTTACCTTTATGTTGAAGCACCAACTACTGAGAGCATGATTGTCATTCTGAGTGTAATGTGCATTGTTCCAAAGTAGCATTGTCTTTTGCATGATTGTGATATCGTTTATTCTGAAATGATTGTATCTAGTCATCACTTAAACCTTGAAGGTGCCCCTGCATTTATGTTTTGCATCACTAAAGGGGCAAGCTAGATATCACTTGATCATATTTGCACATCATGTTCATTACAAATCTTTTTGATGTTTCAGTTTCATGTTGTAAAACTTTCAGTCATTTGTGATTTTCTCTTGAGACAACTTAGTTACTTTAGAATCATTGTCTCGGTAAGCTTTTGTCATATGACTATGAGAAAGTCCTATATGGTTAATAGCATGTCACCAAAGAAATTATTCTTGTTATCATTTACCTACTCGAGGACGAGCAGGAATTAAGCTTGGGGATGTTGATACGTCCAAAACGTATCTATAATTTATGCTTGCTCCATGCCACTTTTGGGTGATATTGCTATGATATTCATACACTTCCATACACTTTTGATCATATTTGGACTAACTTACTAATCCAGTGCACCCCAGTGCCAGTTTCTGTTTTCGGCTGTTTTTGTATTTCAGGTTTTCACGTTTCGAGAACTGCCCAGAAAAATCCAGAAAAATTATATAAAAAATCAGCGAGCCGGAAACAACACTGCGTCCGAAGGGCAGCCTAGGGGGGCCACAGGGGCTCCAGGCGCCCTGTGGGCGCCCCCCCCCCCCCTGGGCCGCGCCGGGGGGGCGCCTGGGCCCCCCGAGGCTCCTCCGGTGCCCTACTTTGGCATATATTTAAAGGGTTCCCCGTAACCCTCAGAACAGGACTTCTTTTCGCGATCCCATCTCTGTTCCGCCGCCGCCGCCGCTTCCAAGATCGGGAGCACCAGGAGAACTCTTCCCGGCACCCTGCCGGAGGGGAGGATCACCACCGGGAGCTTCTCCACCACCATGGACGCCTCCCGGATGACTCGTGAGTAGTCTCCCTTGGACCATGAGTCCATGACCAGTAGCTATGTGATGTTCTCCTCCCGTTCTTGTGCTTCACTAATTAGTCCTCGTGAGCTGCCCTACATGATCGAGGCACCTAGGTAATCCTTATGCTGTTGCTATGTTGAGTTTGCTGGGATCCGATGGATTATGAGATTATGTTCAGATTGATCTTGAGTAATATATTTGATTCACCTCTTTTATATTTTAGTTCATAAGTAATTCTTGCATGTTCTCCGTTGTTATTTATTGCTTTGGCCGAGTAGTAAGTAGTGACTCCAAGAGGGAACGTTATGTTCGATTGTGGGTTCATGCCCCTCGATGACTAGCTTGAGTGACAGAAACATGAGTCTAGGGGATGTGCTGTTGCCACAAGGGGGAAAACAACGGTGCTTGTGCCCGCGGGTGCAAGGATTGTTTACTTTACGCAAAGTTCTTTTAATGCAGTTGTCTGTTGCATTGAGTTTACACTATGGGTGGGACTCGCAACTTAATACCAGCGAGATGTTCTGGATAGATATCTCAAGGTGGATGATTAGTAGTAGATATTGATGGATTTCGGTCGACTTACTTTGGCGTACCGCCCATGCTTTGAACCTCAACCTTTCTTGCAATGTAGTCAGCATTGGTTTGCGTTCGTGGTCCTGTCAATTGCCCAGCTGTAATTTGTTACCTCACATAGCTGTTTTATCGTCTTTTGGGAGAGACACATCACTAGTGAACATCATGAGACTCCGGTCCATATTACCATCATTGATCACATACACTATTTACCTTCCGTTGTTATTTACTATTGCAAAAACTATCTATCACTACTATCATTGCTTTTAACCCTTTGTGAACTACAAGGCCGGAGAGATTGACAACCTCTCTGTACTCGTTGGGAGCAAAGTTATTTGTATCTGTGTGCAGGTCCACGTTGATTGCTAATTGCGCCGTTAGCAGTTGACACCTACCTGTTGAACCTAGGAGTCTCTGGGGATTCGATCCTTGGCATCTTTACTAGGGGAAAACACTTCTACTTACTGCATCTTACACCTTCCACTTGGGGTAACCAACGAGGGGTTCGAGGCCCATTAGACACCACCGGGTCCATGCGCCTCGGCGTCCACGAGTTCCCATGCCGACGAGAGAAGGACCGGGGAGCGGGGTACTCCAGCCTCGGCGTGTTGCCGCCCTCGATGTACTCGAGGACGGCCGGGCATGCCCCACCATCGGTGGCGGCCTTTGGAGTTGAGCCTTCCGGAGGGCTCGACGCCGTTGGTGGCCTCGAGCTGCTCGGCGTGGCGACAGCGGAAGTAGGGCTCCCACAGCGGGCTGTCGGGGACATACCGTGGACTTTCCCTCGCCGCTCGCAGCAGAGAGGCGCGGATACGCGCGATCTCCGCACGCCGCGCTGCCCCCATGGGCAGTGGTAGTATCGGGACCCCGCCGGCGCTGATCCTCCACGCCCCGGGCACACGCATGTCCGGCGGGACCGGGTACTCGGCCTCGTGAAGGTGGCGGCGGCCGAAGCCGTTCGCCGCCGCGTCGTCGCCTGGGAACCGCTCGGCCATGGTTGAACTAGAGACGGCGAGAGGAGAGGGAGGAATGGGGAGAACGACGCGTCGGCGGTAGAGAGGTTGTGCGTCACCGACGCGCTGTGGGTCGGCTTATATAGGCGGGGGCGCCGTGCGTACGCGTGGCAGGCGAGGGACGCGCGTCGCCCGGTCTTCACTGCACCGCCCGTGAGGCATCAATGGAGGAGGCTGACCGGCGCGGTAGCTTTGGCATTGATTCGCCGCAAGAAACGAGGCGATGAGGACGAAGAAGCGGCGAGAAGATGGACGAGTCGCTGACTCGACGGGCCCGCGGCTGTTTCGCGCCAAAAATGATTCGCCCGGCGCCTCCGGACGCCCCCTAGCGCGCCGGGTTCGGCCTGGGTCGGCTGGCGCTGATTTCGGCCCAGGCCGGCGAAAATCATGATCCTGGGAACGCGACTGGGCCGATTTATCGGTGCTGGCGTGAAAAAATCGTCTGGGAAGACTTTTCTGAAAGCGCATGCAGCTGGAGATGCTCTAAGGCCGAGCAAAAATCGGACGAGTGTTGGATGCCCCCGGATTGCCTGCATCGTGATGCGCGTCGCTCTTGGCTTCTTCTCATTGCCTCCGTGCGCCGGCACGATCAGGCAATCAGTCATGCCAGCTTGTTGTGCCCTACCCGATCAAAACTGGGGATGGAGCTGTCGCGCCGCTTTGTTGGTTCGTGTCTCGTGGGGATTGATCGATCGGATTTGCTACACTTACCCTTTGGAAGGCTGTGGGCGAGGAGGGATTCGAACCCCCGACACCGTGGTTCGTAGCCACGTGCTCTAATCCTCTGAGCTATAGGCCCAGCTGTCTCCACTGGATCTCTTCCCGGGGTACCCCTTCATTTCAGGTTAAGAAGATGGGAAAGCGCCTTTCTCTCTATAAGAACAGTGCATTCCGAGGTGTGAAGTGGGAGAGAGGGGATGTGATGATTGAGGTTTTGAATAAGACGACCTTTGCATTTTAGATTTGGATCTTTTTCTTATTTCAAAATAGTGAAAAAGTCAAATAAGAGGTGTTAAGCTTTTTATCATTCTGGCATCAAGCTATTTTGCCGCAGGACCTCCCCTACAGTATCGTCACCGCAGTAGAGTTTAACCACCAAATTCGGACTCCATCTTATGCATTAGAAGCTACAGGCTGACATGGCATCAGTTGATTAGGAATCAGTAGGACCCACGGCTGAAAGCACGGGAAGGAGGGAGATTGATGGGGGACTAGACCTGGCCAACTGTCAGGCCGGGCCGGGCTGAACAAACCCCGATTCAAAAACCCTAGGCCCGAGCCCGGCCCATCAGTCAAAAAGCCCGACGGGCTTTGGGCCACGGGCCGGGCCTCTTCGTTAAATGGCAAATATGGCGGGCCCGGGCCCGAGCCCGTCCCATGGGCAAGGTCGGGTCGGGTCGGGTCGGCCGTCCGCGCCGGGTTGCCCATGGCCAGGTCTATGGGGGACACTAGACCTGGCCAAACCTTGGGCCGGGCCTACCAAAGCCCGGTGCAAAAAACCCAAGCCCGAGCCCGGCCCGGCCCGGCCGTCGGGCCTGTTTTTTGGACCTGAGCCCAGCCACTACAAGAAATATGTCAACTTGTGACCTTCTCTCAGTGACCCCAGCTGAATTGGTCATAAATCCACGGCCATTTTGCTTGGAAGGGCTCAAACCGTGAAATTGCCTTACACCAATTGGTCATAAAGCAAACAAGAGGTGTGTGTTGGTTGAGGGAGGTTTTTGGAGCGTTGGATGTAGAAGGTGAAGGAAATATGCCCTAGAGGCAATAATAAAGTTATTATTTATTTCCTTATATCATGATAAATGTTTATTATTCATGCTAGAATTGTATTAACCGGAAACTTAGTACATGTGTGAATACATAGACAAAACAGTATGTCCCTAGTATGCCTCTACTAGACTAGCTCATTGATCAAAGATGGTTATGTTTCCTAGCCATAGACATGAGTTGTCATTTGATCAACGGGATCACATCATTAGGAGAATGATGTGATGGACAAGACCCATCCGTTAGCATAGCACTATGATCGTTTAGTTTTACTGCTATTGCTTTCTTCATGACTTATACATGTTCCTATGACTATGAGATTATGCAACTCCCGAATACCGTAGGAACACCTTGTGTGCTATCAAACGTCACAACGTAACTGGGTGATCATAAAGATGCTCTACAGGTGTCTCCGAAAGTATTCGTGGTGTTGGCATAGATCAAGATTAGGATTTGTCACTCCGAGTGTCGGAGAGGTATCTCTGGGCCCTCTCGGTAACACACATCACAATAAGCCTTGCAAGCAAAAGACTAATGAGTTAGTCACGCGATGATGTGTTACGGAACGAGTAAAGAGACTTGTCGGTAACGAGATTGAACTAGGTATGGAGATACCGACGATCAAATCTTGGGCAAGTAACATACCGATGACAAAAGGAACAACGTATGTTGTTATGCGGTTCTGACCGATAAAAGATCTTCGTAGAATATGTAGGAGCCAATATGAACATCCAGGTTCCGCTATTGGTTATTGACCGGAGATGAGTCTCGGTCATGTCTACATAGTTCTCGAACCCGTAGGGTCCGCACGCTTAACGTTTGATGACGATCGGTATTATGAGTTTATGAGTTTTGATGTACCGAAGGTAGTTCGGAGTCCCGGATGAGATCACGGACATGACGAGGAGTCTCGGAATGTCCGAGACATAAAGATTGATATATTGGACGACTATATTCGGACACCGGAAGTGTTCCGAAAAAGTTTCGGATTTAACGGGATTGCCGGAGGGGGTTATCGGAACCCCCCACGAGGGGGGATGGTCCATAGTGGGCCTTAAGGGAAAGAGAGAGGCAGCCCATAGGGCTGGCCGGCGCCCCACCTAGGGTTCCTAGTTGGACTAGGATTGGGGGGCGCCACCTCTCCCTCTTTTCCTTTCCCTCTCGTCCTTCTTTGGTGATTCCTACTAGGAATAGGATTGCAATCCTATTCCTAGTAGGATTGCACCCCTAGCCGCACCATAGAAGGGCCGGCCGGCCTCCCCCCCTTGCTCCTTTATATACGGGGGCAGAGGGGCACCCAAAGACACACAAGTTGAATTGTTCCAGCCGTGTGCGGTGCCCCCCTCCACAGAAACACACCTCGGTCATACCGTCGCGGTGCTTAGGCGAAGCCCTGCGCCGGTGAATACATCATATCCGTCACCACGCCGTCGTGCTGACGAAACTCTCCCGTGAAGCTCAACTGGATCAAGAGCTCGTGGGACGTCATCAAGCTGAACGTGTGCTGAACGCGGAGGTGCCGTACGTTCGGTGCTTGATCGGTTGAATCGTGAAGAAGTTCGACTACATCAACCGCGTCACTTGACGCTTCCGCTCCCGGTCTACGAGGGTACGTAGACACACTCTTCCCTCTCGTTGCTATGCATCTGGTAGATAGATCTTGCGTGATCGTAGGAAAATTTTAAAATACTACGTTCCCCAACAGTGGCATCATGAGCCAGGTCTATGCGTAGATGATATGCACGAGTAGAACACAATGAGTTGTGGGCGATACTAGTCATACTGCTTACCATCATGTCATACTTTGCTTCGGCGGTATTGTGAGATGACGCGGCCCGGACCGACATTACGCGTACGCTTACGCGAGACTGGTTTCACCGTTACGAGCACTCGTTGCTTAAAGGTGACTGGCGGGTGTCTGTCTCTCTCACTTTAGCTAAATCAAGTGTGGCTACGCCCGGTCCTTGTGAAGGTTAAAACAGCACATACTTGACGAAACATCGTTGTGGTTTTGTATGCGTAGGTAAGAACGGTTCTTGCTAAGCCCATAGCAGCCACGTAAAACTTGCAACAACAAAGTAGAGGACGTCTAACTTGTTTTTGCAGGGCATGTTGTGATGTGATATGGTTAAGACATGATGAGTTATACGGTTTTGTATGAGATGATCATGTTTTGTAATGTTATCGGCAACTGGCAGGAGCCATATGGTTGTCGCTTTATTGTATGAAATGCAATCGCCATGTAATTGCTTTACTTTATCACTAAGCGGTAGCGATAGTCGTAGAAGCAATAGTTGGCGAGACGACAACGATGCTACGATAGAGATCAAGGTGTCGCGCCGGTGACGAAGGTGATCATGACGGTGCTTTGGAGATGGAGATCAAAAGCACAAGATGAAGATGGCCATATCATGTCACATATTTAGATTTGCATGTGATGTTTATCTTATTATGCTTCTTATTTTGCTTAGAACGACGTAGCATTATAAGATGATCCCTTACAAAATTTCAAGGTACAAGTGTTCTCCCTGAGTATGCACCGTTGCGAAAGTTCTTCGTGCTGAGACACCACGTGATGATCGGGTGTGATAGGCTCTACGTTCAAATACAACGGGTGTAAGACAGTTTTGCACACGCAGAATACTCGGGTTAAACTTGACGAGCCTAGCATATGCAGATATGGCCTCGGAACACTGGAGACCGAAAGGTCGAGCGTGAATCATATAGTAGATATGATCAACATAAGATGTTCACCATTGAAACTACTCCATCTCACGTGATGATCGGACATGGTTTAGTTGATTTGGATCACGTGATCATTTAGATGACCGGAGGGATGTCTATCTAAGTGGGAGTTCTTAAGTAATATGATTAAATTGAACTTTAATTTATCATGAAGTTAGTCCTGGTAGTATTAGCATATCTATGTTGTAGATCAATAGCTCGCGATGTTGCTCCCTGTTTATTTTTCATATGTTCCTAGAGAAAACCAAGTTGAAAGATGTTAGTAGCAATGATGCGGAATTGTTCCGTGATCTGAGGATTATCCTCATTGCTGCACAGAAGAATTATGTCCTTGATGCACCGCTAGGTGACAGACCTATTGCAGAAGCAGATGTAGACGTTATGAACGTTTTGACAAAAGCTCGATATGATGACTACTTGATAGTTTAGTGCACCATGCTTTACGGCTTATAACCGGGACTTCAAAAACATTTTTGAAACGCCACGGAGCATATGAGACGTTCCAAGAGTTGAAATTAGTATTTCATACTCATGCCCGTGTCGAGAGGTATAAGACTTCTGACAGTACTTTGCCTACAAGATGGAGGAGAATAGCTCAACCAGTGAGCATGTGCTCAGATTGTCTGGGTACTAGAATTACTTGAATCAAGTGGGAGTTAATCTTCCAGATAAGATAGTAATTGACAAAGTTCTCTAGTCACTATCACCAAGTTAGTAGAACTTCGTGATGAACTATAATATGCAAGGGACGATAAAAGGAATTCCCGAGCGTTCGCAATGCTGAAGTCGGCGAAGGTAGAAATCATGAAAAAGCATCAAGTGTTGATGGTTAACAAGACCACTTGTTTCAAGTAAAGGGCAAAGGGATAGAAGGGGAACTTCAAGAAGAATGACAAGCAAGTTGTCACTCCCGTGAAGAAACCCAAAGCTAAAACTCAAGCCTGAAACTAAGTGCTTCGACTGCAAAGGAAATGGTCACTAGAAGTGGAACTGCCCTAGATATTTGGCGGATAAGAAGGATGGCAAAGTGAACAAAGGTATATTTGATATACAGATTATTGATGTGTATTTTACTAGTGTTCATAGCAACCCCTCGGTATTTGATATTGGTTCAGTTGCTAAAGAGTAGTAACTCGAAATGGGAGTTGCATAATGAACAGAAACTAGTTAAAGGATGAAGTGACGATGTGTATTGGAAGTAGTTCCAAGATTGATATGATCATCATCGCACACTCCCTATACTTTCGGGATTAGTGTTGAACCTAAATAAGTGTTATTTGGTGTTTGTGTTGAACATAAATATGATTTGATCATGTTTATTGCAATACGGTTATTCATGTAAATTAGAGAATAATTGTTATTCTGTTTACATGAATAAAACCTTTGATGGTCATACACCCAATGAAAATAGTTTGTTGGATCTCGATCGTGTGATACACATATTCATAATATTGAAGCCAAAAGATGCAAGGTTAATAATGATAGTGCAACTTATTTGTGGCACTGCCGTTTAGGTCATATTGGTGTAAAGCGCATGAAGAAAACTCCATAGTGATGGACTTTTGGAATCACTTGATTATGAATCACTTGGTGCTTGCGAACCATGCCTCATGGGCAAGATGACTAAAACTCCGTTCTCCGGAACAATGGAGCGAGCAATAGATTTTTTGGAGATCATACATACAGATGTATGTGGACCAATGAGTGTTGAAGCTCGCGGCGGGTATCGTTATTTTCTGACCTTCACTGATGATTTGAGCAGATATAGGTATATCTACTTAATGGAGCACAAGTCTGAAACATTTGAAAAATTCAAAGAATTTCAGAGTGAAGTGGAGAATCATCGTAACAAGAAAATAAGAGTTTCTACGATATGATCGTAGAGGTAAAATATTTGAGTTAGCGAGTTTGGCCTTCAGTAAAAACAATGTGAAATAGTTTCACTACTCACGCCACCTGGAACACCACAGTGTAATGGTGTGTCCGAACGTCATAACCGTACTTTATTAGATATGGTGCGATCGATGATGTCTCTTACCGATCTACCACTATCACTTTTGGGGTTATGCATTAGAGACAGCTACATTCACGTTAAATAGGGCACCATCTAAATCCGTAGAGATGACACCGTATTAACTGTGGTTTGACGAGAAACCTAAGCTGTCATTTCTTTAAGTTTGGGACTGCGATGCTTATGTGGAAAAGTTTTAACATGATAAGCTCGAACCCAAATCGGAAAAGTAAATCTTCATAGGATACCCAAAAGAAACTATTGGGTACACCTTCTATCACAGATCCGAAGGCAGGATATTCGTTGCTAAGAATGGATCCTTTCTAGAGAAGGAGTTTCTCTCGAAAGAAGTGAGTGGGAGGAAAGTAGAACTTGATGAGGTAATTATACCTTCTCCCGAATTGGAAAGTAGTACATCACAGAAAATTGTTCCAGTGATTCCTACACCAATCAGTGAGGAAGTTAATGATGATGATCATGAAACTTCGGATCAAGTTTCTGCTAAACGTCGTAGATCAACCAGAGTACGTTCCGCACCAGAGTGGTACGGCAACCCAGTTCTGGAAATCATGTTACTAGACCATGATGAACCTACGAACTATGAGGAAGCGATGATGAGCCCAGATTCCGCAAAATGGCTTGAAGCCATGAAATCTGAGATGGGATCCATGTATGAGAACAAAGTGTGGACTTTGGTTGACTTGCCCGATGATCGGCAGGCCATCGAAAATAAATGGATCTTCAAGAGGAAGACCGACGCAAACGGTAATGTTACTGTTTACAAAGCTCGACTTGTTGCGAAAGGTTTTCGACAAGTTCAAGGAGTTGACTACGATGAGACTTTCTCACCTGTAGCGATGCTTAAGTCTGTCCGAATCATGTTAGCAATTGCCGCATTTTATGATTATGAAATCTGGCAAATGGATGTCAAAACTGCATTCCTGAATGGATATCTCAAAGAAGAGTTGTATATGATGCAACCAGAAGGTTTTGTCGATCCAAAAGGTGCTAACAAAGTATGCAAGCTCCAGCGATCCATCTATGGACTGGTGCAAGCATCTCGGAGTTGGAATATACGCTTTGATGAGGTGATCAAAGCATATAGATTTATACAGACTTGCGGTGAAGCCTGTATTTACAAGAAGTGAGTGGGAGCACTACAACCTTTCTGATAAGTATATGTGAATGACATATTGTCGATCGGAAATGATGTAGAATTTTCTGGAAAGCATAAAGGAGTGTTTGAAAGGAGTTTTTTCAAAGAAAGACCTCGGTGAAGCTGCTTACATATTGGGCATCAAGATCTATAGAGATAGATCAAGACGCTTGATAAGACTTTCTATGAGTACATACCTTGATAAGATTTTGAAGTAGTTCAAAATGGATCGGTCAAAGAAGGAGTTCTTGCCTGACTTGTAAGGTGTGAAGTTGAGTAAGACTCAAAGCCAGACCACGGCAGAAAAATATAGAGAGAATGAAAAGTCATTCCCTATGCCTCAGCCATAGGTTCTAATAAAGTATGCCATGCTGTGTACCAAACATGTTGTGTACCTTGTCATGAGTTTGTCAAGGGGGTACAATAGTGATCCAGAAGTAGATCACTGTACAGCGGTCAAAATTATCCTTAGTAACTGGATGACTAAAGGAAATGTTTCTCGATTATGGAGGTGATAAAGAGTTCGTCGTAAAGGGTTACGCCGATGCAAGCTTTGACACTAAATCCAGATGACTCTAAGTATCAATCTGGATGCGTATTGAAAGTGGGAGCAATTAGCTAGAGTAGCTCTATGCAGAGCATTGTAGACATAGAAATTTGCGAAATACATACGGATCTGAATGTGACAGACCCGTTGACTAAACTTCTCTCACAAGCAAAACATGATCACACCTTATTACTCTTGGGTATTAATCACATAGAGATGTGAACTAGATTATTGACTCTAGTAAACCCATTGGGTGTTGGTCACATGGCGATGTGAACTATGGGTGTTAATCACATAACGATGTGAACTATCGGTATTAAATCACATGGCGATGTGAGCTAGATTATTGACTCTAGTGCAAGTGGGAGACTGAAGAAAATATGCCCTAGAGGCAATAATAAAGTTATTATTTATTTCCTTATATCATGATAAATGTTTATTATTCATGCTAGAATTGTATTAACCGGAAACTTAGTACATGTGTGAATACATAGACAAAACAGTATGTCCCTAGTATGCCTCTACTAGACTAGCTCATTGATCAAAGATGGTTATGTTTCCTAGCCATAGACATGAGTTGTCATTTGATCAACGGGATCACATCATTAGGAGAATGATGTGATGGACAAGACCCATCCGTTAGCATAGCACTATGATCGTTTAGTTTTACTGCTATTGCTTTCTTCATGACTTATACATGTTCCTATGACTATGAGATTATGCAACTCCCGAATACCGTAGGAACACCTTGTGTGCTATCAAATGTCACAACGTAACTGGGTGATCATAAAGATACTCTACAGGTGTCTCCGAAAGTATTCGTGGTGTTGGCATAGATCAAGATTAGGATTTGTCACTCCGAGTGTCGGAGAGGTATCTCTGGGCCCTCTCGGTAACACACATCACAATAAGCCTTGCAAGCAAAAGACTAATGAGTTAGTCACGAGATGATGTGTTACGGAACGAGTAAAGAGACTTGCCGGTAATGAGATTGAACTAGGTATGGAGATACCGACGATCGAATCTCGGGCAAGTAACATACCGATGACAAAAGGAACAACGTATGTTGTTATGCGGTTCTGACCGATAAAAGATCTTCGTAGAATATGTAGGAGCCAATATGAACATCCAGGTTCCGCTATTGGTTATTGACCGGAGATGAGTCTCGGTCATGTCTACATAGTTCTCGAACCCGTAGGGTCCGCACGCTTAACGTTTGATGACGATCGGTATTATGAGTTTATGAGTTTTGATGTACCGAAGGTAGTTCGGAGTCCCGGATGAGATCACGGACATGACGAGGAGTCTCGGAATGTCCGAGACATAAAGATTGATATATTGGACGACTATATTCGGACACCGAAAGTGTTCCGGAAAAGTTTCGGATTTAACGGGATTGCCGGAGGGGGTTACCGGAACCCCCTACGAGGGGGGGTGGTCCATAGTGGGCCTTAAGGGAAAGAGAGAGGCAGCCCATAGGGCTGGCCGGCGCCCCACCTAGGGTTCCTAGTTGGACTAGGATTGGGGGGCGCCACCTCTCCCTCTTTTCCTTTCCCTCTCTTCCTTCTTTGGTGATTCCTACTAGGAATAGGATTGCAATCCTATTCCTAGTAGGATTGCACCCCTAGCCGCACCATAGAAGGGCCGGCGGCCTCCCCCCTTGCTCCTTTATATACGGGGGCAGGGGGGCACCCAAAGACACACAAGTTGAATTGTTCCAGCCGTGTGCGGTGCCCCCCTCCACAGAAACACACCTCGGTCATACCGTCGCGGTGCTTAGGCGAAGCCCTGCGCCGGTGAATACATCATATCCGTCACCACGCCGTCGTGCTGACGAAACTCTCCCGTGAAGCTCAACTGGATCAAGAGCTCGTGGGACGTCATCAAGCTGAATGTGTGCTGAACGCGGAGGTGCCGTACGTTCGGTGCTTGATCGGTTGAATCGTGAAGAAGTTCGACTACATCAACCGCGTCACTTGACGCTTCCGCTCCCGGTCTACGAGGGTACGTAGACACACTCTTCCCTCTCGTCATAGATCTTGCGTGATCATAGGAAAATTTTAAAATACTACGTTCCCCAACAGAAGGAGTAGATGGCCAGGATTTGATCTGGGGGTGGATCCGTGGCCTCGCATGTGATTGGCTGGCTGCCTTTCCATTTCCTACCAAAGAAACAAGAGAGAGAAAAAGAAAGCCAGAAATCCCACGACACCCATCCTCTCGCGAGCCCCATCACTCTCTCCCCCTACTCCTCACGGCCGCCACCTACGGTGGCCGATCCCGGCAACTTCCGGCGGTATTCTGCGGTTCCCAGCACACCACCGCGACCCCCTCCCCTCCGCTCCATCCTCCCCTCGGACAAGATCCGAC